>JAQISU010000022.1:11610000-12881666 GCA_029339505.1 Unio delphinus
AAGTTCAATTATGTATAAAATATAAAATATAAAATAAATAATAATGTGGAAACATTCATTATATGGAGTTACAAGACAAGAGGTATGTATTTACTTCCATTAGACCAGTTCGAGAGCAATCACGTGGCACACACGTGACATATAGTGCAATGCATACACGGAGGACATTAGTTATTTATGTAACACAATATGTGAATATGCCTCTAACCACTACGGCAAGTAAATTAGTATTGATTCTATATATCAAGCTTTTCTCAATATACTCCAATATACTGCTAAGACATATACTTTTAAATACGAAATCAAACTGCATAATTTTCAAATTCACTACCACACCGAACCTTGCTTCTTACCACATGCAAGCAATTGTCATTTTGTCGCATAACTGAAAAAAATTAAACAATGCCACGCTACAGACTGCATCATGTTTCATAGGTGAAGATCGTTCAAGTATGTTACAGCCATTGCAAAGCCAATATCGCCGCTGTCCTTTCTAAATGTGTCATCAATTTACGTTCATAAAATTACAACACATAGTACATAATATACTCAACTGACCGAAGCGGTTGTTTTTCCTTTAAATGAACATGGTCTCGAAGGTTAAGAACATTTAGCCTCATGAGTGGTTTATTCTACTCGTGAAAGCATTCAGTTCTTTTTTATTTTATTGTCAAGAATGTTGATTCCAACTAACACTGTGGCAATTTTTTTTATAAAACATATTCATTCTATTAAAAGCATGCAAATTAGAGATGTTAAAACTCCCAACTACAAAAACACCCCCTTCCATTGACTGGCTGGTCCAGTAACATTTAAACATTTCAAAACACACTCTAGTCTGACTGGTTTATTAGTCTTTTGTTTTATATTTAAAGAAAACATTGTTCTTGTATCTTTTGATTCTCTTTGTTCTCGTTAGTGCATTCTAGATTACAATGTACAAAGCCATGAATGATCCAGTAAAATTGATATTATTTTCAAAACAGTCTGATCCATTTTAATCAATAAGATTTTGTTCAAGATGTAGAATTAAAAAATGATTAAACCAGTTCTTTATTGTGTTCATTTTTTGCTTTTAAAGTTTACGTATCCACCTGGTCATGGTGACATCAAATAAGAGCGCGTCAGCATTGCCAATTTATTTATTGATATAACTGTAATCTTGAAACAACGTGCCACCTTGTATAACCCTGCAGCAACCGATACCTTGGTTGTGTCATTAAAAGAATCACGTACAGTTGTTACACTTGTAAATAAAATATATCGGAAAAGTTACCGTTTGCTGTGCATTTACGTTTTGCAAAGAGAGCATTGTAACGCTGAACCAGTTTCAGTTACAGATCACATATTCGTTTTAAGAATTTCATATGTCCAGAGATGTTGCACAAGTCAATTTTAGGACTGGCTTTGTATATAAATTATCTAAAGACAAGGACATTAGTTTATATAGCTAACTTTAAGTTTCGGTAGTAAAATATTACATTACAGCTATTTTAAAGTCGATTTGTAAATTATTCTTTATTGAATCTGAGTTCTATTTTCAGTGTATTATTATTCAAAGTAGTAAGATTTGTTACATATATTTGATATAAGTCATCTATATTTATTTTTATTTTTTGTTTGTTTGTCAGATTCAAATTTGACATTTTAAGTTAAGATTCATTCATTGGGAGATGACCTGTACTTTACAGAATAAACACCAGGTGTTGACCTCATTTCTGACCTGGTTTCGGAGTTGTAAACAAGCTTTTAAAGTGATTGGTTGGTTCAAAGTACATTATAGAGCTTTATATAAACATCTTTCTATTTTTAGTTGGGTCATACGGTGGGTCCGTGAGTTTTTGAACGTAAATTTGTTCTAGGAGATCACGTGACCCCTTTCTTGTTTACGTAAAAATAGATATATAAATTATGTTTTGAGAGCGAACTAATGAGTAGAAGTTGGGCTTTTAGAATACTAAGTTGTGTGTCGTTTTGAGTTATTTAAAATTACCTTGTACTGGAAATTATGTCAATTGGTTTGGATACAAGAGGATTTATTTTGTTATTTATCTGGAAAAGAATTGTGCTCATAGTATGTTATTAACAAGAACTTACTTCATCAAGTGACATCGTCTTCTATCTTGGATACTTCGCTGGGATTCGAACTTGGAATTATTTGGACATTTTATTACCACGACTTATTCAATTTCTCTAGTAGATATTATTTTGAATTATTTTTGGATTAATTTTGGAATTGATTCTTAAAACCGTAAGTTTATTTTTCTTTTCTGGAAAATATTTGTGCTCAATAAATTGTTTATTAAGTTTGTACAAGCTTGTTATTTTCACTCTTTCTATGTTACTGTTTATTCGAGCCTAAGCACGTAACAGATTAGTAATATAACCTTTGTTTAAATCTATTGATGTTCGGAAAGGATAATATCCACAAATTTTCGTCCTTGCTGTAAAACACTCATACCTTGTTTATATGCATGTGGATACCGTGTTGTTCATTAAAAAAATAATAGTCACTACAGTGCAATGTGTTCTTCTTTAATAAAAATAGACCCAATAGTAGAAATCATGACCTAGATAAGAATGTTCTACGTGTGAAATAATGGTAAAAAGATCAATCTAGATGTTCTACAGGTGCAATAATAATTGTTGTTTGTCTCTTTCGATTGACAACATTTGCTTATAGATTAAGTGAGTATACAATCAGTACTCAAAGTTCCACCGCAGAGAACATCACTAATGTAGTAACACACACACACACACACACACACACACACACACACACACACACACACACACACACACGTTTCGTTTAGACATGTAGGATTAATTCATTAACCACCAAAACTTCTATCCCTCCCATATAAGTCAGAATCATCCTTTTCATTCCGCCTTTATTAATAATTATTATGGAAAATTAAATTCATGGTACGTGTATCAACTGTTCCACGATAATCTAAATGTTTTCTCCGATTTGTCTCAAAGTGTTTTATTTACCTCTATTGGCTTTGACAGTGTTCCATATCCCTCTCTAACTGTTAACCTAACCTGATCTAATTAAAATCTACTAATCCTAATAAAACAGGTGCGGTTAGTTATGACAAACTGCAATGTTATATCCAATACATGTTTTAATGGTTACGTGTCACGCTGATCACGTTCGAATGCACCATGTAATTTTACCTCAAACGCTTTCAGTATTACACATATCCGAATATTTCTCATCTATGCTAAAGTACAGTAGAATGTCGGAAGTTGAGTATTAGTTTAATTACGTCCATTGTATTATTATTTTGAGATGGTTCCCTTGTGGAGAAGTAGATGATTTGGCATTGGACATTATTCAAATAATACTATTGTAATAAATTTGGAGTATGTGTTAGTGAATTTGAGCCATGCTGGGGTCGTTAGTAGTGAATTTGGGTACAAGCCGAATGACTAGTCCATATTAAAATTCAGCGGTGTATACAAGTATTGTGATTGAAAAGGCAGCATTTATGGTTGGAAATCACTAAATTATAGAATGGAATCAATAAGTTGGAACTTGGTAGGTACCGTTTATGTGACCATAGTGGAAAATGGGCGTATGTATATGAGCGTGATACGCCGGAAATTCTGTGGATTGACTGGCCTAGGGTCGCGCAGTTAAATATTTCCCAGTTAGTAAGGGAATACTGGTGTAATTTCTATGGCATGACAAGCTATCGGTACGGAAAACAGATGATAATGAATAAAAACCATGCAAAGGTGCAGTTAATGAACGTTTGGGCAAGTTGTCTCCTCTGGGTCGCCAATTGATTAGAGCAAAGATTATTAGTTATAGCAGACACGTCTTTCTTTCCATTTTACAACTCAAGTTGTATGGAAGTCTTTGGAAATTTGGGGAAAACTTATGACTTCCAGCGTGACTCGCGCCAGGGTTTTGACACCGCTCGGTCAAGTGAATACCCCTGTGCGTGTAACACTATCATACAGGTTATATAATTTTTAATTCGTACTCTACAGAGATTCGAACCATGGTCCAAGGGTAAATGGCACCAATTGTCTTGCCTGCACTTTCGAGCCCATATTCCCTCACGACTAAGCACACATCCCAAAAATTGGTGGCATTTGCACTCGTGTGTAGCAGGCACACTCGCAATATTATTATCATACAGGTCAGAGAAATGGGAGAAATTATCTAACCTGTAAGACAGTATTATTTGTATCACATATTAAGTATGCATGCTATTAACAAGCATTCTCTAATCCAGGGATAGCACTTTCTGTTATATCTGATGCATATTTAAAACTCTCTCTCTCTCTCTCTCTCTCTCTCTCTCTCTCTCTCTCTCTCTCTCTCTCTCTCTCTCTTTAAAATATATCTCCTTGGTTCGAACTCCGGAGTAGTCATACTTTAGACTTAAAAATATGGCACTAACAGTTGCCTCGCTTGGCGCTTAGAATGAAGAGGTTAAAGGAAAGACTTGTCGGTCTAGTGCCAGATAGATGTGACGGGGGGAAACATGACGCTACATGTTTACGGCATATTGCTCATGTGCTGTACATCATTACAAACTACCACACTACAGATATAGCGATATCAATAACAAATTGTTTAAGCTACGTTAAAAAAAATTCAAATTACCTGAATCATGACGTAGATATATCAATTGCGCACTTAAGCATATTTGGTCTCTTCCAATAAGTTGTATCGATTTAACGTTTATTTCATAAATTGCAAGCTTAAATTTGTATTGCATTTTCCCTTAATAATTGGTACAATTTTTGCCTTTGCCAATTTCCATCCTTATTTGTAATCTATGCGATGGCACTCTTAATTGGGCCAAAGCGTGCGCGCATATTACTTTTACCATATCGTATTGCAGAAGAGATTGAAGATCAAAGCCAAAAATCCATTTACAAATATTGGATTACTCTTCCAGTTGCACATAAAATGGTCATTCAATTATTTGGTAACAAAGCTAAAAAAAAACATCCGGTTGACCAACACTATGTTTGAGTCACACATCATAAAACCCTAACAAATTAAAATATATTCTTGTTAAAGCTACCCGACGTACATTATTTGAGAATAAAGTTGAACTATTTAGTGTCCGTCTACTGCTGTCTATCAAGGCCGCAGTTTCAGTTATCTGTGTACTGAGATGACGAGTAAGGCCAATCCGGTCACATACGTGTCTTCTGGATGTAGACACACAAGGGGTTTACAGAAGCAGAGGTGTTGTCAGTTCTGCTCTTACGAGAAATTCCTCTATGATTGTCGCAGCGCTGATGATTGACCTTCCGTTTGTAGAGATGGACCATGTAGGCTTCATTAAATTCCTATTGGACCTCTCCTTCATTCAATATTGCTTGGAAAAAGGTTTTGGGCGTTTGAAGCAGTACAGGTCCCACTTTGTACACCTCGGCAGGAATGGCAAGAGTTTGACCCATTGCTTGAATTAGTTCTGGTTTTTGGGTGTCGTCAATCCCAGATGTAAGAAGGGGTGGGGATGGAGTAGACCGTGTTTCTAATAGGGGCTGAAATGAGGGGAAACTTTATTGAACAGAAGGTTTAAAAAATATAATTTTTGATCAAGCCTGATTTGATTTATTTATTGGATGAGATACTGAAAATATTTTAATTTTTTTTAAAAATATCAATAATAACTTTTATTATTTCACATCAGTTTGGGATTCTATCTCAGCAAATGTCAGGGTTAGTCGATGGAACGTATTATATCAGATGTTTCAATTAACTCAAACATGTCAAGTTGTTATTGTAGACCACCAATCATAATAATTTTATATGTAATAGATCAATCGTAAGCTGTCTTTGTAGACCACCAATCATATAAGTTTCATATGTAATGTCCTCTGTATCTTTTATAATCTATGTTAAGCCCATCCTTTTCAGGAAATCTGAGAAAATATTAAGTGTTAGAATTTCTGTTACGTTTTTCAGAAATCTAGGTTTTCTTTTATTTCATTCCATTTTTCAAAGTTAAAAGGTGGAAACAAATAAAGCAAATATATACAGCGATAAGTAATATTTAGAAATATATCTTGGAGTACTAAAGTCAAGAAAAGTGTAAGAACGTAAAACATCGTTGTTGTTTTTCTCCAGACAAAAACAACAATGAACTGAAGTTTCTTTAAATGCAATCGTGTCTCGGATCCCTAAATAGTATTTATCATTGCAGTAAGCTTTCACTCGGTATATCGAAACCCATTTACATTGAAAATAGAAATACTTCATTCATCGTAAATGCTACATTTGCACGTTATATAAACCTCATAACATGGTTACATAATCCAAATGTCTGAAAACACAAAAGCCTTCAATCATCAGTAATCCAAGATAGTAAAGTAACAAATAAAACACATCTAGACGAAATTAAAACCTAATTTTCATCAATGTCTAATAAAATTGATATATAGAATATTGACACTTTATAAAGAAAGAAAGAAAGAAAGAAAGAAAGAAAGAAAGAAAGAAAGAAAGAAAGAAAGAAAGAAAGAAAGAAAGAAAGAAAGAAAGAATGAAAGAGAGAAAGAAAAAAAACAAACAAAGACAAAAGAGAGAAAGAAAGAAAGAAAAGAAGAAAAAGAAAGAAAGAATGAACGAAAAGGATAAAAGAAAGAAAAGAAAGAAGAAGAAAAAGATAAATGGAAAAGAAAGAAAGAAAGAAAGATAAAATATTAAGAAAAAAGGAAAGAAATAAGTAAGAAAGAGAGAAAGAGAGAAAGAAAGAAAGAAAAAGAAAAAAGAAAGAAGGAAAGAGAACAAGAAAAAAGCAAACAAATGAATGAAAGAAAGAAAGAATAAGGAAAAAGAAAGAAAAAATGAAAAAGAAAGAAAAGAAGAGAATGAAAAGAAGAAAAAATGAAAGAAAAAAATAAAGAAAGAAAGAAAAAAGAGAAAAGGAAAGAAAAGAAAAAAGAAAAAATAGAAGAAAAATAAAAGAAGAAAAAAGAAAGAAAGAAAGAAAGAAAGAAAGAAAGAAAGAAAGAAAGAAAGAAAGAAAGAAGGAAGGAAGGGAGGAAGGAAGGAAGGAAGAATAGAAGGAAGAAAGAACTAAAGAGGGAAAGAAAGAAAAAAGAAAGAAAGAAACAAAGAACGAAAGAAGAAAGAAAGAAATAACTTGTTTTTGACAGGACAACATTTCTGACTGAGGTGAAAAAAGTCAATCCTAGCATGCTGACCTTCTACCCCACCCCCAACAAAACATCTCCCTCCCCAGCAAATTTCGTTCATTTCACTATACAGCATATTGCATGCCACATTATTATACGAGAAAAGTTGTGCCTTATAAATTATTTTAAAAGCTATGTAAAAATTCTGCATTCTAACATGGACAATTTATATTGTAGATAATGTTGATAGACAAATTCCTAACTTTTAACGTCTAATGGATGCTTATTACTATTATCCTGCACCAGAGCTGGCAATTTATCTTTGCTTGAAGCGGATCCCTTACGCTAATTTATCATTTTAAAAGATGAATGCCAATAATTTGTAATTCTTCCCACACGCTGTAGTTCTCGTTGCATTTCTGATAGCAAATCTCGTAATTTGTCTTATTGATCGTTCTTGTTAAATGGGTTCCTATTGAATAGTTTCCCTCATCAGTTATCATATTTTCGTACTGCTTTGGGTCTGTCTATGACAAGAAACGTATTAAAACGGAATTCCTATAGTTCCTTCTTTTTAAATTGCAATTGAATTTAAGTCCTACGTTCAGGGGGAAAAACTGAGCTGTTTTTGAATTAGGATATGTTCATTTTGGAACGCGTCTGGGCCATTTATCTGGGTTTTTTTCACACCAATATAAAGCAAAAATTTTAAATATTGTAAAGTGTGATGCCTTTCAACATTCATTTTCGTATTGTAATTACATCGAACAGCTGATTATGCTATATCTTAAACGTGTGATCCTATATATTGTATACAAATGATAAAATTTCTGATATTATACGTTGATATTAGTGTTTAGTATACTCTGTCAAACAATGTAAACTTATACGTAGAAAGGTCGCATAGTGTGCAGCATTCTCTCTCTCTCTCTCTCTCTCTCTCTCTCTCTCTCTCTCTCTCTCTCTCTCTCTCTGGCCTGGTGGTTAGAGCGTACGCCTCGGTTGTAGTATGTTGCGGCTTCGAACTTCGGACGTAATCAAAGACTTCTAAAAATGGTACCAGCAGCTGCATAGCTAGGTGCTCAGCATTATGAGGTAAATGTTAGAACTGGTCGGCCTGGCGTCATGATACTGAGACTGGGTGATACATCATTCTACGTTTTCGCGGCATGATGCCCCAGTTCTAGACCACTATAAACTGCCACATGGTTAATGTTGCGTTTAAAATCCGAATCACACACACACACACACACACACACACACACACACACTCACATACACACACACAATGCATGCATGCATACATACATACATACATACATACATACATACATACATACATACATACATACATACATACATACATACATACATACATACATACATACATACATACATACATACATACATACTCATTTGGTCTAATAATCAGTTACAAAAACCTTAAAAATGTTTCTAAAGATAATTTCTCATAATGTTCAAAAATAATCTCTCTTCATACGTAACTGGGAAAAGACGTCTGAAATCTTGGCATGTGTGCAAAGCAAAACAAATGAACACATTATAAAGAAAGGTAGGCCTCGTTTACAACTTAAATTACGGAATGGGTTAAGAACCAACTAGCAAACTGACAATCGTGGTAGAATAGCTTAGTATACTGTCTATAATCGCTTTTATCGAATTCAGCTGCATAATGCACAGCACAGATCCATATATGATGCCGCAAGATGCGCTGACCAATATGGGTCTTTGCAGCTTGTTAGATGTAATCAGTAGAACAGACAATATAGAACCTGATCTGCTAGCGCATTATGCGACGGGAGTTCGAGGTCTATGTAGTTTGCAATTGGACATTATATTTCTACAGTTGATCATACTTCTTGAAAATGTAATCCTTTCAATTATGTTTCTGCTTCACTGTCATCATTACCATGAATAGTAATCAGCAGCAGGAACGTTCGTTAATTTCGTCGCTAGTACCTACCTTTTCACGTCCTTACGTATCCACCAACCCACACAAAGTTTGAGGGCCAAAAAAAGGCGAGACCGTAGAATTTGGAGTAAGAAAAACGAATGTACAGAGAAGAACAACCATAGTGAAGTTTGAGTGAACCAGAAATATCAGGTTATGAAGTTGTACATAACAATAACTTCGAGTGTTCACTCGATTCCAGTTATATCAAGATTTAATTTAAAAAAATGAAGTGTATATTCCTAATTTAATATATTATCACAGATGTTTATGTAATTGATTAAATTGTTGTTTTTCATGTACGGGGGTTCGTGTCATTTTGTTGTATATATCTGATCAGATCTTTATTTATTCCACATATAAGCTTCACAATTATATTTACTCGATCCGGGCAAAAACACTCGAGTGCGATTATCCTCTAGATAACGATAACTAAATAAAGTGACACCTTGAAAGAAGGTACAATCCGCCAGACAACCCACCTCTCGCCCCCATATAGTGGCCTACATTCACCATCAATATTTGCTCCAGAAATGCGTCTTCCGAGTTAGTTATTACTGGAACCATTTATTTATTCGTTTTTTTGTTTGTTTGTTTGGTTTTTTTTTTGTTTTCGCCAGATCTTGGTTGATTTAGTAATCTTTCCTGAATTCGTGCTGGGTCACTGAGACCTTAGACGGATTCTCATAGGATTGCTTCCTCTAAATGATAGATAGATGAGTACAACCATCAAGTGATTCAAGTCTATCCTGGCAAATAGCAAACAAAATATTCTTATAATCGGATTCCAAATCAGCCGATATGTGTCAAATTACGTTTGCCCTAATTCTAATAACAGCAAGAATTCTAGACAATATTATCAGTGAAAACTATAATTTTTGTCGTTTCTCATTCCCTTTTTGCGAGAAGTAGACATCACTGAAAGCAATTTTCTTAAAGGTAATATCTCAAAAACATAAGGTATCATTTGGGATGGAAGGTATGAAAACTGATTCTCAATCGTGCTATATTTGCCTGACTTCAATTCGTTTATTGATTAATGTTTCAAGTACGTGCACACACGTAAGGCAGACAAAACGATGACATACTGTGATTCTCTCGAGTGTTAACAAACACGGCCATTAGTTAATTTGAGGGACAATGGTCATCTATGTGATTGACGCTAAACATTTAGACATTTACATCGCTGTAATATACATATTTAAAAGAAAATATGGGGTCTAATATGGACAAATTTGACGTGTGATGCCACAATTTAAAACAAACACCCAATCGATTTGTACATCTTTTGTTGGCATTTGGTCTTTCTTCCAGGCAAAGGTTCCATATAGAACCTATATGATCATGAACACAACAACAACAGTGTTATAGACAGAAGAAGCGGGGTTGAAACTAAAATGCATTCGACATTGTTAATGATTCCATAATACAAGCTGGAATTAATGAGAACAGACAAGGCTATGTGTAAATACAACATTTGATCTGCACAGAATCAGGAGTCTCAACGTGTCACAACCTGTTAACTAGCTGATACATCAATATCGCTCTTACACTTGAACAATCTCAATCAGGTATAGATGTATATTTGATATCAGAGTTAAAAAAGCACAGCATAACCGCTACCTATTATGATCTTGCATCTGTTACCGTTTCTCTGCTTTTCCTTTGTACAACCAGCACAATCTTTTAGAAAAAGCATTGCGATTACCAGTGTGAATATGAAACAAGCTTATAGTTAAGAGCTGCGTCACCAATAAACGGGTAACAAAAGAATTACCATTTTGTCCATGATGAAAGTTTCCAATGAAAAACATAAGCAAGTAATCCTGCCATGATAAAGATAGAGACAGACAGATTAAAACTCCTAGAATAGACCATTTCATGGAGACTTCGGCGAACTTCGAAATATGCTCGGAATTTTTATCACGTGGCGGGTGGTCAGCTGACCGCAATAGCCACTCGATAGGTGGTGGGCAAAATATGGCACACGCTTCAAAATTAGCATCAATTTTCAAACTACGTCAACATCGTTTATGGAGTTGGAAAATGCCTATTCAACAGCGATGCTGCCGCAGAAATTTTATATTGGAACCATCCTCTTATTTTCTGGAACCAGGGCGGATTTCAAAGCCATACGAGAGAGTAGTTTTGAGTTGTTTACATCTGGACATGTACATGTAAGTAAGAAAACGGTGTCGAAGTAAACAAATTACATCCTGACAATCAAAGAGCAGGTTATTCAAACTATTTCTATGCATAAGAATCGTCACTGTAATAAGTGAATTTATAATTTTGCTTTTGAAAGTCTGTGAATAATTTACATGTAAATTTCAATCATAATTTATTAGCTCCACTTGCTTGATTTGGAAAAAGCTGAAAATATCGGCGTCACCGGTATTCGATCTCTATAACGTTCATGGACAAGTACAAAACTATTTATCTAGTCACAATACCAATACATGTAAAACCATCAATCCATGGCAGATGATGGAATTTAATACCACATCCTTGATTGGAGCGACTTTTGCAACCTCTGACGATACAAGCAGCGGGTTTTCCTTAACGTTTTATCTCCGAAATATCTCTAAACAACAAAGGATACCAATTTGGTATGTACATGTACCCACCAGCGTTTGATTGGCTGGAGTATAAAGTGACTCGGGAGGTTATTCGGATAATTACGGAGAAACTCGGTTAAATCCGGTATGAAATGGTCTATAGCTAACGACAAATAATCCGGGACGATAAATGTTGCACATTCGAAAATACTCTCTCTCTCTCTCTCTCTCTCTCTCTCTCTCTCTCTCTCTCTCTCTCTCTCTCTCACACACACACACACACACACACTCACTCACAGTAGAACTGCTTTAATTAACAATCAAAATATAGAGGAAAGTTATATAATATAATATACTATTTCTTTCAGTCTTTTAAACAAGTCTATATACTCGCCTGTAACAATATTCTAATTCGACCTTTTAAAAAAAATTAATTGAATAATAAATACATATATGACTAGGTAGGTGACTAATCACACGTTTGCATTTTCAGCTCCAATTTGATTAGAATCTGGTGAAAACTGTTTTTGTTCGGTCCGTAATCTTGCCCAAGTCCACATAGAAAACCTCACAGAATAGTATAGAGGAAAAATGTGCTTTAAAATATTGCTCTTGCCTTATAATTCGTTAATTCAAATATTTCTCAATAAGTTAATTTCGTTCGACGAAAAGTCTAAAGCAGTACTTTTTGTTAAAACTTGAAACTCAAAATTTCGCGAAACGAAACAAAAGTCCAAGAAATTTAGTTAAGTACAACTGACTGAATCCAAATTAAAAAACAGCCTGGTTTGAAACCGTCAAATGGCAATATTCATCCAATGCCTTCACTTGAATCATTCATCATTATCTCATATCATTTTGTGAACTCTTTATGTTATTCCTGCATCGTAGTTAAAATAACGACTTCAATAAAACTGGATTATATTATTTATAAACTTCTGTCTCTTAATTCACTTTTATATTTTTGATTCGATATCACGTAATTCGATCTTTATTTTTTTATGTAGTGGCATTTTTTTTTAATTGTTTCAAGTTCTAATAAATATCATTGATTTCAGAGTGACGACCAACGTCTTGGAGTGGAAAACAAGTAGAAATGAATTATTAAAATTATAGTCTCATAACGTTAGACTGGCTAATAATACCTATTTACAAACTGTATATTACGAATTGTTCACTACCAATAATAGAATATCAAGCAAAGAGATGTTTTATTTACATAAAATGCTTTCAGGTTGTAAATTATACATCAATATTACCGACTTTTAATGCGGAGATGTTTCTATTAAAGTAATTGGCGATTTTTATTTCCTTTCTTCAAAAGCTCTGGTTTTATTTGGAGACAAGTGTAGAATGCAAAGACCCAAGTGTATGTCACAATTAATCACAGATAATACCCGAATACTGGCATATGTGTATATATAAATGCACAGTATATGACACACTATGAAAGCATAGTAGATGTGTGTGTGTGTGTGTGTGTGTGTGCGTGTGCGTGTGTGAATTAGATTTTGAATGCAGCTTTTACAATCTTCCGGTCACATTGCTAAGATATCTGCAGTATGGCACTTTATAGCAATGCCTGCATCATGTCCCATACAATCATATTATCCAGACCCCAGGCTGATCAGCCCTAACGCTAACCTCTTAATGTTGAGCGCCTAGGGAGGCAGCTGATAATACCATATTTTACTAGAACCCGCGACTTTCCGCGTCCGATGCGGACGTTCTAACACTTAGGCCACCGGATTGGTCAGCATCATAGCTGTAGTAATGATCATAGAAACTGTACTAGCAGCATTAATATATATCTCATTGGAATCTATTTGCACAGGAAAATCTGTGGTAAGAAAACAATCTAAGACTTTCGTGAATTAGCCGGATTTATGCAATAGGATCCAACATAATGAGGAGGAAACGTGCGGACACACACACACACACACACACACACGAAAGTGGACAGCGCTATATCCCATCCAGCCGTCTTTGACGAGGGGATAGACAACCCTGCATTTCCATATGTGCCGTGATTGTGCTTTCCCGAGACATATAATATGTATCATTATTTAGACGACACCAATTAACAAGGTTCAAATATTGATTCAAGTAATTTTAGTGTTTCGCCAAATCAATGATTCAAAACATCTGCAGCATTCGATGACAGCTTTCGATAACAGCATTCAATATTTTAGTTCAGTCTGTTCAACCACCTATTCTGACAAAGTTATCTCCTACAAAACGAAACGAGTTTTCTTAATATCACTTTCACAAACTACTGACTCACGGCATAAATTGAAGAGCAGAGACATTCGAAGGACATACGAATATATAACGCACGCAATAAATTGTTATAAATAACGCATTAGATGAAATGTCAGTTAGAAACTTTTCACCTCGAATTTGTTGCCACTGTGGGGGTTTTCCGATCAGGTCGCATGTTTCATCATCATAAAATACTCAACTGGGTGGTGATTCCCAAAACAAAAGCACGAATGTAGCATTGGCATGTATAATTAAAGTCAAATGTCACCTTGGTGTATGTTTTGCATGATTTTAGTGCCCTTTTTTGCCAATCGAAATGCGGCTTGCGTGATACATGCAATGCTGTCAGTACCTGCTTATAAGATGAGTCCAAATGCAAACTGCTCCAACCCAGATCTACCGTCGTACAGTACGCCGGCAGATTACAGTCTATTGTATTTGTTTTACTACTTAATCTTAACAATCTGCATATACTCAGATATGTCGAAGCATGACGCGACGGCAGATCGGGGTCTGTGAAGTTTGCAGTTTCTTCAGCATATGAGCGAGTTCAGACGGTTATTATCAAGGGTGGAAATAATTTAATTTGGAACATTCATTGAGCTGACAGGCAATCATAAATGTATAAATAGCTCTTGTTCCTGTAAAAAAATTATATGGATGATTGTCTGGTAAATATTTCAAGAAAATATTTTGATTTCGCTTCGTTCATTACTGCAAAATTCGCTTCGAAATAATGGAAATTACAAATTAACCCCTCCTCCCTAAAAAAAGAGGGAAACTATTTTGAAAACATTACTGCAACAAAATGTAATATTTTACATTTTTGTGTGTAAAAGATTTTCGATGTCTGTGGGCAAAAGGTCTTTTTGATTATTACTAACAATTCAGTGGAAGCGACGATAAAAAAAATGATTGCTTTTAAAACTGAGAATTGATTGACTTAATTATTAATTAAACGAAAAACTCTGACTTAAAACATTTTGGAATACAAAATTCTTTGAATCGATTTCCCATTGCAGTTTATGGGATTTTTACGCATAAAATATGACTTTATACAACAGCTACGAAAATGATTGGTATTCATGTTGAATCAGTGTAACCCATCTAACAATCTTCTTGTAAGTGTTATTCATGTTGATTGAGTGTAACTGTTCTAACACTCTTTTTTTCTCCTTGTTATTCATGTTGATTCAGTGTTATTTGTATTGACTCAGTGCTTCTCTGCTATTAATTTTTATACAGTGTAACTCTTCTAACATTCTCTTCTTGTTCGTGATCTTCATGTTGATTCAATGTTGATTCAGTCATTCTTGTCCATGCTATTTATATTGATTCAGTGTAAGTCTTCTAACACTTTTCTTGGCCGTGATATTCATGTTGATTCAGTGATTTTTGTTCGAGCTATTCATGTTGATTCAATGTTATTCATGTCGATTCAGTGATTCTTATCCGTCTTATTCATGTTGATTCAGTGTAAGTCTTCTAGCACTCTTCTTGTCCGTGTTGTGTTATTCATGTTGATTCAGTGTAACTATTCTAACACTCTTCTTGTCCGTGTTGTGTTATTCATGTTGATTCGTGGTTACTTATGTCGATTCAGTAATTCTTGTCCGTGTTATTCATGTTGATTCAGTGTAACTATTCTAACACTCTTCTTGTCCGTGTTGTGTTATTCATGTTGATTCAGTGTAACTATTCTAACACTCTTCTTGTCCGTGTTGTGTTATTCGTGTTGATTCGTGGTTACTTATGTCGATTCAGTGATTATTGTCCGTGTTATTCATGTTGATTCAGTGTTACTCTGCAAGCACTCTTCCTGTCCGTGTTGTGTTATGTGTTGTGTTATTCATGTTGATTCGGTGTTACTTATGTTGCTTTAGTGATTATTGTATGTGTTATTCATGTTGATTCAGTGTAACTAGGGGCCCCAAGTGGCCTAGTGGTCTAAAGCGCTCTCCGTTACGAATCACTGCCATCTCACCTCTGTCTGCGTGGGTTCGAGTCTAAGATTCGGCTTATGTAGCTTGCCAATAGCTTCTCGTGGGTCGGTGGTTCTTTCCAGAGGTTTTGCCTGGTTCTTCCTCCACCAATAATACTGGCCGCCATGTATAGTCTATCGTGTGCTGAAAAATGGCGTTACACCCTACAACAACAACAACAACGGCGTAACTATTCTAACACTCTTCTTGTCGGTGCTATTCATGTCGATTCAGTGCTACTCATGTTAATTCATTGCTATTCATGTTGATTCAGTGTTATTCATGTTAATTTGGTGTTATTAATGTTGATTCAGTGATTCTTGTCCGTGTTATTAATGGTGATTCAGTGATATTCATGTTAATTCATTGCTATTAATGTTGATTCCGTGTAACTCTTCTAACACTCTTTTCCCCCTTGTTATTCGTGGTGATTCAGTGTTATTCATGTTAATTCAGTGCTATTCATGTTGGTTCAGTGCTATTAATGTCGATTCCGTGATTCTTGTCCGTGCTATTCATGTTGATTCAGTGATATTCATGTTGATTTAGAGCTAATTATGTTGATTCAGTGTTATTCATGTTGATTCAGTGTTATTCATGGTGAATTAATGTTATTCATATAAATTCAGCGGTATTTATGTTGATTCGGTGCTATTTATGTTTCAGTGGAACTATTCCAACACTCTTCTTGTCCGTGTTATTTATGTTGACTCAGTGTTGATAATGTCGATTCAGTGATTCTTATCCGTGCTATTCATTTTGATTCAATGAGTCTTGTCGATGTTATTCATGTTGATTCAGTGTTAATAATGTTGATTCCGTGATTATTGTCGATGTTATTCATGTTGATTCAGTGCTATTCATATTGATTCAGTGATTCGTGTCCGTGTTATTCATGTTGATTCATTGCTATTCCTGATGATTCATTGATTCTTGTCCGTGATATTCATGTTGATTCAGTGCTATTCATGTTGATTCTGTGATATTCATGTTGATTCAGTGCTAGTTATATTCATGTTGATTCAGTGATTCTTGTCCGTGCTATTAATGTTGATTCATTGATTCTTGTTCATGTTATTCATGCTGATTCAGTGCTATTCATGTTGATTCAGTGATTCTTGTCCATGTTATTCATGTTGATTCAGTGCTATTCATGTTGATTCAGTGCTATTCATGTTGATTCAGTGCTATTCATGTTGATTCAGTGATTCTTGTCCATGTTATTCATGTTGATTCAGTGCTATTCATGTTGATTCAGTGCTATTCATGTTGATTCAGTGCTATTCATGTTGATTCAGTGATTCTTGTCCATGTTATTCATGTTGATTCAGTGCTATTCATGTTGATTCAGTGCTATTCATGTTGATTCAGTGCTATTCATGTTGATTCAGTGATTCTTGTCCATGTTATTCATGTTGATTCAGTGCTATTCATGTTGATTCAGTGCTATTCATGTTGATTCAGTGATATTCATGTTGATTCAGTGCTAGTGATATTCATGTTGATTCAGTGCTATTCATGTTGATTCATTGATTCTTGTTCATGTTATTCATGTTGATTCAGTGATATTCATGTTGATTCAGTGTAACTCTTCTAGCACTATACTTCACCATGTTTGGTTGTTTACGTCACATCAACACCAGTAGGTTATGTAGTGCCCATGCAATTACAGTACAATGCCTTGTCCAGTTTTACACCATGTTAGCCGGCCCTGTCCGTTTCAGTCATAGTATCTGAATCACCAAACTAAACGAATCAGACTAAACGTCTGCAATACAGCTCGATAACCAATGAACCACCTCAACTTAAGACTCCATTAGTCGTTTGTATACTACATAACCGAACCTGCAGAGGCACCTACAAGGGCGCTGTAGGATATTAACTAAACATTTTTAAGTATGGTATATCTCGTTCAGACAAAGCAGTACCACTAATTGGTGTAACACAATTTTTATTCCTGGGTTGTAAGTGTTATTTCGTCATTGTATATGCCTCAAAAGTATAGAAATGGTTTCGAAATGTACCTATTTTTAATGCGAAAACGGGCAAATTTGTGTCTTTTCATAAACATAAAGTATAAAAAACATATGAATCACAAATGACATGTTTGTATACTAATGTAATGCAAAAATGACCACAAAAGATTTAGAAGTGAGTAGTGTTTCGAGATTTACGATTGTACTGTAAATAACTTTCACGACTCAGTCCCCAAATCTAGTCTCCCATCATGCAGTCGTTATACTGTCATCGGTATTGACGTTCAAAGTCCTGTATATCCTGGTGGAAACCCTCACCTTGCCCCTCCGAATACACTCCCATAAACCACTTGAATTTATCAAGATAAGCAGCAAGGATATGGACTTTTGAGGACATTCTGCAGCACATTGTGCCGTAGTTCTTCACCAGAGTTTCAAACAGCTCCACGTAGTTCTTGACATGTGATTATACAGGAAGCGCCTTACTACTGCAACAAAGCTGTGAGCTTCTTGCGGAATTCATTGCACTGCATAATCTTCTTTATATGTGGTCCAACGACGACACTGGCTTAGACCTTTGCCTCAGACAGCAAAGGAAGAAGTCTTGAAGGTACTTGAAGGCTGATCACTCCTTATCAAGAGCTCTCACTAAGTGCTAAGTCGTAATTTGATGTACAGTTGTGGCATTAGCACCTACTGGGGGTCCATCAGTAGCTCACACTTGTCGTTGTCCCTCCTCCCCAAGAACTCGGTCCACTTTGGCCAGTTCCGCCTGTGGTAATGCGCCTTGATGCCCGCGCTGTCCCAAATGCAAATATAGCAATGAAGCTTGGTAAAACAGCCTTGGAGACCATGAGGAATGCCACCATTATGACGCTTTCCGGTGACCTTCCAAACGTACTCATCATACGTCAAGGCGTCCAGCAAGGTCGTGATGCTGTTGTAATCCTCTATAAGGTGCATCAGGGGAGCCAGTGGAAAAGACGGTTACTTGTTCCCATTATGGAGCACCACGGCTTTGAGGCTCCTGGATGCACTGTCAATGAAGAGATGCAACTCATTCTGGTTACATGCGATTCCGATTGCCTCGAACAAACTGGTCACATTGTACCAGAAGCAGAGCCCTTCATGGCGGGTGCGGAAGCTGCAAAAAGCTTGGAGACGCTTTCAATGATCTGCGACTTGCACACTTTCAACCAACAAATTCCACTGCTTAATCCAAGACATCAAAAGATTGGCATTGGACTTGGTGAAACCAAGATCTCTGATCAAGTCATTGAGGTAATTTTGGTTAGTGTAGTATAGTTTTCTCTCCTCGGCTCTACCTCTGAAATTATCACATTGATCTACAATGTACAGGGTTTGTTTGATCCCCGACAGGCATGCCGAAATATGCTTTGTCGGCGATACACATCTTAGCAGATGCTTCCACAGAGTACGTTTTCTCTCTTGTCTTGATAAATTGGCCGCAGATATAGCAAAATGTGTGTGCCGGATGCTTGTAGCCTATTGATGCCATCACAGGAACATGTAGATATGTGTCCACTTAGGCAGCTGGAACTACAGTGATCTGGTGGGCTTAAGGCCTCTGTAGTTATGCTGCTATTTATATGACCGGAAAGTTAAGTTACTCCAAGTTACTCAGCACTGAATCCATCTGGAATGTTCTAAAAAACATGTAAATTGCAAACTATCACTGTCCTGGTTACAAAAGCATAGTGTGTGGGGAATTATATCCTTTTTTTATACTTTTGAGGCATCATCAATTCGAAAACAACACTTACGACCCTGGAACAAAAATAATTGTTACACGGTATAATCAGATGTGAGGTACTCAGCCACTGATAGTCAGTTCAGCTCCTACCATATATGAAGTAATTTAAAATGTATGTGTACCTTCAAAAAATGTTTTAAATAGTTGGATGATAGACGTATTTCTTAGAGTATAAAAAGGGAACGATGTCTAGAGACTTTCCCCAAGCATGTGCATTAACGAACTTAAAGTTGAAATAATTTTTTCCCTTGACTCACTTTCAGATCTAGCTGTAGTTAATGATGGTAACTATAAAATGTATTAGCAACAATCAGTCGGCAATCTTTGTAGATGTCAGTTTTTATCACACCATGAATGACCTTTTCTAATATTTCACGTCTCCTTTCCTTTATCTCCAAAATTTTAAAATGCTTTTCCGACAATTCTTTGTTAACTAGTCACATCCAATTAATCGACTTCGTGATAATATCAACTTCTCGAGTGTAGAATGTATTCCCATGGACGGAACATATAACAGACATCACACTGTTACAATTGAATTAGATCGAAACATTTTTCTAATTTGAGGAAAAGTGCAAAACTGTATTAGTTCTCATTCTTTTGTAATGGTTTTCTTTTCTATTCGAAAGTATTAACCAAAAAAAAAAAAATCCCATTAGCTGTGAATAAGTTCGGAAAATCTAATTCCATGAAATTTGTGTATGGTTTATTTTTGTTTTTTGCGAATGTTTTGTCAAGCCTTGTCTCTGATACCATTTTTTACCCACTTTGGTTTTATGTATATAATTTGTAATGGTTTTCTTTTCTATTCGAAAGTATTAACACCAAAAAAAAAAAAATTCCCATAAGCTGTGAATAAGTTCGGAAAATGTAATTCCATGAAATTTGTGTATGGTTTATTTTTTCTTTTTGTGAATGTTTTGTCAAGCCTTGTCTTTGACACCATTTTTTACCCACTTTGGTTTTATGTATATAACTTCCCCACAAGTAGGCGGGGTGGGTGAGTGGGTATTGGGTTATATTTATCTGGTTAATTGTTTTACATTTGTTGCATAGTCATACGTAGAAAATACGTTGAAATGGTAAATATTACCAAGCAGTATCAAGTTTATTGTTTTATACATCCAATTTCGTTGTTTTCTGATAGACTATTTTGTTATGCATACTAAAGCAAAATTAAGATTACGTATTGTCTTTCCTCTCTTTCTAATATCCTGAAGGTCCTTGTAAGTTTTTAAACCCTGTCCTAATTTTACACATATCAGGAAGTGTCCATTTTAATTTGTTCTTAGCAAACATATGCCAAGGATGCAGGTGAATACTAGAAAGCAACTTTCAGAATGTGAGGGGGAAAGAATAATTTATATTCATTAAATATCTTGAAACAAATTAGAAGATTTTCAAAATCCTTATTGAAATTAACTTGATGCCATACGTTTCCGATTTTCTGGGGGAAAAAAAACGTTTAATTTTAGTTTATTATTCCAAGGGAACTAAATTTCACATTCGACTGACCAAACATCTGTCCCATGGGACAGAGGCATCGGTTTTAATTAAAAAGTCAATTTTGCTCATGATTTTTATTACTATCTAAAGAAACATTTGTCTTTTGTGCTCTAATCTATTTGCATAAAACCTGTATGCTACAATAGATTGATAGCGTAACAATACACAACACGGCCCTCGGCTGCGTGATTCATCCGTCACTGGGAATGGGTCAAATTCCTTCACGAATTAAGAACGAGATAAATTCTGCATGCCACATGCATGCTTGATAATTAACAGAGGTCTAGTTCCCCTGTGACGCACAATCCAAACAATGAACCGGGAATTCATTTATGCGAGATTGATTGTTTTAGCTCCCTCAAAAGCACATAAAAACGCGGCTAAATTAAGAGATAAGCTGCCAATATCTGTATTTATTCAACCTTTCAATAGTTGGGCTCGTTTTAAGATGATTAAATTTCAACAGAGATTGTTCCATTCATTTCCTAAAAGAAAACTATCTAAAACTAATTAAGATTAACGGATTAATTAAGCTTTTAAATGTTTTCAGAATGTTGTAATTATGATATCGTTTAATATAAATGCCATGTATCATGTCTGGAATTCTTAGTCAGAATTTGGAATCGGATCTACAACTGTGTGCCAGACATGTTTATATGTATTCCATAGAAGTACAAAATTGCCATCAAACGAAACACCTTTAGTTATAGGATGAAGTATTGGGGTTGAGAACAAAAGCGTTCCGAATTACTAAATTCTGGAGAAAAAAAAAGAAAGTTTCATTGCATGCATCACTTTAGGAAATCGGAATGCGTTCGTCTTTCTGATGCTACAAACAAGCAGTTATCAGTTGATGCTGTCTGAAGTAACTTATACAAACTGAAGAAAAAAAATTGAAATGTAAGCCCAAATTTCGAGACAGCAATTTCATTGTGTCTAAATTGGTATTTCCATCCAAACATTGAATTGCACGTGATCAGTTTCTTGAACACAACAAATTAGATTAAAACTATTCGACATATAATTCAGTTATAGGTTACAACTCCTTCATTTTATATCGACCCAAAATGTCAAATTTCACCTTGCTCAAAATACGTTATTACACCTCATCGGGCATCGCCTTGAATTAAAATGGCTTACGGTTTTTATTTTTTGCGGGGTTTTCTTTGGTGTGTGTGTTTATATATATATATATATATATATATATATATATATATATATATATATATATATATATATATATATATATATATATATATATATATATATAACGTCTGCTCCATCTCGCACCAAACAAAACCCCATCTGGATTTTAATTGAATAGGATTGAGTGTGATCAACGCTGAAATCCATTAACATGGTCATAACACCAGACTGCTTATATGTGGTCAGTATGCTGAATTAGCTTAAAACACCAAATCTTCATATCATATAAACATGATGTTAGAATCTATAAATGCACACCACCAATAGATTCAATGTCCCAAAGACCACACTTGATTTGGTTTTAATGGCATACAACTGACCGTCTTAAATTATGCATTCATCAGCATGATAATGGGATCAGATAGGGCATCAATGACCATGAAAATGACATGTAAATGAGGTAATGAAGAGGTAACAAAGAGGCAGTGAAGCGATAATGAGGAGGTCGGGTGTAGGGTGTTATTTGAGCAATTTGGAATGTTTAATAGTTTAATAACTGTCAATTACATATTTCAGCACTTAACTTTAAGCAAATCTCTCTCTCTCTCTCTCTCTCTCTCTCTCTCTCTCTCTCTCTCTCTCTCTCTCTGGGTTAAAATACAGGAGTTACAAATCTCAAAAGCTAGACTTTGTTAGAAATGCAAGGTGTTCCATATCTAAAACATGCAAATTGATCCATATACTATCATTTAACATAAATTATCATTCGTGAAAAACAGATGTAAAACACAATATTCCCCAAATACTATACATATATGTATGTATGTATGTATGTATGTATGTATGTATGTATGTATGTATGTATGTATGTATGTATGTATGTATGTATGTGTGGGGGGATGTATGTATGTATGTATGTATGTATGTATGTATGTATGTATGTATGTATGTATGTATGTATGTATGTAATCTTAGTTTACTTTCACTTGAAACCAAAGGTACTGGCTAATAGAGAAATGGAAGATTTTCATGTTAATCTGGGCTTGATCTCTTAATCCTTGCAAACTCTCTGAACTGCGAAAATTCGCTTTGAAAATATACTGAATCGAGAAAATATGCAATGCAGTACAATGTGATATGGATGACGATTTTAATGATGAATAGATTCTCAGATAATGATAGGTATGCTGTTTCAGAAACTTGACACTAGTAAGAATGGGTTTTATGTCGGATAGCTGTGTTACCTCAAATTCAATGCGGCATGGAACAAATTTGAATGTGAGAATATTTTATGTGTTTGAGGGATTTGTCACAATGAACAGAGTCAGCATACAAATCATGGAGCTTCACACCATTTGCCTAATTTTGTAGATATGTTCGAAGTACATTATATCCTGGTCAGCGTGACACGTAATCATTAATGTTGACTACAAAAATTAGTCTGTTGCGATGGTTAACCTCTCAGAAACTGTCAAAGCTCACCAGAGACAGGTCTTGGAAAATTTTCGGCCATGTGAAAGAGTATCCTAAGATGTCCAGGAATTGTTCTTAAATAAAGGCTATCTTGATAGTATTATTCTGACTTAGATTGGAGTATTGACATTTGTGCGGTTAGAGAATATTAATCCTGATTGGCTCAGCTAAACGAGGGTGTGTGTTTCCAGTCGAAATTCAATGTATTAATCAATTCCCTTGCACATTTCGGCAATCCATATTTTCTGTCAAAAGGGAAGTCTAATGGATTCAGAGAAATTAACACAAATATACCTCATTTTTTAAAGTTCAGTGGTTAATCGTGATTTCCTTGGCATGCCTTGGATGGTATGTGACTCATGCATTGTAAGAATATCTTACATTATTTCGTTGATATGAATGTGTTCGGATTTAGTAGCTTGTGTGTAATAGAAATCATGTATTGTAGGAATTTCTTCATGCATTACGAATTGCGAGAATTAATGTATCTGTCTTAAATACTATGCTAATAATTATTTTTCTGTGGCAATGTTAATGAATTACTAATTAGTAAGTAATGTAATTAAGACAATACGTTAAATCAATTAGTTCAACTGAGTAATTAAGCTGTGGGTTATTTTGATCGACAGATCGGTGTCTGTCGACATACAATTTTAGCTAGTAATTTACAGCTCACTGTGCGATGTAAACGTTTGTTATGATTGCTACTAACAGATCAGGGACAATACATTAATTTTATGATAATACGCTTGCGTGTGTATCAGGTTAAAAACTAACCATATTATCTTAGTCCTTTTGAATAACGATACGACTATATCTGACGTAAAATGAATGGAAATGTTGTTCGATGCCCGAAAGGTTGCGGATTGTATTTTATTTTAACATAAAGGAAGTTTTATACTGCACAGTCAGAAAGAGAGCAGACAGCAGTCAAATTATGATTGTTGACCCTAAGAGGCTGGAGAGAAGAAAAGGAATTATGGCAACGCTGACCTATTACAAATAGTGATTACGAAAGGAACAGAAGCAACTTGGTTATACTAACATGCCGGCAAATCTATGACGAAATGTGTTTTATCGGTAATACAGATAATCTCACATTAATATTTTAACTCTATTTCTGCTCGACATTCTCATGTCATTTGTAATTTCATATTGATTCTGTAATTCATGAAATGGTTATATTTTACATAGGTGGAGGGCTGGTATTCTTTTACTCTACTTCTATGATCCGATCTCTGCTACTGATCCGATCTCTGCTACTGATCCGATCTCTGCTACTGATCCGATCTCCGCTACTGATTCATTAATATCATATTTTATTTTATTGTATACGCGATCCGGGCAATAGCACCTTGATCAATCATCCCCGAGATAATGAAAACCAAAGCACTAAACATCTATTCTGTAATGTATTCAATAACATATGTTATGTTTATTGTCCATAGAAAAAGTTAGACAAATTCCCTGGACCCTCTCATTACAATATAAGGGTTCTATTAGTAGCCGTTTGTCTATGCAGACTAACTAACAACTGTACTGAACTAAAGGGTTTTCCGTCAAGCCAATCTAGCCTAAACAGTATTACGCCATTAGCATCTGTCGATTTTTGTAAATGGCGACAAATTAACGGAGCACTGCAGACTATCAGTGGAACATATCTGTACGTGTCAATTCTAACCACACCATAGATGACATGTTTCAATAATTCGCATCACGTTTCCGTTATCTCTGGAATTATTTAAAAATGCTTTGGATTTTTCTTTATTTATTCACTCATCTATAAAGTCTGTCGAATCCGTCTCTGCGTGCATTTGGATGACACTTTAATAATAATATGAACCGGATCATAAAGGATTTTTCTCTTTGCATTAAATTTGTTTGTTCACAGCGAACTTTTCATTATTTGTTCTTGCATGAAACAACACGAGTTTACTTGTTCAACAAAACATTCAAGCAAAACTCTAACGCAGAATTGTCTGTATCTTGCATTAACTTTGAATACACAAACCCTTTGGATGTTTTAGATTGCATTAGATTTTAATATAACATTTGATGATTTATGAGAACATCGCGGCTGTATTTGAGTGATACACAGTTAATACGAATGAGACGAAGGTATGAGCCGTCATTAGAAGGTAATGTTTTAAATCATGAACTTCTTATTTTCTATCTTAAACTTAGTTACAAATTTCTGTTTTTAAACAGAAACAAAGATTGCTGCGCTTTAAAATTGGGAAATGGATCTAAGCTAACAAAGGGAGCAACACGTGATGCAAAAATCAATATTAATATGGTAATAAAAGTATTTAATTTATTTATCTACATCTTATGGAAATCTATGCCCCTAATTTGAAACCACTAGCTGCCGTCGCAATAAGCGTGACATTTATTTCTTAATAAAAGGTTCTTTTATTTGAAGGTGTACTGTATAACATTGCGTACCGTATATTATAACTTAAGGGATTGTAATAAAATTACTAGTGAAGAAATACTGTAGGGTAAGTCATTTGACTTTTTTGTAATATAATGCAAGTACACCTTTCCAGTCAAACAAGGATATGGACAGAATAATACATCTAGATGGGGATCGGCGAACATGTTTGAATAATTCACTTCAAGGAATTATTTGACACAAAACTCAAAAATATCTTTTGTTCCTTGTTCTATGAACTAATACTTCAAAACGAAAGAATTCCCAGCCACGGGCCCTTACACAAGGTGACGCCACAGAGGATTGTATCGTTGTCTACCATTGACCTGTCATACATTTACTATATAATAATTATCACAGGAGGGCTCTTCTCGAAGCATTTAAAAATAAATGCTATTATTTCAAGCTATGTTTTGCATAACGTAATAAATTTGATACCGATCTTTTAGATCAGGCCATTCGACTTTGTATTCGTATCCAAAGTGTGGCTTACTGCCATACCTTTAAGGAATGCCAGACCATTTTCCCACAATACTGTTCGACATGGCCGTGATCGCGCCTCTAAATGGATTACTCTCCTCACACTTGTTAAAAGAAAATGACGTCATGCATATATTGATAACTTAATTTCAGTTGGCCAATGAGACTAGTGTTCCATTCAGAGCGCTGTTGCTGTAAACAATTATTCGAGTCCCTGTGGGTGAGCAGGGTTTTAAAACCTTACGATATAATCAATCTATGTAGGTACAATCAATCTATGTAGGTACACACGGTAAAGCGTGATTAATATTTTTAGCAATGTATATTCATATTCTATATTAAGAATTGGAATGCAGATGAAGAGGAACCTGAATATATATATATATATATATATATATATATATATATATATATATATATATATATATATATATATATATATATATATATATATATATATATATATATATATATATATATATATATATATATATATATATATATATATATATATATATATATATATATATATATATATATATATATACACACACACACACTGTATTGTGCTGTGCTAAAATCCAATTGAATAGTAGTCAATAACTTTTGTGAGATTATATTTCCCTCTTCTCTCTCTCTCTCTCTCTCTCTCTCTCTCTCTCTCTCTCTCTCTCTCTCTCTCTCTCTATCTCTCATGTACACGAAGGTTATTAAATATGTAATTTATGACAGACACTCATACGCATTAGCCCAATATATTAAAGTGTATATACCTAGTGTACAACAGTAAAAGCTCTATATTTTAAACATGTCATGTATACTAGTTGCTTGAAAAAAAAACAAATTTGTAAGATACATTATTTTATGAGCTTTTGTAATAAACGAAATGATTCAAATGAATTGTGACTGCACAAACACACACACACACACAAACACACACACACACACACACTCTCTCTCTCTCTCTCTCTCTCTCTCTCTCTCTCTCTCTCTCTCTCACAGAAATCAATAAAGGTTTGAAAGAACTTGTATCCCTGCCTACCAATATACATTTCGTATCAATATATGAACACGATTCATATGGCAAGCATCGGTTAATTTCACATCCCAGTGAATTGTTAAGAACGTTTTATTCATTATTAATGTAGCTTAGATTTTATTTATTTTGTGCTAAATGACCATTGACTATTTGTAGTTGGCAATATTGCCTATGCACATTTGCGTCATCAATTTTGTTTGAAGCAAGTCTTCGCGTGCTCATTGGTTACCTATATAAAGCCAAATTCATATCAGTTCGGAAACATTTGATGTTAGTCACGCTGAAAGATTATGATTTCCACTTCTAAATCACCTCATCTCAGCAAACTTGATACCAAGATATATCTTTCTCCGCTGACATGCCTCTCAGGAAGGAATGTCTCGCGGCTATCAATTCTAATTGTATCGGATGCAGCGATATCAGTATGAGTTCTGTGATGAAGATAGCTTGATCCACTCATTTCCGGTATGAGAAGAGACTTTAGATAACATAAACAAGTTTTGTTAATTGGATCCAAAGAATAATAAAAGAGAAGACAAAAGTGTTTGAAGTAGAAATGACATCGATATATATACCACAACAACCTTGTTCCTTACATGACCTACACGTCCTCCCAACTATAATTTTCAATAATGTGACATTTGTTTTATAAAAGCAATGTACTTTGATAAGACCTGCTCAGATGTAAATACAGATTTAGAAAACATGCGCGGTAGGGGTGTTTAAAAGGAGAATCGGAACGCACACATTCAAAGACAAGCAGATTGGTAGGAGAGATGCAGACAGGTGGAGAGAGAGAGAGAGAGAGAGAGAGAGAGAGAGAGAGAGAGAGAGAGAGAGAGAGAGAGAGAGAGAGAGATTTTCATTTTTAACGTAGCTTTAGCCATTAAATAGTTATATTGCCACGATATCTGCCGTGTTGAAGTATATAAAGTATATAAAATTGTCTAACACTGGGGCAACATGTTGCAGACATGTAATATCATGTCCCACCCAGTCACAGTCCTAACACTAAGTTCTAAGTTCTTAATGCTGAGTGCAAAGCGAGACAGCTGTAAGTACCATTTGAAGAGTCTTTGATATGACTCGGTCTTAGTTCGAACCCGTGATCTCCCGCATCTGAGGCGGACCTTATAACCGCTTCGGCCACCATAGCGGTCAGGCAGGTGAAACGACATAGGTAAAACATAGAATATAAATGCTGAGTAGAGCTATTGGGTTTCTTGGGAGAGTTTGATAGTATTAATGAGCAAGAGGTATGTTAGAGTCAATGTGTTCTTCCTCTTTCGAATGCTATCAGTCCAGTACACGTTTGCTCATCAAAATAGCGCAGTTGTTTGCATTATATCCACAACTGATAATCTAGATTCGAAAACCATTACCCACGAGGCAAATGTATAGAAATTCCAGTCGTCCGTACTGTCAAGTTCTTCTTTGAAAGTGTGCAAAAGTAGACAAGTAATTTTAAATATATGAATTATTAATCTTTTGGACTATGCTATAGCCAGAAACTATTGCATTGAATGCGTGTTTTCACTAAATAGTGTACATAATAATAAAGAAATGGAGCAACGAAAGCCTAATTATTCTGCTTCTCAGTGCTTGATTCATAAAATGCACGTTTTTTTTGTTTTTTTTTTTTCTTTTGGTTTCCTCAATATATTCCAGCTTGACATAAAAGCAATGAGTGATCATGATAGAAACCTTTGTATAAATTTCTCTTAATCTGAAAATGAAAAGCTAATTACCAATTCCATTCTGAAAAGGGATTTTGCTATATGCATTGGTCTTTTTGCTAATTGGTCTTTTTGAGCGGTCTCTCTTACTGAAGTAAAAGTAGGTTAGCTGAACATAAGCTTCCAGTCTTTTTCTGAATTGCATAATAAATTAAATGAAATAAATATATATGTAGATTTGGAGTGCATATCGATATTGGCTTTCACAGCTTTCCATGAAAAATATACTATGACATAGTACCGGCTGGACCGTTGAACAAATTCAACAAATAAAGCAAAGACTGATTATTGTCAATTAAATTTTTTTAGCAGCAAAATGTTTTTTTTCAGTCAGTGGTTTCCTAGCAGAAAATGCTGCGTCAATATGGCTGATGTCTTAAAGTAGTCTGGTTGATTTGCCCGAGACCTGAGTAAAATTTGGTCGTTATTTCAGAAACGTTAAGCTGACTAGCCATACTTTTTGTTTCTTTCAGATGAGCAGTTCCGCTTCAAGTAGAACCTACAAGTGCGTTAATTAGAGCACTACTGTATTTATCAGAGAGAGAGAGAGAGAGAGAGAGAGAGAGAGAGAGAGAGAGAGAGAGAGAGAGAGAGAACCCGACTAAATATATATAAACATTACCTTGCTTACTGAAAAAATGTTTTCGTCAAAGAAGAAAAGAGTTATATGAACTGTCCATTGTGTTCTGTGATGATGTTGTGACATCACTTCACGCCAAATCTTAAATCAGCTAATGCAAGTTTGGAAAACAATAGTATATGTTGTGAAAACAATAGTATATGTTGTGAAAACAATAGTATATGTTGTGAAAACAATAGTATATGTTGTGAAAACAGAAAATAGGGATTGCCAGTGATCTAGCCTTCATGATCGTTGAATTCCATTAAATAATTTCTCCACTCTTCACGTTTTTATCCTGCTATCACTAAAATTGATTGTCCAAATATGAATTGTGGCCTCGAAGTTACTCCATTTGGAAAGTTGACTTAGTCCTTCTGTTAGGTAAATGCCCATAAGAATAAACGAATCCATACATGTCACTCCTCTTTGTCACCATTAGGGACGACACAATGCCATCCACATAACAAGACAACTCCTAAAACCGTATATATTGTTAGTATAAGTAGATATTAATGTACTATCATATAAGAAAATATAGTTCTGATCTGGCGGACTGCATCAAAATGAAACGAAGTCATATAAATTGTGTAGTAATCCTAATAATAAATATTTTCTATGACATGTGTATCTGTGTGACGAACAATAAAGAAGTGGCGATAATCATGTACCAGTAATAGGGCCTTTAAAATAATTTATTTGAAATTTCACTCTTTTTGTTCCATGTTTTCAAACGAAACGCAAACGAAAAATAAATAATTTGATTTTACCTATCAGGAAAAGACAAAATACGTCTTTTTATATAAGTTAGGAACATACGTCTCCGCCTGTTAATTCATGCATTTTGTAATTTGATTCGATGTGTTGGAAATAGATGAGGAAAAACGCAGATTTCTTTTGTTGAATCAGGTGCTTGTTTCGAAAATGATATGTCAAAACGAACGCATAGGTCCGGACAGGCATCGATAAAGGTAAAGGAAGAAAATATATTAGAACCATATATCATTACACTGCATAGAAAGGCTTGAAAATATCACCACAACTTGCGTTAAAGTTACAGATTATGTGGGGTGTTTTCTCACTGAACCATTTGCTTCGATTGGCCATTGAAGCAGTGCCATAAACGAGAATGTTAATAAACGTTTTGAAAAATGTGGCTCAAACTACTGTTAATACACCTTAGTGCTTGTTTTGACAGTTATTAGTTCCATACCTGATTTCTCTAGTCAAACAAGACATACTGATAATGGAGCTCTTCCGTATATTATTATACAGATAATAGTTTAAGCCGACCAGTTCAAACTGGAAAAATAGTATGGTCTACCCAAGGAAAACAACTATGGTTATCTTACACCAGTCATCCCAATACCAAAACAAAGTCTGCAGACACTTGCAAAAATAAGCAATACGTTTATGTATATATTAATCAAGATGCAGGTACTTTGTTTTAGACCAATCACTCTCAAAAGCAATATAGTTTATTAACGCGCCAGCTGAATCAGCAACTAATGTGTTTCACATGGAACAAATGCGATGCATACTTTGAGTTCGTTTCCAAATCAAATAATTTCCCCACGTGTAAAATAAAATACAGGATCGTAATTACATATTATAACATATTATATGTATTATGACTCTAAGGCCAAAGTGTACCATGTGATGGCTATTATGTAAAGAGAAGCAAATATTATTAATACAATTTATTCGCAATGTGTCGTTCTTTATTCAAGCTCGATTAATGGCATATTATTTTATATTACAAGCATGGTTGAAATGTTTCGACATCCATGTGTTGGCTTTCAAATGCAATTTTAATTGTTTTATCACATGTCATTATTGTCACCGTTGCTGGAAAATAACATCGAGTTATTTGGTAGCAAGGTGTACTGGAGTAGTAGATTCTACAAAACATATGCATTTGTCATAAGATAAGTTATGCTTTTGTATACTTCACGGATAAGAATTCAATTTAAAAACGATTACGACCAAGCTTAAAGCTCCATTATCTTTCGAAGGTCAATTGTTGAACCGGCTGCTATGCTGTAACTCTGGTAAAAGACTTTCTGCAACTTTTGAAGTAGTTGCTGTTGTACAGTTTAACGTCACTCCCGCATAATATTGGCTTGAAGATGCCGATTAAAAGCATGCTCTGAAAGTGTAAATAACTGCAGACAATATATATATGAATAATGCCTTACTTAAAAACAAACGTTATAAACTAAAGAGATATCAAAAAATAATTCTTTATTAAAACGTTGTGAAAGAACAATAAATAAAAGATAAAGCTAACACATTAAATCCGTAATACAATTTAAAAATGCTTTATTTTCCACGTATTCTCAAAAACAGTTCTGCGGCATATTCTATATGAGGGAAGCCTCTCTCCATCTGTGAAGCTTTCAAGATGGCTTGTATAGCACGGCGAAGATGTTGACTTATATATTTAAAGTTAGTATACGGAATATTTCATGTGAAAATGAATGACTGCTTTATCTGCCCTTTCATTACCAGTAATATCAAGGTGACTAAAATGTCTGTTTTTCTCCAATACTTTTATGTTGTAATGGTACTTTGCTTTAAGAATTTGAATATGGTCGTAATTTCGCGGCAAATTGTAAGCTTTATCCAATCAGCGGCTAAAGATGGCGCTATATGTCATGGCGTTGGCAGCTCTAGCCTCGACTCCATCTTTCGAGCTATTTGCATACAAGGACGTGTATCCACGATACAACGTTCTGATTTTAGGTAATCTGGCAAACGAGACGATTGTTTGAGGTGGTTTTGAATTCACAAATGCTCAATATTATTTTGCGATGTTTTGAAAACCACAGTTGTGATTTGAGAATTCAGAACTTTTTCTCTAACTGATACATTCATTTTTGCTGCTACTGTGTGACGACGAGTTAAGTTCAAAGTAAGTTCTGCTTCTATGTGAACACGGTATGACATTCGGACATCATATCTGGATTCAATGGGTTAGCGAACAGTTCGCTACTAAAGCGAAGAATCGGTTTCGTTCGATTGAGATAAACTTGAGATAAATTTATAGTTTATTAGACTCTACTTATAGGCCCTCGGATGGCGGGAGATATATGTTCCCGTACAAAGTTGATTTCCCTGATTGTGTTTTAGATAGAGCACCTGCTTGTAAAACTGATAAGCTGATCCTTATATATTCGAGCCGCAGTCACGGTCTGATGTTACTAAAGTTTTGCATCAGAATCCACCCTGAAAGTCTGATAGTCATTGGACTCGGGATACCAGAAAAGTCCGTAATTTATAATTGGTTATTTGGCTCTGCTAGCAGAGCTTATTAGTCATATGGGACAGTAGCCGTAGGGATCGCTATAGTTCTTTCCAGGTTTAGCTTCTGTTATCACTGACTTCTCGCCACAACGGCATGATGTCGCCGATCCCCAACTGATGCTTAAAACGTGTTGCTGAAGTTGCAAATGTATATCTTAGAGAATATCACATGGTCTTTTTGAAGAGGTTTGGACAAACTGTAAGAAAGACTTGAAGATCTGAGTAAGAAAGTTTTATTGCAATCTTAGTAGTACCACACGTGAAATTCAAAGGAATCCTTTCATGGGTTTTAGTACTGGGAACATTTTCAGAATGTATGTAGTTTTGGAGAGTTTTTTTTTTACGTTTTGTGGTAAGGGGCTACCATTTGATTTCCTTATGTGCTTGATGATACAGCTATGTTTATGCAAGTCATTGAGTCAGTATAGAAGCGTTAACCTAAAGACATGAGATTGCCATGCTCCAAACCAGACCCACCCCTACCTCCCTCCCTCCCTCTCTCTCTCTCTCTCTCTCTCTCTCTCTCTCTCTCTCTCTCTCTCTCTCTCTGTAAGCATATTTGTCTATCTCTCCTTAATTGTATGACGATCTTTTGCGTGGTATATGTTGTTATTTTTTAGATTTTCAGCCGTGTTAATTGTTGCTCGGACCTTCTCTTGTTCCGTAAATGCGCAGTGGCTTTCTGGCATGTTTAAACATTCTCGAAACTGTTTCTATCGTATCCACATCTACATTGTGAAGTATTGTTATAAATACAAGGGTTGGGTACACAATTTTATTCTAAAAGATCCCGTATCAAATTTTATTTAAGGAATGATATATTTTCTTTTCAAATCTAACTCGTTAAATTTTATATATACTGATGCACTTTTATATATCAGTTAAGCAGTCAAACAAACATCTATTTCAAATTCATTGTGATGTTCCTTCAACGTCATTCGCTCATACTGATAAACAAAATCAATTTTGTTGGAGTTGGAGAGAGGTTTATTCACGATTCTACATAGTACGCCATTTCGATGTCCGTACAATGCTTCGTACGTTGTTATCGTTTTCTAATGGAATTCCAAGCATAAAGGACCAAATTGAAAGCAAATATTTTCGTGTATTGCTTTCTGATCCTGATCAAATTTCAAAGAAACTGATTTCAAAACATTATGTATAAAACTTGGCGATACAAAATATAAATTATCAAAATCAAGGCCCAAAGAACATTTTTGCGGACGTGTTGCTTCAACCGTTGTGTCCCAATAAAATTTTGTTTGTCTTTTTCGATCCAGTTGGATCTAAACTCATAATTTGCAGAATGTTGAACTTCCTTAGTTTCAATCGAGAATATCTACCAGAGACGGTAGTAAATTATTTTAATACATTCCTATTAAGTTTATAAATGTCTCTTTACGTTTTTGTTTTGGCCACCACCCCACAACCACCAGTCCGGATAAAGATTTATACGTACACTTGGTTTCAATATTCAAACAGTAACGTTTTACAAATTTATTCATTTTACACTTTAGACTTGTATCACTATAACGTTAACTATGTCAAGTCATACATATATCAGTTTGTCACCTTTTATATACTAAAAGGTACAAATTAAGAGTTTGAATATAATCATACTTACCGGTAACTGCTTACTTATTAGTCTACATAGCGCCCTTATACTTGACATGATTACATTTATTGGGCGACATGTATAGTCTGTTGTGTACTAAGAAAATGGCGTTAAACCCTCAGGTCTATACTCAGGAGGTACAACTTTATAATAAAAGTACATATGTATAACGTGTGGCTCATCGAAGCACAAATGTCTGGCACGTAATATTACCGTCACGAGCACAAGGATTGAGTATGGTTCTGATGTAGACGAAATTCAAACTGTTCAAGCAACCACAGTGCAGCAATCTGCACCGTCGAGTCTGATGAAGAAACAAAAGAGACATTCCTTTATAGTCTGTTTTTCATCCTGGGAATTTAACTAAGAATCGAGAATCTAGACCGCGTACTTTAGAGCTATTTGGTAATAAGCAGCCAATGTAACAATCGCCATTATTGTATATTTACTTTTCCTATTCACCTTGTTCATATGATATGTGCACGTATATACAACATGGCAAGAATTCGAGTTCTCATTTATACGTAATGCTTTTTATTCTCGCGTTAAAGGAGCATTATTGCATAATATGAAGAAACAAATAATTATTTGATACTCAACAGGTGTGTTGTCCTTTTAAAAACGTTCAGTGCATATCAAACATTTGAACCTGCTTTTATATTATATTATAAATCAAACTTCCAGATTTGATAAACGGCTACGTCACTTTTTGGTTTCTGTTTTTTTTTTTTTTTTTTTCTTTTATGGTTTAACGATGTTTTTAAGCACAATATTGGCTATACATGGCGGCCAGTATTAATGGTGGCGGAAGAACCCGGAAAACCCCCGGAAAGAACCACCGACCCACGAGAAATTACTGGCAAGCTTTTTCACATAATTACATTAGCCGAATCTTAGACTCGAACCCACGCAGACAGAGGTGAGATGGCAGTGATCCGTAACGGAGAGCGCTTTAGACCACTCGGCCACTCGAGTCCCCTTTTGGTTTCTGTAAATAGCGCGCTGGAATACAGTTTTAATATTCGAATAACTGCAGTTGTTTGTTACCTTGTAGGCTCGCTATGACTTATAAACATTAAGATCATCAAAATCGCACTTCCCAGAACAAGAAATGTGTTTTGTGGAACTCTTCATTTACGTACGGGATTATTTGGATCATGAAGACGAAGAAGGATGAAATAGAAGACAGGAAAAAAGATACAATGGAGACAGACGCGTCCAACCCATATTAAAAGGGCTGAAAATAAGTTGATATGAAAGAACGGGCGGCGTCTCAAAACCATTACACAAACGCTGAATTATTAATGATCCAGAATCTAGACAGTTACATCATTTCCAATAATTGCTTGCAGCAAATTTAAATCCCAACGATGATTTACATTAATTATGGAAGAATGGATATAAATTCAATATAATGAATATCGTTATTGTTACTGTAAATTAACGGGGAGTGTCACGGTGTAAATATGTAATTCACCCCGTGACATTAATTATATCAACATAAGCAGAAAATGCTTCTTATGCCATTAATATTGCTTTCTTCAAAAAACTGGTACTGTTATACCACAATTCATTTTTTTTACTCAACGTTTCTTAACCATACATCGTAAGGGCTTGAGATGCTATCAACGGGGCATCATACTTTATTAATTTAATTTAGCCAATATGCCTCATTCTTTTGGTTAGAGCGTCCGCCGCGGAAGCGGGAGGTCGTGGGGTCGATCCCTGGCCGAGTCATACCAAAGACTTACAAAAATGGTACTAACAGCTGCCTCGCTTGACGTTCAGCATTAAGAGGTTAGTGTTAGGACTGGTCGGCCTGGTGTCAGGATAATGTGACTGGGTGGGACATCATGCTACATGTCTGCGGCATGATGCCCCAGTGTTAGACATCACTATAAACTGCCTCACTGCAGACATCGTAGCGATATGACTGAAAAATTGTTAAAGCTACGTTAAAAATCCTAATCAAACAAACAAACAAACAAAGCCTCATTCTTTACCTTTCTTCGTGAATCACATCGTCTATATGATTTTGAGACCATTGTTTAACAGAATGAATCAAGTCAGATTAGCAGAGTCTTCTATATTAGACCCCCAAAACCAGCAAGTCTTCTTAGATCCAGACGTGTCCATGGTATTGCTGAATATTCATGGTTTACCCTGATCTATACTAAACGTACATTGTTTCCACAGAATGGCAATTTAAATTTGTGTTATTGGAAAGACGTTGGAAAGCGATGTTCTGTGTGAATATGTGCATGTTCAGTATCTTAAATATATCATCTGAAGGGTAGAAATAATATTTCTTGTTTTGCTTGCATTTGGTTGATTTGAATACCTAGCAAACCTATCTTACAATTTTCACCTAAATGAAAGAAATCCCAATTTAATGTTTGTCAACATTTATATTCTTTGAACAACTAGTAATACAAAGAAATCGGTTATAACACACACCATATAATCACTTACAAACAATTTGATACAAAACCCACAAACTTTAAATGTTTTCTCTTTTTTATATTACAATCTGGTGGAAATAATAATAATAATAATAATAATAATAATAATAATAATAATAATAATAATAACAATGATAATAAAAATAATAAAAATATTAATAATAATAATAATAATAATAATAATAATAAATAATAAAAATAATATATAGATACGTGTCAATGCTCTTAAATTAAGCAACAGAAAAGAAGGACAAACATCAAGCTTTGTAAATGTAAACAAATAATATATTTCTCTGAAATATTGCAAATTAATTCCCTAAATAATCTTAGAATTACAGACACAAGTCTTAATAATAAAAGTTCTGAAAAAAATTTAGTGGAAAACCAAATCAAGTCCAACGCTGAAGGTGTTGATGTGCATGTGGTGGTCTTTACAGAAAAAAGATATTCACTGAATTAAATAACATGTTCAGATAAATTCCAGCCTAAATTAAATTTTGGACACAACAATTACACAGCATTAATTCAGCTAGATCCGAACCACGAATGAATAACTTTCCAATAACAAGATTATATAGTCTTTCGTTTGACTTCAGGTCAAAATTAACATCCTCTAAAAGAACATTAATATAAAAAAAACTTCATGGCAGTTCCAAATGTTTTTACAAATAAAATCTTAGCTATTATTAGAAAGTCTGTTACTAAAATAAATGTATGAGACTTCGAATAACTGAGATAAAATATTTATTTACTTGCAAGACTGTTCACTTTTCACAAATGTTTTGAAGTACGAAATCTTGAATTAAGTTTCTATAAATGTAAAACAACTGTCGTCACGTGTTGGCCCAGTGGCATGCATTTTGAAATGAGTGACTTTTTCTAACTATCATTTTCCTTAAACCTCGATGGTATGGTTACACTTAGTGAGTTTGAACAATAGCATAATGAAATGACATAGTGTTGCGGACGATTTACTGGGTGGGTGGATCTATAACATAAAGGGGAAACATTAAGCCAACAAATGAGTGCAAGGTTGCATATCAAATATATGCGAGACATCAACGAATTCTAGTTAATAGTTGCACATATGGAATTAATAGATTCTCAAACTATATTACACTATTTCAAAGTATAGAAGTGGACGTACTTAATAATTTCTTTCACAAGTTATTCCACCGAGTAGTTGGTCATGTCAGTCTCTACATAATCGTTCTTAAATTGAAATGAAGATTACAGCAATTGACAATAATTTTAACGATCTTGTATTGTGCCGAAACTGTGAGAGTCCAGACAGATTGCGCTTGAAGATGCTTAAAATTACAAGGATTTGATAGTAAAGTGATGACTGGTTTGCAAGCGTCCTTTCAACACGGCATGACATCGTTGATGGACCAATGGGATAACACATTCATTTCAAGCATTAAATTATATGTTCTGTTTGTATATCGCCTTTGTGTGATTAATTGAATCGTACTGCTGTTTGACTTGTGGGTAAGCCAACACGGGTATTGTTGGAGCATCTGTCTCTCCATGTGTCATATCCAAGGAGACTTTTCACCACTGAAAAACAAAGAGGGTGTATAAACATTTGCTAGCAAAGATCACTACAAACAAATTCACCTTTCCTGCTTTTTTCGGTTTTACTAGAGTGAACAAAAGTTTTCTTTGTAATTAATCGGAAAGGAGATTCATTGGCGACTTGCGGGCATTATAACAAAGGATATTTCATAGCAAAAGAGGCGATAAACTTGTAACAAAAAGTGAACATTTATGGACTAGATATTGTTCATTAGTTGTCTTGTTCTAGGATTTAACTAAAATAATTGATTGCAGAATACATTAATTTAAATGTATCATACGATTCAAATATTTAGTTCAAAATGGCATCTTACATCAGATTTTAGCGAGAAAATCATCCGAAAAAAATTATATTCACTTTACGTGCTTAAGTTAAATAATTGTTATTGCTATGGATCAGGAAAATTATTTAAGATCGATTGAACTAATTATAATACTTGAGAAAGAAAGGAGGAATCAAGAAATAATAATCAGGTACATGCATATATATGTACCTTGCACGACATCTCGTAACCCGGAATTATCATCTTTTGACCATTATGCAGTTTGTAAGAAAACATTTTGAAATACTGCACTTTTATAGTGATATTTCAAATGTATATCCCTTAGTGAAACATAACATGAAAGGAAAAGACGGTAAGGTGAATTTTACTAACATTACTGTCTCGTACCCCTCTATTGAAGTGTTTCCATTCAAAGTTATTCGGCCGTCCAAATGTGTCTTCCAAATGACCAACGTGACTAATGTCAATGACATGAATGACACGATCTTTGAGATCAATAAAAGAGAATAAACTAATTTATTCATATATATCTTCATACGTGGATAATCTGCTGTACAGTTTTGTATCCCAGCAGTAGACAAAGTCATAAACACCACCCTCAGAGGCTACAAAAGCGTTAAAGTGAGAGAAAAATAACTTTGGATGGTCGTGGAGTGGGGTCAGGTGCTGATCATCTTTTTTGTGAACCTAATATTGTTGAGTTATTGATGCGGCTGTCACAATTTTTGATAAGAATGGCAATAAGCAAACAGGCAGACAGAACGACAGGCGCATGCGAGGAACATCTTCATTTTAGTTAAAAGGTTTCCAACGTTTATTTCAGGTTGTATATGTAATTTGAATGCGAAATTGTTCTTTATTTTAATTGTTGGTTTTAACGATACGTTTGATTCATTATTGACCATATTATGCTAATGAAATTGGTAACTATGTGTCTGTTTGAAGGATACACTGAGGGCTAGTTTGGGTGGGTATAAAACCCGCCAACTTTTAAATACGGGCCTACCGCTCAACGAACTGACCTATCACGGTTCTCCGTTTAGTGCATGTGCTTAGTTACAGTCCTATGTATATGCATTCTTATTCAAAACATTTTTGATAACTTTGTCTTGTAGCGTTAAAGATTTGATTTTGAGCCTATCTCAGTAATCACTGCTGGTCCTAGTGAAACACCGTGCTTTTATTAATCTATACATTGACTATCTAGTCGATGCGGTTCGGATGGTATTGCCACAACAGAGCCCAGCCATCGTGGAATTCTTACATTTGTCACTGCATATTCATCTGTATAACTTTGTTCAGTACACTAATTATTCTTATTTTAATCTACAAGTCGGCTAAAAGCCCCTGGTTTTCTCCACGCTGGACATTGATAAACCTAGTAAACTGCATGTGGACTTCTTTACTGTTCGAATTTGATGTCGGTAACGTGGGTTCCAGACAGCTGGCACAATGCAAACTAGGCATAACTTAGAGGACAGGTTCTCATACATTTTTGTTCGCGGACCACTTACACACATGTTGCAGAATTGTCGGACCATCTAATGATTGTTGGTCGTCTTAGCGGACCACTATGTGATCTTTCCTAACGTTGATTGAGCCGTTAAGTAACTATTGTAAGACGGTTTGCATAAAAGCGTAACATTTAAAAAGCGCTACATATTACAAGATAATAATAATCAACATTTTCTTTTCTTCTACAAATAAAAACACACAACTCATACTTTAATATCAGATCCTAAAGTGTTTCGCAACACTTTCTCGAACTACCTGTGAAGTTCACATATTAAGACTCATTAATCAAAAGCAATGATTGCATATGTCTTAATGGTTCAGTAAATTTTCTCAGACGTTCTCGAAGAAATGTATGTGCCAAAGTTGCCTTGTATATCTTGTTGCTGACATGTTTCAGCATTCTAGATTCGATATTACTCTAAACGATTAAGCCTCGTCTAACCTTACTAGTTATTCGACCAATATATCAACAGAAGATACCAGATGTCATCAAATATTGATTAGATTTAAATGACAAAGCATGTAAATCCTTCCTATTTTGCGTTTGTGCAAGAAGATTAATTATGATGGAACTGCGAGAAGGTAAATCAATATTCAAATATTCAACCTTACCTCCACATAGAATCCAATGGTTTTAGCACATTTACGAAATTTCAATTCAATCAAACAGATCATTAGCACGTGTGACAAGTGACAAAGCTGGGTCATTTGGGATGTATTAAATGGTGCCGGGTGCACGCTAATTGAATTAATGCAATATATTCAGTGTAACTTTGCTTTAACGCTGTTGACAAACTCACTGATACAATCGTTCCGTCCAGAAGATTACGATTCCAATTACTTGGATAATCATTGCCGATAAGAAGTACTGATTTATAGTTCTTGTATCGAATTTTATTATAGGGTGGCTAATCTGGTTGTTGTGGAACATTCAGCTTTCACCCATCGATTTTAATGTTTGAAAGAATTTTCACTCAATATTGGTCATTGTCCCAGGTCACTAAGATTTTCGCTTTAGAAATATCGTTATAAAAAACAAAATCTATTTTGGCAGAATAAAGCATACATGAAAAAGATTCGTTCTAAGCGCACTGGAATGAAGAAGACAAATTATTTGTCAGAACAACATTGCCCGTGGCAGCTAACGGAATTTGTGAACATCTTTCCATACAAGTTTCGAATGTATGAATGGCGAGGAACTTTAGATCCACATTTTCCGTGACTGAATTTCTTGTCAAATTTTATTCAGGTGGAATGGAAAAGGAAATTAGATTTATAAGAAGCAGATGAATAACTTCAATCAACATTTGTTCGCTGGTTCAATCATATTGCTCACAATTTTACCCCCACCTGTAGTCACATAAAGGTCTCACTGATGGATCTAATCCTTTGCCACGACGATCTTAAAGCTGTTAACGGGTGAACTACATCTGAAAGGTAGTACGATTTCTAATGTGTCCAGATGTTTTACGTATAATATTGTTATAACCCACTCCCCACCCACCCCGAAGTGACAAGTTCTGTGTTCTGATGGGTTCATTTTTCAGCTGAGGTCAAGCGAGCATGGCATGGTTCAGGTTTAACACGCCCCTTTTCACTGCATTTCTTCAAAATTTGTTAATTAACGGGCACACCATTTAAATCCGCTGGTAATGAGTTTTCCCTTCAATAAGCAAACCACATCTAGGAACATCCGGCTTTAAATATATGAATAAGAAGATTTGATATCCCAGCAAATGAATATTTAGATAGCATATAAACGAGGTTTGTACACCTATAAGAAATTATACTTGGACACTGCATGGATATCGGAAAATAAATCGGTTAGACATGAATAATGATTATGAGGGCAAAGGTCAGACCCTTGAAACTAAATCAAGGTTATGAATGAATATCGGTTCAACTTAAGTATGGTTTTACTTGCTAAATAGTTTCATAGATTTACCATCATTTCATTATAACCTCTGTGTATTCTTGCATAGCAAGGTGTTTGCATTTTATTCCTTAGGCGAAACATGGTTCCTTTATATCAGATCAAAGGCTTTTCACTTAAATGACTGATGCAGTTATATGAAATGCGGTGACTATCAATGAACGCAAGAGTCTAATAGGCCATATTTTTCTTGATATAAATAATCATTTCAGAGCATTTCTTACGCTAAAAATAATAACCTAAGTTTAAAGTCATTATCATAAATAATGTCTTTAATTGTTTTAGGTTGCAATGTAAAGAGTTCTTTTGATAAATCAAGAATGTCTCCAACAGTTAAGAATTTATGCTCATGTTGCGATCTGTTAAAGGCTATTCTTCCTTACTCGCAAATCTGGTATTTCCCTTATATTGTTTATATTATTTGATATAGATATTGAGACATGAAACACGTTGAAACAGACAACAAATTTCCAAACATAACAATCTGGATAACGGTTATTTAACCACTTCTTGTATGAGTGTGTTCTTGCTTTAGATGTTTTGCCAAACATATGTAACACGACACTACATGTTTGGTCTGCAATGACATCACTTAGTTTTGTTTACTTACAAAGTTCTCATACGACCTAACCAAGTAAATGTGCAAATTAAAATGACAGTACATATACACAGATAGTAACCAATACACCTCAACTGCAATCAGGACAGAATGTGACGTGCTCTAACCTTTCATGACATATATCTGGTATAGGCATTAGTGGGCAGCAGACACACCCGCATGTCAACCCAATATTTAATTCTCATCTAAGTGCAGATTCATTTCGGACACACACACACACACACACACACACACACACACACACACACACACACACACACATACATACATACATACATACATACATACATACATACATATATATATATATATATATATATATATATATATATATATATATATATATATATATATATATATATATATATATATATATATATATGACCGACACTATTGATGATATGGCTCCATGAACGTATTTTTTTTTAATTCGATTTCCTTAATTACTACACTTACCCAGTAGTAGCGATACATGTCCTAACCCCTTTGAACGTGAAGTCACATATATACCTTAAATCGCAATTATTTCAAAATAACGCGAAGCTTTTAAACATTCACAACACACGTTCAATGTGTTGTCAATACATGCAAGCGAAATAATATCCACGTTTAATTCATTTCCATGCATATATAGTTTCTTTACAATAGGTTAGGGACTATTTCGTTTAACTGAGCAAACTTTATTTAATAGGAAATGAATTACTTACGTGTTTCTTTAGTTCAGAAATACATACGTACTATATTACTTATTAAGCGTCTCTCTGTGATTTATTGTGTACTTTTGTATGTCACGTGGTTGTAGTTTTACAATGATTTTCGTGGTATCATTTTCTTCTTTTTAATAAATCGTTCAGCATTATCAGTTTGTTCAAAATAATATCTTACAATAATCCATCATGACAATGACATGATTAATTTAGGTTGCAGGTAACTGTTTTCTATACAAATTTAACAAGCTCCATCCACGCTAGAATTTAAATATTTGTATCATGTTGAAATTCTGTCTATCAACATCACTAGCATATAAACAATGCGGATAATAATTTTAAAACAAATTCACTCACCTGACTATTTTGCACGAGTCTTTAATCAAATTAAGTGGTACCAAAACTTTGGCGCCAGATTTCATTAAACGAAATTCAATATTTCACCCCAATCCTTTACCTTAATTAGGTACCCTACATCGCTTTGATCGTCCTATGTACGTGTGGGAACACGTCAGCTTGAGGTGACATTTAACAACCCTCATTGAGCTATGTCACTTCCACGATCAAATATAAATTTGCCCAAATGACTTTTATTTCAATTTAATCGGTTAGGTCGTAAAGGTTGTCGGGTAATTAGAAGCAACGGTTATAGTCTGTTTAGTTTTCGTGCTCTCTGAATAGTGTAGCTATTAAGTTGCCATGATATATGAGGCAGTATTGACCAGTCCATTAGCATCTAAACATCTGGACATCTCTCATTGGCAAACACAATTTGTCAGGATGGATCAGTAAGACATCGAGTCTATTTATATCTAGTATAATTTTTTTTCCAAAATAAGTTTATCTCGAAAGATATGAATACGAAATGTTTTCATTTGCATGACATATTTTGTTAAAGAGCATTTAAAGACTAAGTGTTTTGATCGCAAGGTCCAAAATGCCACATTTATTTAAAACAATGCAGCAATGAAAATATGACCACTTCAAACTGACGCCAGTAGTCCAATACACGCTAAACAAAATAACACATTTTCGAATAATCTTTGATTTTAGCAAGAAAAACACTTCTGGTAAGATTCAAGAACCAACGGTCTATTTGAAACGTTCAGAATCGCTTTTCAACTTTTTTTAATAGGTGTATAGTTCACTAATTTCGAAGTATAGATGATATTGCAATGGCTATTTAAATCTCCTCAAAACCAAACATAAACGAGACAAAAAAACAAAACAACCCCCCCCCCCAAAAAAAGGAAACAAAACAATTAACAAAACAATATTTCGAGTTATTTGAATCTCCGAGATAAACCTCTCACGGTAAGTACGTGTGAACTCAAATAATACTATTGCATGATCTGGAGCATTTCATTTCAGGACAATAGTTTGGCATTTGCTCTTTTCCCATTGGAGTAATTAAAATATTTGTTTTTACATTTTTTGCATTAGTAAAATATACTTTATTGTTATAAAGTACATTAATTACTTGTATTTCCGCATAGATGTTAAAAACGTTAAAATCAAAATTAAAAATGTCAAATAAATAGAAAAAGAAAAAAAACTTTCCAGTAGTTTTTAGGCAACAAAAATAAAATCAATATTTTACTTATTTGCGCGCTACATACCAGTTTTAAAGTTTCAGTGATACAATAATGAAAAAATGTCAAACGTTTTATGTCGTAGCATGTTTACGTAAGGTATCGTAGGTTGGCATCATAGATTCATTATTGATCGATATTTGTTATCTAGAGTATGACAGAGGACCGCTTTGTATGGCCGACGATATAAAAAAAATGGAAGTACCAAATATAAAAAACTCAACAAAAGAAACCCACAAAAAAAACGCATTTTTCGAGGTAAAAAAAACTTGAAAAAACATTTCCGTAAGCCTCGCTTTCAGGAGAACACATATTCGGATACATTGACTGTTGATCCAAGCAATATATAACAGAGATGAAAATATATGCTTTTTGAAACCTAGGTCAAAAACGATCAACTTTTCTCATCTTGTAATTAAATAACATTAATCCGTCTCCATAGTATACGTGACGAAAAGTTACACCTTTCTGTATCATTAACTATTCATTCGCAAACTTTACAGCTGGTAATTAAAACGTACTATATCAAGAGCGATTCGTCACACGCTGACAGATGGGTAGGCCAGGCTGTGATTGCAGAGAAATTAAAAACGATATTCCATTCTTCTTCTAGAATGTCTCGCTTGTAAAACCTCTACAGCTGTTCAAGTCTGATAGCGTGGAAAGGAGTCTGTTACGAGACTAGATAATACAAAGGTTACCGTGTGTTGAAATACTCTGTTTATGTGCTCTTGTGTTTCGCTTTGACAGACAAGTCTATCCTAGCGAAGCTCAACCTCAACACCCATCGCAAGAAGCACGTCAACTACACACCAGGATGCTTCTAAAAAGATAGTCTTGCTGGGTCAGCGATACTTTTCACACGTTTGGAGGCATGCAATAATACCAAACCTACAATTTGGAATTATGCTCAGTTAGACTGTGATGAGAAAACCAAATATTTTCACGAACTCTCAGATTAAAATAGCATTCATATCACGTGAAAATGAAAACAAGCACCTATAACATTACAATGACACGTTCAATTCATGGCAATAGAGTGAAACTGGAATCAGAATTTCAATTCATCTTTAATATAATCAAATTAAAACTTCAAATACATCCTAGCATTAAACCTTTCCACTGTGTGAATTGACCCGGAAAATGAATGTTTTTCAGCAGATTTGAAACAAGTCATTATCTTTTTTCTTCTCATTTTCGAGTTTACAATCAGGTTATATTGCTACAATATTTCATTTTCCTGTTAGAAATGCAGCATCTCCTGAATTATGCCTTCTCGCATACATCTCTCTCTCTCTCTCTCTCTCTCTCTCTCTCTCTCTCTCTCTCTCTCTCTCTCTATATATATATATATATATATATATATATATATATATGTGTGTGTGTGTGTGTGTGTGTGTGTGTGTGTGTTCAGGTGATTATCGAGTCAACCCAACCTCACGTATATAGAAACGTTTCAAACTAAAAGATAAACGTTCTTCTGACCTTGATGACTTCTTTCCTGGATACCTAAAAAAGATGTTACGAATGAAGACAGTCTTAACGTATCCGTATCTAAGGCATCTCTTTTTGCTGTATGTATGTCTGTTTTTTTTTTTTTTTTTTTTTTTTTTTTATGGTTTAACGCCATTTTTCAGCACAATATATAGGCTATACATGGCGGCCAGTATTAGTGGTGGAGGAAGAAACCGGAAAAACCCCGGAAAGAACCACCGACCCACGAGAAGCTACTGGCAAGCTTTCTCACTTAACTACATTAGCCGAATCTTAGACTCGAACCCACGCAGACAGAGGTGAGATGGCAGTGGTCCGTAACGGACAGCGCTTTAGACCACTCGGCCACTCGGGGCCCCGTATGTATGTCTGTATGTATGTCTGTATGTCTGTCTGTCTGTATGTATGTATGTATGTATGTATGTATGTATGTATGTATGTATGTATGTATGTGTGTGTGTGTGTGTGTGTGTGTGTGTGTGTGTGTGTGTGTTTATTTATTTTTTATTTATATCAATGACTCATATAAAAGAATTATACCGATATACATCATGATGCTTAAGGAAACGCGTACATGCGTTTGACGTACACCCTCATTATACGAAATGTAAAAAGGCTTGTATCATAATCTTGACAAATCATTTCTCTTTAAGAAATTCCTCCTGAAAAAAATTAGAGTAGAACATACATTCAAAATCGGTTCTAGTTTATTTGGATATATTTATCAGACATAGATTTTCTTTGAATGTATTATAAGAGTTAAATGCTATCAAATTAGATTTATTATATGCAATGTGTCCTTATTAATTTATTAATTTCCACTAAAATCTAAGATTCTCAATAAACATATAGCTGTAAATGAAATAAAAGTATTAGACCGATGTTAAAACTAGCGCATCGCTATTTTCATTGCAGGTAAAGAGTGCAAATAATAATAATTAGATGCGATTACGTCTATCATAAAATAATATGACATGAATAAACCGAAACATGCTGTACTACATATTAATGTCAACATTGGCTATAGTTGCTCTGTAACGAAAAGGTTAAATTGGTCAGAAAACAAAGTATTCCGTGGTTATCCATAGTGTGATTTCACAGAGGTGTGTGTGGCTTATTTTATTACACGCAGAGGGATGGTGTGTTATCGAAATTCCGTTTTTCTTTTCTATGTTATCAGATGAAGAAATCCGAAACTCTCCACTTTGTACTTTTTTTCGAAGGTCCATTTTAAACTCATACTAATTATCTACTATATTAATCATGTATTTCCAGACAATATAACATTGGCCGTTCTGCAGCAACTACATTATAATTATAGCCTTCAAACATTTGAAATGAATGAAATACTGGTATTTGTTTGTGTGTATAATATCAAGACAAAATCTTTGCTTACCTTATTAATTTGTCTTTGTTCATACCTGTAATTCTTTGAAACTTTAATGAGCAATCAAAGTGTGAGAATTCTTACGCACACTGAACCATGTTAGTCAATACACTAGTGTCATTCGCATTAACCTAGTCTCTCTATGTCGAGATGATTGGTTTTTGCTCCTTCATGAAGCAACGTGAAGATCAAAATTGATATATTTTCAATATATTTAGCAGGAGCTTCCTTTCCCATTGGAAAATAATGCTTCGACATATGCGATGAAGAATCAATGAGGACATTGTTTTCCTGCAAACGGATCTAATTTTAGGAATCTTCGAATAGTATGTATATCTGCAGGTAAGGGGCCCCTGTTAAATCAATTAGGAAGGCGCCCTGCAGTCCCAACGAATGACATAATACCAGTTTGGTGTCCATGAAAAAGTCATCCTGGAGTTAATAGATTATGACCTTGTAAGAGAGGTCACATCAAAGTGCAAACAAAAGGTGATAAATTATATCATTACTGTATAGATAGCACGGTTGCCTCTTTACACTGCTATAAACGGCCAGAGGACATGGAAGAGAAAAAGTTTCGGGATAACTATTTGTGACTATCTTTCTTGAAAATATGTAAAACATGAAAAGATAAATTTTTTACATTCCTAAAGATCTTTGAACAATATTTGAATAATATTGCACCTGCGATAGAAAACGCATCTATCTATCTATCTATCTATCTATCTATCTATCTATCTATCTATCTATCTATCTATCTATCTATCTTTGTCCGTCTGTTTGTCTGTCTATTTATTTGGTTGTCTGTTCTGCCTATATATATATATATATATATATATATATATATATATATATATATATATATATATATATGCACACTCCGGATAATAAATAGCACATTATTCAATACAATTTTACTCCGGTTAACTGCACAATGTATATTCATGATCAGTTATTGCCAGTCCACTGCTGTAGCGCTTCAAATAAGCCGACAATTAAGCCGGTAAATGCGACTTTGTAAATGATTGACATGTAAATGACGCCTTAGGTGGTATATATATATATATATATATATATATATATATATATATATATATATATATATATATACAGTATATCCGCGCCCACTAGGGAGCAAATAGCGTGGGAAAAATCATAGTACAGCATGGGAAACATTGCTCTAAACCTTTCGGGTTTGCATGATTTGAAACCAAAAAATGGATGGTTGGAAAGATGGAAAATGCGCAACGGAATTCAATTTAAACGACAACACAGCGAAAAACACGATGCAGACGAGTTTGGAGCGGAACGTGTTTTCTTCGGGAGATGACCCATCAATGTCTGACAGCAGTTTTTGAATAACAAGCGATCAATGTAATTTCTTGAAATTCGCTATAATTCCTTGATCCATTGGTTGAATCAGTGAAGTTGTGTTCGGAGGAAGGAAAATAAGCTTAACATTAAAGTAAAAGTTGAAAGAGTGGATTCTAATCATTGTTTAAATTTATTCTTCACATATATTCGTGCCGTGCTGATTTAAAGCTGTACTGTACCGTGCTTCGGTTAACTGCACACTCCGGTTAACTGTACAGTCTCGTGACGGTTTGAGGCTGTGCAGTTAACCGGATATCTGCTATCTACCTACCTACACACACACACACACACACACACACACACACACACATACGAAAAATACATACATACATACATACATACATACATACATACATACATACATACATACATACATACATACATACATACATACATACATACATACATACACTTTAAATTGGGTTCAAGGCTTGATGTGTATCAAAAATTGCAGTTAACCGGATATCTGTCCTTTTGCTTCACCCGTTACTAGCTCCAGTCATTTATATATACATTAATTTTACACATGCTGACTGCATACATCCCTTTTAATTAGAAGGTTAGTGAGAATCATAAGCGGATATTCTTCTCTGTGTGTCACCTTTGTTGAAAAATGATATTTTTTTTACACGTCGCGTTTTAGTTTCCAATTTACGCAAGCGCGTGCAATGCTTTGGGTACGAATACAATGTGTTCAGTCACTGCTTTAAATGATGTAACCCTGTCAAATTTTGCATGTGTGTTTACCGTTTAATAAAAACTGATTACATGTGCTATCCTTGAGCTGACAGAACCAACGTAGTGGACGAACGGACACTATCAAGATAATGAAATCTCCCAATCCCCAGCCCCACCTAGATAGGAAATTACCACGTAGATGATCTACAGCTGATAATTGAAGATAACTATGGACCTTGCACTTAAAATATTATAGATGAAATAATATGCAGGTACCTCGTTTTACCTAAAAACGTTTTGTTGTTTCTGCGCAATTTTTTTTTTTTACAAGCAGCTGCGCCTGCAGAACTTTTTATGGGGGGTGGGGGTGGGTTTGGGGTGGGGGTGGGATGGGGGCAAACATGCAGCGGTCTGCTATTAGGTTTTGACGGATGTAAATGTGAAATACGGGATCCCTTGCCCTTACTGTGAAATACTGGACCCCTTGCCCTTACTGTTTCATAACAGAATGTAATATTGTTTCGGATAGGCTGGTAAGTCATCGTTTTAAAGACAACAAAATATTATTATAGAATAGAATTCTAATTGACTATAAAGTAAATCACAGCTGATGAATGTCATGTGCAATCTAATCAAGACTCGTCCAACAAAAGCTTTCAGCTGCTATAAAATGTGGATAATAATTCTCTGCATGCGCTTGAATGCCCTGAACTAGCGATGCGTATATTCATTCATCTTACTACGTTTATTTTCCAGACATTTTTTTGGTTTATCAATAGGTTTGCATGACAGCCGGGTATCATTTTACAACTTTAATGACTCCGTCATATTATTCGACTGAAAATAATTCCATCAAACTGGCAAAGCCGTTATTAAATTTAAACATGGAATGGGCCGAATTTAATTTGCGACAGACGTAGATATTTATGAGCGTTTCTAATGCATTTAGAAAGGTGAACTTAACGTAAGGTAAAGATGTGGTAGTGGAGTGGCGTGGAGTGAGCACCCGTTTTGTGCTTAACTTGATCCGTGTCGTACAACCCGAAGTGAGCGTGTTGTAGGGCGGGTAACGATCAGAAACGGCTTTTACGTACGGCATACAGATACGTAAGGAATAAAACGAATGCTATTAAAGAAAACCCAATACCCGTCCTAGAAATTCAAATAACGCCTAAACTTGTTGTCGTTAGCGTACTAACGATAGGGTGGATGGGTGGGAAGGGGCAGTTGAGCTAAAATTCCAGAGGCATGAGGTCTTTATGGGTCAAAACCACGCATAGCCATCATCGTCGCCCCAGGCGTCACTTAGCCCTAAACCTAAATTCCAAAATACCAAGAGTACTAAGATCTGCCATTCAAACTTTTTTTTCTCTCTCTCTCTCTCTCTCTCTCTCTCTCTCTCTCTCTCTCTCTCTCTCTCTCTCTCTCTCTCTCATTTCCAAAATAAGAATATGTTTGCAAAGCAGTATAATTGATAGAGGAAGAATCAGAAAAGTAAGAAACACCGACCAAACGAGCCCGAGATTCAAACTCACGCGGACAGAGTGGAAGTGAACGGTAAAGGAAAGTGATTTAGATCACACGGTCACGGGTGCCACTAGTTGTTGGGAGGGTCAAGGGCGTTAAAAACAAAACAAAACAAAACAATAACAACAACAACAACAACTTCTAGCAATTATACTCTATCTCTTACATGTAAATCTGTCAGAGTTTGGAGTTTCGTCTTTATTCCATGTCGCTTATACATGAAAGATATACAGGTTAAAGCAGATAGCTTTAACTCATTTCGGTTAATTACATCGCTATATGGTGACATTTTAAACTATAACAGACCTTTGCAAAAAAATATGAGTTTCGCCTTCATTGTTTAAATAAGACTGACATATGTGGCAGATATACCCGCATACTGTTTTGCTGTAAAATTATGTCTTAACATAAATGTGCGATCTGAAGAAGATACAATACCATATAGTTACCCTAAATTAGGCTACTCTAGTTCAAAAGTAGGTCACTCTCGCTAAAAATTAGATCACTTTCGTTCAGACCATTTACATTTATTTTAATTTGTATTCAAATTCAAATTTATTTATTGAACGTCAATTAGCGTTCTGTGGTCTTGGAAGTAAAGGAAATATGATATACATGTATTCAAAAGACTGCACCAGCATTGGATTGGCGGCCATGTATGTACCTTTCAACGGGCAATACTTATTTTCAAACCCGAATATAAAGAAATATAAAGGGAATACGAACGATAAATAGTAGATATCACAATGTTATAGGGAACGTATATATCGATAGAAAATATATTGATTCAGCTAAACCATATATCTCTTGTGCTAAAACATGACCACAGGCTAACACTATCCCTTACGTAAGTTTGCCGTGGCTAGGGTGGGAAGCCTGACCAAGGCCGTCAGAAGTGCAAAATATCACCTTGGTGTGGAAACGCTTCCGTAGTGGAAGAAGCACAACAGAACAAATGTTCAGTCTTAGAGTTCTGTGTGAAAAGTACTCACAACATCAACAAGACATCTATCATGTGTTCATAGATTTCAAAAAGGCTTTTGATAGAGTGTGGCATGAGGCATTGTGGGCCACAATGAAGAAGTACAACATGGGTCAAAAGTTGACCAACACCATTAAGCAGCTGTACGCCAAGGCTACCAGTGCAGTAATTGCTCAAAGTTCTGTGGGGGACTGGTTCAAGACTACAGTTGGAGTACGGCAAGGCTGTCTCCTGTCACCCACGCTTTTCAATATCTACTTAGAGCGCATCATGAGCGAAGCCCTGGAAAACCACTGTGGGACAGTCAGCATTGGAGGGCGTAACATCACCAGCCTCCGCTTTGCAGACGACAGTAATGGGCTGGCAGGCAGTGAAGATGAGCTTGCCACCTTAGTGAAGAACCTGAATAAAACATCTTCCAGATTTGACATGGAGATAAGTGCAGAGAAGACAAAGCTGATGACAAACATTGGCAAACAAATCTCAACCAAGATTAAAGTCAGAGGACAGGAACTGGAAACAGTGGGCCAATTCAAATATCTTGGTTCCATAATCACAGAAGAAGGATCAAGAGCAGAAATGTTCTCACGAGCAGCACAAACAACGACAGCTATGTCAAAGCTAAGACCCATCTGGAAAGACAAGAACATCTGTCTGAAAACCAAAATCAGACTATTGAGAGCACTAGTCATCTCAGTCTTTCTGTATTCATGTGAGGCCTGGACCCTGACAGCAGAATTTCAATGAAGAATTCTGGCACTTGAAATGAGATGCTACAGAACCATCCTTCCTTGGCATCTCTTACATGGACCACATCAGAAATGAAGAAATGCGCAACACCATCAGGCACAAGGTAGGCCATTATGAAGGCCTCCTCACCATTGTCAAAAAGAGAAAGCTGAAATGGTATGGCCATGTCACTAGAGCCAACAGTCTATACACAACAGTACTGCAGGGTAGTGTCCAAGGTGGTAGAAGGAGAGGTAGACAGAGAAAAAAGTGGAGTGACAACATCACAGAACGGACCAGGAAAAGTTTTGCAGAAACACATTCATTGGCACATTATCGAGTCAAGTGGAGGGAACTGGTCAGATGTTCAGCAGCACAGTGCCTCAACGACCACACTAGGTCAAGAGACTGATGATGATGATGATGTGGAAGCGCTTGTGCAGATCAAAGAAGTTGCCCGAAGGAGTGGACGTGCCTTATCTTCTTGTTCCGCAGACTGACAGCCAGGTTGAATTGGTCGCTTAGTCAATTGGACAGGGCCACAGCGCTACCCAATCAGAATCGAGATAGGGACGGAACCCTAATTTGGCTAAGTATGATATCCTTAGACCTCACAGCAAGATTTAGGTCGCTAAAGTTCGTTAGAAAAATTGCCAAAATATAGCAACTCCGATCAGCCATGCGTTATTGGCGGAGAAAAATCTTAGGACAGGATTCTAAGTGCAGCTTCTAAAGGAAACTTCGAGGGACAGACTAGTGACAGCGGTCCCAGTGTCTCCGATTGAGAGACGGAAGAAAAGAGAAGGAAGGAGAGAAATCGGGAAAGGTGAAGTCCAGGAGGAGTGGGAGGAACGAAATAAAGAGATGAGTAGAACCAAAGGCCAGTGGAAAATCGAACTAACACTGTAAATCACAGGATGAAGTAGGCTGTCACTTGAAAGACGAGTGATTGAGTTTATCATTTAAAATTATCAACTTTATTAAATTGTTATTATTTTGAATTTCATCTTCGTGTTCTATATAATTTAACCGTCGGCAGTGCTGACTGGGGGCTCAGAGCTGTAAATATATTTCGTCAGTAATTTAACTTTATAACTTGACGAGCTAGGGTGGAACTTCCATAATATTTTAATTAATATATTGGAAGTACCCCACCCCAACCTTTGCAATCGCTACAGCTTGGCGCAATGAGAAAAGTAAACCTCAAACTTAAGCTCGGAGTTTTATGATCACGGGCATGTTTACAATTTCACCAATGTAAGTCTTTAGTCTTTACTAAAGGCACATGATTGGTCAATTTTATTTCAGATTTAAATTTCAGCCAGTCAGATTGCTGGATTCAAAACATTAACTTTAGGTTTAAGTTGTGTTTGTAAATGCCAGGTCTGGCGGCATTATAAATAAATCAAAACAGGATACATTTTCTCCCTGTAACCTGTAATAACCCCAATCCGTCTATTTGGCATACCTAAAGACAAGCTGCATCTTTACTTATCGTATCTATTCACTCTCAATGTTTATTGCAGTAATTAAAAATCGTATTATCAAAGATCGTTCGTCACACTATGACAGATGGGTTGGCAACATGGTGACTGGAGAGAGATTGAAATTATACTCCATTCTTCTTTCTGCGGAAAGGTCGTTTGAGGTATCGCTTGCTGAAAGCTTGAGATACGTAAAACTATACATCTGTTCTAGCATGATAGTGAGGCAAAGAATGTGTAGTAACGTAAGGCTAGATAAGTCCAATTTGGCGGCGTGATGAAACATTCTGTTTATCGCGCGTTTCTAGGTTCTCAGTATTAGATACCCTATTCTAGGAAAACTAACACTTTCTAACGCCACACACTACGCTCTTCTCATAGTACTGCTTTTGAAGAGAGAATCTTGGAGTCGATTAATCTCACGCATTTTGGTCTATGCTAATGTATCTGACAGATTGATGTATATATCATTAACAAATATGTTTTGGACTATGGAGGGGAACATTTCGAAAACCTTACATTCTTCTCAATAACACTAAATTATGGCTTAATTAAAGCAAGTTTAATCTTTTGACTGTTTTGGTAAGACTCGGGGTGGAGAGGAAATTATTATGGTATTTTGGGGAAAAAATTGATAGTTTAAAGAAGTGCAATAATATTTCAAACAAAGGTCGATTATATTACCCCTAGGCTAAAAACAACTCATTTTTATTTTAGTCGTCCAAAATGGTTTAAAACACTTTTCAAAAGACACGTTGGACCTACTGTTGCAGCGATCTTTGTTTTCAAGCGAGATCCTCAAAACCTGTTTCAAATGAGACTAAATATTCATAAATTCATACATCTTCCATTTTCAACAACGTTTTTTAATCCATATATATTTCTTCTTCACTGCTTAGAAGTCCACTACGTTGCCGCGGATGACTGAGATTACCGAAAGCAGTCGCTTTGACCGATTACTTGTCTGTCTATAAATAGTCCAGTCTCAGGCTCAGCCAGCAAGGGTATGTGTGAAAAACCCAGTGACTTCTAGTGGGTCGGTGCTTCGTATCTAGAATTTCTTGTGTTCCTTCTGTACTAATTAAGCTGGCCGCCATATTTACCCTATCCTGAATTGTTAGATAACCCCTCAAATAATAAATGGTCAAAATTAAATAGTCAGATTGGTAGGTCGTTACTAAGCGGCCAGATAATCAGTGCACTAAACTGAAAGTGTAATCTTCGGGTACCTTTTTAGATCGAATGAGTTTATGTATCTTGTTTCTTCCTGTCATACTTACTTTATAATGGGTAACGAAAAAGGTTCCTGTATCTTTTGCGTAGTTTTACCCCTAAATGCTGATTATTCATTTGAAAATGGTGACCCAGACGCACTGCGACATTTCCAAGGAAGAAACCATAGTAACATCTATCCGGTTATGGATGTAAGAAATGGATCCTGTTTAATCCAACAATACATCGTCATGCAACACCGGATGAGGCAACGTGGAATGCATCCTGTTAATCTTTATAAATTACGAAATACCAAGGTTTAGATAGTTTAAAGTCATCTTTGCCTTGATGGATATATATTATTTTCAGCCATAGAGACGTTATAGCGCTTAAAGAGGGTGATAAATTGCGTCATTATCGTAAAGATGTCATGGTTGCTTCTTAGGACGAAAATGCATGTTGGCAGGATATTAACAAGTAGTAATGTATTGAGCTCTTTTTAGTCTCTCCTGTCAACTATGCTCGCACTAAGAACTCCAACAAAATGACATCAGGATGCGAGTGTGGTTTCACATTAGGGACAAACATTTAAAATTTCCTCACAATTAAGCTGCAATAATTCGTTAACTACTTACTATTGTACTTGCGGAACCAAATAATAATAATAATAATAATAATAATAATAATAATAATAATAATAATACATTAGTTTGTTTTTCTGGTGTATTGTCATCAACACCATAGGTTATATCGTGTTATGATTAGCCTGGTACCTTGGTCTCCCATGATGCTCAGATCACGAGACCAGGCATACACACCGTCAAGTGGCCAATACGAATGGAGGAATGTTAAGATAGCGTACGTAATACAAATAAAAGGGCAGTTAAGGATGTACATAGTGTCTGTGTACAGTATCACTAAGTAGTATTGTATTTTTCAGCCATAATATGCGAGTTATGTGGGTGGGGTACTGTGAGAGATTGCACAGCTTTTTAGTTGAGGATTAACTGTGTCAGAAATGCTTGATTTGAAGGAAGCTTTTTTTATTGACTCTTTGATCTTATTGACATCAAGTTTCACCATTTTCGAATATGCTAACTTTTTAACATCCTACTTAGAGGGAACATTGGGGTTAATATGCACGTAAATAAGCTAATGCAATTTGCAGAACGTTGTTAATTTCATAACTACTGCATCATAAACCATGTCCATGGATACGAGATAGGGATTTTGTTTATCATAATTATTTCTCACTTTTTGTTGGGGTGTATCTTTTAAAACATATATGGATATTTAAATAAATTGACATAGACTGAATAAAGATTTATCTTTCATCCATAGCATTGTCTATATCTGACACAAGTCAATCGATCGGCAGTTGTGAATTGTAAATTTGGTAGCTAAAGCAAGGCCAACAATCTAAGTCACGTGAAGTGATGAACTGCAGGAAATTTAAGCCGCCATATTCGTCCGAACTTTCTGTTGGAGGTAAGTTTATTTAATGCAGGACTATTTTGAAGAGTTTTCATGCAAAAATACATAGTACATCACAGTTATCAGGTTCTTAGAGTATTATCACTGTACAATAGTTGTCCTAAGCGCTGCTGATAACTTCAAAGACCTCAACGGATGAACGGAAGAGGTGTTGGAAGACAGTACACGTCATACAACACCCAACCAAATATAACTGATTAGCCGATGTCACTTGTCTTTGATAGAGATCATTTACTTGAAAAGTTTGAGAAATACAGAATTTAAATTAAAAGGTACCTTCAGTCGAAGCGAAAATCCATCTTTAGCGTCTTACAGTTCCCGGAATGCATCAGTACCTGTTGCTCAAGTTGTAGATGGTAAATTGGCTAAAACGTTTAAGACAAAGTTTTCTTTGAAATCCAGCTTCCTACGTGAACCAGACAAGATCAAAGTTCATGCAGGTAGGGCTGACTGAACATTTATTATATATCAGGCTGGGTTATAACCAGAGGCGTAGCGATGATATTTTGCGCCCGGGGACGAACTATAAAAATGGCGCCCCAACGATCTTGTGACAGATTTATTACCCTTGTTTTCTTATTATAATGTAACGTTGCAAGTCTCATTTTGGCGCCCCTGTACCTTGGCGCCCGGGGACATATGTACCCCCCCCCAGCTACGCCTCTGGTTATAACGCCATCTCATGGATTTCACTGACACGTGTGACAACGAAACGTCACACTGCTCTTCGTTGAAAAACTCACGTAACCTCATTATACATAGTATTTAAGATCAGCTTCCTCCTCTACAAACATGCACCATTTGAAACATTTAGGGTCAGAGGGAGAAAGAAGGAAATTTACATTTACATAAAAAGCTTTTGTATTGTAGCGAAATCGGATTCCTAAAATATATTTTAAAAACTATTTGGTTCCAATTCATAGCTGATGAAATAAAAAAAATAGTTGTGAGATTTACATACATTTACTGATGTCGGCCTGTTGGAAACAAAATTGTAAATTTACACCGTAGAGTTGACAAAGTCTAATGTGTATGCACACGGCAATTATATAAAATAAGTTTGACTCATTACCTATGTTATTCATTGCGAAGGTCCATTATTATACCTTAGTGTTTGAAACAGCTTAGCTATATTTTTAGGATGTATGTTTGAATGTGAGTCTAAAAGTATTCCATTGGAATTAGAAATTTATTGATCTCTTCAAAATATTTATATACTATCTTAGTATATTATCTAAATTTATTTTCAGTCAGCCGTGTATGCAACTCTAGTGCCATGTATTACGTCAGACTTAGAATAGATTCTTTACCGCACTTTCATTAGTTTTAACCATTGTAAATCTCAGTCATTTTACCCATGTTATATCTATTTATTATCATTTATACTTTTGACATTGTACTGAATGATTCATTACTATGACAATATATATAGTATACTATACTATAAATGTGCTAGGCCTTACGTTGAAAAAAGTATAGTTTTACGCGTCCATATTAGTGAAAAGGCAGTCACTTTTCCAGCGTTGCCAACGGTGGACGCGGCAACGGTTTTGTTGTGATTTTTGGTGAAATATTAATTTGCTTATATTTCATATACCATTCATGGGTTATTTTAATACATATGATAATTCATTTTATTACAGAGTAGTGTTGTTTTTATTTATATGTTTTATTTTGTGACAGAACCAGATAGATGCCACTTGCTTTTTGAGGTAAAATGTAACGCCTTATGGATAAGTAATAAACTAAACAAACGTATATTCATGATTTTAAACAAAGAAGAGTCCAATATAAATGTCGAGTTACCAACACACACATGAAAATAGAAAAGCAACACAAGCATGAAGAATAGGTCAAAGTGACATACATTTCGTACGGATCAAGTATACTTATTAAGATGTATCAACATCATGTAGATTGATAGGTATTGGTGCAGTTGTAAAATGTGTCCAAAGGTATTTTGAGGTGTAACGAATGAACATATCAAAATATCAATAGTCACTCTAGCTTATAAACAGATCATAGTGACATACTTTTGGTAAGGTTGAGTAAGTTTTCCTGTGAGCTACTCAAATTTTCTAGGTCAAATTAACACAAGGTTTGACGTAGTTACCTACATTCAGCTGCTTTTGCAGAGGATCATTTGCGTACCATTTAAGTTAGACTCTAAGAGACTAATGGTGTTATATTTGAAAATATCATTATAGATAAGTCCTGAAAGAAGTTTATGTAAAAGTAACAAAGATTATGTAAGGATGATTTAATTATTTTGTTCTGATTATATACATTAAATCGTTCAATGCGGATGAAGCAAAACTTTACAATGGATTTTACAACGGACGTGAAATAACCGAAAGAACCAAGGAACACACGAAGCATTGTATGGACAAAGTTTTATATTCCGTGTAAACTCTGTTAGCAAGGGGTTTAAAAATAGGTTTGTCTTAATCTGACATGAGATGGTAAAAATAGGTAAAAACGCCAAAAGAACAAAGTCCCTGTTGTTTCTTGACACCATCACTTTTCTTTTGAGATGTTTGATTGGTTAAAGAATAGATGCAAACACTAAATTAATTACTGGCCTTTTAGTGCAGACCATAAGCAGGAGTTCTTGTCTATGTTTCACTTTTTGTGAAAATAATATCTTTATTCTATGTCATGTTTTTGCACGTTTGCCATTGATAAAAGCACGACGCTGCAGGTTCGATCACGTGGACAACTTTCGAATGTTTTCAGTGAAAATGCAATCCCAAAATAATATTTTCGCGTATCTTCACTTTTCTAGCTGCTTTGTGGTTGAGCGTCCGTCTTCTATCAGGAAGGTCGCGGGTTAGAACCCTGGCTGATTCATACCAAAGACGTATAAAAATGGTCCTCACAGCTTCCTCGCTTTCTGCTCAGCATTAAGAGGTTAGTGCTAGGAATGATCGGCATTTTGTCAGGATAATGTGACTGGATGGGACACGAATCTACATGTCTGCGGCAAGATGCCCTAGTGTATCACTATAAACTGTCACACTGCAGACATCGTAGTAATGTGACTGCAAAAGTGTTCAAGCTACTTTAAACACACACACACACACACACACACACACACACACACACACACACACATCTCCTTTGTATTGCGGTCCCATTATACTTGCTAATAACTGATCAGAATATGTTTTAAGAGAGAAAGGCTGAATGGCTTAACATAACAGTCGTTCTAAGCCTTCATGAAAAGTGTAATGCAAATATCAGAGCTTAGAGTTCTATATTTTGAGAAGGGAAAATAAAAAATTAACAATGTCTAATGTGTGGTCTCGATAGACGGATTCCTTCAATGTTACTGCAATCACAAGTGTTTGATTAAACAAATAGATGAACTAATATTGTACACCTCTGTGCCGATTGATCATTCCATCAACAAATACTTATCGATGAATACTGGCAGGTGTGATTCATCTCTTGAGACACTTTCACGGACCCAAAAGGGAATTGATGACTCTTTTATGTACGACTTGATAATCGTTTCTTTGTCTTTTCCTACAAAAACGTTTTGTACGATACTTATTTATATTAAAAATGTAAATTTCACAGAGAACTTCTTGACGAAACCATATATTTATTTTATGAACGGCAAAGAGATAATTCGATTGAATTTGATGGCAAAAGAAGTTTCGACTTTTATCAAGTTTCCCATATATGCTTAGGACTCTAACATGCCAAGCATTCACGTTGTTGTCTTGTCAAGTGTTATTCCGTCATTAAAATGTAAGATCTTAGAATTATTTGTAATGACGAAGCTGATATGTCCCTTTTCCTGAGCAAAGGCACCGATTCTACTGACGCATTTTCATATCATATGTAAGCCGTCGCACTTTAAAACTTACTTTTACTATTTTCCGAAACGTAAATAAATAAATAAATAAATAAATAAATAAATAAATAAAAATAAAAAGGGCACGAAACTACCACCCATTGAACTAATTAATCTCGAACGAAGAACGTGACGTAGGATAAATACACATCAATCCTAGAATACAGATGCAGTAATAATTTTTTTTAAAAGATGAAACTAAAAGTCATTTAATAAACCAGCTTCGCCAGACACACAACCCTCCCCCACGTCCTTCTACCCATACATCCCGGCAAATGACTCGTTGATTTAGGAAACCATTGGGGGAGTTGATTTCGAAATAGCAAAGGTAAGTAAAGCAAAGTAGCTTTCCAAATCCAAAACGATATATGCACTTTACACTGCTGAAAAACTACTTACTCTCTCCATCACCACCCCACCATCTCTCTCAACACAAAGTAATTTATTAAGACGAAAGTAGTACTTGTGTAAATCTTGGCTTGAAGCAGCAAACATAACATTAGGTTGCGTGCTGTTTTTCTTAAGTCGAATAACCAATTAATGCTGAATGACTTTATACTCATTTGTGATTTCTCATTACTGAGGGAGAAAATGGATCCTAACTGCATTGTGGATGGAATGTTTACATTCATTGCATTCATTCTTTGTCTTTATTTATTTTGAAGTATATTCGCTGTCATGCGAATCCCTTTTTTCTTAAGGCTATTAATGCTTGTAATGGTTTCTGGTAAATAAACATTAAAGAAGTCGGGTGGATTGTATCGTACATGACGTTCCTACATAGTGTTCAAATATAAAGCGTGAAATTCCGACATAGTATTAAACAATGCGTATTATGAGACAAGAAATGCAGGTTACTCTCGTATATAATGCTATCATATAATTGGACTATTTGACGCGACCAATTATATATTATCTTCATATTAGTATTGCATACAGATAACGTACCAAGTTTGGAAACTTTCCTCGACCCATTAACATATTCAGCGACAAATTAAGACACTGAAACTTCAGTGTTAAAGCTGGGAGCTCTCACTTTTCTACTCCGTATCGAAAACTTGCATTTGTTTTATAATGCAAATAACAAACGATTTAAGCTGATTTCAATAATGATGTCTATGGGCATGTTTATGTGATCTGCATTCTTTCTGAATCAGTGAATATTATGTCCGGTTTTGTAATAAAAACCAATTTCAGGGCAACTGTTTCTGTTATATGAAAGATTTAAATTTCTATCCAAATAAAAATATTATTTTAGCACCAATTTTTTAAAATTTTTTTTTAGTTTACACTCTTTTAGACGTGCGTAACGATTATGGATAGATTTGGCGTAATCCTTGATCCCTACACACTCATCAGAATTTCTTACATCATCAAGACAGCTGCAACGTTAAATAGGTTCTGGAATTTAATTTAGACACTTAATTAATTTTTTACAGATAGATTTAACAACTTAGTTCTGTACAGATTAAGTTCACTTCAAACTTGGAATTTGTGTTATTGTTATAAGATTTCTTGAGGACACCAAAAACATAAAGTCGAGACCAAAATTTGAGTCTTGTGGTATACCTTTGAAATTGCAAATGATTTTTTGTAAAAAAAATTATAATTAAATGAGAGAAAAAGTCCAAATATAGTTTGTTTAAAATCCCGTGTTCACTCATTCGATCGCAACAAAATTCTTGCATACTTAGTTAGTGTGGAGAGGAACTGTGAACCTAGTTTCAGTGGATTCGCATATATTTTGTTGTATCCAAATACAGATGAACCAACAAACAGGGTACTTTCCTGCAAAATGCATCTGTTAAATATTGGTTTTAAAATATATATAACTCAGTTATATATGTATATGTAAATAATGTATAATAATTAAAAAGTTTAAAACTAAAAGTTTTATCGCGAACATTAAACACGTGTTTTTTGGTTTTTTATTTTAATTTTTTTTTACAATTTAGAATTATTGTATTGTCCTTATTAATGTTGCCAAAGAATTTAGGAGAAATTAGTTTAACTATATATCAGAACTTTCTAAATATCAACCAAGCATAAATACGCTGAACTCAAGAATTTGATGTGCATTGTAAAATGTAGTTATGTAGTTCAACGTGCCATTAAATTTAATTAACAAAATGCTCGGAAAGCCATTGTCAAAGTATTGGTCTTATATGGCACGGAAGTATTTAATATTGACAACTACATTTAAACGGATCCTGGATGTGCCCGTAATCAGCAAAAAGCTTATGACAACTGGGACTGTTTTGAGTGCTTTCAAATGAAGTGCGCTTGTCTTGCGAAGATTGACAACTTTATTCCAAGCACTTGTCTACGGAGAGGTGGCTGTTAAATTACAATCAATCAAAGAGATTTATGACTGGGGAAATCCTTTCAAAACACAACGCTCCTTCATATATTAACATCGCCAGCGCAGTTTAGGAACAGAGCAAAACTGTTCCACTGACGATCTGGTGATCACTGAAAGTTCGAAAGTTGCTATTGCTGAGATATCATTATTGTCGCGTCGTAGTCGCAATCCTTATTGTTGTTGATGTTGTTGTCATTGTTAGTATTAGCAGTAGTAATAATAGTAGTAGTAGTTGTAATAATATTAGTAACACAATAAGTAGCTGTAGTAGTAGTAGGGCTTGTGCTTGTGGTGGTGGTGGTAGCATTGTTTTTGGTGACCATTATGATCAAAGCTGCTGTTAATGTTGACGTTGCAGCAGCATATGTATAAGCACCAAGATACATTAGTCTGAACGATACACTAGTATAAACGATACATTATTATAAACAATGTATAAGTATAAACGATACAATAGTACAAACGATTCATTATTATAAACGATACATTAGTATAAACAATACATTAGTATAAACGATACATTAGTATAAACAATACATTAATATAAACGATACATGAGTATAAGTGATACATAATTATAAACTATAAATTATTATAAACAATACACTATTATAAACGATACAGTGGTATAAATGATACATTATTATTATTATTATTATTATTATTATTATTATTATTATTATTATAAACCATACATTAGTATAAACGATACATTATTAAAAACGATACAGTGGTATAAATGATACATTATTATAAACCATACATTAGTATAAAAAATGCATTAATATAAACGATACATGAGTATAAGTGAGACATAATTATCAACAATACAATACACTATTATAAACGATACAGTGGTATATTAGCGATATATTAGTATATGCGATACATTAGTATAAGCGATACATTAGTATAAGCGACACATTAGTATAAACGAAACATTAAAATAGACGATTCATTATTATAAACGATTTATTATAAACGATACAGTGGTATAAATGATACATTATTATTATTATTATTATAAACTATGCATTAGTATAAACGATACATTATTAAAAACGATACAGTGGTATAAATGATACATTATTATAAACCATACATTAATATAAACGATGCATTGGTATACTCGATACATTATTATAAACAATACATTATTATAAACGATACATTATCATATACAATCCATTAGTATACACAATACACTATTATAAAACACTATTATAAACAGTACATTGGTATAAACGATACATTAGTATAAACGATACATTAAAATAAACGATTCATTATTATAAATGCTACATTAGTATAAGCGATATATTAGTATATGCGATACATTAGCATAAGCGATACATTAGTATAAGCGACACATTAGTATAAACGAAACATTAAAATAGACGATTCATTATTATAAACGATATATTATAAACGATACATTATTATAAACGATATATTATAGACGATACATTATTATAAACAATACATTAGTATAAGCGACACAATAGTATAAACGATACATTAGTATAAGCGATACATTATTATAATGCTGTTTCGTATATTGGTAGGTAAGGCTATTAGAATTGTATTTTGTTGGGTAGAGAGTTGAGCTATTAATGATGCGTACATTGTTATATTTTGCAATGAATACTGGTTCTTGAGACATTTTAGCACCAGTGAACAATATCAAACTACTGACATGTCTCTGGTTTACCACTCTTAATTAGCTTCTTCATAGATTACACAGTATGAATTATTAAATTTTCAAAACAAGGAAGCAAACCGGAAACAATCCGTAAACATAGTTCCCTAGGTGATTTCAGGATGGTTTCTGAACCGGAAACTATGGTTTCCCGCACATGTAAATGGGGAAAACAGGCTTGAGCCCATTATAAATCCATTGACGTATTGTGGTTTATTTTTAGATTCAGACCACTCCAGGGTAGAACTCTTTTGATTGCACTCTAGGGTAGAACTCTTTTGATTGTGAGCAGTTTCTACAACATGCAACAACGACATCGGAAACATGAAACTTGTGTCTCGCCTGTGATCTGCAAGCGATGCAAGAAAGATATAGCTCAAAACATTACTTTATTGTGCAACTTAGACGCGTCCATTATCATTAAATCAATGGTAATGGAAATCGCCCAATTGTAACCATTATTATTATAAACAATTATAATTTTAGAAATAACAATTTTGCTTAGCAAGTGTAACTGAACAAATTGTAATGGACAAGATGGATGTTTATAAAGAATAGATATTGCAAGTTCAGTGACCGACTGGTCTAAAGCGCTATTCGTTACAGATCACTGTCTGCGTGGGTTCGTGACAAAGCTTGCCAATGGCTTATCGTAGGTCGGTGGTTCTTTTCGGGGTTTTCCCGGATTTTTCCTTCACCAATAATACTGACCGCCATGTATAGCCTATCTTGTGCTGAAATGACGTTAAACCCTATAACTGAATAATTTCCATCAATGTGTTTATTTAGATATCTGAAAATGTTCATTAAAAGAAAAAAAAACATTGCAGGAGCTTCGTTTATGACATTTTTTTATATCTAGAGTTAATAATAATTAGTACACATTTGGTCCTTTGGCTTCAGATACCACTACACACAAAACAAATAGAAGTTAATTTTCTCAAATATAACTGACACGCTTCCACTAAAGAAAGTAACAGAATCAAAGTACAGTCCGCAACAGTGGCAGTCTCAATACAATATGAAACAACAGCGGCGTCGCTAGGGTTGGTGTCACCCAGTGCGGTAAACTCATGGTGTCACCCCCTCCAGATTTCCACCATGGATTTCTTCTTCTTCAAATAAGTCCACAGTATAAAAATGACAAGAACAAAAACAAATTAATTGAAGGTCAGAAGGTAAAAGTATTTAAGAACTGTAACAACGTTAAGTTATAGTTATTTTTACATTAAACTTACTTTATTTAAAATTTTTCTTTTGGTGTCACCCCTCTGAGATGGTAACACCCGGTGCGGTCCGCACCCCCCGCACCCCCCTAGCGACGCCACTGTGAAACAATTTACTCTGACCAGACTAACATAAAGACAAAATTTAGCGGCAAAATTTAGGACTGTGTGTTGAAGTTGAATCGTCCCATGTAAATTTCATCCCCATAATTTATACTATCAACGCAAGTTAATAAAGGTGCTTGAGTCTTAGGGTATGAGACTCCTAGAGTGCAATAATATTATTGCTAGGAAGGTCTATTCTTAACGAAATTAAATTTCCCTAACAGCTATACCTAGAGGTTTGTTTGAACTTCAAGTATAATATACAAACGAAATTAGAATAATTTCGGAATATTCAAAAATGAAATCAAATAAGCTAAACTATACGTTCAAATCAATACGCCGATTAAAATTCACTTATCTAGCTCAAGTACTTTTTACGTAACAAAATTACGAAGATTTTCATAAAATATTCAAAGTCATACCAGATCGAAAAAGTGTAAAATAACTGCGATATAGCTTTAATCGCAAAAATGTTTAATGTTGATAAAAGATAAGAATTATAAATATACCTACTATGTTCGATCAACCTGTATTTACTTAATCGTTCTGTCCAAACTTTAAATATGAAATTTTAAAAAAAGTTTAGGCCATATCAGATCATCTACTTATGCTAAGGCACACGTTTGCAAAACTGAATGGCTGAAAATACATTAGCTGTTAGCATTATTGTGCTAAAATAGATATGGGACAGACAGATGGATGTGCTGAAGTAAATACTGACATCCACAAATAACACCCCCCACCTTCTTCTTCCACATAAGGCAAACAAGTCACATAATAATATTCGCTGACCCAGAAAAGGAACGATACTGGAAATAGACGTAGAGGCAAGAAACGTAAATGTACACATGCACGCCCCCAGTGCAGATTAAAAATATTAAGTCCACCATTTCCGGGAAAATGAAAAAGTACTGTAATGAAAACAAGACAAATGCGTCTTTAAAATAACCACATCATTTGCTGATATCTGTATATGCACGTAACTATGTCAACCAAATGTAATATCCACATGATCATGTTATGCTAGAAAAATATAATTCCTTGCCCTTTTAAAATTTTCGATAGTTTTAATAATTATACGTTCATTTATTTATTTGGGGTGCTGCATTGTCGTAATAAGAAGACATGTACTCAAAAGTCTACGTCCAGCATATATAAAACTAAACTAAAAATGATAACAAAATTGCAAAACCAGTCAAATAGTGTAAATATATTACCAGTCTAGCTGCAGATACTGAACTATAGAGACGTTGGGTTATATCCGTATTTACAGAAGCTATGTGGCTAAAACCGCATACATAAATTACAATGCGCTTAACCAAGAGGTCCAAAAGCTGTCAGCGTATTGCTTGGGTCATTGTGTTAAAGTTGATTAAACTGTCTGAATGTTTAGTGAATATTGCAAATGAAAGGACTTGATGACGGTGAGGACAACTCTCTGAGAAAGAACAATATAATCAACCACACCCTGAATTCGACGTGGTCGCTAAGCCATGTTGGCCTATTTGGAGGCATGATTAATGTCTGGGTGGATGACTTCGTCTAGTATTGCATAATTTTGTATTTGATGTTTACAGAATACTCAGTTGATCTTAGTATTGTTTTCAAGTGAACTATGCTACTAGTTTTTAAACCACGGAATAAAACAGCCAATTTGTTAAATAATCGTCTAGTACTTTGGTACAATGTAAGTTCAGAAACATACCTACCACAGTTCAGTTGTCTGTATAGGGTGGTATGGTGTAATAGTGCTAAACAGTTTATGAAGGAAAATATGACCAAATCAAAGTTTATGTTAAAAAGAATATTTTGATATAAAAAGCCGTATTTAATAATACTTATAGATTATGTAACGTATCAAAGAACATATATTTTTCTGACTTGATTTGCTCTAGCACTTTCATTCATATATATATATATATATATATATATATATATATATATATATATATATATATATATATATATATATATATATATATATATTACGTAACTGCACTTCAATATCTGCCGCCTGTGTAACTTATAAATTGTTAGTAAAAACTTTCATATAGTCCTGGAACATCAATATTGCGCCTCTTATACAACGTGGCAGTTAATATCTCTTTTTAGTTTAGTAGAAGTAAAGACGATCTATCTTGGTTATATGTTTCAAAACGTAATAAAACAGAGAAGCTGCTATTAACATGACTGTATGGACAGGAACTTAACGTAGTAGTGAATCTATCACAGACAGTAATTCAGCGAATAATTCAGAAAAAAAAATATTAAAGCCAATATGATGGTAACAAGACAAAATATAAACGCTAATTTTAAAATGTTTCAAGTCAATCAGAGTCAATCAAAGGCCAGAACTTTGTCAACTAAAATAATAATCTACTGATTATCAAACACCTCATTTGTCTCAACTTTTCCAGAAAACATTTTGTCATTATCAAACAACGATGTCAATGCAAGCGTTTTCATAACATGTTGAGATGCATGCTTTGTAAAACGGTCAAAGAACAATGACTTTGTAAACTAGTCAAAATCTGGTCTTCATCAAAATCATTTGAGACCGTGCTTCGGAGAAATTTATATTCATATGAGTTAGGAAATCGACCCCTCCTTGTGCCCCATGTGAATGCTAGTGTTCCGAAGGCAGTGGGATGAGAGTCGTTCAAGGGCCATAACCTTGTGAAATATTGTCGAAATAGGATCACTGTTTAAGTCTTCTGAGACCATGTTAGGATGAAGTTACACCGATAATGCAGGCAAATTAAATTGGATAAAGCGAACGCAGTAAAATAAGAATGTTCGCATCTCAGTGGAATACTTCTTACAAGTTATTTGAAGTTCATACCTATGTAAATTGAGGTCAAATCCTGGTCATCTGTTAACGGATGTAAAATCTTATTGAAGTACAGAAATATGGAAGTGAAATGTGAAAAAATGGAAACATAAGACCTGATACGAGCAAAGCGATGGCGAGACTGATAAGGATATCACTGCAGTCATTCCATAGAAACTTTTATTTCGCCACTAAGTGCATAATGTGGAAACGAGACAATTCCATTTAACTGTAAGACAGCGTTGTATAATCCGTGATATGATCCATGTTGTTGTGTATTTTATGTACGTTATTCGTCACGATTTTGTTGGTGGCGAATTGATGGGTGTAAGTAATTAATGCAATTAACTCTGCAAAATGTTATCAATGTTTGCTGGAAAATATGTCATCTAAACGTATTTGACAATGAACACTTAAATTGCTTTATTTTCGCTACAATGAAGTAAGTAATGTCAAATGATCACCGACACTTAAGGGAGACAACTTTCTTCTTGGAATTATGACGAAAACTGGATGTATTGATTTAATAGCTGATTGATTGATTTATTGATTAGTTTTTTGATTGATTTATTAATTGAAATAAGGAATTGAGTTTCAGAAAGAATTGATGCCAATGCATTTTCAAATTTGGAAATAAAAATAGCTTGTGAATGAATGAATGAATGAATGAATGAATGAATGAATGAAGATCACATTACGAAGATATTAACAATAATATGATTTTTCGGCATATAAACATCAGAATGTTTAATTCTCACAGTTCACGATGTAAGGGACACAACTCGAAAAACCGACGGTTACTCATCAAACACATTACCTATAAGTTGTCTAACTTTCCTACAGCTTTATCATCATTACAAATTTGGACGGTACCAAAGATGATATTAATAATTCAAGTTGTTGTTGTAGTGGGGTTTAACGTTATGTTTCAGCACACGATAGGTTATACATGGCGGCCAGTATTAATGGTGGAGGAAGAAGCTGGGAAAACCCACGGAAACAACCACCAGCCCACGAGAAGCTGCTGTCAAGCTTTCTCACATGCACACATTGGCCGATTAAGAGACTCGAACCCACGCAGACAGAGGTGAGGTGGCAGTGATCTGTAACCGAGAGCGCTTTAGACCACTCGGCCACTCTGAGACCCTAATTTAAGTTTACGTTGTTTATTAAATAAGACATTGAAATTTCTGGATTCTTTCTGTACTTTGAATTACTAAGAGAGATAAAAAAAAACATGTTTTATTGTAACACATCAAACCACTAAAACTATGTTTTGTATGTTCATAACCCTTTATATTTTAAACTCATCTGTAAAGCTCAAACAATAAACCAGTTATAATAAAATATTAAATAATATTAATTTAATTTATTTTGATTTAATTTTAAGTCTAATAAACTTTTAGTCGGTTCTTCCAACTAACTTAAAATTGAACATTTGCTTTTTCAGATCTTTTGATCGTGGTGGAAATTATTCCTTGAAAATACATAGTGAAAAAACCTGCTCAGGGACAATGCAGGCGTGGATTAATTTATACAGCTTTTTTTAACATACGTGTGAAATAAATAAGTGCTGTACATGTAGTAATAACTTACTTAATAGACGCGTGACTTTTGAGCTCCTAGCTACAAAATAGTTGGTTCGAAATCCTATAACGCTTTCTCATTATTTGAACTTTATCTACAGTCTATTATAAATGAATATATTCGTTATTGGTTTTTATTAAATAATGAAAATCAAAATATGCCTCAATCATATTTTAATACACTGAACCATTGCGCTCGTCTTACTTTTCCTGAAAACGGGTTTTAATTTCGCCTAATCTAGTTCACTAAGTTGTAAAGTGAAGACACGTCCCAAGCACTCCTTCATGCATATTTCAATGTATCTAAAAAATAATATGTAATATAAGCAGGTACACATTACTGCTGACAAGTCATATAGCATACGTAGATCATGTGTGGTCAGGTTTGTAATTTTGTTCATGCCTTGCAAAAGTACTGTAAATATTTAAAGGAAGGTATTATTAGAAGTGCAATTATTGGCAGATAATTTTACAAATGGCATTCAGCCACCATGGCAATATTGAGGCAGATGAAGCGGTAATTTATCTTATTTTAATCATTAATCATTTAAAAACATCTGTTCACATACATACATATAAAAACACACACACAAACACACATACTATATACACATACAGACTATATATATATATATATATATATATATATATATATATATATATATATATATATATATATATATATATATATATACACACGCAATATACACACACGCATATAAATACACGCATATATACATACACATATATATACGTACGTACGCACATACATACATACATACATACATACATACATACATACATACATACATACATACATACATACATACATACATACATACATACATGGTTAGTTAGAAATCCCATCATTCTATAAGGAATAGTATTTCGAGATTTTGGAGAACACGTTGAAAGTTATGACTTTCAAGATCCAACAAAGTTTAAATGAATTAAGTTTTAAACAGCAAAGTTAAGTTCAATGTATAAAGCGATCTTCTAAATTTGATTGATGCATTTCTAAATGTCTGCAAGGATACATGAACACAGCATATTTCTGAATGTCTTCCAAGATACATACACACAGCAGACACCCATACTAAATCTGAAAATATGATAAAAACAGAGAGGGGTGTCAGCCTAGAGTATTTATTATTAAGTCTGGAACTATTTATTATACAGCCAAGCAAACGTTCATAAGAATAAATATCATCTCAGTATAGAATATTCTCCATGACAAGAATAATAGTCAGATATTCTTAAGCTAAGCAAAGATGTTCTGTTCATTGCTATGAAATGTGCTATTTAGGAACATTGGCAAGAGTTATTATTTAACGATTAGTTGCATGAAGAAAATCGTTTGACTTAGCAATTAATCGATCATATAAAATATGTTTTGACCTGATTTAAAAGAAGATAATCTACCAGCAGATCATCCCCGTCAGAGTTTGTCATTGGTACTTACAACTAATAAGATATGAACTCCAATCAAGATGTAATAAATGCATGAAAACAGATTTGATCCATTTTTAAGACAAGTCTGTTGTACCTTATTCCTTACGGAGGTGTTCTGAATTACTGTACCTCGCATCAGTTTCAATAAAAAGCCGTAAATGTCCCATGTCCAAGCATCTCATTAAAGCCACTTGTTAAGGAACCTATTATTAAATCTTTGGCAAATTACCTCGTCAAATAGCTTCATGTTTGGCACTTTAGGTGACACAACTTAAAATAATTGTAAATTCCACCCCACCCCCACCCAGCGCTGAGTGATTGTATTGAATAGAAACATAATATTAATTTAACGCGAATCTGCTCTGAGTGTTCGCAAAATCGTCTATCTAAAGATTAAAACAGTAAGGTAAATTGTAGTTAACTCTATTCAGGAATGCAACAGTAGCCAAAAAAACAGAGCTGATAATACAACACAACACTTTTAATTATATTTAAATAACTTGGTAGTGAGGGCTGAAGGCTACGACCTTTGTTGTTCTCTTGGAAAGATATTCTATGAATTCCAGCACGCGTGACTACCGGGATTATAGCCATAATACTTTGATTAAGTAAAGAAAATTAATACAGACACAAGTACCATTAGATAGAATACATGTGTTAAAATTTATAGCTAATTTCATGCATAAAAATGAGAAATAATTAATAGACTTAAGAAAATATACACTGCACCCTATCCTTTTTACTGGCTGCAATATTGACCAGTTCCGTACGTTAGTGAATTAACGAGGTCATTAAACAATAAAGCTTTCATTTTGATATCTAATAGGGCCAAGTAAAAAATACTGCGATTACGGAATTATTGTATTCAATTTACAATTGTGAGAATCAAGCATTAAGACGCCAGAATTATAAATAATTTTTGAAACTCTTTCGCTTAATTAAATGTAATTTTTCCTAGCATTGTCAGCAATGCCATGTAACTCTTAGAGATATTACTCTTGCAGACTCTGCACCTTCGAAACAGGATAAATATTTAACCTAGACTTCGAAACAGGATAAATATTTAACCTAGACTTCGAAACAGGATACATATTTAACCTAGACTTCGAAACAAGATAAATATTTAACAGGATAAATATTTAACCTAGACTTCGAAACAGGATAAATATTTAACCTAGACTTCGAAACAGGATAAATATTTAACCTAGACTTCGAAACAGGATAAATATTTAACCTAGACTTCGAAACAGGATAAATATTTAACCTAGACCTCGAAACAGGATAAATATTTAACCTAGACTTCGAAACAGGATAAATATTTAACCTAGACTTCGAAACAGGATAAATATTTAACCTATATTTATACACGTCTTGCATCTTGAGGTCATCTCTGTCTCTCAGTTCTTTAAAGTTCACCTTCTAAAAGGCGATTCGAAGCAAGTGAGTTCACCTGTACGTTTATTAGAAGGTAAATGCAATCATATTTTATATCGAACATAATATTAATAACAGATTAAGACTATATCTTGTATCATCGTGGAGGTCTTACAACTATGTATAACCTGTGTATGGAACATGTATGAAATATAACACTTTACCAGCTGACTGATTGAAATCTCAATTTTCATCAATTAAAACGTCATTGTAGCATTACATATATGCCATGTATGTATTAATTACACTCATGTCTTGGAAGAGTATTTAATTTATAGGAAAATGCTTCAAGAGATATGCTAATCGCAGAAGTATGTATTAAACCTAGAGAAGATATATTCAGCAGATACGTTGAACTCTGATCAGTGATAAGCTTTATCTCTGGTCGAATTATCTTTAAAATGCTATATACTGCATTTCTTTTTTTAATGGAGATTACATTTACCTTTATGTTTCAATTGCAAGAGTACTTTCACATGCCAACAACCTCAATAAACATTTCAATCTCTTTCCGTCTATCAGTTATTCAAAAAAAACTTTGTCTTTTTTTAATACAAAGTCTATGAGTATTAAATCAAAGAATTTGCATTAGTTCGGAAAAGGGTACTCGATTAGATTAGATATTCTTTGTTGCTACTGACAGCTTGCTTTGCGAACATTTAACTGGCTAACATTTACAACTAAGTCCTCCTCCTCACATCATGTATAGAACAAAGCTTGGTGATAAAACACAGTCATTACTATCTCTTTTAAATCGCCCGTATGTGTAAGTAATTCCATACAAAGAAAACATACATTATCGTGTGCATTGGATCTGAGTATAAACACTTACTACTCGAATAACTTATGTAATATCGGCTGCTAAATAACCAAAGTAATATAAGTAAATACCATGTTTCGTTTCATCTAGAATAAGATACCTTAGCTATTATTCTCCATTCACGCTTTATCCTTAGTTTGTTTACCATCAGTCCTCTTAATTACGAAAATAATACAAGCCTGCGTTAGCTGGTTTCCAGAAGTATTCTCTAAGTCTCCTATATATTTGATAATGATCAGAACTCCTGATTTTTATCGAGATATTTAAAGTTGCATGTCATTTCGTTGCAGACCTTTATCTTTGTGCGTGCTACGCGGGTTTTGGTGAGGTGATAATGGATTTAACCACAATCACAATCTAAACAATATACTACAGTCTTTAAGTCAAACGTACCTTAGAAATTGTGTGCTATGTCAACGTAATGGATTCCACTACCCTTTGAAATCAATTGCTTTATTTTGTTTACATATTCATTCGCTAGCGAAATCTGATAACTAAGAGTCGTCTCTAACACTATGTATATAATATCACGGTACCAATTGTTTTTCCATAGACCTCAATGATAATGTCTTGTGAAATAAATATACTTTCTGTACTATTTCAGCATACATGTCACACACTGTCATATAGAACAATGTAAGATTGAAAATGACAGAACCGGGTACTCCATTGCATACAAGAGAGATAACTCTGCTGGAACTAGACAGGGGTAGGAGTTATCTAGTGAGAACTTATTTATTGTCAATCATGTGTATCACATTTTCAAAAAAAAAATCATAAAAGGATACAAGATATGATCTATATAGGAATTAGCATAAATTAAAATGTTGCCAAGAGGCTAATTTTTTTAAAGAAGCCTAACAGAAAGTACAACTCTTACATAATCCACCAATCATAGCTAGTATTGTTGTTTATTTCTGAATGCAAAGTTCACCTTAAGCTCAACCCACCTGGACTTGCGCAATTGGTACCGTTATACCACATATCTGGTTCTAAGGAATCACGTGATTAAGCCAGCTCTCGTAAATATTACACTACTGATAATGAACTACTGATCAAAATCCCAATCATATCGTAGTTGGCGAAAAGTCTGTCTACGTAAAACAAACTGTAATACTTCTACGTGCTGTAAAACTTTCTTTCGAAATTACGTGTGTGTGTGTGTGTGTGTGTGTGTGTGTGTGTGCACAAAATGATGTAGCGTCGGATGTAATAGCCCAAAACTAATGAATGTTTCACTAAAACATCGATTATGTCGTATTCTAAATTGTCCAAACTGCGAAATCGAGAAAAATAGGGAGAGGAGTCATGTGATTTTTTTTATATCATGTACACTAGCATGACCTACTTTAGGAATAAAAAGTTGTTCACTTCTTAATTCACTAGTCCCATCTTGAACTTGACAACAGCCAATAATATTAAAATAAAATAAAACCTTTTTTACGTGTTTGCCACTAACTCTGAATGAAGGTCATCTGTAACGATCTAAAAGCAAAAGTTATTGAGTCACGAAAACTCTATTTAAAAAATGTTTGCTGAATTTCTTATTCAATCAATTTTAATATTGTCGTGCAAGGAACTTTGTATGACTCTTCCTGTACACTAAGTTTGCATTCGGTCATTTCAAACTGGAAGGTAATATTCATATTTATGTTGATCCTTACTCGGATTCGGAATTATGACTTTTAGCCGCCAGTCCCCACCCCCACCCCTTATAAACACCCTGGTTTAGTGGTAAACCAGGGATTCTTTTCCGTGGTGTAGAATATTCCCAGTTGCATTTAGTTTTGGAAATAGTCCCGATTGTAGGTAGGTATTCTAGACAGATAGTCCATTCTTAACATTTGCGTCTGCTGACACATTAATATCTAAAACAGCATTACTTTTAATCCCGTATCAGAGCTAAACTTTTTCTCCTCTGGATGGGTCCCTATATGAAAATCGGGGTGGTTCTTAAACCATACGTAAATAACTCAGTTTTCGATGATCTGCGGGAGACTTCTGAAGGGAACGGCACCTTTTGCAATGGTTATTCCAGCATCCGTTGGAATGATGAACTTTATTCCATTTTTACCATCGAAAGCTTCACGGATAACCTTTAGCAAATATAGGGTATAGGAGAAACCGCCTACTATAAAAATCTAAGGTATAGCCTTCACTGAGCGTTTCGTAAGTATGAATTTCATATGGTCAACAATTTGATTTGGTATGTTGCTTGTCGGAAAAGGTTCTCAATCAACGTTGGTTTTATCAAGCAGATATATTTCTTTGCTGTGTGCCAATTTCCCCAGACACCGGAGGCACTATCTTTTTATTCCTCATTGCATTGTTTATTCAAGGTTGATGGAAGCTAGAGATCGAAAACTTTACCATCGTTTGAGGACAGTATGCATGTTAGTTTATGATACCATGATTGATTTATGCTAGAAAAAGAAACGATAACTTAAGATGCAGAGTTTAGGATCAGTAATTCCTTGGCTTGAATAAATAAATACAAAGAAACGATATGAATTTATGTTCGAACTGCATTCCCAGTTTTACGGAACACGTGTAAACAGGTTGTTCTTCATCGCGCTACAAATTTTACTCTTTGAATACTGTTCTCACATTCGCAACATTGTAGTGATACAAAGCAAACAATATCACAATGCACCTTAATGATCTTGCTTCTTATCTGGTTAAACTTTCGTTTAGCTCCCTCAAATTTATTGAGAAAGTATTCATATGTATTGACTGTCTGAATGTAGCCATCACAGTATCTCCTACAATGCTAATCAACATATACTCGAAGGCATTGTCCACCATGATTCCACTTCATGGACATCCACTGGCCTTTGATCAACTCTTTAAATCTTCCATCAGCAAGTTTTTCATGCACTGTCACGTCGGCTGTGTCACCTGAAAACGATATTTATACGTATCTTACGTTATTGTTTGTAAATGCTTCTGTCCAACTTTTACCACAAGTCGAATATAGCATTTGAAAATCTTACAACTTTGTGTAGACATCATAATATTGCTCGCACAGGTTACTGAATCTATAATGGTGTTGAATTGATTGCATTAAAAATTGCACATGTTAACCATATGCTTGTTCTTTTCCTCTATGCGCAGTTTTGATAGAGTATCCAATTTTAGTTTCACGTTGGAGAATATTAATGCCCGTACTTGACATGTTTGTTTGTAATCTATTAACATCTTAAACGTGAATTTTAAAAGTTGGATTTCTGTGTTTCGATGTGTTTCCATGATTTATAACCTACCTCTAAATTTTACCAGAACTGAATCTTGAATTTGAAAGATCAGCTAACATTCCACCAACAATTACGGCAATGGAGTAAAATAAGAAATAATCCCACCGAAATCCAATCAAAATTTAATAATATCATAATGCATAGTCTTTAAAGTCCGCCAAATTCCAAAGATTGCCACATCAATGGTGTAAAAACCCATGTCCATCCGAAACTATAGACTTTAAAAAATTTTACCGAATCCTCCGCAAATTTGTTGTTAATGAAAATAACTTTGAAGTTAAAATAAACATTCGACCGACAAAGTCGTGTATTTTCAGCAACTAAACTGACTCATGCTCTAACATGACCAACATCCCTGCTAGAAGCATATATCGTTATAATTATTTCATAATTGCAACTTAACATGTAGTCTGTATTTCATAGGTGTACAGAGAGAGAGAGAGAGAGAGAGAGAGAGAGAGAGAGAGAGAGAGAGAGAGATTTCTGAATTTTTAGTTCTCGATGCGGTTACTTATTCATTACAGGTCGGGCTTGTGTAAAGCCCACTCGAATATCACATATTTTATATTTCAATATGCGCCAATACTTACATGAATTTCCTATTTAGGAAAAGTATAAACTTTTATTCGGCAATAACTGAAAGAAGCCAATCTAGAGAAAGCAAAATTAAAAAATCCTATAAAATGTATATTTCTTTAATATACTGGAATATCAATATTATGTTTTTCTCTCGTTTTTAGTGAGGCACTACCAACATAATTAAAATATCAGAGAAAATTACAATAGAAGCTTTGATTAACCGTTATATTTCCAATTAGAGACATCCCATATTTTTAGTGTAATTGCGAGAAAATAATGTTATGTTTCTGGATTATGAAAATCAAATTAAGATTCACTGTCTCCTTTGTTTCGGTTAGCTCCGCCATAATGGGAATAATGATGCAGCGGTTTTCATTGCAATAAATATCATATGACACTATAATGTAAAGTTAAGGAATAGTAATGAATATAAAATAAAACAAGATTTGTTCACCAATACATACTTGACTCGTTAATGAAACTACAAGCTAGATCCCGCGTAACAGATATTTAGATTACTATAAATAAAGATGCATCCAGAAAGAACTGTCGTACGAAGCTGTATATTTCAGTCTATATGACAAGCAAAGGCATAAATTATACAACATAAAAAGAAAATGATTAATCTTAACCAGACTTTTAAAAAAATACCCCAATTATTTATTATTCTAATGTTTAACTTCCATTAATTTGCTGCATAATATGCAGTTAATTATTTCACTTGACAGTTAAATAAATGAATGCGTTTTGTAATAAATGTCAATTTTACGATCTTTCATTTTAATGTTGCATGTATCGCCTTAATTTGAAAATCATAAAATCACAAGTACCAAAATAGTGACGTTTGCGCGCGTTAATTAAACAAGAGCGTTTCCTTTAGAGAAAAAATTCAAGCTCCATGACGGAAATATAATACATGAAATAAACTAGGTTCGTATTATGCAAAGCTCGAAATTTATGACGTATTTCCATCAGAGTTGACTTTGCCTTCTGGCGTGATTTGTGTGGGATTGGAATTGATTGTGCCAACTTTAATGAATCATATACCATCCTATCTATATTTTTGACTCGTTGAACATCCGAGTTGGTTGCGTGTTCTTGTATGACTCATTTAGAATTTAAGTTCAACGTGCTTTCCTTTGTGTTTCATCGATCATCAAAATTTATGATGCCTCTTTTGTGACTTCTATAGGATCAAAGTTGATAGTGCATTCTTCTGCGAACCGGCTATAGTATGTCATTTTGGTGACTCGTATATGATGTAAAATGTATTCATTTAACCTGTTTTTTTAAACCAATGCTTAGTACTAATAACTGAAATTATTTACGTTATCAGAAAACGTATTTTTTCTGGGATCATGTATTTTATCTGGAATCATGTACTTTATCTGGGATTCGTGTATTTTATCTGGTATTATTGTTTCATGGCTCTGCAAAATATTCGCTTTACGTTGATACTTTAGTTCGTGCCTGCAGTTTTCGGAAGTGACAGTTTATATTTCAACCCCAAAATACAAGCAATTATGTGTCGTGACTATTTTAAATTTCGGCCTTCCTCCTCTCTCCATTTTTGTCTTGTTGCTGGAAAATGTCTTTACAATCCTCTATTGTCCGAAACATAATTTATAGTTGATTTATATTTCGGATCAAAGGAAAAGAAAAATTCAACCCACCTATCGTAAAATGGTTGGTATCCAAATGATACATGAATGCAAAGTTGTTTTCTTTTATGCCTCTATATAACTGAGTTTTATTTCCGTCAGGCAAATACTGACGATAGAGGACATCATTAACTCGTTTAACACCGTGGTCAACAGTTGACATCGTGCAGTTGTTGTATTATGATTAATACAGCGAGCAATTAATTATACGGCGATTTAACGCTCTGTTTGACTTAATTTAGATGCAAGCGTTCTAATAGCATATGCAAAATAACGTTTATCTGCGGATATCCCCTGACCACTATCCTAATTAAGAACCCATTAATTAAGAGAATAAATCAGAGATACTTTATTTCTCCGCCTAGCGAAGGACGTTTCGCCTTTATCCTTCTAATTTGTGAGGAATGGAAAGGTGTATTCATTTGTCCAACGAATTAGTGTCGGAGATATTGTGTTATTACTCCCCTCTGTCTGTTTCTCCGGTGTCGTTAGTTATATATCGTCTTACTCACCAAACTTGGTACTTAAGTTATCAACAGAGTCACACTCTACTATAGGGAGGATGCGACTCTCGTCTGTCTCCCAGTGGGTCCCTGTTCACGTGTCAAATAAACACAAATTACTCATACAGTGACAGTATTAAAAATGTTTATGTATAGTTTGACCAATCTTTATGCATATTGTCAAAGCGAAATTACAACGTATATGAGCTATTGGGTCTTGATCTCTGGGTCACTTGGGATGTACGGAGACGGATATTTCAATAAAATGTCTACGGATTTGCAAAAGAGAGCAATTAAATTAGCCCTGGTTGTGTGTCTGTATGAATCTCATTCCACTTCTGTTTGCTTTGATCTAAACTATATGATCAATAATCAAAGCGTATATTCTAACATCGTTATTGAAATAGCCAGCACAAATATTAAAAGTTTCTTACAAATGTTAGCGAAACTGAATATCACGCTGTTTATTGTATATCGTTAACGATTAAGCACATACGTTGCCTTGCAATTATTGAATTATCCTTGAAACGTACAAAAGTCAGCAAACCATGTGACCTCCGTGGTATCATTAGCGTCAGAACTCCTACAGCCTCGAATTTCAGTCTGATGGAAGTCTGCGGCAAGTTAAGAAATTTTCTTAGGCATCTTTTAATGACACAAAATGGCCCTAATTGTTTTTAAGTGCCTGCCCAGAAATCACGTGTTCTCGGCCATGCGATAGTAATAATTACGGCTTGGATATGAATTACAACATGGAGGTAATCTGTTTCTACCAAGCGTTTCTCAGAATATTTCACCAAGCACTCGACCTGAACGTGTTCAAATGAAGATAATCTTTGTCTTTAAATATGAAAAGCTGAAAAAGATAACTCTCGAATATAGAGTAGCACTACTGTCTTTAATTAACATGTTTCATACAGACTGATCTTTACACAAGTATTACTGCATCATCTTTGAAAGCAGTTCAGTATCTTTGTTTTCGACAATTTTCTTTCATGCTGTTCTACCTTATGGAGAGAAGACATAAATCAATTATTTTATCTAATGCATCTTTTGAATGGATGCACACTACAATCAACGTTCCCTCTATGCTGCGCGCGCAGCTGCTCAGGCATTCCCGCTCAGCTGAATTGTCAATCCAACGTTAAATTTTGTTCAATCCAACGTTAAATTTTGCTCGTCTCCGTAATGCTTGCACAATGCAGTGAGCACTGCGCGCACATCTACCATTAGCTTAGAGGGAACGTTGACTACAATATAATGATCCAGCTCGACATTAGAGTTTATTTAAAAGTACAGCAGACAACACCAATTTTTGATCGACGCTAAGATTTTAGTAATGATAGACTGATACGTATTATGTTAGAAGCAGCACACAATGTCTATGGTTTACTATTATAACAGTAATTTTCGTGCATATATTGTAGATATGAGTACCATGAGATCGATCGATCGATTGAGAGTTACCGTGCTGATCACTTGATTTTGGTGTAATGCTTGTATTAGTCCTAATAGATTGTATTAACAATATTGAATGACAATTGATGATGTGATAGGCGAGATAAATTATGTATAGTGTGTGTGTGTGTGTGTGTGTGTGTGTGTGTGTGTGTGTGTGTGAACGGTGAATCTCTACAGATCTGCGATATTGATTCGATTTTCACTTCTCTTAATTTTATTTGTATTATTTTACCTCCCCTTGCTGTTGAGGAGAACATGCATTCTCTTTTCATAACTAGTTTTTCATTCTAAAGTGTCATCGGAATAGACGATATTATATAAAGGGGTGTATTGCCGTGCGAAGCCGTGGATCTGTTATGTTATTTGTGCGTTCCCTTACTTTGCACCCTTACTTTGCTCTCGTCAATGTTCATTATCCCCACCCCCACCAGGGCATTTGAAGTGGAGAGTTTCGTCAATTGGCCCATGACAAATTTCTTAACTTATGGATATGGTGTAACGTTTTCATTTATTATTGTTTATTAATTCAATATATGAATACATTATGAACTAGGTGTTTTGGACATGTGTTGTTCTTGACATTGATCTGGCGCACGTACACCTCGCATTGTTACTCTGCAGTATGCAGACATTGCAAAAATACCAATAGTTTGCTTTAAAGAAACGTTATCCCCTCTATCTCCACAGCTGCAAACACGTAAACACGTGGTGGGTTTAGGGCAAGAAGAATATGTTGTTTTTTTTTAAAGTAAAGCTTAGATGACAGCTACCGGTATTTTTAATTGCATCAGCCTGTTCAACACAATGTTAATTAATACAAAATTATGTTACTTTACTGATATTATTTACCACATATATACATAATAATTAGTTACGATGATACAAATACCCAATAAGAAGTGAGGTAACTCTTAAATCACTCTTTACTAAGAAAGATTCTGGCCGTAGTTATCTCCTTTTATCTGTTTATATATATATATATATATATATATATATATATATATATATATATATATATATATATATATATATATATATATATATATATATATTGAAATGTAATCTTTAGTTTACATGTTTTCGAAAATTCCAACCTGGTTACATTTTTTTGCGACGTATTGTACAGAATTCGGGTGAATATCAAAATATTTGCCGGCTGCACTTATATATTGAAATATTATTTCTTCATCAGTCTCTGTATTTACAGACTTTACAGACTTAATATCCTTAGGAAAAAAATATTTACCAGTTTCACCAAATTGGCAATTCTGGCTTTTTGTAATTGAAATAAATTATTTTAATTTTATTTTAATCAATATGAGCAAGCCCAAAATCTACTACTATTACGTTATAACAGTCGTAATGAATTTATGACAAAGATATCTTTTTTCCTCAGTAAATCTAAGACAACCGACATTTTCAACAGTACCAACTGGCTTTTTTGAACGCACAGTTCCTGGTGATACCATCACAAGATGCTTCGTAATTCTTGATGATTGCATGCTTCACAGACTCGTTTTGCTCTATTTATATAATAATATCATTTGCTTAAATTATTATGTGTCTAAATAATTTCTTTTTCTAAAATCTTGCTAGATAGTCATCGTCATTTTTATAACCTTGTCACTATCTCAGAGGCGTAGCTGGGGGGGGGGGGGGCAGGGGGGACATATGTCCCCGGGTGCCAAGGTACAGGGGCGCCAAAATGAGGCTTACAACGTTACATTATAATAAGTAAACAAGGGTAATAGAAAAATGTGATTAAACGGGAAGGGGTCTGGGGCGCCAACTTTATAGTTCGTCCCCGGGCGCAAAATATCATAGCTACGCCTCTGCACTATCTTCATTATTTTTTTTAAAAATCATATCTTTTCAGGTCTCTGTAGTTTTAACACCACACACGTGTTTCTCCGCGAACCCCAACAATACTTTTCAAACACGGTTTTGATTCTAGACTTCTACGAAGCACACTTTGTAAATAATATCCGCAAAATTTAAATATTTGTCTGAATTATCATATGATGGAGATTAAGACATTATCCGTAATTAAACCTTTTAAATCTAGATATGATCTTGGCAGAAAAAACATCAGACATGCCGAAGCAAGACCTGTTTGATTCGACAAATATTCTGATTGTGATTGAAAGTAGTTGTGTTGCCTAGAAGAATTTCACAACGATGGTGCATCTCATGAGAGATCAACATTTAAAATCATATGCAACAATGATGTTGTCAATGCTACAATGAACGACAAACCACCATCAATAATTATTTACTATTTCGACGATAAAATATATTTTGTCGGAGTAAAATGTATTGTATAAGCAGAAATAGACAATAATACTTTCTCTATCCGTCACAAGCATGACCCTGTCCCTTATACTGAAAAATTGCTATATTAGCAAAAACTCTAAACCAGGAAGTTTGACTCGTATAGATAAAACACCGTTTTACAAACGAAGTTATCTTGTATCCGCGGTTGTTTATGGGATACATCCGCTGCATGATAATCCCTGTGTTCATGATTAAAACCGATGAAATTTTCAAAAACAAATAGCGTAGCCGAACGAACGACGGAACATCACAAATGCGACACGTGGAAACGGTTTAACAGATATAACACGTAAATATATAAATACATGGGCAGAACTAGTTAAAGATACCGGAGTGTCTATCAAAAACTTTGTTAAGTTAGGAAATAAGCTAGAATTTCTCATGACAATAAATACAAGAACATGAGAAGAGATTTTGTACCTTTCGAGACATAAATGTTTGTGTGTTTCGATTGAAATATTGATCACAATGCGCATAAATCGAAGTGGACTTTGATTAAAATATTGATCAAAATGTGCATGCGTGGACTTGCAGTAAACATATTTCCACGAAATCGAACCGTAAGATATTATGCCAGTGATATATTTGATTTTATTGAAAAAGAGATCCTGTATCAGTGTGGTTCTTTTCAAGTTCCGATACTGAAAGCTATCCTCAGTAGTACAAACTAATGGATAAATAGTTCATTCAAAAACAAATTTGATTAACCAAAACATAAAGCGCCTACTATGTGAGTTTACGTGATTTGTTTACAAAGTAGTTCCTAATACACTATTGGATGCCTGAATGCCTCAACGTTCAGTATATACATTAATCTAACATGTTCGTTGTGCTCTACTTTCTTCATAAAAACAATTTTTCATGTTTAAAGAATAGATGTGTCTCATATTGATTTCAATATAAATAATCTGCAGTATACAGAAGAAACATTTTATACAGATTACCTCCTTTATATCAAAAGCAAAATAAACAAAATGGTACATATTAGCAAATTATCGGTTCCATTAACACAGGAACAATGACTATTCAATGCAGGCTTTAAAAATAAATCTCTCTTTTTGTCTTGTTTGATGTTTGCTCTCATTTGAAATGACATCAAGAAACAGTCGCTGTCAAAAGGAAATTTATTAAACACGCACATACTGTAGTATGTTCTTCATATAATTACCTAATGACCACACCCCACGAAACTCTAATTTCACACTTGCAGGGAGTTTCCTTTTTAGCATTGCACGATTCACGAGTACGCCAATTGAGCCCATGTTAGCAATGTACACCTTACCATGTACAACACGACCCAAACATTTATCATAAAGAGTTATTTGTATCTCAAACTACTAAACACATATACCTAAAATTGTCTTTGGAATACGCTATGCTAAAAAAATAGGAAGGTCCCCGTTACGAAACTAATCCACCTTGCCATAAGGTCTCGTGAATTTACACTGTTATATACTTTATTACATCTGCTCGAACAAACTGGCTAAATACTCAAGTTGAAAATTTCTTCCCAGCACCCACCCACTATGAAGGTTGGCCCTTTTGTGTAGCTTTTCGGTTTCTCCGACATACTAAAAGCTACTGCTTTTACATGCGATGAGAAAAAGTACATTCTCTGCTTTGTTTGGACCATGTATGATTAGTTTTTATCTAGTCACTGTGCTAGAAAATAGATCCTAGTCTATATCATGTCTTGGCATGTTTTACACCTTTTGTCGCCACAGGGATAAGATTGACTAGTGAACTTGGTTAGCGATTGGTTTTATTTTCTCCCTGACCAGGATTTATTTCTGGTCTTTGATAGGCAACTATAGATTTGTTCGGGAGGATTAACTTTAGTGCGTCACACGATTCTACGATGGCCAGTGTTTATAGATAATTTTACCGATTTTGGGGGTTGTCTGGATGGTAGGTTACGATAAATGGTATCACGAAGGGGCCATTACTGTACCCATTGCGGTTCCATTGATTTTGGAGGTAGTTTTCTTCATTAAAAACAAAGTCTTTGAGTTTTACTGGATCCAGTGCACTTGAAACGACTGTTATGTACATATATGTTCAGTGTTTGTCATCTCAGCACAATACTAGCTATATCGTGCATTTTAAAAGTCATATAAATGTTAAAATACAATTTTGACCCTGCCACCCACACACAGACACATATAGACCCCGCCAACAAATATATTGAACAACAACAAAGAACAGTGATATAGACGTTTCGCTCCTTCGCAAGCGAAAAGTAATATAATAAATAATGTAATATAACGACACTAATAATACGAAATGATAATATATTCGATGCATTGGATATCTTCAGAACACTGTAGCCGATAATGTTATCTAAATCCGACGTAATTATATACGCATATTGATTACATTAGGTACCCTTGTTTAAACCCGAAACTGTGTTATATGTTTTTTTATATAAACTTCGGGTATCACTTGAATGCGTTTGATTATATTGCATACATTGGAGAAATCAAAACAACACATCTTTGGCGACCATTTTATTTATTTATTTATTTGTAATCTTTGAAACTGAGTAGCATCGCAAATTATGTCATATATGGTGTTTTATAACAAAACAGCGACACTTAAGTCTAGATTATCGAATACTAGTAAAAAAGGATCCATAACGGTCTATACAAGAGCAAACAGTGTGTCGGCTATTCACGGCATACATAGTTGTGTTACCTTCCCATACAATAAGACCTATTAATTTATCCCTAGTCAGGATAAAATGGCAAGCAGATCCAGGAATTAGAATTAAAGATTTCGATGGAGTAAGGTAGGTGTCTTTAATATAAAGACGTGATTATTGTACTTCTTATTGTCCTGTGCCTGTACGAGTCATTATCATATATATAAGTGTATGTCAAGTGTGGAGCTGTTTTCTTTGTTGTATAAAACGAATCTAGTTGCTTGTACATTTTATAGATTATAGTGAATGGAAAAATTACAAGGAACATGAGACAATATATTTGCTTGTGTTATGAATCAGTCTATTATATTTTACAGGGGCCCCTAGTGGCCACATGATCTAAAGCGCTCTCCGTTACAGATCACTGCCATCTCACTTCTGTCTGGGTAGGTTCGAGACTCGGATTCGGCCAATATGGGTATGTGAGAAGGCTTGCTAGTAGCTTCTCGTGGGTCGATGGCTCTTTTGGTGTTTTCCCGGGTTCATCCTCCACTAATATATTGGCCTACATGTATAGACTATCGCGTGCTGAAAATGGCGTTAAACCCTACAATAACACTATAGTTTACAAAATATGGTCTGATATTATATTATATTATATTATATTGTATTGTATTGTATTGTATTGTATTGTATTGTATTATATTATATTATATTATATTATATTATATTATATTATATTATATTATATTATATTATATTATATTATATTATATTATATTATATTATATTATATTATATTATATTTGTTCATCAAAGATTGACGAGATATACCGGGGAGAACATTGTATTGTTTTTGGTTTACGTTTTCTGACAGATATCCTTAGCATCAACTGCTTTCTCAAAATGTTACTGGTGAATGCAGTTGTTATATGCTGGAGAATGCTAAAGTGGGCATCATAATATACTCTATTTTCTTTTCTCTTCTTCAACGTAATGCTCTTGTATTTAAGTTTTCAAAGTTACATCCGTCGTTGAATTCCACCTGAAACGAGGGCGTGCTATTACTATACCCATACATTTTGCACCCTGGTATAGTAAGTAGGTCCTCTTCGTTATCAGTGGTACCCCATACAGATAATTCTAATTTTAATTAGGTCAATCCTTTCGATTTTAATTATATACCATCACCTCCACCCCCCATCTTTGTTTAGTATATGTGATGTTAAATATTTATCACGTTTTTAACAATGCGGTTAAAGACATTTGCTTCGCTATCGTTTATATTAAGGAAGACCAATTAAACATAGATATGAGTCCTTACACGTTATAAATACATACCATTTGGGCCTAGTATATATATATATATATATATATATATATATATATATATATATATATATATATATATATATCGATTTTTCCATTGGTGTGTATGGGTAGGAGTTATGATCACGCAAACAGGTACCCGTTAAACATTCCACGTATTGAAGGTTTAAGATAAAAACCTATTAATAACCTATTCAGTATTGTGAAGACTCATAATGGCAAATGGTTATTCAATGTGAATGATTCTTCCCCCGTTTAGTTTCACACGTCTGTTGTAGATTGTGGTGAAACAGACCCAGACAAGACTTCCGTGTTAAATACGGTACAATGTTTAATTGACCGAAATGAATCGTTTGCATGCGAATGACACACAGGATCCAACAGAATTTAACTTAGTAATGACACTGGATCCACCAATGGGATTTCCAAGTTCAGCAGGTAAAACATCTAACCTCAATCGGGGAATTGAACATACAAATGATACACTGGACCGAAAGAAAATTTTAACATGCGAACGGCATTGCACGATTTGGAAGACACGCCGTGCAATTTATTACCGGATAAACTTTTTGACAAACCAAATCTACACTCAGCATTACGTATGTTCAATGAAATGAATCAAATGAAAACACATACCAAGGTACATTTTTGGTGTTGAATTTTATTTGAAAACCCCCCCTCCCCCCCATAAAACAGGTTAAAACATAAGTAGCATACTCTTCTAATTTACAATAGCACGAGAGAGAGAGAGAGAGAGAGAGAGAGAGAGAGAGAGAGAGAGAGAGAGAGAGAGAGAGAGAGAGAGGAGGAGGAGGAGGAGGAGGAGGTGTCGAGAGGAGGGGGGGGGGGCTTTCTGAACATGTTCCAGATCATTAATAGTCATCATCGCCAGCGTTATTATTATTATCGCTTTATTATTATTATAAATATTATTATAAATATTATTATTATTTATTATTATTATTATTATTATTATTATTATTATTATTATTATTATTAATTTATGATTCAAGAGAGTGAAGTGAGTGAAATAAAACATTTAACATGGTACTGTTGGACGTCCGTGTGAAAGGTTCGAGAGATATGTCTTTATAAAATTTGTGTTTGGGTGGAAAGTGTGTGAATATCTTATTCAGAGTTAAAACAAAAATTATGACATTTTCATTTTGGAGTATATTATCCATTAAGTAAAATGGAAAACATGCCATCCTCAAAATCATATAGGTAATATTATAGTTTTGTCAAATCTCACAGGATACAACTGAGTCCATATCTAAATTCTGCTTTGCTAAGCATGTAATGTTCACAAACACAAAATAACATCATATCGCTTTTAAGTTATGCATAAAGCTACTATATATTAAATTCATCCAAATGTAATATATGTCAATAAACGAAAACCGATGTAAACTTCTAGAATAATTGCTACTTTCTCAGTCGATAAATGGAACTCACATACTTTAGCTTCGGGTCGTAAGCTGGGTGTTCTCCGGGATGGAGTTATTGTTTGGATTGGTACATATTCTAATATGAATCCAAGGGTGTTTTATGCTTGTGATCTCATTATTTTTCTCTTATAAAGGTGACGACATCGTGTTGAAAAGGATGTCATCCAAAGGAAACAAAATATTCAATCTTTGTCATTATTAATACATTTCTTTGTGCATATCAACATTAAAGTATGCATTTTCCCCGTACCAATGTCTCATGTCGAGCCCCAACAAAAAGTTTATTTTCGTGTTTCTTCAGCATCACATTATCCCCGAAATTTGTATATATTTTTACGTATCTGTGAGGAAAAGATTTACATCGGAGCGCTAGACGTCTTCTGGGATTAATGACTCGAATAGACTATTTTATTTATTTGTTTTGTAAATTTTGTGCTACTCCTTGATTTTTTCAAATGCCACATGATTGAAATACGCCATTTATATAATTGCATGGTAATATTGTTAAATTTCTATACCTTCTAGTGTGAATGTCTCCCTCACTCATTGTCTTTGCTGTTCTCGAGTTTTTTCACCAGATCGAGTTCTGTTTGACGGGGTTTGAATTTATATGGCGCAAATGGTTCTTTTCCTCTTTCTGCTTCCTTTCTTTTTCTTCTTTAGACATTTCCCGTGTTATCACTTTCTACGGAGACTTTGTTCACTACTGTCGTTGTCCGTGTCAACGGTGCATGTATCTGTACGTTTGTAGTGTTTTTGCATCATCTTAGAGGTTTCTTTTCTTTGCCTTTGTGAACATTTTGGAACTGAATGTCCTTTCACTTGATATATTTGGACTTTGTTGGCTTGACTTCGCTTTCGACGATATAGGAAGTGGGATGTCCACGAATATTGCACGCGCACTGATGGCGGATAAGCTTAATATGTGACAGGCTCGTCCGTTCACTGAGGCTGCAGATGAATAACTGGGTTGTGGTGGATGCTGCCGATCGTTCCCGGTTTTATTTCGCCATCGTTTCTCCTCCAAGCTGACCCCTCTATTTTGTTCAAAAGTGGCAGTGGCCAGGTGAACTGTACTTCGCCAGCTCTCACGGCCAGATTCTTGTGACGCTCATTGGCGGTGATCGATGCCACACACGGGGAAGGACTTTTTCACTGAGTCTTTATATCTCATACGAGATGCTGCTCTATCACGGTGGACAGTGCACAGCTCACCATACAGTGCAATATTTGGCAAGCGATTATCCTCCATCATGGACCGTGCCCTGACCAGCGTAGCTGTATGTTCATTAGCATTGCCTTAACGCTGGTGATCACTGTTTGTTTGAGGACTGTAATATTGGTGACGAAGTCATTCCAGTTTATGTTGAGGATGGTTTGGAGGCAGCGCTGATGGAAGCGTTTAAGGAGGCGGAGGTGGCGGCTGTAGGTGATCCAGGATTCGGCGCCTTATACGAGGGTAGTTAGTACGATAGCTCTGTAGACGCTGATTTTTATACCTCTCTTGAGACTGACATTGTACCACACTCGTTTACAGAGTCTGCCGAAGGTGCTGTTTGCCTCTGCCAGTATGTTATCTATTTCTTTTTCGATCTTGGCATCAGAGGATATCACACAGCCCAGGTAGATGAACAGGTGGACTACATTAAGTTCTGTCTGGTCAATGAAGATGCATGGTGGCTGGTACTCTTCTTTTGGTGCAGGCTGGTGAAGTATTCTTTAGGCGACCTCAAGATCAAAGAGCTGGCAAGCTGCTGCAAAACATGATGTTACGTGCAGTAAGGCAGCTTCCTTGTTGGCAACAAAGTCACCATCCTCTGCAAAGAGAAGTTCTCTAATCACTTTTTCCAAGGTATTGGTGTCGGCCTGAAGTCTCATGGAGGTAAAGAGGTTGCCATCAGTACGAAATCGGATATAGATGCCATCTTCGTTATTGTTACATCTTTGAACATCATGCTGAAGAAGATTGAGAACAGTGTGGGGGCTAAAACGCAGCTCTGTTTCACGCCATTTCCAATGGGGTATGTCTGTGACAGGTCATTATTGTTTCTGTCCTGAACAAGCTGGTCTTTATGCAGTTGGATGACTACGGTAAGGAACTTGCGAAGGCAGCATACCTTTTAAAGGATTTTCCAGTCCATTTCTGCTGACAGTGTGAAATGTCTTTGTAAGGTCCACAAATGATCTCGTCATTTCTCCGGGATCCGTCACAGAACGAACACCATGTCTGTTGTGCCCCTATTGGCGCTGAACCACATTGACTCTCTGGAGCATGTTCTTTTGCATTGGTGGGCACCAGTCGGTTCAACAACAATCTTGCAAGGAGGTTGTCTGCAATGGCGATGAGAGTGATCCCGTAGCAGTTTGAGCAGTCAGGCTTTCCTCCATGTTTTTTTTACAAGGTGATGATGACTGCATCTCTGAGGTCTTGTGGAAGTTTCCCTTGCTCCCAGCAGCTCGTTAAGATTGGTGTGTAATGCTAGGCCTACACTCTTCCATATCTCGGATGGGATGCCATCTTTTCCTGCAGCCTTTTCAGTCTTCAGCTGTTGTATGGCTTTTTCAGTCTCGTCCAGTCTGGGTGTCTAATCGAGGTCTATCTTGTGTGGATGTTGTGGGATGCGATCAATAATTGACTCATGGACTGTACGGCTATTGCTGAAGAGAGTGTGGAAGTGCTCTGACGAGCGGTTTAGGATACATTCGCTGTCAGTGAATAGGTCATGGCCATCTGCACTCTGTAGAGGGCTCTGTATTTGGAATGGAGGACCATACATTGTTTTTAACGCTTCATAGAACCCCCTGTTGTCACCAGTGTCAGCTTACAGATGGGTTCCTTCTGCAAGCTTTGGCAACCGTTCAATTTGTATATCTTTTAGACTGCATTGGAAAGAGCTGCAGAATAGGTAGTAGGCTGCTTTTTTCTATGAACAGGATGGCTGAGTGAGGTGGGCTTGGTACACTGATATCTTTTTTGGCAAGCAGTTCCTGGATTACCTGGTTGTTTTCATCAAACCAGTCTTTGTTGTTCTTCTGAGCTTTGCAGAATGGCAGCCTTGGTGTGATTACACATCTTTTCTGGAGGTAAATCGGACGGAAAAGTAGGTTGTTCAAGTCTAGACTGCAGGCTATCTTGAAAATCTGCACACAAAATGTTTTTGATCTGTAGCCTCCTTCTCTGGGTACTTCCTTGTTGTCTGGACCTGGGCTTGAAGTTGAAGTCGAGTTTGCATCCGACAAGACGATGCGAGGTGTGTCACTGTGCACTGGGCATCACTCTGGTATGAAGGACCTCTGGCGTAGTATTATGTAATCTATATAGGTGCAAGTGTTTTGATTTTTCGGGCTGTTGCGATACGGTGTTTGTGCTCCTGAGCTGTAAAATTCAACGCACAACTCACGAAGCAGGCGTCCATTGTCTTTGCAGCTACTTACTCCATGTTTTCCAAGAACGATTTTTCTGAGTCTCTGCCCATTCTAGCATTGAAATATATGAAGATGATTGTTTTGTCCCTCTAGTCTCTTGAGAATTCTGCGCAGGTCAGCGTAGAATTTATCCTTTTTAGAGGGATCTGCATGGAGTGTTGGAGAATATACACTGAAGCGTTTGGTGTGTTGCTGGTTCCTTAACGAGAGACGCATGGACATGATGCGGTCCGTGTTGTCAGTGGGAGGACTTGTTAATTTGGTGGCAAATGAGTCTTTGATCATGAAACCTACTCATGAAAGTCGTTTCTCAGTCTTCGGTTTTCTTGACCAGTACAGGTTTATTGAGCGTCAAGTTCACTCAGACTTCCCTCCTCTGAAATGAGGACATATGATGTTCCAAGAAGCCAGTTCTAGTCTTTTCCCACGATGTGAAGCAGAATAGGTATGCCTTGTTTTGTTCCGTTATGTTTAACCGCATTTGAAGAAGCTCGTTCGCTGCGGCAGGCCAACTGGGTGTAAGGAGATGAGCTTTGGTTAGGCCACCTTTTCTAGGCTCCTCTTCATGTGGATCAAGCAGTACTGTCCCTAGATAAGGCTGATTGGTCGTTCAGGCTGATTCAGAGTGAAGGGTTCATCTCCAAATCAACATAAGTCGGTCGAAGGCATAAGTCGCCTGTATGGAGAATTGGAACTGCAGCTTCCAGTAACATCTATCTAGAGTCGAACGTAAACTGTAGACAGTAGCCAATGCATTCATGCCTGCGCAACGAAGTATTTAGGTGTGGTATAGTCTGCGCAAACTGGCTCCACTTGGGATTCTTCTGCTATGTCTCAGCATGCCAGGACGACAACAGCCAGGTCAGCAGGCCGTAGGCTTTATTTCATAGTTTCCCTCTTCTAGGCAGATGGCAAAACACGTTTGAAGCGATATGCCTTCTGCTATTGCGAACCGTACCTGATTGGCCACAGCCGCATCCACTAGTACATATGGTGCGCCAGAACGCTTGTCCGTTGATCTGTAGAGACCTTCCCGGGTATGCCGGGAATGATTCCTTTTTGGAAGCAGACGTGTGAGATTAAGAAGATAGATGATGACCAATGCGTTCATCCACAGAGTGCAGCTGCCAGACAACAAAGGTACTATCTCTATCCAGAGCCCACTATACCCTAATATGGACTTTTACCTCATGATAATTGTTCAGCATTTCCTCAGAAAGCTTGTTGAAATTATATGTTTGAGTGACTCCTAGTACATCCCTGTCATGCAGTGTCATCTGATATTGCTCCGTCAGCTCACAGGTTGAAATTGGCTTGGTATATTTCCTTAGGTATGTGTCACTATTTAGGGAGCTTGTTCTTTTTGAACTTCCATTGCTGACTTTATTTAAGTTTCAAAAGATACGAAGTTCATCTTTGTTCATTTTCGTGTCACACAAAACGTTTTTGGCATAATCAGTTGCTTTTTGTTTCAAAGTCACATACTTTATTTCAGTCGTACATCTGTTGATGTCGCCAACTAGCTATACACACCTGTTGCTAAGTATGTAAAGTGGATAAAGTGCGACTTATGTCTTTTTCACACGTGGGTAAATATGTTGTTTATATGCCTGTTGGTAGCAGTTTTGACACCGTGAGTTTTGTCGTGCAGATATCTTATTTTGTCTGTCATGTCTTTGCTTGAATTGTTAAAAATGTTTGCAACAAAGCATCTGCAGGTAATTGAACTCCAGTAAATGTTGTAACCAAAATACTCATGAGTGTAGTCCAAACTCACTATTTAGTTTACCGTCTGGTGGAAACGGTTCCTTTAAATAGCAGTTACTAATCCACTAAATTGTTAAGTGCTGCCATTGATATCCTTCAATGGAGTTTGCTGCAATACTTATGGTATCAATGGTGGAAAAGGGAGTCTTAAAACGTGTTTGTAGGTGTCAAGGTCAAGCCATTCGAACATTGTCAAGGTAAGCAACCTTTTATAGCATTTAGATAACATTCATTGAACAAACTATGCCATTTATGATGCAATTGTTATTTGTGTTGCACTTGAATCTTTACAAGGTCTCTAAATGCGTTCAAATACTATTAATAGATTTCAAACGTGCTCCTTAAACGGCTCGTTTATAAAAGTGTAATTTAGAGTCACACTGATTTCAGCAGTAGTGACATCGACACCTTTATTTCCACGTTGAGATTTGTCTTTGTATAGTCGATAATTATCCTCCGTGTGTCATTCAGATAGCATATAGTTACATATGTTAAAATGGTTGTAATACGCTTTTCTCTTGAATATGTACAACATAATGTTAACTATGTTGCCGCATTGAAAAAGGTACATCGAGAATGTACTTTTCTAAGATGTCCATGTACAGAAATGCAGGGTGCAGTATCACTCTGGGTGCACCGAGTGGATTCACATGCATCGGCGTTATACAATTAGTATGGTATATCATAATTTGTCTGTGGAATTCGTCTTTCTCTGTAAAGGTCGATACCTAAAACGATATTCGCATCTTATAAATTCATTTATTGCAGAACGATACTGTATCAAAAACAAACATTTGTCATGAATTGCTACTGCACAGCCTGAACATTTAGGTAGGTAGGGCATATTTCGGGCAAAAGCTCGTTACACGAATATAGAATATAAGAAAACATGACGGAATGAATGTTTCTACTTCAAATTTTATTTCTTCTATGAAAAAAGCATGGGACACGGTCATTGAAAAATAGAAAGGGAAAATTCAACTCTTTCTTATATTAAACAGTACATATATTATTACGCATGTTTGATTTAAATCATTTAGTTTTGTTTGTCAGATTCAAATTTGACATTTTGGGTTTAATATTCGTTAGTTGGGAGAGATTTTCTAGAAATGGATTACCTATATACTTCACAAGTAAACACCAGATGTTAACCTCATTTTCTGACCTTGCTTCAGAGTGTAAACAAGCTTATAAAATGATTGGTTGATTCCAAGGACATCAAAGCTTTATTTTAAAAATAATTGGTTGATTCCAAGGACTTCTTTCTGGGTCATATTGTATACGTGACTTTGCGAGCATGGGTTCGTTCTGTGACCTTCTAGAAAATCACGTGACCCCTTTCTGTTTACGAGAGAATCTGCATATAATTGTGTTTTGTAAGCGAACGGTTCAGTAGTTAGTCTGGGGCTTGGAATACAAGATGTGTGTTTTATTGTTTGAGTGTAAATCATTTCAATTCGTTTGGGATCAAGAGGAATTTATTGTGTTATTTATCTAGAAATTACTTGTGCTCATTTTGAATTATTATAAAACTAAAACTGACTTCATCACGTGACATCGTCGTCCATATTGGATTACATCGTCAAGATTCGAACCGGGAACTACTATGACATTTTATTATTAGGACTCTTTCAATTCCACTAGTGGATTATATTGTAAATTCTTTCTGGATTAATTTTTGGACTTCATTCTCTAAAACCGTAAGTTTAAATATTTTCTTTTATGAAAATAATTGTACTTAATAAATTGTTTGTTAAATTTTTTACAAGCTTGTTATTTTTACTTCTTTCTGTGTTGCTTCTTTTTCGAGCCTAAGCACGTAACATTATACATTTCGAACATTTTCTAAAAATTAATTATCATCCAATTATTTATCAGATTTTCGAGGACTAAGAAGTCAAAAGAGAAGATGCATTTAAAATGCACATCAAATAATTTTGAAAGTTATTATTAACCGTTTTCACCCTGGTATGTTTAAGCTCTTACAAATGCACACAATATGTCTACTAGGCTTCACGAAATACATCACTATTCTTTGAAACACCTGCCAGAACCATCATAAGTCTCTCTGTTTGTAAATTTGTAATGTTGTACGGACCACTAGTAATTGTATGACTAGTTAGGGAACAGGTTACGTTAATACCTGTTCCCGAAGCAGATAAGAATAGCACGTATCCTGCCACTGACAATAGTTTCAAATTCTTAAGATACAAAACGGTGTCCATACTGATCTACTGAAAATATGATGGTCCTAAGCTCACGCTTAACTGAACACTATATATGTTGCTGATCAAACAGTTTTTAGATATTGTCGTCTGCAGAAAACTTACTTTCATTCCACACAAAAAGAACTTGAAAGTTTTAATTTGCTCAAATTACTGATAGAAAAGGCAGTCTTCACCTATACAGAACCTTTGTTGATCAAAACTGGACTAATGTAATGTTGTTTATGATTTAGCCAGTATATCGTACTTGATGATTCTTGTCCTGATTCACCACTAATATATGTCTTATGCACAAACCGTTGTCCCCAGCTTAAAATCCCATTTTAATTATTGTTGTTCCATTTGCTTCGAGACCATCTATCTCATGTTAAATTTCTGTTTCGGTCGATCGAATTATTACCATGTTTATCATTTGAGTTCCGTTTGAGGCTCAAGTACCTTCTCCATGCTAAATTCCCGTGTGTGTCCATGGTGACTTTCTCATGTTAAACCCTCGTTTAGGTGCAGAATACCATTTCTATGCTGGATCCTTATTTGAGTCTGAGTGCCAATCTCATAATTGATACAAATTTTGCTCAATAAACCTTCAACCCTGTTACATATGGTATTCCCTTATGGGTTCATTTCGCCACTCTATCTACTACTTACCATTACTTTATTATATTATTCCTTTTACCATTCTACCAGTGCTACTAGTCCTTTCTCACATAGCAATAACCGTTACAAGTCGTTCGTTGACAGGTTCTGTTTCTCTTATACTTGTTTATGGAGAAGACCAAATATGTAGCTCTTATCTTAGACCTACGTTAGAGTTTATTACGATACACGTGAGGTGTAAATATGAAGAGCCGTGGACTGAATACGATTCGTGCTAATCAACGAGTGGAGTGCACATTGTAAGGACGTAATCTGGATATAATATAAGATCTAAGCTAAACCATTGTGTACGGTTCAACTTGTAAATCTAACCAGTAGATGTTTCGCCTGATACGTAATCAGGGACTTGGTTGTTGCAATGATGTGATGATTACTTAGGACTAAGGAAGTTGCTTGACTTCAATTGATTCATTTCATCTATCAATAAATTGCGGTTCAAGACGCCGTAGCTCTGGTAGCTTTAAAGTTGATTTATTTGTTCGGAAATGAAGTATGGTGTATTTAATATATTAGAATGAATTATAACATTTTCTGCGCCATATGCATATTTAAAACTAAGTATTCTTAGCATTTTATTTTAAAATCAATGAACTATTAACATATATTCCTTAATTCTTGAAGGATGGCTAACCATATACAAGTACGAGACGCTGATCTTATTGTTGCAATTGATTTCGGAACATCTTATTCCGGATATGCCTTCCAGTTCTATGATGACTATAAAAAGGATTCAACAAAGATAGATTCACCACAGGCGTGGAACAGTGGCAGAAAGAACCTCTCCTCTACGAAAACGTCAACCTGCCTTTTGTTGAATGAAAGAAAAGAAATAAACGAATGTGCTTTCGGCTTTGAGGCAGAGGACAAATACATGCAGCTGTGTGTTAAGAAAACCAATCATCAGTACTACTTCTTCAGAAGATTCAAGATGCAGCTGCAGGATGGACAGGTTTATGTTTCATTAAATGATTAGTCGTGCGTATGTTTTATGCCATAATAACTCACCAATTAGTTAGTGTGAACTATTGCATTATCTAAAAAAAGAATGCAGATTTTATTATATATTCGAAGCACAATAATAATTAATTTGCATTCAATTTAAATTTGATTGGGAAAATTATGAACCTTAAAGATGTAGCACCAGTGAATTCAGTTTATATCCTTATAATAGACTATGTACGTTAGGGATTGTGTATGTAAGCTTCATATTTTAATGTATTTAGAGAAATTTAAACTATATTTCTTTATAATTTATATTTTATAGTAATCAGTGTCTTCGTTTGTCGGGAGGCGTTATCCTCTTTATGGGTTACACATTTATAGCTTAATTTTTAGTCAACGTCCTTATTGTATTTTCGTCGAGTAAGCCATATTACTTGATGGAAAGCAACGGCATAAAGTTGAAAATTGTAATAACATGCTTATGGTACAAAATTAAATCTAGCATAATAAAAAACAATATATGTGACCTATTGTCTTTAATGTCTGAGGTCAGCGCTTAGCGGCTGCTGTATCCACTTTGACTCTAGTACCGTAAAACGTGAATGATGTGAGTTTTATAAGATGAGTGTCAAGTTGATCTCTGTTTAGTGCAATTTAGATAAACTTCTGTGTAAGGCTTCAATTATCCATGATCGATATCTTTGTTGTTTTAGAATCTATATGTGACTTTTAAAACGTTTCCATTCAAAAGTTTGATGTTTCTTACTTAAATAGATTTTAGCATTAATCAATACAAAATATGGGTGTTTGAACGAAATGCCATTTTAGGACACTTGTATGCAATGAGGGAACAAATCGTATAAAGTTAAAAGTTATCCAGTTCTGTGACGATCAAAGAATTAAATAAATGTTTTCAAATGATGATCTGATATATGATGTTCATAAAGTATCAAATTGAATTTTGTCATTCTATATTCAAAATTGCTTTTATAGGGTATATGGCAAATTCAATCTCTCAAATTCTGCAAATTTGGCAGTCTTCTAGTTATATCAGAGATTTTTAAAAATATGATCATTGCGAAAGCATACTCTCATCTACCAATGTCGTTGTTTTAGTAAATATTCATAAATTTAACGTAATACCAACCATTCAAATTAGCCATACGCATTTGAATACAGACGGTTGGAATGAGGGAGAAAAGGTAGGAGTTGTAACACACATAATGTCATCTCAATCCAACTTCAAATACAGCTTTTATTTTGTTTAAAAATAAAAATATTATTGCAGTTTTATTTTTTTGAATGATTAGTGCTTTGAATGTAATTTCGTTATTTTGTCTGATTCCCTTGATATACTGAAGCATAGAAAATATATCGATGTATTATGTTGCTCGCGTATAGCAAATATACCCGTTGCATGCCTACATCCTGAAGCATGACTTTCCATAGATGTGTGTATCTTCCCAATAACCTTTGTCAATGTGGCATGGTCTTAATGATTGTGTCATTGCCTTCTCTTGAGACAAACATTGAATGTAAATTCGATGATAATCAGTCGTTGGTGATGCACAGGTAGAGTGCTTCTTGGACTTAAAAAGCGAATATGGTATTTGAAACAGTGTTGCCTATATGTTTAGGATTGGACATACTTTGCCTTGATAATTTACTTAATTTTAAACACCTTATCAAGAACTGTATCTCGATGTTGTTTATCATTAATTTCATGTATGTGTATATTTTAGTGTTTTTTTACTAGGTTGATTAGTTCGTCGAAAGGATTTTAGCAGTAGTTTTAACTTTACCATATTAGGTACCTAATTATTTGTATATCATTATATAGTTAGAGTTGCGCTGATGTGCCTTGGAATCGCTTCAGAACATTCACAAATCTCTTAATCGAAGTATAAGAAAAGTTATACTTAATGCAGATACCAATATATCTTTAAAGTCAGCGCGTTTCGCCAGAAACTACAGCTGAAGGTGAGGCGGAAACATTCCGAAGTATCATTAAATATACATTTAGCGATTTAAAATAATGCATGAAAATTCTTACAGGGCCTAACCAAATCATCGATGATACGAGATAAGACAGGAAAGGGAATGTTAGCTATTGACGTTTTTGCGTTGTCTATTAAATGTTTGAAGACTCATCTTATGGATGTTTTAAAAAAACGAGGAAGAAACATTGAGGAAAAAAATATATTTTGGGTACTGACAGTTCCTGCTATCTGGAATGATGCAGCCAAGCAATTTATGCGTGAGGCCGCTATTAAGGTAGGTTTTAACATTTATCTTTTATTCATCTGTTTCTTTCATTGTCAAATGTATCAGATGCAAATGTTTTGCAATATACTTTAGCTTTTGTAGTTTAAGTGACGGTAAGTTCAAATTAGTTTCCTGGTATGGCCTTGCGTTCATGGTGTGTCGTCTATCGTGTATTCATTTACAGTTCTTTTTCAACGTTTCAGTACAACACAAATACATGTGGTACAGGATATCTTTGCAATGATTGCCTTTCCATTGTACATTGTATATTCCCTTCCGCATTGAAATATGGTCACTATTACTAAATATAAGGAAAGGGATTAAACTGACTTTTTCACAAAATTAGCGGAACAGATTCTGTCAAACTTTACTAGATGGCATCATGAATGACGTAAAGGCCATTAATGCTTCCGATCAACCATCATATATGACAACTGATAACAAAACATTTAAATCTTTTAGCAACGTCTCAAAATACTTTGAGCAGAACGTATCCACATTAAAGAGAATGCGTTCTGGCATAAAGTGCATCCATTACCAGCTGCCGTAAAGTGTGGTCGTCGTTACTAAGTTTGAGCAAATATAACATAAGTCAATGTGTGGGAGAGAACTTTCAATTGTTAACAAATGCTGTTAAATATGAACAATACTTTTTGCTGACTTCTCAAGAACCGCCTACCAGAATTTGACCCAATTTCAAACAAAGCATACCGGGATAAATGACTTGCTTCGAAGATATGATAGCCACAAACAAAACATTTTATGGTCTTCTTCTCAATCATTGCCATGCAGAACTTCATGATATTTGGCGAAATGTTTTTTTCTGGCAAGAAGACCTTTGAAATGTAGATAAATTATGTTTAAAAGCCATTATAAAAATCACGAAAAGCAAAGGGACATACGAAAGACTCTTTCAAGATCAATCAACAGAAACTGACCACGTTTGGAAGAACTATCCCTGACTTGTACGCTTGAAATTTTCACCCAATGATGCCGATATGTTATGAAATATAGCGGCGATTATTAAATCTAAAACAACTATAACAACTATGTCTGAAAAACCGTTCAAGATAATTGTTCTAAATATCTCAGAAAATTTAATTGCTTGAACGCTTTCCAATTAGTAAACGTGATTCCAATTAGCCATCAAATATGGTTGGTACTTTCAAAGAATAAACGAGGAAATATAATACGATTTGATAAATTATAGGAGGAAAAGATGTCAACTTTCTTTAAAGGTATATGGAAGGATAAACCTAACAATATACAAAGAAGCTGTATTTGAGGAAAGGAGACTAATCAAAATTGGACCACCTTTTACTGAAAAGTGCACAAAGACCCATTGATTTTGTGCAAATTGTGCGACATGTCATCACATAAAGTATGGAACAAAGTAAGCAAAACATTGGGACACTTGTTTTCATTACATATACAACCAGAACCATTGGAAGAAACTTCTACAGGAAAGCATCCTAGGTATTCAGATTATAGAATTACATGCTCTTGCATTCGGCTATTAGGCAGATGTCAGCAAATTGAACGATCTTGTTTCCACTTTGATCAATTATCTATATACCAGTGGAGTTATTCTGTTTTTATAGGCAGATATAGCGTCAGACAAATTGGAGATCGCTCTTGAGCCCGAAGCTGCGTCATTTTTTTGTCAATACGTTCCTGTAAGCACTTGGAGCGATCGAGAGCAACTGGCTTTGTTTGCTGCAGCACCACCCGGAACCAAATACATGGTAGTTGATTTAGGAGGTAAGTCGGAACATCTAAAAGCCACGTAACACTTTTCAGGTTGATTTATCAGAGTGAATCAGTGTTGGCAATGAATGTGGTTTGTGATGGGTCGCCGGCGTTGGATGTGTTGCTCTTAACTGAAATTGCTATTTGTTGTGAGTATAAAGTTGTAAATGTTTCTGCATTTATGAGTAAAATAAGATCCACATCTGACTGACTGTTTATACCACAATAAACGCAGGCAAACCGCATGAAACTAATATTACAGCAATCTTGAATATAATTAGCTATTTTCTTTGATTCAGTTTTCTTTCTTCTCTATTCCCGGTTTTCGATTTGTAGAACCCTGTTGTGTCATCATGCGTTGCCTCTCATGACATAACTATGTTTGCAATGAAACATAGCTGTGATGTTCAACGATATCCCTAACTGTACAACCAGTGTCACATTAACGGTAATCAGTTATAAAGTTGGTAAAAATGAAAAAGCTTTTGTGTACATAAGTGATGAAAATGTTTAATTGAATTAATGAAAATAATACAATATGGAAAATTCCAGAACCTTTCTGTTCTATGAATGATTGTTCCGATAGATACCACCAGTACACTCCAAGTGTAACATAAGCCTTAACACAAAGTTTGTATGAAGAGCAACTCATAAAATACAAGAGAAATATTAGTGAAACAAATTTAACAAAAATGAAATTTCTCTTTGATCATCATCTAGCAAATGGAACAATTCTATTTGATCAGCTTCCAGCAAATTAAAGCAAAAACGCCGAGTCGTTTAATATTGCCATCTTCATCACTTTGGAGATCTTGTCGGTAAAACGTTATTATATAGTACATGGTTGCACTATTAGTTGTTTTGATACCAAGTGACCGTCCATCGCACTCTCTTGTCTCGCAACAATTTCGTGACTTTTGTCAACATTAGAGTTATGTTGACGTTTAACAAATAGAAATATTTAAATATTATCAAGCGTATATTCATGTCAGGCCCCGACTTAACCTTCATTGCATAACTCTGTCAGACCGTTACAATCCTGCATAATGAACATTATGTCCAGCTTGTTGGTTACTCTTGGTATGTCACATTCATTATATTAATTGGCAACGTTCGCCTGTACTCGACAGCATATGCACTATGGTAGTATTTATGTTTATAAGCAGTAACTCAACAGCGGAAGTAGACTTCTGATAGCTTTGGTGAGCAGCTTTAGTCTGAAGTCCACTTATTAATCAAGTACACATTAGCCTTTCTCTAGCCTGAAGAACTTCCCATTCACGTGCAAGTTAAACACCGCTTAGAATCAAATTTAAAATTAGAATCACATATAAGTATGTCAGATCAGCGTTGTTGTTTTAGTTAAAGCATAGTTATTAGGGAGTAATAACGTACATTTAGACAGCAGGTGATTGTGTGAATGAGTTGAAATATACTTAAATTATTCAGTGACCATAAACAAATTGTCTTTCTCGTCAAACTCCGTATCCTGGATCATTTCAATATTTCGTTATGTGCATGCATCTAAAATCGTTGTGTATGACTTCTCATTTTTATGGTTTTACTCTAAGAGCTAATAAGTATATTGGAAAGACATCTATCACTGTCGCGACCGCTTAGGTGGCCTAGTTGTTAGAGCGTCCGCCGCGGAAGCGGGAGGTCGTGGGTTTGATCCCCGGTCGAGTCATACCAAAGAACAATTGGTACTAACAACTGCTTCGTTTGGCGCTCAGAATTAAGCTGTTAGTGTTAGGACCGATTAGTCTGTTGTCATCATAATGTGACTGGGTGGGGTATCATGCCTCATGATGCCCCAGTGCTATATATCACTATACAAATTGCCTCACTGCAGATATCGTAGCGATACGACTGAAAAGATACATTAAAAATTCTAATTCCACACACACACACACACACACTGTCGCGATGTACCGGCATCAATGGTTGTATTTTTCCCAAGCATGCAAGTCCACTGACTGTAGAACATTGTCTTGTCAAATTCATCGACTTCCACCTTTTGTGTCGTAAGTTTTATTATGTGCACGTAGTGAAGATGGATTCTTGTGATATACAACCGGAAAAAATTTAGAGGGAGCGAGGTTTATATAACAGGTTATGAAATTTGAATTGTGGGTTTAATTTATATATCCCTTATTAATTTTATTCAACATCTATAGTTTGGGTAAGTTTTTGTATTGATTGACCAGTATTTTGTGCCGATATTATGTTAAAGCCGATGCCTGGATATCATTTTAAAGACATTTTACAGTACGGTTACATCTTTTACGTTCCGTGTTTTATCTTATGGGAATACACGGTCACGTTGCTTTGTTTTGTTCTTAAGATCTGATCATGTTCAGTTTCATTTATCAATTTTGTTACCATCATTTAACTCGACATTATATAAGAAGGTATCTGATGAGGTGCGAATTAGCTCCTTACATTCAGAATCACTGATAAAATAAAAAAGAACAAGATTGTGAACTTGCATCCTTATTCATGTAGGAGGAATCAGTACAACGTTTTGGTGTTGGGATGATCTAAATATAATGATTCATACCACGGATACAAAAACAATCTCGATTTAATAACGCTTTCTTTAGCTGTGTGAGTAATATTTTGACGTCTCCGCGAAACTGTTGTATGATTTATAAACCCTTTATAGAACGATCTTAGTTGAAGTATTTAGAATAATGCCATTTCATACAACATAATATTATACAATAGCACTTAACGTCTTTTCAGGAGGCACAGCTGACATGACAGTTCATGAAAAACTTGATGACGGAAGACTGAAGGAGCTGTCGAAGGCCAGTGGAGGTCCATGGGGAGGTACAGTAGTGGACAACGCTTTCCTGCAACTGTTGATCAGCATTGTGGGGGAGTCTGTGATGAATCTATTTAGCACAGATAATACGTATGACTTCTTAGAGCTCTGTAATGAATTCGAGGGAGCAAAACGAAATTTTGACCAGAAAGGAATGGACATGGACATGATCATTAAGGTATATACATGACATGGTTTATAGGGTTGCTTTTCACTTGTTTGTTTTCTATGAAAATACTATTGCAAAGGTGACAAACGTAAGAGAGTTTCTGTATTTTTGCTACAATAATACCGTATTTATACTTGTACCGTTGCATTTAAAATATACTTTGGAAGAAATGCTTGCTGTTTAAGGCTTTTATGTATTTATCGAGAAGCAGGAGCCACAAAGTTTAGTATATACATGTACGTCTTAAACTGTGATTTATTTTCAACATAGTCTTTTATCGAACAAAAAGGCATTATTAAACGTTATGCAGGATGTGTGCCAACTTTATCAGCTTTTTTGTTTTGTATTGTAGCTTCCACCGACGCTAGATAAAAAGTGCGAGGAGAACTTAAAACACGGCTTCATGAAGTGTCTGGAGGAGTCTGTTCACAGCAAAGAAATATCTCTGCTTGAAAGCAAACTGTTGATAACGTCGAAACTTGTTGAGAAACTTTTTCGACAAGCAACAGACCAAATTGTCAACTGTATGAAAAGCATACTTGAGAAAGGCCCAGTGAAGGGCATATCCCATATTCTCATGGTAGGGGGTTTCTCTGAGTCCCCATTTGTACAAAATGTCGTCCTTGGAGCTTTTGACGGTAAAAATGGAATAAAGGTTATCATTCCAAAGGAAGCTGGAATTACAATTGCAAAAGGAGCGGTTCTGTATGGGAGGTTTCCTAAGATCATCGAATCCCGAGTTCTTCGCTTTACGTATGGTTTAAGAATCACTCCAACGTTCATAGAGGGAACCCATCCAGAGGAGAAAAAGTTTAGGTCTGATACGGGATTAAGATGTCTCGATGTTTTCGATATTATTGTGTCAGCAGACACGGAAGTTAAGAACGGATTCTCTGTTAATAACACATGCCAGACTGGAGAATATTTCCAAGAAAGCTTACAACTTGATGTGTACTACACCAAGAAAAAAAATCCACGGTTCACCACTGATCCAGGGTGCATATTATTGGGGGGCTTGAATGTAAAAATTCCAAATCCGAGTAAGGATCAACATAAGGTGGATGTTACGACCCAGTTTGGAATGACCGAATTGAAGATTAGCGCACGTGAACAATCAAGCAATATCCCTTGCACAGCAAAATTGAATATGATTGAATAACAAAGTCGAAATATGTTTGCAAAGGATTATTCCAAACAATATGATCAGTATCTCTTCTACGGGTGTTCTTTCCTCTAAATACCTCTATTTAAGTTTCATACCATGAACGTCAATGTAATATGATAACGTTTTCATTCAGTATTGAGTTGTGTTTTTTATTTGTGTCTTCCGTATTATCAATGAAGTCCAAATGATTTTGGATTATGGCATGATGTATATTTGTTAGTTCACTATAATGTACATTTGAGGCAAAGAAAACAACAAAATTGAATAAATCAGCCACGTAAATATTAACAATACCGATCTCAAAATCGAGGCTTTTCGTTAAACTTTTTGAAAATTGTGCAAAAACATGAAACTGTTAAATGTGCCAACATTCAGAAATCCTTGTTAATTATACTTGTTCTGCTCTAACCAAATTACAACATCCTTTTACAAGGTCTCTAAGAAGAGAGCAAGCATACGTTGGGTTAGAAGATTTATGTGGGACCATCTCATCATAGATTTCTACCATTCATTTATCAACGCATTTTATTCAATATTGTGATGCTTAGGGATAATACAGTACTTCGTCTTAAATGCAGGAACAATATAGTAAACACAAAGGATCTGACGGGGTGATTTTTATTGTCATAAGCTGTTGTAGCATATATATCATACCTTTTCAACACTCGTAGATGGAGTGCAATTAAGATTGAAATTATTTTCAGAAAGATGTCATTAATCTTCAAATATTAAATAATGTAACGCCAGAGTATCTAAATGAAGTTTGTGAGGAACTTTAGCACAAGAATGCACGGTTAAGTGATAACAATAAATTCCGACATAGAATGTTTTGGAGATTGTGTGCTGACGAAGTACAGTTTGATGGAACAATTTAGAGAATGGTATTATCCAAGCACCTGATGCTTCAGCTTGTAAAATACATGTACCGTCTCCAAATATGTTAATGAGCAACCCCAATCAGATATCCGCAAAACGTTTTGTACATGGCATATGTTATGTATCTATGCCAATAGTTTGTCATCCTTGTAAAATGTATAATAATTTCTGTTAATTTCTGTTACGATACGCATTTGGTTATGTAGTAGTAGATGTTAACCTTGTAGAATGCTTACTATTTACAGTGTATTTGTTGTAATATCCGGAGCATAATATAAATTAGGTTTTAGTTAATTATTCTTATTTATCTTTTATTATTATTATTTTTAGCAGTAGTATTAGTAGCAGTAGTAGTAGTATATCTGTGCAATGTCCATGATAATTATTATTTCATGATTTTCTACATTTATCTGGTTCCATGACTATTTTGTATATCATGCCTGTTTTCAAATCTTAATGTTTACATGAGTCTTATGATATTATATACGTCACAATGTTTATATGCATGCCATCCATTTAATTTTCATTCATATCTTAATATATTAAAATATTCATATACATATTAATATATTATTATATCATTATATTAGAAATGTATGAAAGCAACTAAAGATTTCAAAAAGAAAATTCATCCAAATAATAAGAAACAACTGGTGGAACGATTCAAATCTTATCATAACGAGTAGAGAAATTCAACGATAATCATTAATATATCTTGAAAATCTTTGATTTTAAATGACAACATTAGAAATGATTAGGAATAAAGATAAAGCGATTAATATAACCGTGGATGATACGTATAGTATTTAAGCTGATCCAATCCATTCAAAAGCATGCGGCCCTTACTTACTGCATTTTAAATTACTTTAAAAAAGACGAATATTCTATTAATTAACCACCACTGTTCTATACATTCAGTACCAACTTGCAAAATCCCGTATTGAAGAACATTGAAAAGTTAGCAAATATGATGTCATGGATTAAATCGATGACCCCTGTTGGTCCGGGGTTGTAGAATTGGCCCATCTTCGATGGGTGTTGTAACAGGAGATTAAGGAGTGACAGCCTATTTGTCGTTGGTTAAAAACAAGATGCAGAAATCGAGATGGTAATTTATAAGTCTTCCTAATTGGATGGGAATATATATTGTGTGCCTTAATGAACACTTAGTTTTAAGGGTACTAAGTATGAACGACGTTATATACATTACATAAAATATTCAAAGTGACAGAATGCAAATTACATCTTAAATAAAATGCTAACTTTTTTCAGGAAATTTAAAATGCAAGAGACGTTTATTGTACGAAAATGTTTAAGAACGAAACAATCTATCATAACGTTCTTAACAGTGTATGGTTTACTGCAAGAAATTCACTTGGGTGGCTATTCGCCGTATAGCATGTAGGAGTGGCTTATATACATATGACCAATTCTGAGTATTGCAAAGACCACCTCGTCCATACTGATTGTTATGTAGGAATGAACCCAGTTTCCTAGGGTTGGCTTAATGACATTGAGATTAGAATTCAAGGCATTATCCCATGATGACTGCCACTTAAGACTTAAAGACCATTTGATAATATGTTCAAAATTAGTGCATAGTATTTTAAAATCATGGTGGTTCAAGCATACGGCAATTGTTACAGCTTGATCTTCTTTTTTACCTTTAATACTAATATGGCTGGGCAACCAAGAGTATTTTATATGGTAGGAGGTACACATCTCGGAATATTCGATGACAATATAAGTCAGTTATATAGGTTTTCCAATCGTATAGTGTGTTATGACTGAAGTACTGATAGTTAGCCGGAGAAGATACAGTTTAACACGTTTTCTTTCGATTTCTTGTGCAGCAAAGTCTATTATTCTGATTTCGGTGAAACAAAATCGATGTACCATTTTGTAAGCGAGTTTGGTTTGTTTGTTTTCCACAAAAGAAGAAGACAGTAGCCAATGCTTCATTATTTGATCCATCAGTGTAACTTCATGGGTAGACTTGTTGAAGATGCAGTGGTTTATCAGAAGTTTCATAATATAGCGTAAAAAATATTTTTGCTTAGTTATGTTGCCAGACTGGCCTTTCGGAGACGGATTTTAGAGAGATACAGTTTTGTATTCTCAAAGCTGGATGATATTCTAATGATAAAGGATGGTATGGCATTTGGTTTTTCTTTTAATAATATTTTGTATTTGGGTTGGAATACTTCCCAAAAAGCAGGAATCAAAGCGTTTTATATTAGTTTGACGACATACTGTATGCAAAGAATGTTTTAAAGTCGTTCGCATTAGCTGGTAGGTTTTTCTCTTGGGTATGAGTCTTATTCATTGGGGTAAGCATTTTCAAGTATGACTTTCTGGCTGATCCATAAACAACGCCACCATAGTCCAGTTTGGAGCGAATACATTTACATATAAATTCAGTGGGATGTTTCCACTAGCACATTGCAAAGCGTTACAGATGAAATACTGCACTTATCTCTTGTACATATGCGAGAGGGTGTAACCTACTCGTACCTTGAATTTCATGTCTGAGATAAAGTTCGATATGGAAATAACATGTCATAGACCTTTTCTAGATTAACGAAAGCCGCTACTAAATGTTCAGTCTTGAGAAAAAGCATAGCGAATCAATGTTTCCAGTCTAACAAGATGATCAATGGTGCTACGGTCATATCGAAAGCCACTTTGTAAAGGAGAGATACAATTATTGGTCTCCAAGTACCAAAGAAGCCGATAATTGACCGTTCATTTCATTCTTTAACAAACACAGCTCGTGAGAGCTATGGGATGATAGGTGGTAGGATCTGTGCTGTCTTTATCTGGTTTGGGAAATGATATTACTGCTGCTTCATTCCAAAGTTTTGGTGCCTTACCAGTAACCCACATATCATTGAATATTTCCAAAAAGAGCTATTACTGATGGTTCTGTTAGTGTTTCAAAAACTGGTCGTGTATTTCGTCAGGCTCGGTGGATATATCATGGGTCTTATTCAAAGCCCAGATAAGCCCGAATGGTGAAAACGGCTGATTATTGTTTTTGATTGTTTTAGAAAAAATGGTACTAACAGCTACCTCGCTTGGCGTTCAGCATTAAGAGGTTAGTGATAGGACTGGTCGGTTTGGTGTCAGGATAATGTGCATGTATGGGACATCATGCTAAATGTCTATGGCATGATGCCCCAGTGCTGGACATCACAATAAACTGCTACACTGCATACATCGTAGCGATATGACTGAAAAATTGTTAAAGCTACGTTTTCGATTTTTGTTGTGAGTTTTTCTAATGTATGTGTCAGAAGTTTAGGCTCTAATGAACGGTACAAAGAAAATATGAAAGCAACAAGCATTTTCTTAAGTTAACAAATGTATTTTCCTGGAAACTGATTTTAACAATATAAAAAGAACTTAGAGTTTTATTAATCAAATCTAAAAGTAATCCAAAAATAATCCAATTAAATTATAAAGTCCTAGTAATTAAATGTTCTAATAGATTCACGGTCGAGTCATATTGATAAATCCAAGATGGAAGGTGATGACATATTTTGAAATCTGTTTTGTGTTTATAGCTCCTTGGAAAATCACAAGGTTTAAGTCGCCGGTATTGTAAATCAGAATAATATTTTTCTTTTTTCACATATACGAATTAATCCTATGAAATCCAAATGAACTGAATAAATATTAATATCGCTTAAAAAAAACGTGAGTACAACAATTAACTGACTTAACGTAATTTCCAAAAGCACACAACTAACCTCTATTTGTCTAAAACAGATATTATATTAGTATTATCTTACGCAGTTTCGAAAAAATCACCAAATTGCCCAATCCCATTAAGGGGGAAGGATTCACGCTATCGTTTATATCACGTACTTCTAACATTATGCTGACGAGAACCAATCATTTTCACTGTAATAATAAAAGTTTTTTTCTTTTTCACTAGTACCATCTTGACCTTGATAACATCCAATCATTTTAAAATAACAATAAAACCTGTATACCTGGTTTCCACTAACAACGAATCAAGGTCAGGATCTAAGTCAAAAATACTTGTTTGCCAAAGAAAATTTGCCCAATGTAATGAAAAAAAAAACGAATTTAAAACTTACAAACAATACTAAATTAAAACAAATATTTATCAAAACAGATGTACTTAATACTTGCTTCATCACCCGCGCTCGACCACCCGCCATACTATATACAATGCACTCAAATTAAGATCCATCCGTCTGAATCGTTCTTTCCCGACTGTATTACAACCAAAACCAAAACCTTATATCAAACCAAACGATATTCCATACCTACCTTTGGCATTAGAATATTCCCATCTTTGACAATGCAACAATTGACTTTTCAAAATCCAAATCACGTTTGGTTTTCGAAACAACTTCCCTGATAATTACACAACACACATTATGTTTTAATAAGTCGACGGAAAAATAACCGGTGACTCATTCTTCTAATTTCTAATTTTCATAGCCATTATAAGGATCATATCACCGAAGTTGAGAACTACACAATAATTTACGCTGATGTGTCTACGGACGAGGGAACATGGCTGATGTAGCCTTCATTAGTTGAAACCACTCTACCAAACATCGTCTACTAAATGGGCGCATCAATAGTTTCAACATAAATCAAGGCAATAGACCTTTCTATGAAATATATCGAAACCAAATTAAACATATGTCTGCATTCATCAGAGTTTAAAATGCAATACAATGATTTTAAACCTGGAATCAAGCACTTGATCTTTATTAAAAGACATACATCATGGACTAATGCTGTCTTTGAGTGCTCAACATATGTATGTTATGCGTTCGTATTAACATTATTTATTGTAGTAAAGACTGACATACACAATTTATAGTTCCCTGCTGAACGAGAACCTTCATATTACCATCAAATCTCATCGTTTTGTCTTTGATTGTTTGATCTCATTATCCCCGGTCAACAATTAACCTTTCACATATAACCTTGTCGGTGGTCATAATAGACAATTATGTGTTCGAAGAAAGTCATTTATCCCGGTATTCTTTCTTTGAAATTTGGTCAAATTCAGTTAAGAGGTTTTTTAGAAGTCAACTAAAAGTGCTGTTCATATTCGATAGCATGTGTTGACATTTGAAAGTTGTCTACTTCAAAATGACTAATGTTATATTTGCTCAAACTTAGTAATGACCACACTTTACGGCAGCTGAGAATTACGTGCACGCAAATGGATGCACTTTATGCCAGAACGCATTCTCTTAAATGTGGATACGTTCTGCAAAGAGTATTTTGAGAAATTATTTAAAGATTTAAATGTTTTATTATCAGTTGTCATATCTGATGGTTGATCGGAATCATTGATGCCTTTTACGTCAGGATGCTCTCTAGTAAACGTTGTCAGAATCTGTTCAGCGAATTTTATGAAGAAATCGGTTTAAATACTTTTCCTTTTATTTAATAGCGACCATATTTCATTGCGGAACGGAACATACATGTACATTGCAAAGATATTATGTACCACATGTAGTTGTGTTTTCTTGAAACGTTGAAAACCGAACTGTAAATGAATACACGATAGACGACACACCATGAACGCAAGGCCATACCATGTAATTTGAACTTACGGCCACGTAAGCTACAGATAGTAAAGTATATTTGCAATACATTTGCATCTAATACAATTGAAAATTAACGAAACAGAATAATAAAATAAACGTGTTAAAATCTACCATAATAGCTGCCTCCCGCATAAACTGCTTGGCTGCATCATTCCAAATAGCAGGAATTGTTAGTACCCAAAATATATTTTTGCCTCAATGTTTCTTCTTCTTGTTTTTAAAAGATCCTTAATACGAGTCTTCAAACATTTAATAGACAATGCATAAACGTCAAAAGCTAACATTTTCTTTCCTGTCTCATTTCGTATCATCGATGATTTAGTTAGGCCCTGTAAGATGTTTCATACAATATGTAAAATTGCAAAATTTATATTTGATGATACTTTTTAATATTTCCACCACACCTTCAACCTATTGTTTCTGGCGAAATGCGTTGGATTTACTGCATTAAGTAGAATGTTTCTTATACCTGGATTAATAGATTTGTGTATGTTCCGAAGCGATTCCAAGGCACATTAACGCAACTCTACCTATATAGAGATATACAAATAATTAGGTAGATAATATGGTAAAGTTAAAACTACTGCTGAAATCCTTTCGAAGAACAAATCTACCTAGTTTTTATAAAAGGTAAAGTATACACATACATAAAATTAATGATAAAGAACATCGAGATACAGTTCTTGAAAAAGTGTTAAAAATGAATTAAATTATCAACGCAAAGGATGTTCAATCGTTAATATATAGGCTACACTGTTTCAAATACAATATTCGTTGATAAAGTTCAAGAAGCTTTCTTCCGGTGAATCACCAACAGACTGATTATCATCGAATTTGCATTCAATGTTTGTTTCAAGAGGAGGCAATGCCAAAATCAACAAGACCATGCCACATTGAACAAGAGTATTGGGACGATAGACACATCTTTGGAAATTCACAAAGCAGGATGCAAGTATGCAATGGGTATTTTGCTATACGCGAGCAACACAATACCTAGACATCTTTTTTATCGAGCTAAAAAAGTAAACTGTAGCAACTGTAATATTTCTCCTTATGTAATACTTGAATGTAGTTATGTTTTATGACATCACCTCAATGGAGAACTACAATCTTGTGTGCTATCCTCCACCCGTGTAAGACAGAAGTGTTCGGAAGTGAAGTGCATGTAGAAGATGCTTGATGATGCATCACAGAATAAATTCCTGTACATTTGTGAAGAAATGGTATTTATATTGATACACATTGACCGTATGTTTAATGTACCTGAGATGTCCTATTTGTATCTTTTAATCTATATCTAGATATCTTTTAGACTTGTTTAATATTTTGTTCTACATTCTTTTGATCGTGATGGAAGCGCTCATCATCCTAAATCTTTCTGCTATTACTGTGTAGTTTTCGAACTTTGAATTTATTGGGCCGAATATAAACATTATTGTACTGAGTTGCTTACAAATCTATACTCGAATTCTTCCACATAAATACAACCACTCAAAATGATGTAATACTATTTAAGTTACGTACTGTAGATGGCGCTAAAGATTGAACAGTTTGGACAAAGCCTTGTATGATATCTGGAGTTATAAGTACGATACACATTTTTTTGAGGAAGGAGTATTATTTATTACCGGCATACCGTTTCTATTGAATACTTATCTTTAACTTGGATTGAGGTATTCCAGTCTCTGACAGCAGTCAACACGCATGTACACTAGGAATTTAGTTTGGGAAAAATGATGAATTAGACAACTAAAAGAGCATATTAAAAAGTAAAAGAAAATATAGATATCTGCGTACAAACCTCTTTATGTATAATGGTGTGGGCCCAAAATGGCCAAAACTTTACTATTATTCAAATATGAATTACATCCTGAAATGAGAAGATATAGAAAACAAAGTGCTGAATAAAATAGAAAACGACAGAATAAATGTTATACGAGAATTTTAAACAGTATATAAAAAGGAAATATTAAATAGACAAACAAAAGAGTGGGCCTAGCACTACGAAACACCCTTCTAGTAAAATTCGCACAAATATTCAACATATTTAAAATAACAAATGTATAACCCCAAACTCCATATATATAGGAAATTACCAAAAGCATTAGGTGTAATGTAGAAGAAGAAAATTCGGGGAGGGGTTAACATGGCTAAGAATGGAGGGGGGGGGGAAGGGGCATTGGTACAAATTAAATAATTAAAATTCCAAAGCCATATTTTTAAATATCTCCATAATGCATGTGTGAAGGTTTCCCTTTATTTAGGTTGAGGTGGGGTGCTCCCAATAGTTTTTACATTATTACAGAAGACCCACCCTGGCTCGTTTTTGTCAGAAATTGAAGTAGTGATAGAGAAATGGAAAGCTCCGAGCCACCAAACAACAATTTAATATCATTCAATAACTGCCATTATTTCACATACAATTCAAATGTAAACCCTATCAGTAGTCCTTCACTTGACCAAGTGACGACCTATTTCATCACCTGACTGAGTGTGATAGATTTTCTTCCTGTCTTGTGTTCCTACTTCTCTGAATTATCTTTCTCTGGACTGGTAATTCAATTCCTTGCAGTCCTTCTAACTGCTACCTCCGTTGTTCCTTTTTCTTTGTCTCCCAGATTCTCGGACATACTGCACTAAGGTATTTCCATCTGTCTCCTACAGATCCTCTGGTCCAGAAAAGCTTCCTGTATTAACACACAAGGACATTAGCAGAGCATATTCTCAACTCACAGGAAACAACAATATGATCAGATAAGCCATTACCGTCTTTGATCACGCATTCATGCACATCGAAATACCCATTCACTCTGTGTAAACGGTATACATATATTCTCAATCTTATTATCCAGAACAATACCACATAATCAGAGGTATTTCTGTACATTGCACGTCTGCAAAGTATACAGAGATATCCATATATCCATGCGCTGATATATCAAATCGTATACACAAATAAGCAAATCCATATCAACTAACGTTGGACACTGCAACCATTATACAAAGCCTATAATTGCAGAGTATCAATAAAAAAAAAAGTGTTCTCCATGGTATAGCAGTGTTGGGGACCAGCTTCGCACTGCTAAAAGACATCGCCGAAAAGCAGAGAGGCTTTGGCTTTCCACCAGACTCACTATTCATAAACAAATCTACGAAGCCGCTAAAAAGAACGTCACAAACATAGTCCATTTAGCCAAATCATCACACTACAGTACTAAGATCACGGAGAGTTCCAGCTGCAAAGAGCTCTTCGAGATAACTAACAAACTAATGTCAAGGAACAAATGTACACCACTTCCAACAAACTTCTCTCCAGAAATCCTACCAGACCGATTTGCAAATTTCTTCGATGACAAATTTCAAACCATTAGAGATTCGCTTGACAGCACAATTTCAATACAGTTATGATGCCGAATTTCAGCGACAACCGTTAGGAGCATTTGAACCTGTTTCTATATATTTAGTACGGACAATCGTGATGAAAAGTGCACCAAAGTCTTGTGAACTTGAACCAATTCCGACGTCACTGCTGCTTGAGTGCTTAGACCAATATTGTCTTCATTAACTGATGTTATTAATATCTCTCTCTCATCAGGGGAATTCCCATCATTTTTCAAAACTGCCATCGTAAAGCCACTGCTGAAGAAACCAACACTGGACCATAACGATTTAAAGAACTACTTACCAGTTTCTAAGCTCCCATTCATATAAAAAATCTTAGAAAAGGTTGTTCTAACTCAACTTGTATCTCATTTGAATTCAAACAGTCTTTCTAGCAATGTACAGTCTGCATATCGACCTTGCCACAGTACGGAAACTTCTATTCTGAAAGTATTTAGTGACATTCTCTCTGCTTTGGATAGTGGAAAGATTACAGTCCTCACTCTCCTGGATTTATCTGCAGCATTTGACACAATAGACAATGATATATTACTTCAACGTCTCCAGCATGTATTTGGCATTCAGAATATAGCCTTACAGTGGTTCAAGTTCTACTTAGTCAACAGGACACAAAATATATCTTCAAATGGAATACACTCCAGCCCAGTTGACGTAAGTTGTGGTGTTCCACAGGGATCTGTTCTTGGACCTGTTCTATTCATTCTGTACACTTAGCCGCTTTCAAGTATCATAGATCATCACCCAGTGTCGCACCAATTGTATGCTGATGACAACCAAATATACAAGTCTAGCCACCCAACTGAAGTTGATGCTACCATCCATGGAGTAAAGAAGTGCATTTCGGATGTGAAATCATGGATGACATGTAACAAGCTGCAGATGAATGATGATAAAACTGAGTCTATTCTGATCTAAACACAAGGACTTTCTCATTCACATCCTTTACCTCAGACAATAAATATCAGCAACACCAACATTAAATTCTCACAGTCAGAGCGGAATCTAGGCGTTACTCTAGACAGTACTCTCACATTGCACCAACATGTCATGAACATCTGCAGGGCTGCATATCTTGAATTGAAACGCATCAGTTCCATTCGTAAATATCTTTCAGTTGATGCCACATAAACACTTGTGTGTTCATTAGTACTTTCAAACTTAATTCTGTCTGGTTCGTCACAATATTTACTCCAGAAAGTTCAAAAAGTTCAAAACACAGCTGCACGGATCATTTTTAGAGTGCCTCGATCAGAGCACACCTCACCACTGCTCTGTACACTACACTGGCTATTAATTCGATACAGAATCAAACAAAACAATTGTTCTCTGTGCTATATTTCAATGACAGACTCCAGTCCAACATACCTATCCAGCCTCATCCATGTGGATACACCAGCTAGATCCTTGCGTTATTCTTCTGATAATCGTATACTCATTATTCCCAAGGTGAAAACAAAGTCATATGGACAACGTTCGTTTGCACACCAGGGCCCGGCGACATGGAACGAATTGCCCATTGAAATTCGACACAAAGACACAGTGGTCCCTTTTAAGAGCGCTCTCAAGACTCACCTGTTTCGACTGCAGGGACACAAACTTAGCGACCTAATCATGTTTTGTATCTTATATGTTTTTAGCATGTTTTTATGTTTTCCAATTTCATTGTTTTTGTCATTTTGTTGTTCTGTAGAATAGTCATATCATTATTGATGGTGTAAAGCGCTTAGATCTTCGAAAGATTAGGCGCTATACAAAGTCCTCATTATTATTATTATTATTATTATTATTATTATTATTATTATTATTATTCATTTCAACATTTGTCGGCCTATTTCATCACCTGACAGTGTGATAGATTTTCCTCCTGTCTTGTGTTCCTACTTATCTGAATAATCTTTCTTTGGACTGGTAATTCAATTTATTATACAGAACAATATCACATAATCAGAAGTATTTATGTACATTGCACGTCTTCAAAGTGTACAGAGATATCCATATATCCATGCGCTGATATATCAAATCGTATACACAAATAAGCAAATCCATATTAACTAACGTTGGGCACTGCAACCATTATACAAAGTCTATAATTCAATTCAACATTTGCAAATCTATGATATCGAATGAATAAATGCACGAGGTTACTACGAATTAACCAAATAGCGAATTTCTGATATATAAAATAACAATAATGATAACAATAATAATAATAATAATAATAATAATAATAATAATAATAATAACAAGAAGATGATTAATCATAAAAACAATAATAATGTCATCATCGGAAGAACTACTTCAAAATAACGCCTTTATTGGAACTCCGTCTAAAACAAAGATGATACCAGCAAGCTCGGCCGATAATGAATTGAACGTAAACGTTACTACTCCTTTTGTAAGTAAAATAAATTGCGCTTACAATTAAGAGTATATCATAGCTGGCCAAATATTGGATCAAATGCATCGGGCATGTTGCAGGCAAATAATGTTTTTGTATTTGCAAATAAAGATAAACAAAATGGAAATCCCCGAATAGCTCGTTGCTGCTACTCCACCTGGTAATTATTAGATCAAGCACATCAATGATATTTTCCAAAGCAGAAATAAATCTATTATGAGAAAAGTATCGAAAAAAGATATTACTGTTCTTGTTTTTTGTTGTTGTAGATATATATCAATCATCCATTTGATCGGTTTTAGGATTTCCTTGAAGTTTCAACAGAATATCATTCACCAGCAGAACCAAAACGTGTTGAATCTATAAGAGACAAAAAATATTTTTAAAGCAGCCGGAAAATAAACAAATAAACTCATCATTTAAATTATTTAAAATAATTTTCAAAAGATGTAAAAAGTGTGTTTCTAAATTTTTCTGGTAATTTAAACAAATATTTTCTAACTTATCACACAATCATTCTGAAGACATAAAATAAGAGATAATTAAATCAATACCAATGCAGAAGACCTTTATTCTTTTTTAATACAACTGTTATGGATTATTTTATTAAATATTGAAGATAGGTATATATACTCCTAATTAAGTTATTATAAGGACGGCACACTTCATATAATCGTAACTAACTGAACCAAAGGGGTCTTCTCTATGTTCAACATATTTGTGCCATAATCAACACAGAGAGACTGGAAACGAGCACCCACCATGTGATGTCATGGTGGGAGGTTGTATATTTATTTCTGTTTAAGTTCGAGCTTGAGGTAAACGCCCACTTTTATACAGAAAAATTGCAAAATATAGCAATATATGCAGTATATCAGTCAAGTAATTTGAAATCTAAAATTCGAATATACGAGCTCTGCGCTTTTCCTAGAGGCCTTGTTACTGATTTGTGTTAGAAATTATTAGAAATTTGTCTTGCTGGATTGTAATCATCATACAAACTGCAGCGTGTTTCTAAATGCATATTAAATAATTGCATATATATATATATATATATATATATATATATATATATATATATATATATATATATATATTATCTAACAGATTTAAACATAATCTAACCTATAACCTAGATCTATTGTATATATATAACGATGCAAGTGACCACTGTTTTCTGCCTTAATTTTGGCGATTAAGTCAAAAGGTATATAAATATCCTTCTACCAATCTTAACAATTTACAAAATTGTGTTACTTCACTGATATTCGTTACCACATAAATACTTAATAATTAGTAACGACGACACAAATACGCTGTAATAAGCGAGGTTACTCTTTAATCACTTTCTAAGAATGATCCTGACGGTACTTATCTCCCATTATATGTTTATAGCTATACATATGGAAATAAATGTAATCTTGAGTTAATGTTTTCGAAAAATCCGATCTGGTTCGATTATTTGCGACGCATTGTACAGAATGTGGGTGAATATCAAAATATTTGCCGGCTGCACTTATATATTGAAATATTATTTCTTCATCAGTCTCTGTATTTACAGACTTAACATCCTTAGGAAATATACGATGGTTTAACCTTTTCACTAAATTGGTAATTCTGGCTTTCTTTGACAGCACGTAAGTTAAGTAAATTTTTTAAATTTTGTTTTAATCAATATGAGCAAGAACAAGATCTTCAACTTTATCAGTCGTAAATGACAAAGACATCGTTGTTCAGCAGTACATCTAAGACAAGCAAAAGTTTTATCAGTATCAACTGGCTTTTTTGAACAGACAGTTCCTGACGATACATGTTTAAATCATTATTTGTTTAAATCATTTTGTCTGAAATCTCGGTAGATAGTATTTCGCATTTTTTATAACCTTGATACTGTCGGCATTATTTGTTAAAAGCATAATATCTCTTTTCAGTTCTCTGCAGTTTTAACACCACACCCGTGTGTCTCCGCTAATCCCAACAACACATTTCAAACTCGGTTTTGATTCTAGACTTCCACGATGTACGCTTTGTAAATAATATCCGCAAAATTTATTTACAGATTCTTTGTTTACAAGTGGTTGTAGAACCTATCGTTAACCTCTTGCATATAGTCTTTGTTTGACTATATATATATATATATATATATATATATATATATATATATATATATATATATATATATATTTGTCTTAATTATAATATGGTGGAGTTGAAGATAATATCCGTAATTAAACCTTCTAAATCTAGATTTGATCTTTACAGACGTACACCAGACTTGCTGAAAGATCTGTTTGATTCGACGAATAATCTGATTGAAAGTATTAGTGTTTCCAAGAAAGAATTTCCCAACGATGGTGCATCTCATGTGAGATCAACATTCAAAAATTATACGCAACAATGATGTTTTCAATGCTACAATGAACGACCAACGACCATCAACGATTACTTATTTCGACGATAACAGATACTTTTTCAGAGTAAAAGATATTGTGTAAGCAGAAACAGACAATGATACTTCGATTATTCGTGACTAACATGACCCTGTCCTTCAAATTTCAATATTAGTCAAAATTCCAAACCAGTAAGTTTTATTGGTATTGACATACCGTTTTATGAACGGAGGTATCTTGTAATCGGGGTTATTTATGGGATACATCCACTGCATGATAATACCAGTGTTTATGATCTAAAACCGATGCAATTTTCGAAAAGAAATTGTGTAACGGATCGAGCGACAGACCATTTCATAAATGCGATACGTGGAAACGGTTTAACAGATGTAGCACGTGAAAAGATAAACTCGTTGGCAGAAATAGTTAATGATACCAGATTGTCTATCACAGACTTTGTTGATTTAGAAGCTTGACTTTCTGATATCAATACAAATGAGAATATGAGAGATCTTGTACGTTTCGTGATATAAATCAAACAGGGTTTCTACTGAAATTTTGATCACAATCCGCGTAAATTGAAGTTGGCTTCGAATGAAATATTGATTACAATGCTCATGCAGGAACAATATTTCCATGAAATCGAACGCTAAGATTTTATGCCGGTGATTATTTGATTTAAATGAAAATATTTGTAAAAAAGATCCTGTATCCGTGCGGTTCGTTTCAAGTTTCGATAATGACAGCTGTCATCAATTTGTACAACCTAATGAAGTTATTCATAGTTCGGAATCTTTCCACAATGAAATGACTTTTTTGGGGGCAGATATGTTCATGGCAAAATGACAATATTGAACAATTAGTGAATATTTGTTCTACCGTTTCTTCAGTTGCTTGTCACTTTGCACGAGACAAATAATCGTGGAAGCCAACTCGATTTGAATTTCTCGAGGATATACAACGTAGTTGTATCGAATATTGACACCTCGGATTGTGGAACACTAAGTATAATTATGTTATGTAAGTGGATATGGCAGCGTGTTGTCCAGGAAGTTTTCCTGAAATGGTGAATGCCCTGAATATTTTGAAAATAAAACCTCTAAAGATGATGGCGAAAGAATAATCGGTACATTTTCCCACGGTGGACCGTTTTAACCCCAACACACAGACTCGCAAGATAAATGAGCGAATGAGGAGTTAAATCATGAACATATCATATTTTTTCGATGGAAAGGAAATATTTCTTGATTGGTTGTGTTGTTGTTGACAAAAGATAATGTGCATCGAACTTGGTCAACAACCACCCTTTCTTGGAATAAAGCTCAGTGTGAAATTATACGTGTAGTAATTCCAGAAAGTCCTATGAATGATTTTTGGAATTTGTGGAGACCAGATTATTTGATAGATTCAAGTAGAAAGATTCTTCGTGATACACTTCAACAGTAATTATTTTTATTACATAAAGACAACTTTCCAAATATACCCGTACTATTGTATATATCATCCATTGGATACTCGATTAGAGAATATCGACTTTGATATTAGGATCGTTAGAGAAACAAAATCTTGTATTAGATGATCTTGTTTTAGTTCCTATCAGTGTTCTTGACAGCGCATTAACTTGGATACGCAATGCTAATTCATTCATCTCAAGGATTAACTATTTCTGAGACAGTTCTTTGGATTGTTGATGATAGAACTGAGTGATCAAATTTAGTTTATCTGGCGCTGTCGAGGCAGAAGAATATAACAGTTTCGGAAGATTATCAGAAACTACTGAATGTACCTGCGAAGTTACTGCAGACGATATAGCAAAAAACTATCGCGTTATATACAACGTGACAACAACAAAAAATGCGACTTTGATCTTGACGCTGAAGTTATTATGATATTAAAACAATGACAGAATAGTCATTGTGCGAAATATAATACAGTAATGTTGTGGCAATATTCAAATAATGATACAAATTAATTTACCTTATATAGAATTGATAGTAGTATTGATCACACTCAAAAATGTAATGCTGACCTGTCGTGAGTGTAATCGAAGTTGACGCTAATTAAGTGGAGACGGTGGTAATTGTGTATCTCCAGGAATTAGTTGTTTTTGTTCACGTACAAATCCTCGTTGCGGAATAGTTGAATCTGATTTGTTTATTGCAGGTCTACCCGTAAGTCTAACAACACTTGACATTTTATGTATAGTTCCACTCCAAATAGAATCAGTGGCTCTTTTATTACCACCTTCAAGTTCACCGGGTTCATTAAAATATCGTAGTCACATTACCTAAAATTGAACGAGTAATCTCATTATTTAATGCAGATATTATACATGGTAGTCTTATATCCCATTCACTAGATTTCATCTCTTTCTGATATTTTTCCTTTGCATATTGATATCTAAATAACCTCTCATGAAGTGTTCTATTAAATCGTTCAACGATTGCCTGATCATGATGAATTGCGGTGTATCCTCATTTGATTTTTACGTCATGTTTTTTATTCATAGATGATAGTACACCAAGAAATTCCATGCCAGGATCAACTTGTAGTAGTTGAAGCCATCGCGTTTTAGTTAATAACGGCTCTGCTTCTTTATATCTACTTGCAACGTCAAGGACAGTTAACGCGTATCTATATGTGTATTGAAGTCAACCAATTTTAATAGAGTCGTATAGTAAAAACAAAATATCTGCTTGATGAACTTCATTAGGAACACTGACATCCTACTAAATTCGTTAGGTGATGGTTCATACATTTGTTATATTGCCTGTCGCGCTAACCAATTTGCAGCACCATAACTTTTACAATTTGCAGTATCGGCCGGTTTACTATCTTTTCTCTACCCCTCCAATATCATTTTGGGTTATAACAAATCGCTTCCATTATTTTATAATCGGTTGATTCATTACCAGCCCCTAACACTAGTCAACCTCCATTATAGATCTTACCAACCAATTAGCTTATGATTCTCTGAAACATTTATTTTTGTGGAATTTAACGAGTATATCAATTTGACATCTGCAGTATATCATTGTTGTAAATCTTCATCAATATCACTTACTGGATACTCTCCTGGTTTTTGGTTGATCTCGTTTGTCAAGTCAAATATCAAGTCGGGTTTCAAGATCACAATAATTATATCCAGTAAGATGTTTTCTTTCCTCCTGGATATGTATCCACAGGGTTCCAAAATTTTGACATTAATGTCGCAATATCAGCACCATCTTTATGTTGCATTTTAGTTAAAATGAAAATTGTCTCCTATCACATCTAGCATATTTCCCACCATGTGCTGATTTTCCATTTTATGTAGTAAATGTGGCTAAATCTGTGGATGGAATCTAAAATTTATAGCAATACATTTGCATGATCCTAGGACGAATTACCGTAAGGGCCTTGATACAATGTTTGGTTAAATAATGTTCTAATTCCAGCAGCAGAGACCTCAATGAAACGCCTTTTGGGTATACAAAACGCACATACAAAATTTGAAAAACACTAACGACAAAAGATAAAGTAACAAAATAAACTAATCCAATTATAGAAACTCTCAGTTTCGTTAAAGGATTCGGTTTGACGTTATTGACCTTACTATATTCATTTTCTTAGGAGTTTATTTGTTGATTTTATAGGTTTTAACGCCATTTTTCAGCACAATACAGGCTATACATGGCCACCAGTATTAATGGTGGAAGATGAACCAGGGAAAACCCCAGAAAGAACCAACGACTCACGATGAGTTACTGGCAAGCTTTCTCACAATCCCACATTGGCTGAACCCGAGACTCGAGCCCACGCAGACAAAGGTGAGATGGCAATGATCCGTAACGGTGTGCGATCTATACCACTCCATTTCCCTTCATTTCGTAGGAAGGTTTTAAAAAGCAAATGAAGTTTCAGCGAAACAATCTTTTCAACCTCTATACTGAACGTCTATAACATTGTATCAAGTAAAGCATAACATTGTGGCAAAGCAGCTGGTATGTGGCAGTCCACGAAACATCTGCTTTAGTTCATTCAAGAACAAATTTAATTAACCAAGAGATAAAGCGCCTATTATGTGAGTGTACATGATTTGTTTACAAAGTAGTTCCTAATATACTATTAGATGCCTGAATGCATCAACGTTCAGTGTATACAAGAATCTAACATGTTCTTTGTGCTCTACTTTCTTCATAAAATCCATAATTTATGTTTCAAGAGTAGGTGTGTCTCATATTGATTTCAGAGCACATTTTGTGTCTCATCATCGCCTGCCAATATGGGATGTTCCTAATGCAGTGTTTTCGATGGCAGCTGGTTGGCAGGAGACACTGGTGTGAGTAAATATCTATATGACGTTTCTTTCCTACCAGTCTGGTTTTTGTGACCAGGAAAATGTGGTTTGAGTTGGAGACTTTTATCGAAGGATGGAAGTTGTTTGCTTTAGATATGAAATCATCCAGATTTTCTCTTCCATGTTGCCACTTCATTTCTATATCATCAATGAAGCGTATCCATTTGTATGGTGCATGTTTCTCCGATGCTAAGAGTTGACCCTCTAGTTCTCCTATAAAACCTGTTTGAATATGAATGGGCGATTATTATACCCATTGCGGTTCCAATAATTTGGAAGTAGTTTTCATCATTAAATTCAAAGTCATTGTGTTTTGCTGGATCCAGTGCACTTAAAAGGACTGTTATGTACATATATGTTCAGTGTTTGTCATCTCAGCACAATACTGGCTATATCTTGCATGTTAAAAGTCGTATAAATGTTAACATAAATAATTGATCCCCCACCACAAACATAAACCCCGCCAACAAGTATATAAAACAACAACAAAAACCAATGATATAGACGTTTCGCCCCTTCGCACGCGAAGAGTAACATTACAAATCATGTAATATAACGAGACTAATACGAAATAATAATATGTTCGATGTAATTCATATCTTCAGAACACTGTAGCCGATAATGTTATCTATGTAAGACGTAATTATATATGCAGATTGATAACATTCAAACTCACTCTTTATATTACGTGTCCTTGTTTAAACCCCGAAACTGTGTTATCTGTTTCTTTATATAAACTTTGGGTATCACATGAATGCGTTTTATTCTATTGTATCAATTGGCGAAATCAAAACAACATATCATTGGCGACCGTTTTGTTCGTTTATTTATTTGTAATCTTACAAACTTAGTAGCATCGCACATTAAGACATGTATGGTATTTTATAACAAAATAATGACACTTAAGTCTAGATTATAAAATAATACTAAATAAGAGCCCTAACGGTTGAAACGAGAGCAAAGTGTGTCGCCTATTCACGACAGACATGGTTGTGTTACCATCCTATGCGATAAGACCTATTAATTAATCCCTTCGTCAGGAGAAAATGGAAGTGAGATCCAGGAAATTGAATTAAAGATTTCAATGGAGAAAGGTAGGTGTCTTTAATATAAAGACCTGATTATTGTACTTCGTATTGTCCTGTGGCTGTCATATCTATCAAATATATGTATATGTCAAGTGTGGATGTATTTTCTTTGTTGTATAAAACAAGTCTAGACGGGTAATAGTTGCGTGTACATTTTATAGATTATACTGAATGAAAAACTTACAAGGAACATAGGAGACAATTGATTTACTTGTGTTCTGTTATGAATCAGTCTATTATATTTTACAGGGGCCCCTAGTGGCCAAGTGATCTAAAACGCTCTCCGTTACAGATCACTGCCATCTCAGCTCTGTGTGGGTAGGTTCGAGTCTCGGATTCGACCAATATGGGTATGTGAGAAAGCTTGATAGTAGCTTCTAGTGGGTCGATGGCTCTTTTGGGTGTTTTCCCGGGTTCTTCCTCCACTAATATATTGGCCAACATGTATCAACTATCGTGTGTTGTAAAATGGCGTTAAACCCTACAATAACACTATAGTTTACAAATCATGGTCTGATGTGATGTGATATTATATTATATTATATTATATTATATTATATTATATTATATTATATTATATTATATTATATTATATTATATTATATTATTTCATCAAAAATTGACGAGATATACACATTTGTTTTCCAGTGGTGTGAAATCGGGGTGAACATTGGTATTGTTTTGTGTTAACGTAATCTGACAGATATCATTAGCATCAGCTAGTTTCTCAAAATGTTACTGGTGAATGCTAAAGTGGCCATCCTAATATACTATATTTTCTTTTCTCTTCTTCAACGTAATGCTCTTGTATTTATGTTTTCAAAGTCACAACCGTCGTTGAATTCAAACGGGGAGTACTATTACTATACCTCTAAATTGTGGACACTGTTATAGTAAGTAGGTCTTCTTCATTCATTTGCATAAGGAGAACGCTTTCTTCCCAACCTTATTTGCAAGCGAAAAACCACTTCATGGGACCCTTCTTTTCCATTATATATACCGGTATACATATTTTGGACTATATTCAGCTCTGTCTGGCCAATGAAGATGCTTGGTGGCTGGTACTCTTTCTTGGGTGCAGGCTGGTGAAGTATCTCAATTTTCGTTAGGCGACCTTTAGACCAAAGAGATGGCCACCTCCTGCACATCAGGGTGTTAGTGTTACGTGCTGTAAAGCAGCTTCCTTGTGGGCAACAAGGGCAGATTCACGAACAAACATAAGTTCTCTAATCACCTGTCCAATCACTTGGTGTTGCTCTGAAGTCTCTTACAGGTAAAGAGGTTGATATCAGTACAAAATCGGATATAGATGCCATCTTCGTCATTGAGGTCTTCTGTTGTACTTTTGAGCATCATGAAGTAAGATTGAAAACAGTTTGGGGGCTAAAACGCAGCTTGTTTCACGCCATTTCCAATGGGGAAAGTCCGTGACAGGTCGTTATTGTTTCTTACCTTGACTAAGCTGGTCTCCATGCAGTTGGATGACCATGGTAAGGAACATGCGAGGACAGCATACCTTCGCAGGGATTTTCCACAGTCCATTTTCGCTCACCGTGTCAAATGCCTTCGTAAGGTCCACAAATGTGACATATATTCCTTTGCTTTGTTCTCGACAGTTCTCTGGGATCTGTCTCGGGAACAACACCATATCAGTTGTGCCCCTATCGGCGCTAAAGTTACATTGACTCTCTGGAGCATGTTCTTCTGGAATCGTGTGGAGCAGTCTGTTCAGCAACACTCTAGCAAGTAGTTTGCCTGCAATGGAGAGCAAAGTTTTCCCCATGCTTTTGTACAAGGTGGTGATGACTGCGTCTCCGAGGTCTTATGGAAATTTCCCCTGCTCTTAGCAGCAAACGAAGACCTCGTGAAGATTCGTGTGTAATACCCGGCCTCCACTCTTCCATATCTCTGGTGGGATACCGTCTTTTACTGCAGCCGTTCCAGTCTTCAGCTGTTGTGTGGCTTTTACAGTCTCTTGCAGCGTGGGTGACTGATCGAGGTCTATCTTTGGTGGCTGTTGTGGGATCCAATCAATAACTGCCTCCTGGACTGTAGGCTAATGTTGAAGAGAGTGTGTAAGTGCTCTGACCAGCGGTTTAGGATACATTTCCTGTCAGTGAATAGCTCCTGGCCATTTGTACTCCATAGGGGGCTCTGTAATTGGAAGGGAGGACCATACATTTCTTTCAACTCTTCATAGCTGTAGTCACCAGTGTCAGCGCACTGTTGGGTTCTTTCTGCAAGCTTTGTCCACCATTTAATTTGTATGTCTCGGTGACTGTTGTTACGTATATTTGATTCAAGTCATTTATATTTATTTGTATTGTTTGTTTGTCAGATTCAAATTTGACATTTTAAGTTTAAGATTCATTCATTGGGAGATGATCTGTACTTTACAAATAATCACCAGGTGTTGACCTCATTTCTGACCTGGCTTCAGCGTTGTAAACAAGCTTAAAAATGACTGGTTGATTCCAAGGACATTATGGAGCTTTGTTATAAACATCTTTCCATCTTTAGTTGGGTCATACGTGTGTACGTGATTTTTTGAATGTAAATTTGTTCTAGAAGATTCTAGAAAGTCATGTGACCCCTTCCTTGTTTACGTAAAACAGGTATATAAATTATGTTTTGGAGCGAACTATTTAGTAGAACTTGGGCTGTTAGAATATTATGTTGTGTCGTTTTGAGTTATTTTAAATTACCTTGTATTGGAAATTATTTCAATTCGTTTGGATCAAGTGGATTTATTTTGTTATTTATATGGAAAAAACTGTGCTCATTGAATTTCATTACCAAGAACTGACTTCATCACGTGACATCGTCTTCCATCTTGGATACTTCACTAAGATTCGAACTTTGGACACTTTATTACCAGGACTTTTGCAATTTCTCTAGTGGATAATATTTTGAATTATTTTTGATTAAGTTTTGAATTGATTCTTAAAACCGTAAGTTTATTTTTCTTTTCTGGAAAATATTTGTGCTCAATAAATTGTTTATTAAGTTTTTACAAGCTTGTTATTTTCACTCTTTCTGTGTTACTGGTTATTCGAGCCTAAGCACGTAACACTGTACTGGAAAGAACTGCAGATAAGGCAGACTGCTGCTTTCGTCTGTTGACAGGATGGTTAAGTGAGGTGGGCTTGGTACACTGACCTGTTTTTGGGAATCAGGTTTTGGATTTCGTGGTTGTTTACATCAAACATGTCTTTGTTTATCTTCTGAGGTTTGCAGAATGGCAGCCTTGGTGTGATTCCACATCTCTTCCGGAGAAAATCTACCGGAAAGGTAGGTTCTTCAACTCTAGACTACAGGCTTTCTGCAAGGACTTCAGTACACACAATGTTTTTTTTATCTGGAGCTTCATTCTCTGGGTACTTACTTTTTTTCTGTGCCTGGGCTTGAAGTTGAAGTCGAGTTTGCATCTGACAAGACGATTCTCTGTCTGGCACTCTGCACTGGGCAACACTCTGGTATGAATGACATCTTTTAAGTCCCTCTGGCGTACTATGATGTAACCTATTAGGTGCCAGTGTTTTGATCTAGGGTGAATTCAGGTCATTTTATGGATATCTTTATGCTGCAATACGGTGTTTGTCCTGGAAAGCAGTATTTCTGAGCACAATTCAGGAAGCATGCGCCCATTGTCATTGCAGCCACTCACGCCATGTTTCCCAAGAATGGCTGTCCTGACTTCTGAGTCTCTGCCGACTCTAGAATTGAAATAGATGATGATTATTTCTCTCTCTCTCTCTCTCTCTCTCTCTCTCTCTCTCTCTCTCTCTCTCTCTCTCTCTCTCTCTGGGATGCTCTTGAGAAGTCTATGCAGGTCAGCGCAGAATGATCTGCCTGGAGTGTTGGAGAACATACACTAAAGAGTTTGGCCTGTTGTTGGTTCTCTAACGTAGAAGCATGGACATGATGTGGTCGGTGTGACCAGAGGAAAGGCTAGTTAACTTGCTGGCGATTGAGTCTTTGATCATGAAACCTACACCTCAAAGTCGTTTTTCAGTCTTCGGTTTTCCTCACCAGTACAGAGTGTATCAAGCATCGAGTTCTCTCACACTTTCCTCCTCTGAAAGGTGGACTTCGCAAAGTTAGCAAGCCATTACCAAGGCAATTGAGTTTTTGTGCGAATAATGAATAACTTCTTTCTTGTATATTGCTATCGATTGAGTCTAGCATTGATCTGATGTTCCAACAAGTTGTAGTCTTTTCCCACGATGTGAGGCAGGTGGTGCGAGCCTTTTTTCCGTTATCTTGCGACCGCGATGGAAGTTGCCCGTTCGCTTTGGCAGGCCAACTGGGTGTAAAGAGACGGGCTTTCGTTAGGCCACCTTTTCTAGGCTTCTTTGTGACGCAAGCAGTGCTGTCCCTAGATACGGCTGCCTGGTCATTCAGGATGCAGCCGGGGGATGGTGTCGTCTCCGTAGCAACACAAGACCGACGAAGTCGCCTGGATGTAGAATTGGGACTGCAGCTTTCAGTGATATATTTCACCTGCCGAGAGTCCAACGTAAACTGTAGATATTAGCCAGTTCATTCTTACTTGCACAATGAATCGTTTAGTTGGGGTGCAGTCTGCGCAAACTAAGCCCTGCTGGGATTTATCTGCCACGTCCCAGTAAGCCATGACGATGACAGGGAGATCCGCAGGACGTAGGTTTTATATCAGAGCTTCCCTCTTCTAGGCAGTCGGCTAAGCACGACTGAAGATATCTGCCTTCCTTGTTATTTCGAACCATAGCTGAGTGACTACAGCTGCATCCACTAATACATATAGTGCGCCCTGCTCCCAAACGCTTTTCCGTTGATCTGTAAAGACCTTCTGTCCGCGCCAATGACTTCCCTGTAGAAGTTCATATGCTAGTGATGTAGTGTTCATATCAGACCCTCAACATCGTTTCGTCCGAGGTATGCCGGGAATGATTCCTTCTTCGAGGCAGACCTAGGTGATTTGGGATATAGATGATGACCACTGTGTAACTCCACTAAGTGAATTCCTCTGCCTGACAACAAAGGTATTATCTCTATAAAAAGCCCTTTATACCCTAATTTCGACTTTTACCTCACGATAATTGCCCGTGGTTTCCTCCGAATGCTTGTTGAAATAATATGTTTGATTCACTCATCTGATGTTGCTCCTTCAGTTCACATGTTGAAATTGACTTGGTATATTTCCTTAGGTATGGGTCCCTATTTAGGGAGCTTGTTCTTATTTGTCCTTTCACGGCTCGCAATATTTAGGTTTCAGAGGAAACGAATTTTATTTTATCTTCAATTTTGTGTTTTACAAAAAGTTTTTGGTATAATCAGTTGCCTTTTGTTTCCATATGTCGATGCCAAGACTTCTCAAGTCACATACATTCTTTCAGTAGTAAATCTGTTGGCGTTGCTGCCTAGCTCTACACACCTGTTGCTAAGTACGTACAGTGGATAAAGTGCGACGAATGTCTTCTTCACACGTGGGTAAATATGTTGTATATATGCCTGTTCGTAGCAGTTTTGACACCGTGAGTTTTGTCGTGCAGAGATATAATTTTGTCTGTCATGTCTTTGCGTGAATTGTTAAAACTGTTTGCCACAAAGAATCTGCAGGTGAATGAACTCTAGTAAATGTGGTAACCAAGATACTTATGAATGTAGACCAAAATTCCTATTTAGTGTACTCTATGGTGGAAACGGTTCTTTTAATAGCAATTGCTAATTCACTAAATTGTAAAGTGCTGACACTGATATTCTTCAATTGAGTTTTCTCCAATACTGATGGTATAAATCATGGAAAATGGAGTCTTATAACGTGTTCGTAGTTGTCAAGGTCAGGCCATTCGAACATTGTCAAAGAAAGCAACCTTTTATAACATTTAGATACCGTTCATTGAACAAACAATGTCATTTATGATTCAATTGTTATTTGCGTTGCACTTGAATCTTTACTAGGTCTCTAAATGCGTTCAAAGAATGTTAATATAAATTTTAAACGTGCTCCTGATTGCAGAAGTAGTGACATCGACAACTTTATATCTACGTTGAGATTTGTCTTTGTATAGTCGATAATTATCCACCGTGTCTCATTCAGATATCATATTGTTTACATATGTTACAATGATTCACTTGAATATGTAAAATATAATGGTAGGTATGTACTAGCATTTCGAAAGGTACATTCAGAAAGTACTTTTCTAATATGCCCATTTACAGAAATGCAGGGCGCATCATCACTCTATTTGCACTGAGTGGTGTCACATGGATCGGCCTTTTATAATTAGTATGGTATACCATAATTTGTGGAATTCGTCTTTCTCTGTGAACATCAATACTTTATACAATATTTGAATATTATAAATGCATGTATTATAGAACGATACTGTATATAAAACAAACATTAGTAATCTGTTGCTGCTGCAGAGCTCGAAAATTTATGTTGGTTGGGGATATTCTGGAATGAAGCTCGTTGCACGAATTCAGAATGTAAGAAAGCATGAGGGAATGAATGTTTCAACTTTAAGCGCTATTTGTTCTGTAAAGAAAGCATAGAACATGATCCGTCAAACATGGTAAGGGAACATTCAAATCTCTCCGACATCTAAAATTAAACACTAAAAATATACATTTCGAACATGATACATCAAATGGGCTTTCTGATAGTTTTTCCAAACAAATTCAATATCATCCAATTATTCAACATATTTTCGAAGACTGAGAAGTCAAAAGAGAAGATGCATTTAAAATTCACCTCAAATGATTTTGAAAGTTATGATTAACCATTTTCACTTTTGTACTTTTAAGCCCTCACAAATGTACACAATACGTCTACTAGTCATCACGACATACATCACTATTCTTTGAAACACCTGTCAGAACTGTCATTAGTCTCTCTGTTTGGAAATGTGTAATATAGTACGGACCACTAGTAATTGTATCACATGTTAAGAATGAGGCTACGTTAATACCTGTTCCCGAAGCAGATAAGGATAGCACCTATCCTGCCACTGTCAATATTTTCAAATTTTTAAGATACAAAACGGTATGCATACTGTTCTATCAACTAGAAAGAAAACATGAATGTCCTAAGCTAACGTTTAACTGAACACAATATATATTGTTGGTCAGGCATTTTTTAGATATTGTTTTCAACAAAAAGCTTACCTTCATTCCACACAAAAAATACTTGAAAGTTTCAATTTGCTCAAAGTAATATCGAATACTGTCCGGGATACTGATAGAAAAGTCAGTCTTCACCTATACAGAAACCTTTGTTCGATCAAAAGTGGACTAATGTAATGTTGTTTATGATTTAACCAAAATATATTTCTTGACGATTCTTGACCGAATGCACCACCAATATATGTCTTATGCACAAACAGTTGTTCCCATGTTAAAATCCCATTTACTTATGCACCAAACTGTTCATCCCATTTAAAATCCCATTTGCTTCCAGACCATCTATCTCATATTAAATTTCTGTTTCGATCCATCGAATTCTTACAATGTTTAACATGTGAGTTTCATTTAAGGCTCAATGGCCATTCCCATGTTAAATTTATTTCTGTTTTTCACTTCTCCTTGGAAACTCCCATTTGAGGCTATACACGTTTTACTCTGCTTAACATCTGAATGCCGTTTGAGGCTCAAATACCTTTTCCATGCTATATTCCCGTTTGCGTCCACGGTGGCTTTCTCATGTTAAACCCTCGTTTTGTTCCAAAATACCATATCTATGCTAAATTTGTTCGGAGTGCCAATCTCATATTTGATACCAGTTTTTCTCAATAAACCTTCAACCCTATTTAATATGGTTCCATATGGGTTCATTTCGCCACTCTATCTACTACTCACCATTACGTTATTATCTTATTCCTGTTACTATTCTACCAATGCTACTTGTTCTTACTTATATCACAATAACCGTTGCAAGTTGTTTGTTGACAGGTTTTGTTTCTCTTTATTCTTGTGACGGAGAAGACAAATATGTGGCTCTTATTTAGACCTACATTAGAGTTTATTACCTGACACGTGAGGAAGAAATGTGAAGAGCCGTGGACTGAATATGATTTGTGCGAATCAGAGATTCGAGTGCACATTGTAAGGACTTAATCCGGGTATAATATAAGATCTAAGATAAACTATTGTGTACGGTTCAGCTTGTAAATCTAACCAGTAGATGTTTCGTCAGATATATAATCTGGGAACTTTGTTGTAGCAATGATGTGATCATTTTTGAGGACTAAGGAAGTTGTTAGACTTCAGTTGATTCATTTAATCTATCAACAAATTGCAATTCAGGACGCCGCAGGTCTGATAGCTTTTAAGTTGCATTTTGTTTGTACGGACGTGGAGTATGGTGTATTTAATATATTTGAATGAATTATAACATTTTCTGCGTCAGAAGGGTATATTTAAAACTAAACTATCCTTACATTTTAGTTTAAAATCAATGAAATATTAACATAGTATCCTTAATATTTTTAAGGATGGCTAACCAAAGACAAGTTCGAGACGCTGATCTTATTGTTGCAATTGATTTCGGAACATCATATTCTGGATATGCTTTCCAGTTCTATGATCAATATAAAAAGGATCCAGCAAGGATAGATTCACCACAGGCGTGGAACAGCGGCAGAAACAACCTCTCCTCTTCAAAAACGTCAACCTGCCTTCTGTTGAATGAAAGAAGAGAAACAGATGACTGTGTTTTCGGTTTTGAGGCAGAGGAAAGATATAAGCAGCTGTGTATTAAGAAAATCAATCATCAGTACTACTTCTTCAGAAGCTTTAAGATGCAGCTGCAGGATGGACAGGTTTATTTTTCATTAAACGAGTAGTCGTGCATATATTGTATGCCTTAATCACTCATCTGCATGTAACACCCATTTGCAAACAATAACAATGTTTGAAAAGGAGTTTAGTTTCTCATTTTGATTAGTAACTGAATAATCTAAAGTATCGTAGGCAAAATGCCAAAATCATTTGGTAAAAATATGAAAGAAAACAACTGCAATGGTTTCAGGTGCATGGCCATTAAAATACCTTACAGATATTTTAAGTCATGTTAAGCTTATGTATTTATTGTGTGTATAGATATATATATATATATATATATATATATATATATATATATATATATATATATATATATATATATATATATATATATATGTATACTTAGGATAGCTTTCATCAATAACAACACAAGTACAAACTGCAGCTGTTTAACATGCCTGCAATTTGTATTGTGCGCTTCCAAGCGTATTTGTTGTCACGGTTTGAATAACACCAATTCGTTTTTGTGAGATATTGCATTATCTCCAATAAAAATGCAGATTTTATTATATTTTCGAACAACAATACTAATTTAATTTGCATTTAATTGAAACTTGATTGGGACAATTATCAACCTTTAAGATGTAGCACCAGAGAATTCACTTTATATCCTTATAATAGACTATGTACGTTTAGGATTGTGTATATAAGCTTCATATTTTAATGCATTTAAAGAAATTTAAACTATATTTCTTTATAATTTATACTTTATAATAATCAATGTTTTCGTTTGTCTGGAGGCGTTATCGTCTTTAAGGCTTTTAACACACCCTTAGAGCTTAGGTTTTAATCAACGCCCGTATTTTATTTTCGTCATAAAGCCATGGAGAGTAACGGCATGAAGGGAGAAATTGTAATAACATGCTGATGTTGCACAATTAAATCTAGCATACTATACAATAAATATGTGACCTACTAATTTTTAGTGTTTGAGTTCACCGCTTAGCGGCTGCTGTATCCACTTTGACTCTAGTACCGTGAAACTTGAATTATGCGAGGTTTATAAGATGACTGCCAAGTTGATCTGTGTTTAGCGAAATTTAGATAGATTTCTGTTTAAATTTTCATTGATCTATGATCGATATCTTTGTTGTTTTAGAATCTCTTTGTGAGTTTTTAAACGTTTAGATTCAAAAGGTTAGAATATTTATTTTAATATAGATATTGTGCCTAGAATTGGTTAATGTATTACAGCAGGTAATAGGCGACACTAAATATAAATAAAAATCAGATATAAAAAGGGGTTCGGTCCGTGATAATTGTGTATGATTCATATATGGATATTAACGTTGAAAACACTTAAATCTATTGGTTGTACTTCTGAGATTTTTATTTTGGCATTAGTGTTGCTTGATGGATAAATAAAAATAAGATCATTTATTAACCGTTGGGAGAGAATTTAAGATAAGCAATAATTCTAGCATGGAAATCGTTACAATAACAAATATTTTCATAGAGGAAATATGGGATTTCAAGAGTTCATATCAATAAGGACACTATGTCACATCGTTTATGACGCATTATCGATTTTTCTTACTTAAATAGATTTTAGTATTAATCAGTACAAAATATGGGTGTTTGAACGAAATGCCATCTTGGGACATTTTTACGCAATGATGGATCAAATTGTATAAAGTTCAAAGTTATCCAGTTCTGTGACGATTTAAGAAATTAAAACATATTTTCAAACGAGGATTTGATCTATAATATGTCTAATGTATCAAATATAATTTTATCATTCTATATACAAAGTTGCGTTTATAAGAAAGATGGAAAACTCAACCTCAAATACTGCAAATTTGGCAGTCTTCCAGTTATTGCAGAGGTTACGTAAAGTTCGTATGTTTATATATGATCATTGCGAAAGCGAATTCTCCTCTACCAATATCGATGTTTTAGTAAATATTCATAAATTCAACGTAATTCCAACATTCAAAGTTGCCATACTTATTTCAATACAGACGGTTGGAATGAGGGAGAGAAGGTTGGAGCTTTTGTTGTAATGCAAAAAATGTCACCTCAATCCAGCTCCAAATACGGCTTTTATTTTGTAATAAAATACAAATGTTAATGATATTGTATAATTTTTTAATCATATCGAGAGCTTTAATATAATGTCTTTTTTATTCTGATTCTCTTGATATACCGAAAGCATTGCAAAACCAGACACATCACAATGAAGACTCAAGAGGATCTTCTTTTCACTCTGAATGTGCGAAGTTCTTGAGGAACATGACATTCTTATCAAATTTGGAAACAGTCTTCGTTATTGCTTGTTGCCTATTCCCATCCGTATAGGGATGGGTGGCATCCTGCTTGTAGAAGAAATATAAAATATGTTGAGGTATTGTGTTGCTCGCGTATAGAAAACATACACGTTGCATGCATGCATCCTGAAGCGTGACTTTCCATAGATGTGTGTATCTTCCTAATACCCTTTGTCAATGTGGCATGGTCTTTTTGAATTTGTCAGCGCCTCCTCTTAAGACAAACACGGAATGTAAATTCGATGATAGTCAGTCGTTGCTGATGCACCGGTAGAGAGCTTCTTGGACTTAATAAACGAATGGGGTTTTTGAAACAGTGTAGCCTATATGTTAAGGATTGGAATCCTTTGCGTTGATAATTTACTTAATTTTAAACACCTTTCAAGAACTGTATCTCGATGTTGTTTATCTTTTAATTTATGTATGTGTATACGTTATGTTTTTAGTACGGAGATTGCATGCTCGAAATTAGTTTTATCAGTAGTTTTACCTGTACCTGTAGTTTTAGTTTCGGAATATACACAAATCTCTTAATCCAGGTACCAGTAAAGTTATACTTAATACAGAAACCAATATATCTTTATAGCCAGGGCATATCGCCAGAAACTACAGGTGTAGTTGATTTGGGAATATTATGAATTATCATCAAATATGAATTTAGCGATTTTACATATTGTATGTAAAATCTTACAGGGTCTAACTAAATCATCGATGATACAAGACGAGACAGGAAAAGAAATGTTAGCTCTTGACGTTTTTGCGTTGTCTATTAAATGTTTGAAGACTCATCTTATGAATGTTTTAAAAAAACGAGGAAGAAACATTGAGGAAAAAAATATATTTTGGGTACTCACGGTCCCTGCTATCTGGAATGATGCAGCCAAACAGTTTATGCGTGAGGCCGCTATTAAGGTAGGTTTTAACATGTTTCTTTTATTCTTCTGTTTCTTTGATTGACAATTATGTTATTAGATGCAAATGTATTACAAATATACTTTATCTTTTGTAGTTTAAGTGGCAACAAGTTCAAGTCAGTTTCATGGTATGGCCTTGCGTTGATGGTGTGTCGTGTATTCATTTACAGTTCTTTTAACAACAGTTCAATAAAACACAAATACATGTGGTACATATTATCTTTGCATGTTTGACTGTCCATAATGCTCACTATATTTTGTTCCGCATTGAAATATGGTAAATATAAAGAAAAGGATTTAAACTGATTTCTTCACAACATTCGTGATACAGATTCTGACAAAGTTTACTAAATAGCATCAGTACGTACAGGGCACCAATTCTTACGATCAACCGTCAGAGATGACAACCGATATTTAAACATTTAAATCTTTCATCTTCTCAACATACTCTTAGCAGAACTTATCCACATTAATATTAATGCGTTCTTACATAAAGTGAATCCATTCCCAGCTGCCGTAAAGTGTAGGAATCGTTACTACGTTTGAGCAAATATGACATTAGTCATTATAAGGCAGAGAACTTTCAAATGTTAACAAATCCTATCGAATATGAACATTACTTTTAGTTGACTTTTCATGAACTGCTCAACTAAATTTGACTCAATTTCAAAGAAAGCATACCGGAATAAATGCCTTTCTTCGAATATATGATATTCTCAAACAAAACGTAATATGGTCTTTGTCTCAATCATTGCCTTGCAGAACTTTGTGACATGTGGCGAAATGTTTTCTGGCAAGAATACCTTTGAAATGTATTCAAATTATGCCTAAAAGCCATTAAAATATGACCGCCGTCACGGAAAGCAAAGAAACATACAAAAGACTCTTTCAAAATCAGTCAACAGAAATCTACCAAGTTTGACTGAAATAACCCTGAGTTGTAAGCTTGAAATTTTCACCCATTGATGCCGAGATGTTATCAACAGTGGCTGCAATTATTAAATATAAAACAACTTTATCAACGAATTTTGAAAAGACGTTCAAGAGAATTATCCTAAATTTCTCATAAAACATAATTGCTTGAACGCATTTCCAATTAGTAAACATGATTCAAATTAGCCATCAAATATGGTTGGTATTTTCAAAGAATAAACGAGGAAATATAATATTATTAGATAAATAATAGGAGGAAAGGATGTCAACTTTCTGTAAAGGTTTATGGAAGTATAAACTTAACAATATTCAAAGAAGCTGTACGTTAAGAAAAGAAACTAATCAAAATTGGACCACCTTTAACTAAAGAGTGCACACAGACCCATTGCTTTTATGCGAATTGTGCGACATATCATCACATAAAGTGTGGATTAAAGTTAATAAAACATTGGGTCACTTGTCTTCATTCCATACACAACTAGAACCATTGGACGAAACTACTACAGAAAAGCATCCTAGGTTTTAGGGTTGCACGCTTACTATTTCGGCTATTATGCAGATGTCACCTTGGTCACTTGTATATATACCAGTGAAGTTCACGTGTCTACTTCTGTTTTTCTAGGCAAATATAGCGTCAGACAAATTGGAGATCGCCCTTGAGCCCGAAGCTGCATCATTTTTTTGTCAACACGTTCCTGTAAGCACTTGGAGCAGTCTAGATCAATTGGCTTTGTTTGCTGCAGCACGACCCGGAACCAAATACATGGTAGTTGATTTAGGAGGTTAGTCGGAACATCTAAAAGCCATGTAACACTTTTTCAGGTTAATCTATCAAAGTGAATCAGTGTTGGCAGTGCATGTGGGCTGTGATAGGTCGCCGGTGATGGATGTATTGTTCTTAGTTGAAATCGTTATTTTGTTGTGAGAATAAAGTTGTACACGTTACGGAACTTATGGGGAAAATAATACCCACATCTGACTGACTGTTTATACCACAATAAACGCAGGCAAACCGCATTAAACTAATATGACAGCAATCCTGAACAAAATTAGGTATATTATGTGATTCATGTTTCTCTTTTTGCTATTCTCCGTTTCAGTCTGGCAGAACCCTGTTTTGTAAACATACTTTTAAACGCATGACATAACTATGTTTGTACTGAAACAGCTCCACAACTATCATTAATAACGATATCCCTAACCGTATAACGAGTGTTACATTAACAGTTTTCAGTTCTAGAGTTGGAAAAAATGAACATAGGTACATAGGGGATAAAAATGTTTAATTGAATTAATGAAAATAATACAATATGGAAAATCCCAGAACCTTTATGTTTGCAGTTCTAGGAATGATTTTTCCGATAGATACCACCTGTACACTTCAGGTGTAAGACTTAACAGCACGTTTTCGCTGTGGATGACAGTTCCATATATTCTATACGTCTATTTGGTGCAACGTATACTTAAAAATACCAATCGTCTTTGTTTAAATATGTCAATTATATGCAGGATGTCATTTCGTATCACTAAGTGTGAAAATAAAAATTTGAAACGAAATTAAAATGTGCATATAATTATTTGAGAATGGATCACACAGTATAAATGACAGCTATTACAGACCTTGCCAGAAAGTATACGAAAGGAAACGCGTACAAAAAGACATTAAAATAAAAGAATAAACGCCGATATGGTATTGCTAGATAAAAGGTATGAATAATGAATTCATGATAAGGTATCACACAAAGGTACCAATCAGAATTTATGTTCATTCAAATAGTATCAAAGACTTATCATGCATTAGGAAACATCATCCAATGGGATACAACTTTTGAATACTATTCTGTTATTTATCTGACTTCAACAGAAGATGGAAAACCTGAAGTGTATGTGACGATGTCCTTCTTACTGATCCCTTTATTTTCTTGTACCTCATTTTTTGATGTGATCCTGAAGAGCAACCGTATTCAGTAATAAAATACAAGATAAATGTTAGTTAAACAAATCTATAAAAATGCGACATTTCTATTTGATCAGCATCTAGCAAATTAAAGAATATATACCTGTATCGTTTAATATTGCCATATTCATCACTGTGGAGATCTTGGATTTTTATATCATATTTGTACTAGGTAAAATGTTATTATATACTACTTGGTTGAACTATTAGTTATGTTTTTAACAAATGACCATCTTTCGCAAACGCTTTTGTCAACATTAGCGTTTTGTTGTCGTTTCATATATAAATATTTAAATATTATCAAGCGTACATTCATCTCAGGTCCCGATTTATTCTTGATTACCTAAGTCTGTCATACCGTTACAATCCTGCATAATGAACATTATGTCCAGCTTGTTGGTTACTCTTGGTATGTCACATCATTGATTATATTAATTGGCAACGTTCGCCTGTACTCGACGGTACCTTCACTATAGTAGTATTTATGTTTATAAGCAGTAACTCAACAGCGGAAGTAGACTTCTGAGAGCTTTGGTGAGCAGCTTTAGTCTCATGTCCACTTATTAATCAAGTACATATTAGCCTTTCTCTCGCCTGAAAAATGCCCCATTCACTTGCAATTTAAACACCGCTTAGAATCAAATTTAAAATTAGAAATAATCACATTTAAGTATGTCAGATCAGTGTCATTGTTATTTTAGTTAAAGCATCGTTATTGGGCAGCAATAATGTACATTTATAAAGCAGGTGATTGTGTGAATGAGTTGAAATATACCTAAATTATTCAGTGACCATAAACAAATTATCGTTCCGGTTGCACTTAGTATTCTTTGATAATTTCAATATTTCATTATGTGCATGTATCTAAATGCGTTGTGTATGCCATGTCCTTTTTATGGTCTTACTCTAAGAGATAAGGAGTATATTGGAACTACATTTATCATTGTTGCGACCGCTTAGGTGGCCTAGTAGTGAGAGCGTCAGTCGCGGAAGCAGGAGGTCAAGGGTTCGATCCCTGGTCGATTCATAGCAAATACTGATACAAATGGTACTAAGAGCTGTCTCGTTTGGCGCTCAGCATTAAGACTGTAGTGTTAGAACTGGTCGGCTTGGTGTCAGGAAAATGTGACAGGGTGGGATATGATACTACATGTCTGCGTCATGATGCTTCAGTGCTAGACATCTCTATAAAAATTGCCTCACTGTAAACATCGTAGCGATACTACTGAAAAATTGTTAAAGATACGTTAAAAATCATAATCACACAAACACCCATAGACATCACTGTGCGACATGAGTTTTTGTTCTAAACCGTAATTATCCTAATCACACACACACACACACACACACACACACACACACACACACACTGTCGCGATGTGCTGGAATCAATGGTTGTATTTTTCGCAAGCATTCCCGTCAACACGACCATCGACGTGCGACACTCGCTTTTGTCAATTACCGTATTTTTCAGTTAAACATATTTGGTTCTCATTCTACCTCATTTCATTTATTCTCAAAATTGATTCATACTTGTCAAAGTAAATGTTCTTTCATGATCGAAAACATGACGCCCTAACTTCCCATCTGTCTTGCCACTTAAAATAGATACGACACATCTAGATAATACTGTACACTTTACACATTTTCCTTAAACTTTATCAACAAGCTAATAGGTCAGCAATATAGATCCTATTATTTGATTTGCAGGCATTTGGCAACTTCTCAAATCATGTAAAACCTATGCATTATTCAAGATTCGTCTGATTTTACTTTTTTTTTAAATGTTGCTAAAAGAGATAATAATTATATCGATACCCCATGCATTGTTGTAAATAGAACTTTGTTTTCCATATACTGTACCCTTTTGTTTTGCGTAATGGTGTAAAGATTAACTATCTTTTATAACGTACATTCCTTTTATGAGAAATAATAGGCATACAAAGTAACCAAAGCTGCTCTACAGTTAGCCTTCTCCGAATAAGAAATTCTATATTTTGAGAATTTAAAAAATGACACAAAGTTGTATGTTAAATGTACTTGGCCGCATGTGTGGCTTAAATATTCTACAAACAAGCTTCTGTATATCAAACCCATGATTGGGGACTTGCACGCATCATCAAGAAGGAATCGTACCGATGAGATGGTAAAGGTGGTTTCCAATGCGTGAATGATAAATATACCTGATTCATTGCATAGCTCATTATAGGTGAGCATTGACTACAATGCATATCAAATGCATCGACTTCCGCCTTATGTGTCGTAAGTGCTATTATCTGTATTTAGTGAAGATGGATTCTGTTGATATACCACCGGATAAGATGTAGATGGAATACGGTTTATAGAACACGTTTCTCCATTATTTTTTAAGGATATTATACAATTGTAATTGTTGGTTTAATTTATATATCCCTTATTAATTTTGTTTTAACATATTTTATAGCTTTGGTAAGTTTATTTGGATTGATCGACCAGAGTTTTGTGCTGATATTCCGTTAAAGCCGATGCCTGGATATCAGTTTAAAGACATTTTACAGTACGGTTACATAATTTACATTCCGTGTGTTATCTTAAGAGAGTGCACGGTAACGTTGCTTTGTGTTGTTCTTAAGATCTGATCATGTTCAGTTTCTTCTATCAATTTTGCTAGCCATCATTTAGCTCGACATTATATGACCAGGTATTTGAGGATGTGCCAATTAGCTCCTTACATACAGAAGGTTTGATAAAATAAATAAGAACAAGTTTGTAAACTTGTATCGTTTTCCATATAGGAGAAATCGGTACAACGTTTTAGTGTTGGGATAATGTAAGGGCAATTATTCATACAATGGATACAAGAACAATCTCGATTTAATAACCTTTGCATTACCTGTATGAGTAATATTTTGACGTCTCGCGAAACTTGTGTTTTACAAACCCCTTATAGAAAAGGTAGGATTATTTCGAATCGTGCTATCTCATACAACATAAGATTATACAATACCAATTAACGTCTTTTCAGGAGGCACAGCTGACATGACAGTTCATGAAAAACTTGCGGACGGAAGACTGAAGGAGCTGTCGAAAGCCAGTGGAGGTCCATGGGGAGGTACATCGGTGGACATCGCTTTCCTGCAGCTGTTGATCAGCATTGTGGGGGGTCCTGTGATGAATCACCTTAGGATAGAAAATACATTTGACTACTTAGAGCTCTGTAATGAATTCGAGGGAGCAAAACGAAGTTTTGACCAGAGAGGAATGGACACGATCATTAAGGTAAGTACATGGCATCGTGTATACGGATTATTTTCCCTTTCTTGTTTTCTATGCCAATAATGTTGCAAAGGTTACAAAAGTAAGATAATATCCGTATTTTGGCTAGAATAATAACGTACTTACACTTGTGCCGTTAAATTTGAAATATACTTTGGAAGAACTGCATGCTAAATAAGGCTCTTAGGCATTTATCGAGAGGCAGGAGGCACAAAGTATAGTATATACATCTTAAACTCTGATTTATTTTCAACATAGTCAAGTATGGAACAAAAAAGGCATCATAAAATGCTATGTATGATGTGTGCCAACTTTAGCAGCTAATATGTTTTGTATTGTAGCTTCCACCGACGCTAGATAAAAAGTGCGAAGAGAACTTAAAACAAGGCTTCATGAAGTGTCTGGAGGAGTCTGTCCACAGCAAAGAAATATCTCTGCTTGAAAGCAAACTGGTGATAACGGCGAAACTAGTTGAGAAACTTTTTCGACAAGCAACAGACCAAATTGTCGACCATATGAAAAGTATACTTGAGAAGGGCCCAGTCAAGGGCATATCCCATATCGTCATGGTAGGTGGTTTCTCTGAGTCCCCATATGTACAAAATGTCGTCCTTGGAGCTTTCGATGGTAAAAATGGAATACAGGTCATCATTCCAAAGGAAGCTGGAATTACCATTGCAAAAGGAGCGGTTCTGTATGGTAGACTACCTCATATCATCGAATCTAGAGTTCTTCGCTTTACATATGGTTTATGTATCTCTCCCTCTTTCATAGAAGGAACCCATCCTGAGGAGAAAAAGTTTTGGTCTGATATGGGAATAAGATGTAGTGATGTTTTCGATATTATTTTGTCAGCAGACTCGGAAGTTAAGAATGGATTCTCTGTTGAAAAGACATACCTGACTGGAGATTATTTCCAAGAAAACTTACAACTTGATGTCTACTACACCAAAGAAAAGAATCCACAGTTCACCACTGATACAGGGTGCATATTACTGGGGGGATTGAATGTCAAAATTCCGAATCCGTGTAAGGATCAACATAAGGTGGATGTTACGTTCGAATTTGGAATGACCGAACTGAAGATTAGTGCACGCGAAGAAGCAAGCAAAATTCCTTGCACGGCAAAATTGAATATGATTGAATAACAAAGTCGAAATATGTTTGCAAAGGATTATTAAAAAAATATAATAAGTCTCTCTTCTACCGGTGTCCTGTCCTCTAAATACCTCTATTTCAGTTTCTTACCATGAACGGCAATGTAATATGATAACAATTTAATTTATTATGAGTTGTGTTTTTTATTTGTATCTGCCGTATTATCAATGAAGTCCTGAGGATTTTGCATTATGGCATGGTGTGTATTTGTTAGTTCACTATAATGTAATTTTATTAACTATATAGCTATACAAAATTAATTATTTAACAAACAAGTATTATGCATCCGTTAGAATTTTCAAAACCCCTTGTCGTAACACACTTAGATAAAGTTAAGCATTCTGGCAATTGTTTCTTATGTAATAGGCCATTAAAATGACGATATACGGATATATAATTGTGCTGAATATTTGGTTGTGTAATACTTCATTCAGGTAGCCCTTAATCAAAAGTTCGAAAATGATTCACAATTATAAATATTTTTAATGGATTGTTACAGTGTATAGATTTATATAGTTGTTTTATTACATAGAAATAGATAGTTACTGCATGTGTAGATGCAATATATAAAAGCTCAATGCATTTCGTTTGATCGTTACGAGTTTAATTCAATAATGTTATGACTGACTTGAAAAGAAAAGTGCAGATTTGTGCTAAATTGAAGATACTACCATTCTTTATTTTCAAATAATTGACTGATCTTAAATTTGTCACTAGTACTGACAAAAAAAGTCAAGAAAAAGAACACAATTTTAACAAAATCCCTCACGTAAATATCAAACATCAAGGCCTTTAGTTCTGCTTTTTGCAAATGGTATAAAACATGAAACTGATAAATGTGCCATCATTCGGATATCCTTGTTAAATAATACTTCTTCTGCTCTAACCAACTTACAACACCCTTTATCAAAGTCTCTAAGAAGAGTGGAAGCATAAATTGGGGTAGAAGATTTATGTGGAACCATCTCATCATACATTCGTACACTCCATTTTGTCTCCGCATTTGATCCAATATTGTACTGCTTAGAGAGTATACCGTACTTCATCTTATACGCAGACGCAATATAAGAAACAAAAAGGAGCTGGCATAGTGATTTTATTTGCCGAAAGCTATTGTAACATGTATCATACCTTTTCAACACTTGTAGGTGGAGTGCAATTAAGATTGAAATTATTTTCAGAAAAGATATTATTCTTTGGATATTAAATAAGGTAACGCCAAAGTATCTTAATGAAGTTTGTGAGAAACGTTAGCAAAAGAATGAACGGTTAATTGATAACAATAAATTCCGATATAGTATCTTTCGGAGATTGTTTGCTGAAGCAAGCACAGTTTTATGGAACAAAGTCAGAGAATGGTATTAACAAAGCACCTAATGCTCAGTTTGGAGAAAGAAAATGTACCTCCACAAATGTATTAATGAGCAACACCAATCTGATATCCACAGCACGTTTGTACATGGCAGATGTTATGTATCTATGTCAATGGTATGTCAACCTTGTACAATGTATATTAATTTCTAGTACATACACATTTGGTTATCCAGTAGAAATTAACCTTATAGACTGCTTGCCAATTACATAACATTGTATTTTTATAATATCAGGAGCATTAATTATATCTTAGCTAATTATTTTATCTGGATAAATTTATTATTATTATTATTAGTAGTAGTAGTAGTAGTAGTAGTAGTATTAGTATTAGTGTTAGTATTAGTATTAGTATTAGTATTAGTATATGTTCATTATCCATGCAATGATATTTATGATTTCATGACTTTCCCATTCCTCAGGATCCATGACTATAAGACTATATCTTATTATATTAAAATATTCATATTAATATTAAGATATTATGATATTTTTATTAGACCTTGTATTACAGCTACTAAAGTTTTCAGGAAGAATTCAACCCATTAATAATAAATCTGGTGGAATGATTCAAGTCTTTGCATGGGTATAGAAGCTCAATTATATTCGGAAAGAAATCTTGCGAATGTTTAATTGTAAATTACAAAATTAAACCTGATTAGAAAAATAGGTAAAGCAATAAATATAACAGTGAATGATGCGTATATCTATGTTTTAAATGTTAAATTATTTTGGTTTTCATTAAATGTTGATACAATTTAAATGTATGAACTAGATGGACATGATGTTTTGTTTCCAGATAATCGGTTGACCAAAGTTTCTTTGGCAAACAAGTAATGTTAAATTAGATCCTGACCTTGATTCAATCAATGGAAGCCAAGTAAACATATTTTATTATTATTTTAAAATGATTGGTTGTTTTCAAGATCAAGATGGGACTAGCGAAGATGTAAACAACCTTCTTTCTTAAAATAAAAATGATTGGTTCTCGTCAGAGTCATGTTAGGATAACGTGAAACTATCACGTGACTCCCTTCCCCCCTTTTGGTGGTTTCGTAATTTGGGGATTTCTCTGTAACTGCGTATTAGAATGCAATATAAAAAAAAATATGGTTTAGTTGTATACTTTTGCATGTGACTTTTAGAAATTTTTGTTTGTTGTATCCAAGTTTGTGAATCTCTGTTAAAATTTATTCACTTCATTTGGATTGTATAAGATTGATTCGTATATCTGGAAATATTTGATGTGCTCATAGCCAATTCTTGGATAAAAACATCTTTACAAAACATCATTGTAACTTCCAACACAGGAGTGTTAAATCTTGAGATTGTACAGTAACTATAGATAAGTCCAAAACAGATTTCAGCAAACGTTATCTTTTTCCATCTTGGCTTTTCCAACATGAGTCGAACGTGAATCTATAAAAACATTTCATTACCAGGACTTTTGTAATTTAAGAGGATTATTCTTGGAATACTTTTGGATTTGTTTAAGAAAACTCTACGTTCTTTTGACATTATTACAATCTGGTTCCAGGGAAATACATTTCTTAAATTAAGAAAATGCTTGTTGCTTTCATTTTTTCGTTGTTACCGTTTATTAGAGACTAAACACCTGACACTTAAATTAAAAAAAATCAATATATATAAAGTATATTCAAGAGAAGTAAGACCACATCAGACTTTTAGGATGCACCATATGGCGTGGATTTCCCTACGCTTCATGGTCATCTTATTCAAAACTAAAAGCAAACCACTTAACGCAATATCACCACTTATACATGTAATGAAATTTTTTGAATTAGTCAGCAAACCCAAAAGTGTCAAAGGGGCCCCGAGTGGCCGAGTGGTCTAAAGCGCTCTCCGTTACAAATCACTGCCATCTCACCTCTGTCTGCGTAGGTTCGAAAAACAGATTCCTCCAATGTGGGTATGTGAGAAAGCTTGTCAGTACCTTCTCGTGGGTCGGTGGTTCTTTCTTGGGTTTTCCGGGTGCTTCCTCCACCATCAATATTGTTCTCCGTGTATAGCCTGTATTGTGCTGAAAATGGCGTTAGACCATAAAAAACTGCCTTCCGTAGAATTCGTATGTTTACATACACTTGAATCGATCAGATAATTTGTTCGCTGCTCATTTATTATTATTGCATGGTCGCTGATCACTTCATAGCAATGACCACATTCCGATCTCATTTCTGACGCTTTGATTCCTGCTTTATTGGAAGTTTTCCAACCTATTGGATTTCATTAATTTATTTTTTATTGTTAAATCCAAATTTGTCATTTAGGCCTTAATATTCATTAATTGGGAGATTTTTTCTAGAAAGTTCAGGCTGACCATTCTTTTAACTGTAAACAAGTTTTGACCTTGGCTTGTTGACCCAATTCCTGACCCTGCTTTAGACATTGTCAACAAGCTCCTAAAACCATTGGTTAATTTCAAGGACATCTTTATATTTTTAGTTATTGGGGATGGTTTTTCTTCTAGATCATTCTTTTAGTACGTGACTTGCTGAAGGTAGACTCTACCTCTGAACTTCTATCAATTTCTAGAAAATCACGTGATCACTTGTTTACTTAAGAAAAACAGTTATATAGACTGTTGTTTGGGATAGAACAATTCAGTAGATGTTTGGGCTTTATTATTATTAAGTTGTGTATTCATGTTTGAGTTATAATTATAATTATTTTGTTCTGGACATTATGTCAATTCATTGAAGAGAGAAGATTTATTTATCTATTTGGAGGAGAAAACATGTGCTCATAATTCATTTGATGATACTAAAACAAGAACTGCATCACGTGACATTGTCAGCCATTTTGGATTACATCGTCAAGATTCGAACCTGGAACTATTAGAACATTTATTTATCAGGACTCTTGCAATTCCATTAGTGGAATATTTTTGTGAATTCTATATTGGATTAATGTTGGATTTGATTCTCTAAAACCGTAAGTTTATTTATTTTATGAAAATAATTGTGCTTAATAAATTCATTGTTCAAGTTATACAAGCTTGTTAGTTTTCACTCTTTCTGTGTTGCTGCTTATTCGAGCCTAAGCACGTAACATAGAAATTGGGATCTCGTCTTGGGATTTAAATAAATTGGAATTTAAATTTGAATTTCCCCTAGTTTTGAAAATTTTAAATCTTTAGTAAGACTGACACGCTTGTATCAAAATGACATCTAAGATAGAACTATTTCTTTCTAATCCTACCCAGGAGCAATTAGATCTTTTCAAAAAAGATGAGTTGGTTCAACTTGCTAGAAAATACAATCTTTCCGAAGTGAAGGCTTCTTTAACGAAACAAGATATCAAACAAATTTTGGTTCAATATTTGGTAGAACAGGATATTTTGGAACAATGTGCTTTCATTCCAGTCAGTAAGTCTGCATCAGACTCTGACATAAAACTAAAGGAATTAGAATTAAAATTCCAGATGGAATTAGAGTTGAAGAGGCTGGGATTTCAGGAAAGGGAGAAAGAAAAGCGATTACAATTTGAAAAAGAGGAGAAAGAGAAACAAATTGAATTACAAAAAGAGCAAATGCGAATTGAAAGAGAGGAGAAAGAAAAACAAATTTATTTACAAAAAGAACAGATGCTGATTGATAGAGAAAAAGAAGAAATAGAGAGAGAGACAAGAAAGAGAAAAAAAAGACAATTACAATCTGAAAAAGAGGAGAGAGAGAGGGAATTAGAGTTTAAGAAACTGGAATTTCAGGAAAGGGAGAAAGAAAGACAATTACAGTTTGAAAAAGAGATTGAAACCTTGGAAAATGCTGCTCGAGCTGCTGACGAATATTCTTTGACACATAAAGTTCCTTTTGTTAACAAGACTTCTACTCAACAATTTAATGGCAGAAAAGTATTTCCACCTAATTCAAGCCCTTCTAAAACGCAAACTAACACAACTTTCAAAGATCAGACTTCAGAGAAGTTTGATTCTAGATCCTTGTCTCTTCCGACGTGTAACTTTTGCAAGAAAAAAGGACACGTTATTTCTGATTGCTACAAATTGAAAAATAGGCGTCAGAATCAAGAAAGACCTGTTCCAAATGCTCTTATTTACAAGAGGTCAAGGTCACAGTCATGTATTGAAAGCAATACATTTGTTGGGTCTAATAAACCCCAGTCTGATTTTAATATGGAGAATTATGAACCATTCATATCGAAGGGTTCTATATCAATCTTGGGCGATTCAGCCAATCCCACCCTTATTAAAATTTTAAGGGACACAGGAGCTTCTCAGAGTCTTTTATTGTCAGGTACTTTGCCTTTTTCTGAGAAGTCTTCTTATAATGAAAGCGTTCTTATTCAGGGAGTAGAGTGCGGCGTTGTTAATGTTCCTCTTCATTGTGTAAATTTGTCATCAGACTTAGTGTCAGGACCTGTGACAATCGGAACAGTCTCGGTTTTACCCGTAAAGGGGATTGATTTATTGCTAGGCAACGACTTAGCTGGGAATAAGGTTGTGGTTAATCCACTTGTAACGCACAAGCCTAATTTGGATCAGAAAGTTGATCCAATTGAAAAAGAAATCCCTGATATATTTCAAGCTTGTACAGTTACTAGAGCTATGGCAAAGAGAGCTCTTGAGAATGAAGTTGAAAAGAGCAGTATTCCCTTGGCTGTCATAAGTATAGGTCAGGCTTTTGATGAGGTCACATTTACTTCTTGTTTGGATCAATCAGAAAGTATTGATCATAGTGATCCTCTTTTCACAACTCATTCTCTTTATTCTAATCAGGGTGATGATCTTGAGAATGATGTTACAGAAGGCAGCATTCCTTCAACTTACGCTTGTATAGGTCAGGTTTTTGATGAGGTCACTTTTACTCTTGGTTTAGATCAATCAGAAGGTATTGATCATAGTGATCTTCTTTTAACAACTCATTCTCTTAATCAGGGTGATAAACGACAGTTACTTGTCGTCGAACAGGAAAAAGATCCTGAGATCTCCTGTTTGTTTCAATGGGTCATAAATGAGTCTGAAGTAACTGAAGTTCCTGTCTGTTATTTCATTAAAAATGGAATTCTTATGAGAAAATGGAGACCTACCGAGGTACCTGCTGGTGATGAGTGGTCAGTGAACTATCAAATAGTAGTTCCAGAACCTTACAGACAGAAACTACTTAATCTGGCCCATGAAACTCATTTGGCTGGTCATTTAAGGATTAATAAAACGTATCACAAGATCTTGACTCACTTCTATTGGCCAAAAATCAAAAGTGATGTTGCCAAATACTGTAGATCTTGTCATACTTGTCAAATGGTAGGAAAAACCAATCAGAAGATACCTAAGGCTCATCTGCAACCTATTCCTGCCTTTGACGAATCATTTGGTAGAATTATGGCAGATTATGTAGATCCCTTACCTAAGACCAAGTCAAATAACCAATACCTGTTGACCATCATCTGTGCGTCAACAAGGTTTCCAGAGGCTATTCCGTTGAGGAATATAAAATATAAAACTACAGTAAAAGCTTTGATAAAGTTTTTTACTCAGTATAGCCTTCCCAAATCTATTCAGTTTGATCAAGGTTCAAACTTCATGTCTGGAATTTTCCAGCGAGTTATGACTGAATGCCGAATTCAGCATTTCAAGTTAAAAGTGAAACTATGGTTTGAAAGAACTACAAGGGAGAGAACTTTTGAGTCTGATATTGGGGTTGTGTTACTCTTGCTCATTCTTCTTACTTTTCTTCAAATTAGATAGTACGACCCTTACAAAGTTAAGAAGAAAATGAATTAGTTAAATTATAGTATTAGTGCTCCTGGGATCTAAATAAATTATAGGAGTACCAGTATATTGAAAGAGATAGCCATGTTAAATATGTAATTAATTTAGTGGTACCTGTCCCACATAGTGCAGGAATATCATCGGATTCTACTGACACTGGAACGACAAATTGATGGAATTCAGAAATTATGAAAAATCTAGACCAGAAACTTTCACATTTGCAAGTGCAAGAAAGAAATGAACTTAAAGTTATTATTATTATATGAGCACTTATGTCCAGATATTGTTACAAGGATAAAGTTTACACGACATTGAAATTGAAAATTCCAAACAGCATCCATGCTGGACGAGTCCACTCAAACAGGAATACTTGAAAAAGGAAATTCAATATTTGCTGGAGAATGATTTTATCAAGCCCAGTAAAAGTGATTGGAGTTCACTATGCATACTTGTTTTAAAAGCAGATAAAACTTTCCGTATGTGCACTGATTAAAGGAAGGTGAACAGTGTGACAAAAACAGATTCATTCCCATTACCAAGAATTGACTATTTTATTGATAAATTGGGAATGCCAAGTATGTCACCAAATTTTGACCTTCTGAAAGGATTTTGGCAGATTCCACTACGGAAAGAGCAAAGGAAAACTGAACAATGTGACTCCAGAAGGACTCTACCAATATAAAGAAAGTCCATTTCAACGTCTCATAAAAATGTTCATCACTGGTCTAGAAAATTGTGACGTCATCATCTACAACGACACCTGGAGAGAACATCTAGCAACAATTAGAAAAGTCTTTGATAGACTCGCTAATGCGTGTCTGACTGTTAATTTATTTAAAAGTGAGTTCTGCCCTGCTAGAGTGGCTTTCTTAGGACATTTTGTGGGACATGGACAAGTTAAAAGGTTGAGGCTATTTCTGGATAATATAATTGCAGGCGCTCTTTCCCGTGTATAATAATTTATTATACTGTGTAATTTATATTAGTTCTTTTAACCTCAGATGTAAATTGGTTTGTGATAAAAAGAAAGTTTTATCATATAAACCTTTCTTTTTATTTTATGGGGGAAGGTGTTACGGCTATTGGATTTAATTTATTTTCTCTTTATTGTTAAATCCAAATTTGTCATTTAGGCCTTAATATTCATTAATTGGGAGATTTTTCTAGAAAGTTCAGGCTGACCATTCTTTTAACTGTAAACAAGTTTTGACCTTGACTTGTTGACCCAATTCCTGACCCTGCTTTAGACATTGTCAACAAGCTCCTAAAATCATTAGTTAATTTCAAGGACATCTTTTTATTTTTAGTTATTGGGGATAGTTTTTCTTCTAGATCATTCTTTTAGTACGTGACTTGCTGAAGGTGGACTTTACCTCTGACCTTCTATCAATTTCTAGAAAATCACGTGATCACTTGTTTACTTAAGTAAAACAGTTATATAGACTGTTGTTTGGGATAGAACAATTCAGTAGATGTTTGGGCTTTATTATTATTAAGTTGTGTATTCATGTTTGAGTTATAATTATAATTATTTTGTTCTGGACATTATGTCAATTCATTGAAGAGAGAAGATTTATTTATCTATTTGGAGGAGATATCATGTGCTCATAATTCATTTGATGATAATAAAACAAGAACTGCATCACGTGACATTGTCAGCCATTTTGGATTACATCGTCAAGATTCGAACCTGGAACTATTAGAACATTTATTTATCAGGACTCTTGCAATTCCATTAGTGGAATATTTTTGTGAATTCTATATTGTTTTAATGTTGGATTTGATTCTCTAAAACCGTAAGTTTATTTATTTTGTGAAAATAATTGTACTTAATAAATTCATTGTTCAAGTTATACAAGCTTGTTAGTTTTCACTCTTTCATTTTTACGCTACATGATGGAAAAATCTTGCGAACCTTTCCATCTTCCACAAGTCTACACTAGAAGTTACACCGATGTATCCAATAATAGAGAAACGGCTGCTGCATTCTTTGTTATTGGCAAAACTAACAATACAAACTCGCTTACAAAATGTTCCATCTATTTTCTATAGCCGAAATCAGAACAATAGTCGTTGCTCCAGATTAAATCGAAATAAAACATATGTTAAACCGTATCTTCTCCAACTATCTATCAGTATTTCAGTCACAACACAATATACAATTGGAAAGCCTATATAACCGACCTTTATTGTCATCGAATATTCCGAGATATGTACCTCCTACAATATAAAATACTCTTGACGCCCAGCCATATTAATATTAAAGGTAATGAAAAAGTAGATCAAACTGGAAAACTGGCCATATGCTTGAACCATCTGATTTTAAAATTACATGCACGAATTTTAAAACATATTATCAAATGGTCTTTAAGTCTGAAGTGGCAGTCATCATTAAAAATGCTGTGAATAATAATTTCAATGCCATCAAGCCAACCCTAGAAAAGTGGGTTCCTTATACATAAGTATAAGTATGGATGAGGTGGTATTTGCAAGAATCAGAATTGGTCATACGTATATAAGCCACTCTTACATGCTATAATGCGAATACCCACCGGAGTTCTTGCAGTGAACCATACACTATTAAGAACTTTATGCTAGGTTGTTTCGTTCTTAAACTTGTGACCGATTTGTTGTCATAATGTTCTTCAGAAGAAATAACATTTTCATACAATAAACGTCTCTTGCATGGTAAAATTCCTGAAATTAGCATTTATTTTAAGATGTAACTTTGATTATGTCACTTTGAAAATTTTATGTTCTGTACATGACGTCGTTCATACTAAGTACTTTTTCATCGAAGTGTTCATAAAGACAAACAAGATCTATTCCCGGCCAATTAGGAAGCCTTATAAATTACCATCTCGATGTCGTCGTCTTGTTTTTAAATGTTGAATTCTATTATAACTGATCGATAATTTAGCTTTTTCGAACTGTTAATAATCTCACGCATAACTTGTTATGGCGCCAATTAGACTTACAGTGTTGGTGCGCGCCGTAAAAGTACAATCTATCAATCCAGAATCGATGATAGAATATAGGATATTATTCAGCACAAACCTTTGAGCATTATCCTAGACAATGGTGCTACTTAATACACACATACGAAAATGAGGCTATACCGAGCTCTTATAGTCCCTTTTGCCCTGTACGGGTGCGAAGCTTGGAGACTAAGAAGCGCTGAGGAGAGGAAACTACTTGTGTTCGAGATGACGGCGCTTAGAAATATTCTAGGAGTTCACATTATGGACAGGATGAGAAATGAAGACATTAGAAAGGCTCTTTATCAAACAGAGACAATCGTGCAAAAAGTGCACGAGAGACAACACCAATGGCTGGGACACGTGATAAGGATGGATAACAGGATAGCGAATATTGTACTGCACGGTAGAGTAGAAGGAACGACGAAAGTAGGGCGTCCGAGAACGAAATGGATGAAATCTGCACTGGCTAGATACGACGTGGGGAAGCGAGATATAATGAGGACTGCACAGGAGAGAGAAGAATGGCGTTTGTTGTCAACACTTGCAAGAGAATGGCCGGGAATAGATATTGTGTGTCTTTATGAACACTTCGATGAAAAAGAACCCACGTCGATGATGTGCAATAGAAATTGTACAAAGATATGGCGGAGAAGAAGAAGAAGAATACACACATACTATACATATCTCGGAACATTATAAAATCAAACCGGACTGATAATGTTTGCCATATATATATATATATATATATATATATATATATATATATATATCATCATCATCATCATCAGTCTCTTCAACTAGTGTAGTCGTTGGGGCACTGTGCTGCTGATAATATGATTATCACTATTTACAATTGTCGTACCCCCGCAAAAGACTATAATGTCAATTACCTCATTACTATTATTGGTTCTCTTATCCATTTTATTGTGAAGAGCAACTATGCAGCTCTTTTGAAAGAACTACATCAGAGGTTATTGCCAGACACATCAGGAACAACTGTGAAGAGCTGTGGTCTGAATTGCGAATGATAGCAGTCAGATTTGATATTATATTGTCAAAAAATACTCCAGTTACAATATCTTTGCTAGATATTGGTTCGATTTTGTACGCTTGTGCCAAATCTTACAGAAGCATGACTTTCTCATCAAATATGGAAGAAATATTCTGTATTGTTCGCCAAACAGTTATATCCGGATGTTTGTTAGTAAAAAGAACAATTAAATGACCAATAACGGCCATGCTGTCATCCGTTTCTGATTGTAAGAATTAAATTAATCTGCTTTTAAGTATTCGTGTCATCAAATCAAGTAGGGTTGGGTGGCCTGCTCAATGTAGAAAAACAGAAGAGAGTGGAGTTATTTTGCCTATTTCGCATAGCAAACATACCTGAAACAACTAGCATATGGAAGTGTGTCCCTCTAAAAGTGTGTCTTTTCAGTACTCAAACGATCATTGTCATGATGAGCGCATAATCTTCACTTCTGTTGATTAAAACGCTTTCACTGACGATGCACCAGTGGATAACATCTCAGAGTTTATACAGAATTTAGGTTTCTAACATATTTTAAATCTCTTTTTAAAAGGAATTGACATATTGTGTAACATGAACGACGTACTGAATTTATTCAACCTTTCAACTGTTTTACCTCTTTCTCATTGATCTTGTTTCTTTATAGGAGTGCATACCTAATTTTATTCACTCCGACTATTTTATCGCCGGAAACATTTTAGCTATTGTTTAAACTTTATCATTTTATTAATGACACTGTATAGCCAGAATCGCGCTGATATACCTTTAAATCACTTAAAACATCCATAAATATCCAGACCGTTCTAGAGGCCTAAGTGGTTAGAGCGTCCACCTCGGATGCTGGAGGTAACACGTTCGCACACCGGCTGAGTTATGCCAAGGACTTATTACAAATGGTTCAAGCAACTGCCTCACCTTGGCGCTCAGTATTACGATGGTAATGTTAGGACTATTCGGCCTAGTGTCAGGATAAATGTGACTGTACGCATGCTACATGTGACTGGAACGAACATGGTTCTACATACCTGCGGCATGATGCCTCAGTGCTAGACATCAGAAACTAATTAAAACAAAATTAAACTCTCGTTACTGCAATCCATAGCTCATTCAATTTTGTAATTAATTCTTTCCTTCTATATATATGCTCCCTGTTTTCTGATTTTTTAAAACCTGTTGAGTAAGGTATTGTTTATTTTATGAATTTTTTTAAAATTTACTACTGAATCTTTTCCAGAAGCTCTCTTTTGCAGTCATGTTCCTGAAGCAATATTCAGTCACGTTCCAATTTGACCGAAAATAAAAGAACATTTGTATACATGGGCGATAAAACTGTTTTAGTCAATAAAGAAAAGAAATATGACAAATATGAACCGTTTCTATACCATCAGTGAACATATATGATATCCTGAGTACACTTCAAGTGTAATACAGACCTTAATATTTAACTATCTTAGTGGGCTAACTACCCATATTAATCATAGGTCCACGTTAGTCCATAATGAATGGTTCCATACTCTCGGTAATGCTTTTTTCCTTTGGAGGCGATGCATGGGTAGTCCTCACTGCAGCAAGACATTGTCCAGAGACATGTAAATAAGGACATTGTACCTTCTATATATGTAAGTTAGGAACTTGTACCTTTCTATATATGTAACTTAGGGACTTGAACTATATATATATATATATATATATATATATAAATGAAAAATGTTGAGTCAGGGTTATTTGATACGTAACGTAAATATGCATACTACCTATTCCAACACTCTTAGATGGATGACTGTTAAGTTGTAAAGTATGTTTACACAAGCTGTTCTAAATATCGAGATTTTAAACCAGTGCAAGAGTATCTTAATAAATATTTTGAAGATCTTTGGCTAGTACATTTTTATGGAACAGTTTACAGCATGTTATTAAACAAGCACGTAATCATTCAGCTTGTAAATGCTAATACAAATATATGAAGGATTAGCCCTAATGGTATGACTACGTGCAATGTTTACCTGGCATCTGTGACATATCTATGTCAACAGAATATGATATAATTTATATTCATTTCTGTTAGAGTTTGTCATATATCTTAACCTTATGTTTTACCTATTTATGTTGACCACTTTCGTATCTGTAGGAAAAAGAACTGCGACTAAACATAAATATCAAGGCGTTGAAAATAATACCAGGCACAACCAATATTGTATTTCTCTCACACCTCTACTATTAAAAATAAGTAGGAAATCATGAATTCCAGCCTTTACCAGCCTTTACCAGTACATATTGATTCAGTTATTTGAAATGTATCGCTAATTAGCTCCTGTAAATCCTCTATATTAATGGAGTTACATGCTGATAATAAGGAATCAGCTTGAGTTAATTAGGAAACATACTCCGACCACCAATGTGTTATATTGATAAATCGTGAATCAATCGCACGACACGTGGAATTTACCATGCGTGCGCATAAATACATAGAACTTTGAGTTTGACTGGTCCACTCTAAAGCCGATTCACGGAAAAATAATAATAACAGCAAACAAAGCAAGTAGTAGCAAATAATACTGGGGACAATGCGGCAGCAAAGGATAAATTTCAGACATATTATAGTCATTTCTCTATGGGATGATATATACTTTTACAACGTACGCAATCATCTTGAAGGTGGACAGGCAAACCAGGCTGGAGTGATTCTCATGTTTCAAAAATACAAGTGACATCTCGAGATTCCTTAAGGTTGGAGAATATTTCTAACATAAATCAGTGTAAACAACTATGCGTGTTTTAGACAGTCATGACATTTTGATGTCTGTATTTGCGTTTAAAATAATCCAAGGGAAAAATACGTGAAGTTGGAAGTGATATACGTGTACCTTTCGTACAAAATCGACGCGTGTACTTTTCATGGAAGTGACACGTGTACTTTCCATAGAAGTGTCCTACGTGTACGTTTAATGGTACTTTACGTAGACGTGTCGTACGGTACCTTTCATAGAAGTGGCATATGTGTACTTTCCATAGAAGTGTCCTACGTGTACGTTTAATGGTACTTTACGTAGACGTGTCGTACGGTACCTTTCATAGAAGTGGCATATGTGTACTTTCCATAGAAGTGTCCTACGTGTACGTTTAATGGTACTTTACGTAGACGTGTCGTACGGTACCTTTCATAGAAGTAGCATATGTGTACTTTCCATGGAAGTGGCATATATGTACCTGTCATACAAGTAACACTTGTGTATTTTCATGGAAGTGTCACGCGTACGTTTCCTAGAAGAAACATGCATGCACTTCCAGAGAAGTCTCTTAGAAGTGGCATATGTGTACTTTCCATAGAAGTGGCATATATGTTCTTTCCATGGAAATGGCATATATATACATGTTATATAAGTGAGACACGAGTACTCTTTACAGACGTGACAAACGTGCAATTTTCGTAGAAATGTTGTACGTATCCTTTTCATAGAAGTGTCATACTTGTACTATCCAGTGAATTGGCATGCGATGTGTCACACATGTACATTTCGTAGAAGTGGCATATGTGTACGTTTCATACAAGTGGCATACGTGTACTTGTCATAGAAGTGACATAAGTGTGCTTTTCATAGAAGTGGCATAAATGTACTTTCCATAAAAAACGTGTAACGTGTCATTGCACTTGCACTTTGATAAAAGTGACATACGTGTACACCTTATAGAAGTGTCATACATGTACTTTCCATATGTGAACTTGTCACACGTATTCTTTTCATATATGTGATACACGGATTTTGGTCGTCAGTGTGTCCGGTCACAAAGGGATAGTAGATAGGATGCGAATAAGAATGAGAAGCGTTCCTCAGAAGCTGAAGAACCCGTATCCATTTATAAATTTAAAAAGAATAGACCAATAGAAGACGCTGAAGATGAAGAACTCATACCAGCGAAAACAAATGCAGAAATAGAGACAGATAGTGAAAGAAACTCAGACGGAATGTAGCTTTTTTTCAACTGTATTATGAAATGTTCTTTGTGATAGTCATTGGAAGAGAATAACGAAATAAATTGTAGTGTCACTTTTTCTTGATTAATTCGAACTCTACGGATAAAAAAAAAAATCACATTCACACACACACACACAATGTCGGGGAAAGTGGATGTTGTGATTCATAGTTTATGTTTGTTGTTTGTTTAGGATTTTTAACGTAGTTTTAACAATTTTTCAGTCATATCGCTACGATGTCTGCAGTGAGGCAGTTTATAGTGATGTCTACCACTGGGGCATCATGCCGCAGACATGTAGCATGATGTCCCGCCCAGTCACATTATCCTCACACCAGGCCGACCAGCCCTAACACTAACCTCTTAATGCTGAACGTCAAGCGAGGCAGCTGTTAGTACCATTTTTGTAAGTCTTTGGTATGACTCGGCCGGGGATCGAACCCACGACCTCCCGCTTCCGCGGCGGACGCTCTAACCACTAGGCCACCGGAGCGGTGATTCATAGTTTAAACATTCTGTTACGTGAAGGTCACGTTATCTTGGATTGAGCTAATATAAGTCTGATACATTTCTCTTGGGTTGAGCTGATAAAGTCTGATACATGTCTCTTGGGTTCAGCTAATAAAGTCTGATACATGTCTCTTAGGTTGATTTAATTAATTTTGATATACATTTCTCTTGGTTTGAGCTAATAAAATCCGATACCTTTCTCTTAGCTTGGATTAATAAATTCCGATACATTTCTTCTGGGTTTAGCAAATAAAGTCTGATACATGTCTTATGGGTTGAGTTAATAAAGTTTGATGCATTTCACTTGAGGTGAGCTAAGAAGGTAAACTGTAGCAATTGTAATCTTTCTCCTTATGTAATACTTGAATGTAAATGTGTTTTATGACATCGCCACAATATAGAAATATACCATTGTGTGCTAACGTTCATTCGTATAAAACAGACGTTTTCTGAAGTGAAGTGCATGAAGTCCATGAAGAAATTTTATGATGATGCATCACACGATAAATGCCTGTACTTTTCGAAGGAACACTATTTATATTGATGCAATTTGACCGTATGTTTTATGCACTTACGATGTCCTCTTTTTTTTATCTTTTAATCTGTATCGTCAGAAACTGAAGTAGTGATAGAGAGATGCAAAATTCCGAGCCCCCAGTCAGCGGTTCTGATAGTTTAATTAATGAATGCACAAAATGTGAAATTTAAATAAATAACAAGGTAATATTATTACAAAGCATCCATTATGTCACATAAAATTAACATTTAAACCCTAACACTCGTCCTTCACCCAACCAAATGACGGCCTATTGCATCATCAGACTTAGTCCTGTCCAGTGTTCCTACTCATATAAATTATCTTTCTCTGGACTGGAAATCCAATTCCTTCCAGTCCGTCTAACTTCTGCCTCCGTTCTTCCTTTTTCTTTGTCTGCCAGAGACCAGGACCAACTGCACTAGTGTATTTCCCTCTGTCTCATACACTTCGCTGTGAATCATATGATGGAAATTATTATGTAACTGGCTGCAAAACAGATGCGCCAGCCACTAATTTACGACCATGTCAAATAACTGGCTTGTCACCTCATTGTTCGCCAAATTGACCTTCATACATATTTACGGCGCGAAATTATTAGTCTTAGGGTCTAACACATACATGGTGCAATCTAGTTGATCCTTACAACATGACAGCATGGCTCACCGGTGACGTAGCTCTTATGAGGCGTATTTTTGAAGGCATACCAAAATGTCCTTCATATAAAACAGAATACTTCACCAAAGGCGACTTGATCACCCAGTGTGATACTATAATCAGTGAAAGAGTTCAATTATTTATGCAGATCTGCAACAGAGAAGGGTACTAAAGGAGCAGCATACTCTTCCTAAATGGAGAATTTGAAGGGAAAAAAAAACATTTTAAGGTCATTGAATACATAATTGAGATCATGATGGCATGCGGACAGATAATACAAAGAAATAAGTAGTCTGTACTTGCATGACATCAAATTTGTAGAGGAGGTGGGAGAGGAGGCTTCAATTTACCGACCATTAGAGGTGATATTCCGTCAAGTGAGGGTTGGAGCCCTTGACTCACCTTCCCGCCCCATGGGATAGATAAAATACACTTGTTTTAAACTTATTTTAAAATTATAAACCTCATATTTTAATTTTTATTTTTTAGAGAGAGATGGGAGGGGATGCTCTATGTTGTACAACCGACTTTGGGTACAATTATGGAACGTTATACTTTCTCACCTTGATTTCTTTTGACTAATGATAGACGCCCGGTAGTTTCGGAATGTTGTTTTATAATCAATATAACTATTATATTCCCCCCTCATTTTCTTCGTTTCCAGACGAGCAGCAAGAAGTCTGTCGTTTGATAACGGACTCACAAAAATGCTCGTGCAAAACGAACTGCATTCATATTTTTCAAAATCCGACAAATTCTACTTAATAACCTTTCATGTCCCAAGAAACAAATTATTCTCCAGACTTTAATGCCTCGCTTGCAAATTGAAGATGACGTTGCTTTCTCGCAAGTCTGCCAGAGTCGTAGTTTTTTGGGATACCAAGAAATCGAATCCACATTTCAACTATGCATGTGTTTAGTTAACATGTTCTTGACGATTTCACAATGATATTGATCGTAGTCCTCATGAGGATCTATGTCTCAACGTCACAAAATGGCTTTTACTAGAGAAGGTGTTAAGTTAGTGATATCTTCACCCCCATTCCTTTTGTATCTTTCTTTTGGTGACCGCCCTGGTGGCCCTGTGGTTAGAGCGTCCGCCTCAGTTGCGGGAGGTCGTGGGTTCGGTCTTACCAAAAACTTATAAAAATGGTACTAATAGCTGCCTAGCATGGCGCTCAGCATTAAGAGGTTAGTATTAGGACTGGCTGGCCTGGTATGTGGATAAAGTGACTGGGTGGGACATCATTTTACATGTCTGCGGCATGATGACTCGGTGCTAGACATCACCATAAACTGCCACAATGCTTGTATCATAGCGATATGACTGAAACAAATGTTAAATCTATGTTACAAATGCAAATCACACAGACATTCACGTTATTCAGCATTCTCCTTCAGAGCCCTTTATGGGCACCTAGTTGCTACCATAATCATTTTTCTGCGAAGAACTGCAATACCAAGCAATGCTTCTGCTGCAGAGCCCAGTTTCAGTCCACACTGAACATTAGCTTTGTAACAGGACGTGTTTTGACCAGCAATAGCTGTTTTCAATTGAACAGGATGTTCAATGGTGATGTAGTGTCAGTAGTATAGTGTGGCAATGGGAATATACTTTACGCACACACACACACACACACACACACACACACACACACACACATGGGCAAGGCTAGGGATAAGGTCATAAACATGACATTGTGCAAGGCTAGGGACAAGGTCTTAAAAATCACACTGGGCAAGGCAAGGGACAAGGTCTTAAAAATCGCACTTGGCAAGGCTATGGACAAGGTCTTAAAAATCACACTAGGCAAGGCTAGGGACAAGGTCTTAAAAATCACACTGAGCAAGGCTAGGGACAAGGTCTAAAAATCACACTGAGCAAGGCTAGGGACAAGGTCTTAGAAATCACACTAGGCAAGGCTAGGGACAAGGTCTTAAAATCGCACTGGGCAACGTTAGGAACAATGTCTTAAAAATCACACTTGGCAAGGCTAGGGACAAGGTCTTGAAAATTACACTGGGCAAGGTCTTAAAAATCACATTGAGCAAGGCTAGGGACAAGGTCCTAAAATCACTAGGTTTTAAAAATCACACTGGGCAAGGCTTGGGACAAGGTCTTTCAAATCACACTGAGCAAGGCACACGGTCTTAAAAATCACAGTGAGCAAGCCTTGGGACAAGGTCTTAAAAATCACGCTGGCAAGGCTTGGGACAAGGTCTTGAAAATCACACTGGGTAAGGCTAGGGACAAGGTCATAGAAATCACACTGTACAAGGGACAAGGTCTTAAAAATCACACTGAGCAAGACTAGGCACAAGGTCATAAGAATTACAGTGGGCAAGGCTAGGGACAATGTCTTAAAAATAACACTGAGCAGGGCTAGGGACAAGGTCTTAAGAATCACACTGAGCAAGGCTAGGAACAAGGTCTTAAAAATCACACTGGGTAATCCTATCGACACGATCTTAAAAATCACACTGAACAAGGCTAGGGACACGGTCTTAAAACCCACACTTGGCAAGGCTAGGTACAATGGGAATTGAACAGAAGGAATTGTGTGCCTATATAGTTTCATAGGGTTATATAGGAACAACATGAATGGAGCAGGTGAGGTGACATCATGATATTGAAGATTTTCAACAATGTTGCAAGGGACTGACCTGAATTGTGCGATTCGTCAAGGACTGCGTTGTATAGGGTGTGACTTTAGCGACACAGAACCATAATACGGACGTAGACATAGACACATACATACAACATATATACTTTTTTAAAGGCAAAAAGCATATCTATGAATATCCCTGAAAAGGGTCTTTGGGTCCTTCTATTTGATCCCGTGTTTCCACAATTTCCTTACTTTGTCAATTATTCCTTTTTTTCTTTTCATCATCTGGCAACCAGTCAGGATGTCCCATTAATCTACATTTTTTTTTGCCTTTATCAAGTCTTCGTTCAGTCTTTCATACTCCTCTTTTATCTTTTTGTTGTTTGTGGCTATATATTTTTCCTTTCTCTCATTTCGCCAGTTATTTTCTATCTTCTTCACTCCGAGTCAGTACCTATATTTCAATCCCAATATCACAATTGAACCCTCTTTGAAACTGAATATTTCTTCTAAAGAGCATTTGGCTTGGATCACATTAGCAAGTGCCTCCTTCAACGTTCCCACTCTCGCATATTTTCTTTCAATCAAGTTTCTTAACATATTAACTTTTTCCTCTATCATTCCTCTCACTTTATCCATGGCTAATTTCAGACTGTTGACAATGTCTAGGCTACCTGGATATTTGCATTGATCTGCAAGCCTTTCAACAACATACGCTACATCCACCATTCAGTACCATCTGTCGTTTAGTATTGCCATCTTTGTTTATTCAATGCTGAATGGCACGAACGACGAACGCTTTCACTTTATATCCAATACACTCACTTCACATGTTATCTACTATCCACACAGATGGATGGAAGACATCTATTATATACTATCAGGAACCCCAATATCTACTATCCACACAAGAGAAGGAGAAAAAATAAACTACAAAATATACTATCCACATACAAAAAGGAGAGAAAACAAACCTCAAATATGCTATCCACACGGGAAGGTCAAAAAGAAACCACATTATACTATCCACACAGAAGAGACAGAACGAAAACCACAAATATACTATCCACATAACGTACTCTTACAGATTTGCATACATCAGGAAAGGAGTGCTTATAATCACACTACTCCACACCAGTACAATTTGGTAACTTGAATAGTCTCTTTTCTAAAGATTTGGTTAGCACTGAAGAGAGGCCCCGAGTTGCCGAGTAGACTAAAGTGCTCTCCGTTACAGATCACTGCCATCTCACCTATGTCTGCGTGGGTTCGAGTCTCGGAATCGGCCAATGGGGGTATGTGTGACAATTTGCCAGTAGCTTCTCGTGGATCGGTGGTTCTTTCATGGGAATTTCCTGGGTTCTTCCTCCACCATTAATACTGGCCGTCATGTATAGCCTATCGTGTGCTGACAAATGGCGTTAAACCATACAAAAAGCTTTCAGGAAACATTCTTGTAAGATACGGATATGATCACACTTAAAATATACTCCCTGTTTAACACCTACTTTCAAAATGTTGACAGGGAACAAAATTAGGTTTTGTTGTTGTGAACAATAGAGCCTCTCAAAGCGTCTTTCCCTTGAAACACACATTTCCAAGCCATTGATGTTAGTGTCATTTCACATCGAGTGATTACCTTTGTTTCATTTACGTACCATGTAGCGAGAAAAGAATGACACGTGTATATAATATAATTGCATACAGAGACTCCAGCATACTCCAAATTATCCTCATTGATATCATTAGGTCTTAGTGATGGAATAATATCAGATATTGAGTTTACATAAATGTTCAAGATTTACGACGAGGTAACGGCTAAATCTGATAAAGAAAATAATAATAATAATAATAATAATAATAATAATAATAATAATAATAAGAATGTCATCTTCGCAAGAACTACTTCAAGATATTGCCTTAATTACAACTCCGTAAAATAACAATGATATCAGCAAGCTCGACCGATAATGATTTGAATGTCAACTTTCCAACTGTATTTCCAACAACAGAGATTGCTCTTACAATTACGAGTACATCATAGTTGGCCAAACATTAGATAAAAGACATTAGGTATGTTGCAGACGAATAATGTTTTCGTATTTGCAAATAAAAAGAAACAAAATGGATATCCCCGATTGGTGGGTTGCTGCTATTCTATCTGATAGTTATCAGACAATACACGATAATGTCCAACGCGGAATTAAATCTATCACATGAAAAGTATCAAAAATAGCTATTACTCTTCTTGTTATTTTGTTGTAGATATATTTCAATCATCGATTCGATCAGTTTTAGGATGGCATCGAAGTTCCACCAGAATATCATTGACCAGTAGAACCAAAACGTGCTATATTTCTAACAGAGTTAAAATATTTTAGGCTGCAGAAGATCATTGTTCTCTTTTAATACAACTATTATGGACTATTTTACAAAATATTGAGTAACAAGGGAATTTTCGAAACATGATCAAATAACAATAGAATATTTACCAGCATGTGTAATACCATTTTCTTTAGAATATTGAACTAAAGAAATCTCTCAACGATCTTATTAATGACAATTTTCCTGACATTGTTGAGTCATGAAGAAAAATACGAATACAAGCAACTATTCTTAAACATATCAATGATCCATATATATATATATATATATATATATATATATATATATATATATATATATATATATATATATATATATATATATATATTCCGATTCAGGTTGGATGAATACACTCAACCTTTACTTTCACTAATGAATTTATCACTGTTTTTGTATTCACAATCTGATTATAAACTTTTGTAGTTATGGTACACGTGTATTGATAGTCTTTTTGTCTCGTATTCGTGAGATATTTTTGATCTAATTGTGTCGATCACTAGTGAAAAAGAGACGAATTTGTTAACGTCCGTATCTTTAACTGTTGCCAAAGATTGTAACATAAGCTGTTGGATAGTCTAAATTATTCGATTTTCTTCTTCACGTTTCCTTTGCTGTAATGACTCCAAATCGCACACAATAAACACACACACACACACACACACACACACACACACACACACATACGTACGTACGTACGTACATATATACATACATACATAAAACACCCCATATATGCTCGATTCAAAACTATAATTATCGTTGGTTGTAAGTGAAGCAATTGTATCAGATTGTTCGCGGATAAACGTTTGGTTCCAACAACAAAATAACTATTTTGATGATGAAAATCCTGATGTAACCGATTTTTTAAAATTAAATCGCAAATTATCTTGGCCGAAAATTAATTTGAAAATTTACCTAATTTGATCTGCTCATATGATCTGAAACCACATTATACATTGTACATCCAGTTATGATCCTGTGACTAGACATAATATTGCTTATCTAAACGGATCTGTAGGTTCTGGAAAAACAACATGTGTGATTGAATTATTTCGTAGCAATACTTTGTGTTGATATGATATGTATTGTGATGATATGATATGTATTGTGATGATATGACTGTTTAAACACCTACACACACAGACTCGCCAGAGAACTAAGGGAATGATGAGTACAGTCTTGTACTTATCATAACTGTTTTAGATGAAAAGGAGAAACATGGAGTCCCCAACGAATGGGCAAATTCCATTAATTCTTGCTTGGGATGAAATATGCATTTGGTGATCATAGTAGACCGCCACCTATTCTATGATTGTCTCCGCACGAATGGATAAAAAAAGTTTGTAGATCATGACGAGGAAATGTACTGATGATGATCATCGAGCGCGTGATCCAGAATTAAGAGTTTAGGAAATTAATCAGACTACAACCAAATAAATACATTTCAGTTTGAAATAATGCGTGAGATAATTTCAGAAACTCCTATAAATAGTTTTTTTTTTAAATTGATGGAGACCAATTGACTTATTTGTTGAAAGTAGTAAGATAGTTCGTGATATAGTTCAGCAGAAACTATTTAAGTTACAACGAGAGAAGTTTTCAAAATTGTCTGTAGAATGGTTTTATCGACCAGCAGATACGCGACGACAGAATATTTTCGTTGATATACCAAGACCCTTGACAGAGGCATGGAGTAAACAAAATCTTGTGTTAAATGATAGTGTTTTAGTTCCTGTCAGTGTTGTTGACAGCAATTAGATATGGACAAAACTTCATGGACACTAGGATATGCTATAACGATTCGTTTTTTTTACAGGGACTAACTATTTCTGATACAAATATTTGGATCGCCGATAATCTTGTTGAATGGTCAAAGTTTATCTCGCGGTTTCTCGATTCAGAAGAATATCTCAGCTGCGGAGGGTTATCACTGCGGAAAATAATAATCAAATTCAAGAAACTAACTTTAACATATTAAAAATATATTAGTTATAAACAATTTAACCAATACAGTTAACGTGACTTTAACCTCAATGTTGACTTTATCATGACATTAGAACAACAGAAAAATAATCATTGTTAAAGCTGTAACACAGTAATGTTGTGGCGGTATTCAAATAGTAATCCAATACAATTTACCGTAGAGAAAATTAATAGTTGTCTTGGTCACACACTTGAAAATGTGATGCCCGACCTGTATTAAATGAAGCTGACGTAAGGGTGCTCGCATTTTCCAACACGTGAAGATGCTGGAAATTGTGTATCTTCATGAATTATTTGTCATTTTTAACGTACAAATTCACGTTGAGGTGCGGTTGAATCTATATATTCCAGGTCTACCCGTACATCACTCCAAGCTGGAAATTATATGCGTCGTAATACACCAAATAGGATCAGTCGCTCTTTCTGATGACCGTCAAGTTCACCAAATTTATATAAATATCTTACAGCAACATTACCTAGTACTGGTTATTTTGAAACGTTATGTTGTTTTATTGGTAAATGATTTTTGTAATCGCATTAAAGGGTTTCGTGGAAGTTGCAAGACTGATTTCATTATTTTGCGCAGCTATCACACTTGGTAATCTTACAACTCATTTGGGAGATCTTATATCTTTCTTAATTATTTCATTTTCATATTGGTATCAAAAAAAAAACCGTTCAGTAAGTGTTCGATTAATCGTTCAACAATTGCTTGATCACAGTGAATTGCGGTATGTCCTCCTCACATTTCAAACTTATGTTTTTCACTAGAGATAATACTGCACCAAGGGATTCTTTGCCAGGATCAACCATCAGTAGTTGTTGTCATGAATAAATTATTTCAAAAGCAGATGCAACTTCAGTTGCTATTTTAGTTGACAGCGGCTCTGTTTCTTAATCCCAACTTGCAACGTCAATAACAGTTGATGCGAATATGAATGTATATTGACGTCTACCAATGAGGATAGTATCATGTGGTAAACACAATATATCTGCGTGATGAACTTATCTGGTGGCGCTGATATCAAACTATACGTACTGAATTCGTTTAGGTAAGTGGTAAATAAATTTGCCATCTTGCATCAGTAAGTTTACTAATCATTGCACTGCCTTTCCAATATCATCTTCGGTTACACTAAATCTATTTCATTATTTAAAAAAAAAATGATTGGTTGATTAATTACCAAACAATTAGCTAATGATTCTCTAAGGGTTTTTTGTCTTTTAATACAATTTAACGAATTAATTAATTTCACATCTTCAATATGTCTTTGTTGTAAATCTTAATTTTGTATAAGCTACATCGTGAATGTGACATGCTTGAACCATATCATTTACTTGGATACTCTAGAGGTTTTTGTTGATCATGCTCGTGAAGTCGAAAATGAGGTCGGTTTTCCAGGACCACATTAATTATAACCAGGAAGATGTTTTTCTTCTGGGTATTTAGCCCATGGAGTTCCTCGTAATTTTAATAATGACGATGCAATATCACAACCTATTTTCTTGGATAGAGAGACAATTATGTATTTTATGACCACTTTTTTAACTTTATTTTAATTCACCTTTCCCACTTACACAGTGCCTAGATCCACGACGGCATAAGTTGATACAGTGAATAGGAGAATGAAAGAACTGTGACTCGGCATTTAAGTCATATCGATATTGTACGGCAATACGGTAATATAATATAAAATGTGTTCACTGTTCTATTTCAAATGTACAAATTTATGTAAATGTATGTTTTATTATTATGACAGGGTATGTAATAAAAATAAGTTCGACAACACGTATTGATGTAGTTAAGTACATTTGGATGTTGATAGGTCGGTGTGCATTAGTCTTTGACAAGTATATTATTATTACTTATATATATTAATACTTATTAGTTATAGTTTATGTCTTTAGAAACTTTAAAACATTCAATTCGACGGTCATTGTGGATTGGATTGATTTGTTTTCTGTCAGTTTGAAAATAGTTTCCAGAGATTTAGTTTTCTTAATTAAACATATTCCAAAGTACTAATTGAAACAAATCTTAACATAAAAAAGAACATTATTAATACGCATTAAAGGAACAGCATATATCACTTTGAAATTTTATTTTGAAACATATAACTGGGATAAACATGGTTTGAAAAAAGGAATCAAGACTTGATTTTTTCAGTGCATTGTTAATTCGCTTTACCAATTTTTTGGGGAATGACTATTTACGTTTTGTACTGCTTCGCAACAGAATTGTTTCCCTTGAACTAGTGCCCATGTTACACAAATGGTGAGGTCCCCTACTTAGGTGCTAAGTTAAGTAATATGAGTAGCAATATGTTGGTCAATTAATTACTCGGTGTTAACGTTGCAGTTAGTGTGAATGATTCCGTTGATAAATCGCAGCATATTTTTCCACGTGCTAAATATGCATGTCTGAGTAGGCAAATGGTGGATATTTGTTCTGAGCTCTTTGTGATCGGTGCAGTTAGAAATTTTTCGTATTTATGAGTAGTGTTTGGAGTTGGCAAATGTGGCGACCGCCCCAGGCCCCGCTCTTGAGAGGGCACCGCGCTTTAGACCTCAGGTCGTCCTTATGAGTTTGTAAAGCTATATTCGCAAGTAAACTGGAAACGCTTATACAGGCCGCACGTAATGCACACAAAGTTGCGAAGCGTTTGCAGCAGCATACAAATCGACATACCGATGTTTTGGTCCCACGCGGTCACTAAAGCCGCCTCTGTTTGTGTTTCTTTGTAATGAAACGATTAACTGCAACGTGGTAAAATATCTGCATGTTCTTTGTACTACGTGCTGTTTCATATGATATCGTTTCAAATTCAAGACTGTAAAGTAATATACATTGTCCAGCAGAACTTGTATATCTTATGACAATTTCGAATGAAAATACAATGCATCCTCTGTTCAATAGCGAACAATGCCTCTTGATGGAGGCTTGCTGCCAAAGAGAGGTAAAATGTGCACCATTAAATAACGAGAAGGGGACAAATCAGTTTCTGGATGCATAGGAAGGTACCATTTATGTTTAAATTGAGCGAGGAAACTGGTATCGGAGGATGGACTGACTTGTGTGAGATAATTGATCATTGATCTGATGGATATCACCGTTCCACAGAGATTCAACATTTGCACACGCACGCACAGAAACATACACACATACATACACACACGCACACATCATTTGCATCGTTTCCAATTGTGCTTACGAATATTTGAGTTCCTTAAAATTCCCGTTGATGCAGATAGATTTTAAATTTCTACATTTCTGTTAAATGCAGTCCAGATATATTTGTGGGACAAATCTGTGGAGTTTCTGGTTGCAATATATATACCATAAACATCCTTCCTGACAGCTGCACAGTCTCGAACCTAATTATACCAGCGTAAAGGTTACATTTTTCAAAACCACGAAACAATGATTCCAGATAAAATACACGATCCCAGAAAAAATGAATAATGAATGTCAATAATTATGATTAATCATTCATTTATTATGATTAATCATTGCCTTCGAAAGCATAATTTACACACGAGATTTGAGTCATAAGAGACGTAATAAATCGAATCCCAAATAAAGGCAACATCAAGTTATGTCACCAAACGAAGGGGCCATCAGCTATGATGACCTACAAGACTTGCAAAGAAGAAACAATGAACGTTGATACTTGACGAGTCACAATAGAGGCACAAGTAACTCTGATGATAAGTCACAAAATAGGGTAAAATTAATGCCTTCCTAGTCACAAAATAAGGCAACATTAATGCCTTCCTAGTCGCAAAATAAGGAAAATAAATGCCTTCCTAGTCACAAAAAGGACAAATTAATGACTTTCTAGTCACAAAATAAGGCAAAATAATGCCTTTCTAGTCGCAAAATAAGGCACAATTAATGCCTTCCTAGTCACAAAATAAGGACAAATTAATGACTTTCTAGTCACAAAATAAGGCAAAGTTAATGCCTTCCTAGTTAGAAAATAAGGCACAAGTAATGCCTTCCTAGTCACAAAATAAGCAAACTTTATGCTTTTCTAGTCACCAAATAAGACAAAATTAATGCCTTTCTAGTCACAAAATAAGGCACAATCAACCGTGACCTGATGCGAATCACAAAGAGATGCAAAATTAACTCTGACGACCAACTAGTAGCAAAAGATACCTTTGATTCCGTACGATTTATAAACAAGGAGTTCCTGCGTCAATACAATCGACGTACTCTGGCACATTATGATCCTTCGCTGTTCAAATAATATATATAATAAACTCCAAGCATTTTAAATTATATCTCATCATCAATCTTATTTCAGACTAAAAGACTCAAATATGGCTTGGATCGTACACATATACCATGCTAATAGTCGAGAGTTCGAAAAACAGTTTAACATGAGATTTATAGACTGACTTGAACTACTCAATTATTATATAAGAATACTGTATAACTGGAATTATCTACAATTTCTGTACCAATTGCTCTACATAAACATACTGATTCATGTACGAATTGTACTTCATGAAACAGTGACCGTCTTAACAATGGAACATGATGAAAAGCATGGTTTCAGGGCAGTCCGAAAATATAATTGTAATACAGAAACCCAATCTCTGTCCATTTACCCGGTACAATGAGTTAAATTTTCTGCTAGAATCCAGATGTCTTACACTGATCTCTGTGGCCTCAGTTTAGATTCCATGTATTTATGACATGATTAGTGCAGATTTCATTTTGAAACAAGCATATGCATTCTGGTTTCTTGATAGGAAAATAACGGAAATCAATGCGAGTTTTCAGTGATTTTCAAACATGTTCTTTACCACAAAAGTGTTTCAGGTGAAAAGCTCTCTGGAAGGTTTCAATAACAAGGAACCATATACAATTCATTCTAGTTTCCATACCTTTTCGAGCAATTTCGTCATTAAAATGCGTCAAGCTAAAAAAAAAATCACCCCCATTTTGTAAACGTTTCTGGCATTGTCCTTAAACAAGAAAAAATGAATCAGTAGAATACGTGGAAACACAAACAAATTATTCCGTGTTGAAATATTACTTGTGGTGGAGTCTTCCTTTTTTATTTGGTCATCGATGTCTAGAGTATAATCGACTACGGTTTGTATGGTCCCCATCGAAAGAATATTACAATATAAACTTAATGGATGAAATGATGAAGATCTGAGAAGAGCTATATAATAGAACAAGATGAACCACCATATACTCAGTACAACAATTTAATTAAATAGATATACACAAATGAAATTGTACAAGGCCAATTGTATAATGCATATCTACCAGAAAATAACATATTTCTAAAATGGAATTATCAGTTCCGTTTTCACTTCACTCATTTTGTGAGAAAAGTACCCCACTGCCTGGAGCTGGTGTTTATTGAATTTTGCCTGTTAAGAGAGGCTGATTGACCCCGGTCAGGTCACTGTAGGAGAGTTTTATAAATTACAGTACAAAAGCTATTTTCAGATCGGTAATTCGCATTTGTTTTGTTAAGTAAGAACTTAGTTCTAAAACGTCATAATGGCGACAGGCAGACAATTAGTACGAGAATTTAAATCCATTGGCAAGGATGAGTTGGGTTACGAGGGAGAAAAGCTATCGGAATTTATTGAACGTAGTCTTAGAGAACATAAGCGGCAGTTAGCAATTGAACGAGAGAGGGATAAGCAAGCAGAAGAGAAAGAGAAAGAGAGAGAAAGGGAACATGTGTTAGCCATGGAGAGACTGAGGATCGAAGCTGAGATCAGGATTGGTGAAGAGCTGAACGAACGTCCCGGAACCACAACCAGACGTTTGGAAGACAGACGACCCATACAGATCACCATGCCTATGTTCAACGACAAGGACGAAATTGTTGACAACTTTTTGACACAGTTTGAAAAGTTGGCACTCGTACATCAGCTACCTAGGGACCAGTGGGCTATCAATATTTCGGCATTTTTACAGGGAGCTGCGAAATACGTATACCACAATATGACCCCAGAAGATAGAGGATTACGACGCTCTTTAGTTTCGTAAACTTTTTAGGGACTCGTCAAAAAGGGCTACCGAAACACACGCGCAATTTCATAGTCGAGTACGCGTAATTTTTGATAAAGGAATAAAGATGTCTTGTACCGCGCTAACGTATGAGGGTATACGTGAAGAAATTTTAAAGGAACATGTCCTAAGTACTTACAGGAAAGATTTCATCGTGTTTTTGGCGGATCGTGAATTTTCAACCTTGGATGAGATAAGTGTAATGGCGGAGCGCTAAGAGAGAGAGAGAGAGAGAGAGCGCATGCGCGTCCAACTACTTGGCGTGGTAGGGACCGACCTGGAAACGGTGAGCATAGGAAGACCACTGAGGTGTCACTCCAAAGACGAAATGGTCAGAATGCTGAGAGGCCAGGGGCCGGAAATCCCAGCCAAGTACATTTCTGTGGGTCGGGAAAGACTCAGGGGGTAGATAGGGATACTTCGGGTAGAAGAGGCGAGTCGGTGTGTTATGGCTGTAACAAACCAGGTCATGTTGTCAAGGACTGTAGAAAGTATCGTCCGACAACGATTAATTCAGTAAGTCCGAATACTGTTAAAAAAAGGAGAAACAGTGGGATCTACTAATAGAGCGGTAGCTACGGTAAATGGTGAAAAGGCCACTGTACTGTATGATACCGGCTGTAGTTATCCGGCCTTGGTAGATAGTAGGTATGTTAAACCTGGAGATTATACAGGTGAGACGATTGAAGTCCAGTTTGCTAAGCGGACGAAGGATTCGCTTCTGGTCGTTAGCATTGACCTTGATTCGCCGTACTTTAAAGGACGAATTCAAGCAGCGTGTTTGTCGGGACTGTCTCATGACGTAATATTAGGGTGTATGTATGTGTTGCCCCAACCTAACCCTATGACGTGTAACCTTATACATGTCGGGTCAGTTGAGACGAGGGCTATGAAGCGAAGGTCAGGGTCAAAGTCGTTAAGATCCGTGACTTCGCCCATAGACATTTTGGTACCTGGCGAGTTGGAAAACTTGAAAAGGAAGATTTGTCTCTTAACAAGTTACGCAGGTACGCGACGGACGGATCCGTACGGAAATTGCCAGACGGCGAGGTTAAGTTCGCGACGAAACGCGGTATTTTGTATCTGTATGCCAAGAAAGGGGCCGATAAGTTTAAGTAAAGTTGTGGTGCCCCTAGCAAAGCGTGACGAAGTGCTTAGGTTAGCGCATGAGGGTCTTCTTGGAAGCCACATGGGCGTGGCGAAGACCAGAGATAGGTTGGTGAGGGAGTTTTATTGGCCATGTGTACATGGGGATGTGAGGAGGTTTTGTTTGTCGTGTGACAAGTGTCAGCGAGTGGCACCTAAGACCTCCCATCGCCCGTTGCCACTAGGAACCACCCCACTAATTGACGAACCTTTCTCGAGAGTGGCGATGGACTTGGTAGGTCCGATTAAGCCGGCGACAGAAAGTGGTAATCGTTATATATTAACGGTAGTAGATTACGCTACCCGGTACCCGGAAGCAGTGGCCTTGAAAAACATCGACTCAGTCACTGTGGCTGAGGCTTTATTAGGTGTATGGTCAAGAGTTGGAGTTCCAGAAGATATACTGACTGACCAGGGGACGCAGTTCGTGAGCCAGGTGATGAAAGAGGTAAATAGGTTACTATCCATTAGACACCTGACGACTACCCCGTACCACCCGCAGTGCAATGGGTTGGTGTAGCGTTTAAATGTGACATTGAAACAGGCTTTGAAGAAGCTATGTGAAGGTCGACCTAGGGATTGGGATCGACACCTTCCAACGATACTGTTTGCGTATCAAGAAATACCTCCGATGAAGTGCGAACAACATACCAATATGTTGTTGACCTACGTAACAGACTGGAAGAAGTTTGTAAATTGGCTCCAAGAAAATCTCTGCAATGCAAGGGGACGTCAAGCCAAGTACTACAAGAAAAGGACGAAGGAACGTCACTTTGAGGTGGGTGACAAGGTGTTGTTGTTGTTGCCGTTAGAACACAACAAACTGCAAGTCTCATGGAGGGGACCATGTCACAGAATTAGGCGAAAATTAAACTTATTTCTTCTTGATTTACAAACCAATCTCACCATTTTCTTTGTTTCGTCGTACATGCATTACCTGGGGTGAATAAATGTTTCTCTCCAAGGTAAGCGGCGTGTAACGATTTGCATGTGCCTGATTTTTATTTACATGAAATCCGGAACATTAGTTTCACGTGGTGCACGGTAATCTTGCTGTGATTTATGCTCATCTATTTGAGGGTATATAAGGCAGAATATTTATGATCAATTTTACGGGACCTAAAGTATCTAATCACAGGATAGATAAGCTCGTCTTTCAATCTCCAGCCAAAGGGGTGAGTGTTAAATTTATATTTCGGTTTATTGTGAATTTTATTCAGTTTATCATTTTCATATAATGATACCTTTATTGCAATGCAGATTTGAAACGTGAATATTTGGAATTACTAGTCACTATTAGACTTTAAATGAAATAGCGTGATCTAAGGTTTAGATTATTTTTTGAGACAACTATTATTAGTCTGGTTTCTTTATTATAGCTGATAACGCATCTGATAACGCATCTGAAAACATCTCTAATAACGTCGGCTGATAACATCTCTGATATCGTAGCTGAAATTGTTGCTGATTTATTGTGCAATCGAATTGAAGTATCTGACTGTCTGTCTGTCGAACTGTCTGTTCGTCTACATCTGTCGTGACGTGTAAATATCCGGAAATCTAGAAGTCCGAGTGTCGGAGCTGTCTAAAGTTGTAAACATCCGGGGCGACATCTAGGGTATTGAGGAACGTTGGTTCTAGTAGATGTTGTATGCTGTCTGTACGTATAACTGTGGTGGATCCGTGAAGGGCAAACGGCCGATAAAAGTATTGGTCAACCCTAGGTCTTCGGGGAAACTGGGCGGCGATTCAACTGTTAGTGAATCGTACGGTTATACAGGGTCGAGACACATATGTGTGTTGCAATTGTAGTACAATTGAATACATTGTTGTATTTACATGGTTATTTCAGATCACAATAGTATTTCAAGGGATTGCATGAATCTCAATAAAAGCTAGCAACTTGATTGAATACATGTATATGTTCGTGCTAGTTGTCGCAATCCATACGTGCGATAGTATAGTTTGATGTTTTCGTAATTTATACTTGCGGTAATATAACTTTCGTAAAGGTTCCTTGGATCTGTGTATAGTCCAACTATATAGTCTATAGTCCTCCTTTATATCTGAGTTTTATTTTGTATTGATATTTAATTTATTCATGTATTGTGAATGGTTGTGAGTGTAATTGTGGGTTGAGCGCATGAGTTATTGTGTTGATACATCATTATTTTTCATTAATAATTTATTTCATAAATTTATATTTTCTTTCACATATTGTGTTTGTGTTGTTCATTTAATCCACCATCCTCTCGGTAACAATTCTGTTACAGACCATTTGAGGTAACGGAGAAGAATGGTGGACAGAACTATCGTATCCGAGTAGGGGACAAGGACAAGTTGTACCACGTGAATCTACTGAAGCGTTACCGTGTGAGAGAACCACTCACGGAGTTTCTGGTGGCTACAGTTGTAACAGAAGAACTCGAAGACAACGCAGGAGAGGCGGAAGTACTCCCTAGTTGTCCTTTGACGAAGGAGGAAACCTACGTCGATGTTGCACTTGACGTTACATTAACGTCAGATCAACGTAAAGAGGTGGAGTCGGTACTCCAAGAGTATTCGTGCGTCTTAACAGAGAGACCTGGGAAGACGGAATTGGAGGAGTTCTCTTTGAAGTTATTGGACGAGAAACCGGCGAAGTTAAGACGTATCCATTACCGTATGCTAAGTTAGAAACTGTCCGCAAGGAGATTAAAGCTATGATAGACTTAGGAGTTATGGAACCGAGTGAGTCGGCCCATAGCTCTACTGTTGTATTACTCCAGAAGAAAGACGGGACACACATATTTTGCGTCGATTACAGGAAGTTAAACAGAATCACAGAATTCCAGGTAGAACTTTTACCTGACCCCGAGTCCATTTTTCCAGGAGTAACCAATGCAAAACATTTTTCAAAAATTGATCTGTCCAAAGGATATTGGCAAATTCCAGTTCGTAGTGAAGACAGAGCAAGACTCGCCTTTCAACTCCAGATGGGACCTACTAGTGGGTAGTCATGCTATTCGGGGTCCAGAATGCGCCGAGTGTCTTCACCCGTATGATGCGGAAATTCCTTGAACCATTGCGGGGGAAGGGAGTTTCCAACTTCATGGACGCTACTGTTAGCGACAGCTACGTGGGAAGAACATATAAGTTTGTTGAAAACGTTTTAGATCGACTGCGACAAACAGGACTGACCGCACGACCATCTAAGTGCCATATAGGGTTCAGAAAATTAACCTACCTAGGACATACCCTCGGCGAGGACACATTAACCCCAGATAGTTCAAAGGTCAACCAACTTAGGGATGCATTACGACCGACCACTAAGACGGAAGTTAGATCTTTTTTGGGTTTGGTAGGGTATTATAGAAGATATGTTGCAAACTTCAGCGCTATTGCGAGCCCATTGACTGACTTAACTCGGAAAAAAGCGCCGACAAAAGTAGTATTTACAGACGCATGTGAACGTGCATTTCAGACGCTGAAGGACAGACTGACGTCAGACGCCATAATTAAATTGCCTGACGTGACACGGGATTCTGTCTTGAGGACAGACGCCTGTGATAGAGGTTTACGGGCTATGCTATTGCAAAAGCATGAGGGAAGCTTATTCCCAGTTGCGTATAGTAGCAGGAAATTGTCAACTGCGGAAATTAATTATTCAGTGTCTGAGAAAGAATGCTTGGCTATTATCTTTGGAATAACTTAATTCCAACGTTACTTGTATGGCAGAAAGTTTATTTTGGAAACAGACCACCAGCCACTCGCATATTTGGCTCAAGCGAAATTGACCAATGGTCAATTAATGAGATGGTCACTATTTCTGCAACAATATCAAGTTCAAGTACGCTACATTAAAGGTAGCGAGAAGGCAGGAGCTGATTGTTTAAGCCGATTAGGGATGTCTGAGGTGAACAGGTCACCTGAGGACATGTAACGGAAGCAGACAAGATCTCCAAAAATTTGGGCATGTCATGAGCGTTATTCGTATAATATTGTATAAGCCGCACTTGCCAAAGGGTAAACTTTACGTCCCACTTTGTCAAGGGTATTGCACAACATATAATAACAACACTATAACCCACTCCCCTCTGATACTCGCTATCTACACATTGAGAAAAGACAGGCTGAATACTGAGTGGGATTACTTTCTGTAACAGTCTAAATTTCTTAATTCTCTCAATGGACCGTTCAACATGTATCCTATGTTTGACAATATCTTTAGTTAGTGATTCTTCCTGAGGAGTCAGTTTTATCCTACGTCCTAGAAATGGTGGGATTATTAGGGAGACCTGTCTTTCATTTAGGAGGTCTTTAATAAAAAATCCATGATCAGCCATTATTTGATCATCTGGCTCAAGCATGCCTAAAAGTCCAGACTGTACTACAGTTAACTTATCAGAAATGCTTCCTTCAAAAGCATCTGATATAAACATAATGGCACCATTTGGGGCAGCTGCCACCAGAAATTTGAATGTTGTGTGACCTTTATATGCCAAATACATGTTTCTCTGTGATTGAAAGTTTCCTGGTTGCTGTACACGTACTTCTGTACAATCTTCTTATATTTCCTAAAGTTTTTGGGTAAATGTTTTCTGATTAAATGTTTGCTTGCAAACATTGTCCTCTTCAATGGCTTGAATCTTTGATATAAGAACTGAGTCCATGTGAGCACAATTGTGGACACTTGCCTGGTGCTTATGCCAAAGCAGTATGAATGATCTGTATTTAGCAGGCCAAGCCTAAGTCTGATCAAAGTGAGAAACAGTTCATTTATGGGACTAATTATTCTCTTTCTCCCACGTCACTTACTTGGTGTTTTCTCTTTTTTCTGAAACAGCTGAGTTCCAATAATTTAGTTTCAAAGCTGAAGCACCAAGAAACTGCCAAAGGCTTTGAAACATTTTATATGTCAAGCCAGTGTAAAAACAAAACATACTGTCATCATCTCTCACTTTGTCTATGGAAAATACTTCATGACGTTTTACTCTTCCTTCACGTAATTCATTTTTGTCCCTGGCAGTTGGTTTGTTTTTTTATGGTTTAATGCAATTTTTCAACACAATATAGGCTATACATGGCGGCCAGTATTAATGGTGGAGGAACAAACCGGACAAACCCCGGAAAGAACCACCGACCCACGAGAAGCTACTGGCAAGCTTTCTCACATAACTACATTTGCCGAATCTTAGACTCTAACACACGCAGACAGAGGTGAGATGGCAGTTGTCTGTAACGGACAGCGCTTTAGACCACTCGGCCACTCGGGGCCCCTCCCTGGCAGTTGGTTCATGTCCTTTAGGTGGTGAGTTAAACAGCTCAAGTTCACTTCATGTCACTTTCAAATCATTATCAAGAATCTTGTTCTGGACACTCAGCTGCAGTGTTTCAGATGCCCATATATACTGGTCTGTGTTGATGCTTCGTGTACCAAAGGTTTGAATGTAACCTCAACATGTTGCACTTCTACTGTTTTCTGGCATGAAAAATCATTTCCCCTTCTTACACCATACATATCTGTGCTTGCACCTTCTTCACCATCCTCTAATACACTGCTCAAGGAAATGTCTTCTTTTAATCGCTATGATGTGGGTTTCACATGATTCTTTGGTGGCTTTCTCTTTTGATGTATCTGAATGACAAAGAGTAAAAAATAACTAATTAACACCGATACTCTTCTTGGTATTCCATAAATTTGTAAATACTGTGGGACCCCGCTATAACATGCCTCGTTATAACACGAATTCGGATATAACACGGTCGTGGCATGGCTCCCGAAATTTCAGGTAATTTATTACAGTTATTTTTCTCAAAGACCAAAAAAAAAAAAATCTTAAATGTATGAAAAATAAAATACGTCAATTGCTTAATTATCATTCTCATACTCGTCTAAAAAGTGCGAAAAAGAAAAAAACGTGTAAAAAATGTATTATCATTTTGGGGAGGAAATCACACAAAATCGAATATAAAATAATCTAAAATTTCACAAATTAACAAATTTCTTCTAGTTATGTGCCAGAATAAACATCGGAAATACGAACCAATTGCTGGGCCAGCCCTACTGAGAACTTTGATCTTTGTTTATTGTTGAAAAATGACAGCTCATAAGTGTCAATATTATTATTACTGATCCCTGAGCAATGAAGCCATCGTGTCTACTTTGTGTTTGTCTTGAATGCATTCCGAATACAATCGTTGCTCTAATAATCTCTGATATACATGTATGTTCTCTTAATTTTATACACAACTAAGCAACAGCCAATGCGGGGGTTGATAAAAGATTCTCACCAGAATGTATAAATCAATTTAAGTACATTGTTTATCATCAAAGTTAACTGCCGAGCTAAACTTGTTCAAATCAGGGGGAAACAATTTATACAGCATTGAAGAAACAAAAGCCGCCAACATGTGTGCTTGGCTTGGCGGTGTTGTTTTATGCAATCTGTTGACTAGTAAATTCGAATTCTGCAACTGAGAACTATAATTGACTTTGCCAAGAGCTAACGTGACATTAGCAGAAAACAGCTAAAAATCAGAGTATTTAAAAAAATAATAACTATTGACAGATGAGAAATGTAATGGTATAAAATGTATACTACACAGAGGTCTCAGAAATGCTTAATTACACGTATTTGAATGCAAATATTTGATCTGGGACACATAAATCACTCCGTACGCATGCAAATAGCTGGGAGACAAAGTTAGTGTTGATTACTTTATCATTTGAACTGTGCTGATATTTACAGTGACATAATTCAGTGGTTAAAATACAGCCAGTTCTGCCTGCTGTATTTATTAGAGTACATCAAAAGAACATGATGCAATAGCTGGGCAGCAAGTTCAAAGGACTTTGACTAGCAGCTTTGGTGGGAAAATGTGCTATAATTTACAATGACTGAATTCAGAGACAGAAAGATCCTGAGATGTACATGTAGTTATTAAAGAATACACTTTAGCTTCCATTATTTAATCTACGGACATGTACTATTTCATCATTCATTACGTACACCCGTTACATAATTTTTGTTATTTTCTTTTCATTGAATTCAGTCACATAATGATCTGTGACAAAATTATTGAAATATTTTACATCCGTGTGTGGATATTTTTGATGGAAATATTTGTATTATGGATTCAATATATGTTACAAGATTCGCTGGTGAATACACGGTGTTGATACTCTTTTCATGCAATAGATAATACATGTATATATAAATTAGACACGTGTATGTACCAATGCATGGTTCTCTGAATAAAGTAATATATTATATTTGCAATTTCTGTTACCACAGCAAATGTTTTTCTCATTTAATATATACTGATCAAAAATGGTAATTGTGCCATGCATTTTCGCACCCGTCTTTATGTACCCCCCCCCCCAATTAAATCCAAAAATGTGTTGGTATTGTACATGGTTGCTTATAACACGGTTCGGTTCATAACACGGTCGGATTCTATGGCTCCCAACTACCGTGTTATAGCGGGGTCCGACTGTACATGTATTCAGTGCATGGTAAAACTGTCAAGTGTGGTCAAGCTTTGTCAAGTTAAAAATAACATTTGTGTCTTCACATTTTTTTCTAGTCACTGAATGCTGTACCAAATGTTTGTTTGTCTTTTCTCACATGTCAACATTTCACGAAATAATTTGTAAAAATAAGGTAACATTTAAATATTAATGCATTATAACATATATCATTGATATTTTTTTTTTAAATAATAGTTGATGTATACCCCCAACATTTGCATTGTTGATTTTAGTAGCTAATTTGTAGCTGTTTAAAAAAAAATAAGTTAATAATTTATTATTATTATTATTATTATTATTATTATTAATATTGATGGTATCCAGATTGTTTGACTTAAAGAAACTGCTGATTCCTCTGATGATAAACCTCTGTATGTGAAATTACAAAGATAGAAAGAAAAGAAAAAATACGTACTTTGATTCCCAGTTTAACTGGATCTGGATGTGCCTTGGTGGGTCCATTTCCACCAAAAAAGTGGAAACTACATATATATATGTATCCTTTGTCACATTTTTTATGGTAAATCACGTCAGCCACAATGATGTACTCATAGCATACACCTTTCTCCTTGTCAGGCTTTGGAAAACCGTTTCCCAATCCAATGAACCAAACACCATCTTTCTGGTATCTCGAATCACTTGGACATAGACAACAATTAATTTTACTATATGTTCTCTACATATATTTCTCAGTACTGACCTTTCCACAGTGTGACATCAATACAAATCATATGTTAATCTAAAATACCTCCAAAGATGACTTCACGGTGAAATTCTTGTCAAGGGTTCACCGGCATTTTTTTGAGTGGCTGCACTGTAAACAGAGCAGCATGTACACAGAACACTGATTTCACTTCCAGATCATCACTAAGGCCTAATTACACAGTGTGCACTGTCGCCAAAATACATACAGACAACCACTCTCAGAGCTCCTATTCTCAAGAATAAACAATTAACTTTAAATCCATACCAGAGATACATCAATATAACTCTTCTATCACCACCAAAAGGAGAGAGGAAAAAATGTTGAAAAATAGACTAGAACTACATTCGTGGGTACTGAACTGGAAGTATTAATTGTGATGCGAGTCCTGACAGAGTTAGACAGTTTCACCTCAATGGACAAAACTTCCATCCATGATCAAATCAATATCTCTTAAATACTTTTGCAAAGTTTTAAGGAATTTCATCCATGAATAAAACAGCTACAGACTTCTAGCTGACACCAGTGTAAAACAAAAACAAGCCAATTCTAAATGGCAGCATGTCAAAAATGCTCAAAAACTTAAAGTTTAATTGTGAGTTTGTTTATCAAGATAATCACTTCAAATAAACTGTAATTAGTTTTTAGTTCTAACACCAATCTGGAAATTACTAGAAATTAAAACTTGACTGTGAAACTTTCTTAGAAAATGTAATTTAAAAAAATGATACATATTTTTATAAGAAAATTTAAAATTAATTTAAATTTTAATAAAAATTCAAAACCAAAAGTTGACAAAGTTTGTTCTATGGCAAAGTCTCATTTCTTTATTATAAACATCAATGGTTTTCCTTATCAGTTGTGATACAATAAAACCAGAGTCTGTCAATCAAATGTAACACCTTAAATCGGAAATCATCAAAACAAGGTAGCTAGGAGTACTGAACATGTATATGACAATATTTACAGCCATGAAGGGGAGGAACCCTTATGGTAGGCTTCCAATCAGATTGAAGAGTTGGTGCAGATATCTGAAACCTAGCAAGCTTGGCTTATTTCCATGTTATAAAACTGAGTGAAAGAGGATACTTCTTGTAATTTACATGCAGTTATTGCAACTGAAACAATGAAGGGGTACAAGAAGAGGAAGACAAGATTTTTTAAACCTGGAATTTTTCCACATAACAAAGGAGTCAGATATCTGACTGATGATACTCTACCAATTTCCAGTGCTGCATCAGTTCCAGTGACCAGAAGACTGGAAGCAGACAAGTTCTCTCTCATAGCAGTGACAAAGCCGACAAATGGAGTTCTTCAGTCAGCTCAGATTCCAGACTGTAATGCCAAACTGGGGTCTGCAAAACTTCTACAAGCATCATCCAAATCAAAACTGGACCTGAAAAAGATAGAATTAAATGAGCACGATGGAACACGTATGATATGCATGAAAAAAATGTTGAAATGTGGAATGATATCATCCATCGCTATGGTCATCAATTCAACATATAGGACAAGCCAGAGTTCCAAATTGTTAATGAAAGAAAATGGGGACTTGCTTGGAAGCAGACTTGTAAAAACTGCAGTTTTAAGTCACCAGAGTATAATTTGTATGAGGAGATAAAAACAGATAAACCTGGGCCAAATCCTGCTGCTGTTAATCTGATGTTTCAAGCTGGACTACAAGATACCCCTATGGGCAACACCAGAGCTAGATACTTACTTGCAGCCACTGACATTCCACCACCTAGTAGATCATCTATGCAAAGAGCATCCAACAATGTAGGCAAAGAAACTGTTGAGCTCAATGAAATTGATATGACAAACTTAAACTAGTCAGACAGGTTAATGTCATGAGTGGTATTCAGCATCCTAAACAAATAAGTGTTGATTTTGATGCCAGATATAATGCCTTTAGCTTTGGACATGAAAAGAAACCTGGCCAAAGTTCATCACAAGCTGTTGGAAGGAACTGCCTGTGAAACTGTTACAGAGAAGCAGTACATTGTGGGGTCTACAGTAGAAAACAAGCTCTGCTGGACTGGAGCATGGCTGAAGGGGAAAGGTTTTGATATGCAATGTCCAGGAGGCCATGTTGACTGCACATCAAATCAGTCACCAGTTGCACCACATTCAGAGTATGATATGGCAAGAGAAATTGGAAACAAATTTGTGCTGCAAGAGATTCTCATTAAACATGTAACAACAGATGGAGATGCACAAGGTGCTGCTGGTTTCCAAGCTGCTTACAACATTCTGCATCCAATGTGGGAAGTAGAAAGACTGTCAGACCCCATCCATCTGGGTCATTTACAGTTCAAACGGTGCAACTCTGCAGTATTTAGTGATGCAATGTTTCGAGGAATAATAACAAGAGAAGGAAAAAGGCTCAAACAGAAAATTATCAGTCAAGACATCAAAGCTCGGTGCAGTTTGATCTTCAAGCAACTGATGGAGGATAACAGAGGTGATGTTATAAAAATTAAAGGTCAACTTCCACAAGTACTGGATGCCACTCTGTGCTGTTATTCAGGGGACTGCTCAAAATGTCGGCATTATTCCAAGGTTTGTGGGGGACGAAGTACTAACAACTGGTGGATGCGATCAGCATACCTAGGCCCTCATAAAGTGACTCATCTTAACATGACAGAAAATGATAAGACAATCCTGTTGTTAAAAGACACAAAAAAGAACACATGGTACAGAAGGGAAAACTGTAGTGGGGAAATCCGTAGGCAACACAACGCATGTTATGTGCAGTTGTGTTACTTACTACCACCTGATGAGACCTATGGAGGGGTCGAAACAGTTTTTTTCTGAATATAAAGACATAAATAAAGAAATTAAAAAGCAAAATAAATAAATCTTTAACAAAAGTTTAACATAAAATATAAATAAGATACCATGACATACTAGATGAATGAATGAATGAATGAATGAAGGAATGAATGAATGAATGAAGGAAGGAAGGAAGGTAGGAAGGAAGGAATCTAAAATAGCACTTTTATATTAGTATGACTGACCTACTAAAATAAAGGTTACACTCTCTTTTCTCCTCCTTACTCAATACATCCATCCATCTATCCTTTGATGCTTGACATAATTCAACATGGATGTGGGTGGGTGTATAAGATATATCATGATACCTGTATTATACATTTTTATAATTTCAACTTCATCATGCAGTCTGGAAAGTCACCATGGCCAATGCAATACCCATAACCTTTGCAGCACTGCCTATTATTGTTAATAGAATGGGGTTCTAGATTTAGATGGTTTGCATTCACACACAAACTATTATGGCATAAATGGGATGCATCAAGCTCCTTTGGAATAGTCAGACTTCTCAACTTGACCATTAATGCCAGTCTGTGGACATGCTTTTTCTTACAATGTATTTGTCTCAGGGTCCCTATATGACAATAAGCCATATAATCTATTGGACGTTAAATTTCCTGTCCATATTATACAATGACTATTAGGTGCTAACACAGAATTTAACGAAATTTTAGCTGACAGGTTTTCAAAAAAATTCCTCCATTGCAACTTGTATATGGTGTAGGAATACATTGCTGCTAATACTAATGAGTGTTCCCTCCGTTAGATACCATTTCTGTGAATTTATGGGGTAAAAATTGATTTTTAATTATTTTTGTTTAAAAGGTTAATTAAAATTTATTTAAATTAATTTTTAAAATTTTTAATTTTAATTTCTAATTGCTACAGTCAATATACACAAGCTGTGAAAATTTCAACTATCATTAATAATAAAAAATTTATAGCATATTAAAGTTTCATCAATATTGCCCTGACCACAATTAATTTTACTATATGTTCTCTACATATATTTCTCAGTACTGACCTTTCCACAGTGACAATCAACACAAATCATATGTTAATCTAAAATACCTCCAAAGATGACTTCACGGTGAAATTCTTGTCAAGGGTTCACCAGCATTTTTTTGAGTGGCTGCACTGTAAACAGAGCAGCATGTACACAGAACACTGATTTCACTTCCGGATCATCACAAAGGCCAAATTACACAGTGTGCACTGTCGCCAAAATACAAAAAGACAACCACTCTCAGAGCTCCTATTCTCAAGAATAAACCATTAACTTTAAATCCATACCAAAGATGCATCAATATAACTCTTCGATCACCACCAAAAGGAGAGAGGAAAAAAATGTTCTAAAAATAAACTAGAACTACATTCGTGGGTACTGAACTGGAAGTATTAATTGTGATGCAAGAACACTTGTACATGAGCCAAGCAACACTGCTTAGTGGTCACCATATTAAAAAAGTAATTATGTTTCCAGAAGAATATATAGCTTGTTTATAACTTTCAAAAATGCTGCCAGCATCCGTGTTACTATGTGTCGCTAGCGGCTTTGTCCGAAAACAATACTGTATGGCTGCAGCAAGGGCAATGACATCATGGTTTATTTTTAGCATGAGGCTGAATTAAGGGGTCTCCCTAAACACAGTAATGGACAGTAATGGGCTGTAATGGACAGTAATGGGGACAAAAATAGAATATTGCAAAAGAAATTATAGTAATGTACATTAAATATTATAATTTTTATTGTAAGGACTTGAATACATAAATCATAAATAACAAATGTTGTTGTGATATTGTTTTATTAGTGCACATAATACGCTTTAATTAAAATAATGCCAAAACTCTCTCTCTCTCTCTCTCTCTCTCTCTCTCTCTCTCTCTCTCTCTATATATATATATATATATATATATATATATATATATTCTTTGCTAAGACTGTCCACATTTTTTATTTTGTTCTAGTCTGACTCTGCTCAGATCTCATCATTTTTCTGTGGTGAGGTTTTTTCCCTCCTGATGGTGTCTTTGGAAATGTGATTTCACCATTTGTCGACCTTACTGTTAACTTATTAATTTATTTATACCCTTGTCTTTGAAAAACTTTCTAAATATTGTTTGTCGTTCAGTTTCTGTTTCTTGACACCAAACGTCAATATAAACTCTGTGATGCATATAATTGGATGCCAGCTTGAAATTGCCTCTTCCAATCAATGATCTTTCGGCGTCTTTATACTGGGAACTGACAATCGATTATAGTACCTCTATCAAATCAAATATATTTATTTTGCTTCCAGTTGGTTCCAATCTTCATGATATTATTCGCATACATGCCAACCCCTGACGAGGAAAAAGTGTAATCCATGTGGTCAAAAAGAGGAATCCAAGCAGAAAAAGAGTAATCCACATATAACATACTACAATTACAATTAACAATGATTTATTTGCTTTTCTCGTCTTTTATCATTCATTAATGGTTCAAGTGTTCATATGTAGCACTTTAGCTTTAGAAAGCAACAGATTGTCATGTTGTATTTCAAAACATTTTGTACCAGCTGAGGCCATGAATGTTTTGCATACCAGTAGAGCACTCATTACTGGGTTACTTAGCCTGGACCTGAATTCAGTTTTATTTTTGTTAACAGCACTGAACAATCTCTCACAGTCAGCATTAGAATGGTAAAGAACCAATATTCCTTTCATAACCTGACAAAGAAGAGGAAATTTATTTCTTCCAGTGATAGAGTCTTTTAGCTGGGAAATAAGGTGCCATTGCACATCAACTCTATCTGCATTAAGTATATTGTCAGGTAGAATCCCAACTTGATACTTCAGGAATTCTTCTTCCAGATGATCCAAGTTAGACAAGGGTGGCAATAGAAAGGGATATCTCTTGACAAAGAATCTAACACTTTTGAAGCTTTTAAAAGCAGTTCATCTCCATATGGGAATTTATGGAGCATGTAATCACAGGAAGAGTAGAATTGTGTTCTATGAATTCTCTTGCTTCTGCACCAATAGCTAGATCTTCATTATCTTTCTGGTTTGCATGGTCATGAAAGTCAATATCAGTTAAAAGTTTGGCTGATGCGATGATTTCTGGCTTAATAAACCTTATTAGCAAATCTGACAACTGGTTTGACAGAATCTTGTGCATAATATGAATGCATGGTTCTTCTTTCTGCAAGACATTTGCTGCATCAAACAATGGAATGGCACTCTTCATAAACAAGCAGTACAGTTTTGTAACTGGATCATTAAGCTTTTTGTAAACCATCTCACATGCTAGTTTTGCCCTTGGAAGTATGAGAAGATCCAGTATGCTTTTTAACAGATTCATACTCTGAAGAACCTGATCCAGATGGCTGATGAAATTTTATGTCAAAAGATTTATCTTTCACAGTCATGGTCTGAGCCTGGAGGCCCTCTAGCTGGATAGATAGAGGCCTCTCAAATAAAAATTCCATGGATTTAAATTTCTTTCTTTCTGCTACACCAATCTCTTTATTGTTAGTATGTCTGTCTATACTTTCATCTCTTGTTCTCTTCTGACTTGCAATAACAGATTCTGCTTTTGTACCACTCTTCTTCACTTTTCCACCATGTTTTCTCTGTGCAGATTCACTTTCAGTTTGAAAGAATGCTTGTAATGCATCCCAAAGCTCAAGTAAATGGCTAACACATTTGCCAAGGGATAACCATCTTGTACACACATGCTTTATAACTTTATAGTCTTCAAGATCAAACTGATCTTGTAACAACTTTAGAGCCTGTTTCCTTTTACTATTTTTCTCCAAATAATAGTAGATATCTATTAATAAATGGCCAATATCTACTTCTAATTTATCAGCAGCCTTACCAGCAGCAAGGTGCATCAAATGACAGGGGCAACCTGTTATGAACACTGATGGAGACATTTTCAAAATATAGGATGCAACTCCTTTATGAATTCCAGTCATCACTGATGCATTATCAGCTGCAAACCCCATACAGTTCTGCCAACTTATGTCATGTTTCTTCAAAACATTGTCAAGCAAATCAAAAATGTTTTGTCCAGTGGAATCTACTGTTAATTCTGGTAAAGAAAGAAGAACACTCATGACTTTGCCTTTTTCACTGTCAAAGTATCTAACACATACTGGGTACAACTTTTTAACATCATAATCACAACTCCCGTCTGTGGCAATACTAAACGGCCCAATTTTCATTGCTTCTGCAGTTTTAAGTGAAGTATCTTCTGCTAGGCACCGAACAATATGAGATGATTTTGTTCTTGCACAAGCATATTTTCCCGCAATTTTCGAATCAGGAAACATCGGCTTCAACAAGGGACCAACGTCGTCTGCTACCGCTAATGGTAATCCGTGTTCTATTAAAACCTCGGTAAATAAGAAGTTACCTTAGTATTAGAGTTCGTAAGGCGAGCTAATTCGATGTGTTTCCTTGTTTTCACGTGTTTTTCCACATCAAATTTACCACCATGACCAATGCTAAAATCGTTTCCGCAGTCTGCAATGAGCATTATGCTGTCCTAGAATGGAACGCTGTATTATGCCATTCATATATTCATCTTTGAATTTTTGGAGGACTCGTTGTTTTGCTTTTTTCTGATCCATCTGCGAAATTTTTTGGGGAAAAAATGTGCTCTAACATACACAAAGACTAGAATCCATCTTAACATCTGAAGCCATTTAGCGCCAACGATTAGACGTCACGTGATGATGCCCTCGTCGTGTTTGGAGGATTGATTACATTTTGCTTTGTTTATTATTGACTTTTTCTAACCCATCTGTGAAATTATTTAAGAGATATTTTTTGCACTCATAAACGCATTGAGAATTTTTTAATACTTTTTAGCGCAAAAAAACTTTTAGACTGGTTCTGCACTATACAAAATTAGAACAAAGAGTATGTGCATAATGATTTAAACTAAACAGAAACCAGCCTGTTCTCTCCACACTAAGCCGCTATAAATAGAATATGAGGTCGAAAGTTTGAAAGTGTCTTAGTAACATGATAGTTGCTATAAATAGAACATGAATATTAGGAAAGTCCACGGACAAGTATACTCGTATATCGTAGTTATGTAGAAGCGGGGTATTTTTTAATTAAAAATAAAACAGTATGTAAAAAATAAAGTAATGCTAATAAAAACGAAAAAAAATTTTTTTTTTTGCAAGATGGATATATCGAAAAAGCGTAATCTATAAACGTTACCGCGTAACGCGGAATTTAGTGGGAAAAAGCGTAATGATTACGCCAAAAGCGTAATGGTTGGCATGTATGTATTCGCAGTGGGCGTCTACATTTTAATCATCATTAGTTCTATATTAGTGACATGTATTTTCACACAAAAAAATAGGTTTCAAGAGCTAACAATGCAACCAGTAATCAACACCAACATTACCAAAATCAATATTTGCTTTCGCCACCGAAACGAAAACGCATCACAATGTACATAAAAGATATTTACTGCGGACGCGAGGTTATTCGGATCTTACCGGTCTGACAATGGTGAAATCCAAAGCTATCCAAATGTAAACGCAATACTGCCACCTCACCAAGTGGTTTCCTTTTGGAAGGGTTGTTGAACGTTCTCATCTCCTCTGCGTCTTACCTTGTCTGACGAATTATTCGCTTAGGTGGTAGGCGATACTTTCATAAATTGGCGTCTGTAAAATTTCATGTGTCAAGCCTATGGTTAGTCTGAGCTTCCTCTGACCGTTTCCATCCCATTTTTTATATTTGGACAGTTGTATTAGGGTGTATACAGTCGACTCCGGTTAACTGCACACCCTCGGGCCCGTCACGAGACCGTGCAGTTAACCGGAGTACGGTACAGTACACTTTTAAGCATTGTGGAAAAAACGGGACCGGCGTGATTACGTGCAATTATCCAGAGTGTGCAGTTAACCGATGTGCAGTTAAGTGGAGTCGACTGTATTGGAATATTGTTATACCATGTGCTTAGATCGTGTACAATTTCCACAAGTGCAGTATCCCAAAAAATGTCAGCCACATTACATCAAAGTAGCATAGATATGCCAACATTATCTCCATTGTGCATGTTACAAATGCAAACAATTTGACCTCACCTACGTCACTCTCTGAAATTGAAAAGTACATAATAACTGGTGGGCGCCCCCTTACTGGCAAATATAAACAACTTTTTATCGAGATATGCCTGCATGAAATCGATAGGAATACGATTTATTTTCTAAAAAATCGCGAGCATGTCATTTGTCGTGTTTTTAATCCACTGAGAAACTAGATGAAAGTACAATGTTGTTGAAATTTTGACCTGGATCTTTGTCATTTGCATTCCAATTCACATGACTATATAACTCTCGCAACCAAAATTTAAATGACATCAGAGGTCAAGTAGTCACGTGATCTTGACAATAAACAAATTTCCAAAGTTGTTGTACATAGAATTTGAAAATGTTACATAGAAGTCATTGAAAATGTTACATAGAAGTCATGTAATGTTTGTAAATAAATATAATGCACACTTAATTCTTAATACATTTATTTTGAAAACAATGACTAGAAACTTGTTGACAGGGTTCCCGCAGGTCATGGAATCCTGGAAAAGTTTTAGAATTTAAAACATAAATTTCAGGGATCTTGAAAAGGAATGGAATTTGTCAAAACCTTGCAAAGTTTTGGAAAAGTCATGGAATTTCTGACAAGGGAGTTAAAAGAAATTGATTACTTCAAATTTCTTAGAGCACAGAGCACCAGTTAAATAAAACACGATAAGAAAGATACGATAGATAAATGGTTTCATTTCATATAACAAGAGTAAGTTCCCCTAACAGTAGATATCACGTGGTTTCCAGTGTAGTTCGATTGGAAAATTCAAATGGTCAGACGTGCCGCTTTTGAGTAATTACCACTTGGCGATCTGTCAAATCGAAGTGCACAGGTGGCTTGAGAACATCACTGTTGTAGAGAAAAGTCCTGTCCCTCATTCCATATCTAGCAACATATATTGATTCACTTAAAAAGCATCCAAATTAAAATCATTTGAGAGTCTCAAGGAAGTGGTTAAGTCTCGTCTCTTCGTTCCTCAAGCACAGTTTTTCCTTTCAGTGGGTAGAGAGATGGAGCCATTTTTACAGGAATTTCAAGGAGACACTCCATTGCTGCCTTTCCTTGCATAGACATTTTCAAAATGATCAGGGGTCTTATGGAGCGATTTGTAGCTCAAGATCATCTGGACTGTATCACAGAGGCATCAAAGCTCATTAAATTTGATTTAACAAATTGCAAACACCTTAAAGACTCTGCAAATATTGAAATTGGCTTTGTGACAAAGTATGTGATTGCTGACTTAAAAAAATAAGGGAAATTGACAGATAGGGACATTTTGGCTTTCCATCTTGACTGCAGGAAATTCCTCCAAGCTGTTGTATCAAAATTGCTGACAAAATCACCAGTGACTTTTGCCCATGTAAGAAATATGACATGCTTGAACCCAGAGAAAATGATGAAGGATATAAAGACCAGCATTCAGTCATTCCAATCACTTGTCAAAATTCTAGTCAATCCAAACCAATGTGATGCCCTGGTTAAAAACTACAAAGTCTTTTTGGAAAATTGTTTGAAATCGGAAGACTCTGTGAAATTTGCTCAGTTCTCCAGACAGATAGACTGCTTAGATTCGTTTTTTTCATTCCTTGATGGCAGACAAAAAGGAATATACTGTCTTGTGGCCAGTTGCAAAACACCTTCTAACTCTTGTCTCATGGCCAGGCAGATGATGAACGAGGATTCTCCATTAACAAAGAAGCCATACGAGATAATCAAAAGCAGCGGTCTCTCGTTTCAAGAATCATTATTGATAGTATTTGGAACGTAGGAGGCATTGAAAATGTAAATATTAGTAAAGAAATGTTAAGTTATGCTTCAAATGCTAGACACACATACAGACTATACTTGGATGAGGAGAAGAAAAAGAGGGAGGAGTGTGAGAGGAGCAGAAAAAGAAAAGCAGGTCTTGAACTGGGTGACATGTTAAAGAAAAGAATACGATTAATGGATGACATCCAGCAGTTGCTCAAATTGGCAGATGAAAATGCGGATAAAGCCGAAAAGGACAATAGCCTAAGCCTGCTAACTGCATCCAGTTCTCTCAGAAAGGCTGCAAAAGTAAAACAAGAGACTCGGAAGGACCTTGAAAAGGAGATAAAGCAGAAAAAGTTTGCTTCTCACTAAATACAAGAAAGCAACTGGAAAGCGATGTGTTTTGTTAGTATTGTAAATAGGAACACATACAAAGACTACATAGGATTTGTTTATTTTTTTTCTTTTGAATACAAAATACATTGAACATTGGATTATGACATGAATTACTACATAAAGTCAAGGTGTGCAACCCCAGGTAAATTTAAAATGGACATATTAAAAATATTTGTCGTTAACTGATTTGTTATTTTTCATTGATAGATGTCATTATTTCTATTAATTTACTTCACAAAGCAAGATAGTGTGGTCCTTGAGTTTTGTGAAATGGCCCTGGAAAAGTTTTGGAAAAGTCATGGAATTTGTTTTTGTTAAATCTGCTGGAACCCAGTGTTGATATCGCAGCAGGGTGGAGAAAACCCATTTCAACATGTGCTGAGCACACGTGAGTGATGTTTTTGATGGTATATTCAAGTTTTCTTCAAGTTGCTGCAACATTTACAGATTTCTGGTCATTGTTTTTGAAAAGTTTTGTTTCGTTTTATCAATGAAGATTACATGACTTTTTTTGATATGTTTGATTTGTATTCCTACAGCAACACTAACAATGGTTTATTGATGATAACGTGATTATATGACTACTGATGTCATTGACATGTAGGTTGTGAGATTTGTGTAGTCATATGACTAGGAATGCTAATAGAGAGATCCAGGTCATCTCGATTGTCAGCTTATTCAAGAAATAACGAATGCTGTGCTCGCTATTTTTGAGAAAATAAATCGTATTCCTATTGATTTCATGCAGGTATATCTCGATGAAAGGTTGTTCAAGTTTGCTAGGCTGGCTATAAGCCGGTGTGTCTCTCTAAACACCCCAAGAACATCCCAGTATTGCATATATTCACACCATATCTCGCAAAACCGTACCAAGAAGCTGAAAAAAAGAAAAGAAAACACACATACGGACATTGTTACTATCAATTATTTATAGTATTGGTTGACGGCCCTATGAATGAAAATCTATGGAAATGAACTCTTATGCATCAAATCTCTTTAATTTTATTTATATATTTTTTTTACACAATTTCCTCATTAAATGACAATGCAGCATACTTTTCATTTATTTAAATTGTTTATGCTCTATGTTAACAATTTTCAAAATAAAAGAATGAAGGAATAGTTAAATTGTTGTTGAGATAAACAAATAATTTTATTTACAATAAATTTTCTATTTTGTCTATTTAACGACTTATTTGTGGTATTACTAATTATTTATAAATGTTGATAAATATGTTGATAAATATTCACATTACTGTACCGGAATACTCTTGGACAAAATGGGAGTTATTTACCCTTGGTAACTCCTGACCTTACTAATTTTCCTGTTGCACAAAACATCGCTAAATATTTGCAGTCTTTTTTTGTTTTTGGTCTTTTTGTGCTGTTGTTGAAATTATGTAAAGTTTAAATTGTCCTTGGAGAGTCTTTAGGTTTCTTGGTGTGTTTAGTGAGACCCATAAACTGGCTATCCTACACCGACACCAGATTGTGTTGGCTGGTTCCAATTTTTCAGTAGGCAATGGACTTTGACCATTCATCCCAACATAATTATCCAAATATGAAAAATAGGGTGGTAAGGGTCAGAGGAAACTTGGGATTGCCTATGGTGTGTCTTTTTCTAATATTATTGTTTAATAATTAAATTTCAAATATATTTGTGAATTTGGTGTTTTTAGCTTGTGTTATTCTCGGTGTTGATGTGAGGCATATACATCCACTCATTTACTAAATACTTTATAGTATGTAGACAGTGAAATAACCGTTAATAATAAAATATGAATAGGAGTCCATGTTGTGTTGCAAAATGGATTCTTCGCTTTGTTGCCAAAAGGATTTGTCTTGTACACAAATGATCCGTAATGTTAATACGAATGATTTAAGAAGAAATTTGTGCAATATGTGAAGTAGGGTAAAACTTTACTGTTTTTTCTCTATTGTTTACAGAGTTTTTGGGACTGAATATGAGTTTAATGATGTTTTAATTTTGTCTGTATAGATCCAAATGCATGAATATAAACATTTCATTCCTCAAAAGGATACCCTGTAAACAAATAGGATCTTTTATGTTAAATTGCTGCTGTGAAAATTAATTCATATATACTATAGAGACAATACTAAAAAAAAAACTTTTTTGTTGGAAAAAGTAGTTCTCATTTGTAAAGACGATATTCCCATGTACATAAGAGCTCTTAAAGTATTTATTTAGTAATGAACTTTGTAGACAAATAAATTTATTTAAAAAAAGGTGAATTTACCATGTACATAAAGGGCCCTTAATATATTTATTTAATAATGAACTTTGTCACCAAATAAATTTGTAAAAAAGTGAATTAATATGTTAGTAGATACCTTGCACATGATGTCATCAACATCAGACATCTTTTGGGCCACCTTTCTTAGCAAATTTATTGAAACAATTATCTCCATGAAGAAACACGGAATGAATTCAAAATGGTTTTGTATTGAAAATTTTTGTTGTAAATAATTATTATTTATGCAGAATAAATCTTTTAGTTATAGTCCTGTATCATAATAGCAGTATGTGACAAATTCCATTCCTTTAAATGATGTCAAATGTTCAGGTTGACCCAAAAGATGGCAGACACCTTTGATGCAGGAGGTAAACCCGGCTGGAACTTGAAAACTAATAGGACTTGCAAAAACGATTTCTCAGATACAGAAAGGACCATAGTAATGATTTGAAACAATATATTTTTATATAATTTATATGATGTTGATTAAACGATTTTTTTATGTAGATACATAAATGGATATAAATATATTATTAATGAGTAGATACACATTTTTCTTCTATAATATATAATGATTTATATTAAATGTATTTAAATTAGGAAATGACAGGATATTTGGAATGTATAAATAATGCTGCCTTTATTTACTTTTTAAAAAGACATAACATGTTTGGTTTGCTATTATTATATATCTGAATTAGTAAAGCACAAAATTGTTCTAGGAACAATAACAGGCCCCACTCAAATGTCGAGGACATCATTTCCTCCATTTTTATTTTCAACTTGATAAAATACTTATAACTTTGGACAACTCTTGTGTTGACATTCATGTATTTCCATGTTACTTCAATAAACTGGAATATCTTGTATCTTTCAATAAATAAGGAAATATTTTACTGATAATTTCCATCCTTTGTTTATTTATGTGTAAGTTGAGTTTCACAACAACAAGGGACTACAGCACTTATAAAAAAAAGAAAAATAAAGAATATTACAAAACAGTAAGTGGGGCCACAAAAAGGCATTGTTGTCAAGTGCTCCAGGTGCAATCTGAAAAAACTTGTTATTTGTGGTCTTCTAGCAACTGGAATCTAGTTGATTCTAGGCATACCTGATTACCTGTCACACAAAAAAGAACAACATTCCATCCTCTTCATCTACTTTTTCTAACTTTTCATTCAGTTCTCACATGTTTAGACAAACATCTTCAGCGGCTGTTCAGAATGAGGGTCTAGACTTCAAAAAAGCCATTCAACTTCCCCCTGTAGGGAGATAACGGATGTTCTTGCATCTAGTGTTGTTTCGATTATCGATTATAATCGATCATCAGTTGGATGAGCAAATAATCGATTGTGAAGTCCATAATCGATTGTGTGTAAAGGGAGACTACTTTTTAAGTGTATGAAAAGCACAAAGGTTTGTAAAACTCCCAGCCACTAAAGTTGACCTGAAATTTATTAATTCCCTTCACAAATACAAATATGAAACCTTATTATTCATAATTAGGAACATATAGTCAAAGTTGTTAAATTGTTGAGTTAATACATTTAAGCACATTTTTTTGATTTGTTTCAGTCAAATTGCAACATCTTTCGTAGTATTTATAAACAATGACAAGAAAAACATGTCCTTCTATACTATAAATTATAGACACATCACATGTGAATGAAAGAATTTTGGGGGATTGTAGCAGTATTTCAGTTACATATGACTGATCAGCCATAAAAAGTTGCGTTCATTTAACAAAGTTGTAGGACAAAAGTAACACATAATGTAATATTATTGTCAGGTTAAAGTATACATGTCATTCAAAGAGATTACTCCTGTACATTTATAAACATATTGAACTCTTGATCAAAGATATAACTGTTTAACAAAAATTAAAATTTGCTCTTAGTAACTAATTATAAGTAATGATTAGTTGGTTAAAGGGAACCGATTATTGATTATGAATTTCTGACCGATTCCCATCACTACTTGCATCCCAAACAGCATTCATGCGTCAGGTAGCGGGTTGCTCTTTACTGTTTGGGAGGTAGAGCACTGCGTCTGTGGGTTGCTCCCTTTGGTTAGGGAGGTAGAGCACCACAATGGAGGGTTGCACCCTCCTATCGGGATGTAAAGCACTGCAATAGTGGGTTGCATCCTCCTTCTAAGGAGGTGGAGCACCACAACAGCAGGTTGTGCCTCCATTGAAGGAGGTTGAGCACCGTAACCATTGGTTGCATCCTCCTTTTACGGAAGTTGAGCACCACAATAGTGGGTTATTTCCTCCCATCAGGTAGTTTGAGCACTGCAATACATTTTGTGCGACTGGCAACATGTTGGCCCCTTCCATTAGGGAGACAACACATCACACTCATGATGGGCCAGGACCGAGCTACCCCATCATCCCCTTTCCACCATCCCAGCCTGTGCATAATTTACAATCCATACATAGGATTGAGGCTAGGAATAGAGAATTTTATATGAACACGATCACATGACTCCTCGATTCTGCAATTTGGGAATTTTTTTAAAACTGTGTATTAGAATACAATATAATTTTTGTTTTAGTGAGAAATTAATTCATGTTAACTTTTATTCAGACCAGTTGGGTTTTAAAGGATTAATTTGTATCGCTGGAGATATTTGGTGTGCTCATATAGAGATCTTGTACAGAGACAGTTTATCAAAATGTTATTCAGATTTCCAATACTGGAGTGTTAAATATTTTGTTTCTACAAGCTCTAAATAAGCACACTACAGACTTAAGCATATCTCATCAGCTTCCATCTTGGATTTTCCAACAGGACTCAAACTTGAATCTAGTAGAACATTTAATTTCTAGGACTTTCTTAATTCGTGGATTAATCTTGAATTGTTTTTGAATTTGATTCTTAAAACTAGTTCTTTTTTCATTTTTACAATCTTTTTCCAGGGAAATAAATTATTTTTTAAAGTTTACAAAGCTTGCCGTTTTTACTTATTCTGTGTTACTGTTTATTGGAGCCTAAATACTTAAGTTGTGATTATTACTTTTCTGTAATGGATTGAAGCACAGTAATATTGTGTGGAAATAAATTTGGAGAGAACAAACTATATATATATATATATATATATATATATATATATATATATATATATATACACACACACCTTTAATTATGATATTGTTGAGCAGTGCATATTACAAATCTTAATAACCACAACAATAATTTGTGGTGCATTGTATTTTTTATATTTTATATTTGTCTTAACAATTTTGTATTAAGAATCAGTTTGGGTTACATAAGTCAAATGACAGCTTTATCAATATATTCCTTTATACTATATGCATGGAGGTTGTGAATCATTGATTACAATATTATTTCTTTGTCAGATATAACGGGTAGGACCATGTCAGCAAAATAACCATGGCAAGTTTCACTGGTAGCTCTTATGCATCCAGCCTAGAGACAACAAACTTTGCACGCATTTGCCGAATAGTGGTTGATGTTTTAAGAGACATTCTTTGGCAGGTGCTAACAAATGAAATTCTTCCAGCTGATCTGCCGAAGAAAGTTCAGACAGATATAAAGAAATTGGGAAAACTTGATTTGAAAATAAAGACGTGGCTGTTATCTATTCCCTCCACTACGATTCCCAGTGCTGAGAAGTTTGATGTCTCCTCACTTTACACATTAATAAGGAACCTTTGTAGCCAGGTCCCAACTCCAACCAATCAGTGGGGAGGAATCCCATCCGCAAGTGGAATAACATTGGGTGATGACACAGAGAGGATTAGAGAGCTCAGAAACACTCTTTATGGCCATGCAACGCAGGCCAAAATAGAAACTGCAGAATTTAACAAACTGTGCATAGAGATCAAGAATATTGTCAGCCGGTTTGATGTATACTTTAGTTTCAAAGCTATGAAATGTGACTTTCAGTGTGAGATTGATACCATTCTTACATGCTTTATGGACAAAAGCCTTGAGGATGACTACATTGACAAAATGAAAGAAATTGTTAATTTGTCAGGTAAGTGCATATTTCAATGCATAATTAAATGGAGTTTTCAGGCAGCAGGATATTATTATTTTGCTAGCATTCTACAAATTGAAATGTTTCAAAAAGGAAAGTTCCAGAGTGGAAATGTAAATTGTCTTCTGCAGTGTTCAGTTTCTTTTCAGCACTATTTTCCTGGTTAGTTTTTCTACAGTAAATGTATGGATAAATATAAAATGGAATAAAAATATTCATTAATGTCAAATGCATCTTTAAAATGATGCTTTAAGCCTGAAACTGTTAATCTTTGAATCTAATTACACCTCTCCCTTGATAACTTGACCCAGTATAGTACAAATACATATATTGTACAATTAGCAAGGGAATGAATTACCGAGGGACCTCTGAAACATTAAGAATGGGGTGCCTACCCAGCTAGACATTCAGAAATCACTGTGTGTGTGTTTAGATGTATGCTTTTAATGGCTGAATACTCATTTTATACAAACATTGAGAATAATCACAAATAAACAGTACTTTCTCTAATAAAAGTGGTTGCTCTTCTGTATAAATTACCTTTTTTTCTCAAGATAACCAATATCAGAGACCTTATGAAAATGTAACTCCAAGAGGTAATGCATGTGTAACTCATTGTTTACCTGCAAAGTATTGTCATTATATCACTGCCTTTTGCACAACAAAACAAGATTACTTTTGTTCAAAAAGTAGACATTGGTTTTAATGAGAATATGTCAGGATTGAAATTAGTTTTTTTTAAAAATTGTTTCATTAGTGAAATATTGATGGCGTGATTTAGTTGCAAGTAAGAGTGAAACCTCTGCTCATCCTTGTAAATTTGTGAGTTCCAATTCAGTAATGTTAAGTTCACTACAAACTATGGAATTCACTACATGTATTTGGTAATGAACTGTATATATCAAACAGATGTTTTAATTTCAGGTTGTCAAGGATTCCTTATGGTAGGTTAATTGTTACCTATACAATGATAGTTATAACATTGTTCAAGTGATCGGTTGAAATGAATCGACTAAAACACATGACCATGACTTTTAAAAAGTATACAGGTTAGATTGCATGCCCTTTATCTTTTGTATTTATTCCATTCCTATCATTTGGTTTGATATGAAAGACATAATTAACATGATAATACAAAGCAGGTCTGCTTTTAATTGAATGTAAGAATATAACAAATACATGTACATCCACAAATCGGAGATGAAAACAAAATCAGCAGTTAGGTTTTTCATAGAAACATGTGCGCAGATAGTTGTGACAGTACAGTGACAATATACTCATCTTAAAATTCATCAAATAGGGTTGATTCTTTCAACATTTTCTAGAACAAATGGGATCTTTTCTTACCTCGGCATCATAAGAAGGTTTGTGAGTTATCTTAGTGCATGAGTTCTCGATGGAGTGGTTTATACATCATATTCAATTGTGGAGATTTTTTAGTGTCCAAATTTTAAATGTTTACTTGAAAAATGCAAACTTTCTTTTATTTATGCATCATTTACTGATATTCAGTCATTTTACTCTGATGTTTAGATCAAATTGGATAGCTTTTCAAAAGAGTATGTTGCTAGTTTTAGTTGCATTTAAGGAAAAAAGCAGAAGTAAAAGCAAAAGCCTATAAGAAAATTTAAGAATGGATTTGTTTGTTTGTAAGCTTGATTCATATTTCTTTTCCATATAGAAGTATTTTTTCAGCTTCGTCTTGCTGAATCTTCATGTCAGGTGAAATTATAAGTGTGTAAGGTTTTAAATGTGTTCATCAACGTTGCATATGTGTCTAGATTTTGGCCTCATTTTAAAAGGGGGAATTTTAGTTGAAACAGTATTTACTTATTTACATTTGTCTGTTTTAATAGGTTAGAAGATTTTTTATTGATTGTTTTTCCAGTTGAATTTATCAACGGAGTTACTGTTAAGTTATTCCTAAAATTTAGTGTAAGTTGGTAGAAAATATTTAAGGAATTGAATTGAGTTAAAAATAACAAAGAAAATCATAATAGGATAACTCAAAATAGGACCTGAAAATTGTGAGAACAAGCAACAGAAAGAAATATCATCACAGGCAACAGCATATACATGTATAGCAATGTTTGGGTACATTTAGACATAAACAAGTATGTGTGATTGGACTGATAGATAAATGTACCGTATTTTCGCGCATATATCCCGCACACGCAGATAATCCGCACCCTCATATAGCCCGCGGGTTTTGGGGTTTTGTGTAAAAAATCGTTGGCATAACCCGCACCTTTGTATAACCCGCAACCATAGATATATTTATACAGCTACAATCGGAAATGAAATCAATTACAGGATCACGGGGCTTCGCTGATGTAGCAAACTGCGATTCTGTTTTCCGTTTTGGTGACAAAATATACCATCTGGTGACATTTGTGGCGACACCAATTTTGGCTGATAAAAACCGTATATACAGTCTTGCGTTTGGAGTAGAGAAAATCAAAGGCACCATGACAGGAAACAATGTACTGGAATATATTGTTAAAATAATAAGTCCTTGTCTCATACTGGCAAACCACACTAACAGTGCACTGTTATATCATAATCCGCTAATGATGATATCTGGCCTTTTTACTTTATGCAACTGACTAGTCAAAATCCAAATCCGCAGAAGGCGAAAACGTAAAATGAGTACAGTCAAGCAGATGACACTAATTTAGAAACAAATACCAGATGGAAGAAGAAAAAATACGTTTGCTTACACTTCAAAGAGAACTGATTACCTTTGAAGCACTGATATATACTAAACAAATAAAACAAATCTATTTCAATGTTCTACAATTATCTGAAGTTGCCGCAGCAATAACAAACAGGTATTTGTTTCACCCTTCAACTGGAGCCTTTAGCGACGCCATCATCAAAGTAAGCCGACACCCTTTGCTCAATAAAAGTCAGGAAAAACACGGTACACAGTGCTTGTGTGCGTGGGACCTGTGCCTCAACTACAGGCTACATAAACACGGACATTTTGAAATAATCTTGTATTCTTGTGAAGTGTAGATTCGAGTTTAAATAATTTCTTTCTGTTTAATTTAAAAAATGCCGAAACGAAAGTCTTACACAGCCGACTTCAAGCTAACTGCCATTGCGTATGCTGAAGTGCATGGCAATAGAGCCACAGGCACAAAATTTGATATTGATGAGAGTGTAATCCGAGGTTGGAGAAAAGAAAAAGGAACGTTGGAGAAGATGAATCCACGAAAACGTGCTCGTCGCGGACCTAAAGCAAAGTGGCCTCACCTTGAAGCTGACCTGAAGCAGTGGATCGTGGCCCAGCGGTAAAATTAGGTACCGTAGTTATTTCGATTGAAAACAGAAAATATTGATTATGAAAACGTGACGGATACGAAATTTTAAGTTTTTATCCCGAAATGTTGATTTAGTCCCGATACCGTAGGTTGTAAAGTCACCGTAGTAGCCATAATATCCAACCCTAGCAAAACAAAACTAGAACAATATATGTTATGTAGTTACGTTTTTCGAACAATATGTTGAAATATCATCATGTGTAAAAAAATTGTGATATAGCCCGCACCCTTATATAACCCGCACCCCCCCTGCGGGGTTTGTAAAATCTGGTATAATCCGCGGGATATATGCGCGAAAATACGGGTATCTAAGATTCCCATTGATATTCCAACTGTCAGTCTTTCAGTTAGTCTTTTCTCAATCACAATACTCAAAAGCCATATTAGTCTGCTTATACTCTTTCCTCAATCATAATGCTCAAGCCATACTAGTCTGCCTATACTCTTTTCTCAACCATATTAGTCTGCCAGCACTCTTTCCTCAACCATAATAATCAAGCCATATTGGTCTGCCAACACTCTTTCCTCAACCATAATGCTCAAGCCATTTTAGTCTGCCAACACTCTTTCCTCAACCATAGTGCTCAAGTCATAATAGTCTGCCAACACTTTTTCCTCAACCATAATACTTGAACCATGTTAGTTTGCCTACACTCTTCCTCCACCACAATACTCGTGCCATATTGGTCTGCCAACAATCTTTCATCAACCATAATACTCAAGCCATATTAATCTGCCAACTCTTTCTGCAACAGTTGTACTCAAGCTGTATTAGTCTGCCAACACTCTTTCCTCAATCATAACTCAGGCCATATTAATCTGCCTACAGACTTGCCTCAGTCATAATGCTAAAGCGATATTAGTTTTCCAACACTCTTTCCTCAATCATAATACTCAAGCCAATAAGTTGATTTTCTTTTAATGTACACAAGAAAGTGGTTTTCTAACATTCCTCTTTTAAAAGTGTGTGGTCTTGAAATTATAGATTAAGATTATTTAGTTCATTAAGAGTGTCTCTAAACATTGCTTGTTTTCCTCAGATGATTTGGGTCATGTAAAGCATCAAGTTGCAGATAATACGAAGAAATTAGAAAGTGTCCTAGATGCAGTTGATGATGTTCGGAAAGGTAATATGTTTAGATATGTTTTTGCATACTCATGATAGATTTGCCTTTAATTATATAAATTTAACTATATAAGAGTTATATTGTTGATTCAGTTATGGATGCATCTATAGGTAAATTAAATTTCTCAGAATAACCTAACAAATTGTAAGTCCCTTTATCTCTTTATATGCCTGTGATCTTACCACAATTAGGTGGGTGAATTAATCAAGTTATAAACTTGGTTGAGAAACCTTTTGAGACCTCCACATTCTTTTGAGCTTGGTTGGATGACTGAACAAAAGATGTACACAAGCACATGGTAATGGTTTTATTGTTAATGGTTCAGTAATAATTAAATTTACAAATATCAGCTTTTTTTAAAGGAGCTAATGACTTTTTAAAAAATGAGCAAAAAGATATTCTTGTTATAGTGGCAATATAGATCTTTAATCGAAGTCTATACAACCTATTAAATCTTAATATAGGTCTTATTTTAGAAGTAAGAATTTGAAATACATCTTTTCTTTGTTCTGGAACTCCTGCTAAAGTACCCATGTTGTATGATAAACAGTTTTTATTGGATTGTCTCACAGGTTGAAAAACTTCAGTCATCTGCAGATTTAAGTATAGATGTATTCCATTGTTTCAAAATACTTGTCTTATTTTAAAATATTTAATTTAAGATCAATAGGCCCTTATTTTGTATAGCTCATAATCATGTGATGATAATTTACAATGTTACTTTTATCTGTTGAAGGAGTAATGGTTGGCTGTAGCCAGCTATATTAGAGAACACCATGGATACCAAAGTATGGTAGCCTATAAGTTAATGACTGGACATACAATATTTGACTGATTTGTGATGTGTGCGTGTGACATATGACTAGTTATGTATAAATCACCATGTAATTGCTTTATAGTCAAGCAGAAAATATAAATTTTTACATCTGTGTATAATTTTTTGTCATTTTTTTAAAAAGGAAATCTTGGTAGAAGATGGGCTAGTGTTTGAGTACTGAATCTAGTCCTTAACATTTTAAATTTCTTAAAAGTTTTCATCATGTATATCTAGTCAGAATATTATCAAAACGTTTGTGTTTTCAAACTTTGGTACTGCAAAAAAAAAGGAATAATCATTTACCAAAAATATCAGTATATGTTCTCATTTTTTTATTAGATGTAAAGGAAAATGCAGAAGATTCAAGGAACCGTTTGTGCAGAATCCAAGAAACTCTTGATATGCTTCACATGGAGAAAGGTAAATTTGGTAGACCACTTTAATTGAGCAATAAATTAATTGTGTGATCTTTATTCCAGCTTCATCATCACTCATTCAAGGAAACCATTTATGAGGCGTAGCTCAGTGCTACTTAATTTCAACTTGTTAATTTTTCCATTATATTATTGGTTAAGACATATCTTTGTCACTGAAATGCGAAACGGTGGAGATAATAAATACATTTTATTCAGCCTGTTTAAAAAATTCCTCTAATAGTAAAACCAACATTTTGACAAAATAAAAGACTTTCATGCACAGTAGTATAAGATAATGGGGATTCTGGATCACTTAACCTCTCCAGCCTTCATTTCCTAGTTTGGCTATCTATATCACTACATATTAAAAAGTCTTAAATGCCCAAATTGGCACTTTTATATCTGGTAAATATGAAAATCTCTTATTTTCGAGAATTTTAAACTGTAGTATACGATATTGGGGATTCTGTACCACTTAATCTCTAGGGCTGTCATTTCCTGATTTGGCTATCTCTATCATCACGTTTAAAAAAGACAGAAAAATCAATGGTATTTAAAGCTCAAATTGACACTTTTATATCTGATAAATATAAACTTTTCTGGAAATAATAAAGTAGTATAAGAGAATGGGGATTCTAGTCCCCTTGACTTTCAGGCCTTCATTAGATTTAACTCTCTCTATTTCCACCTTTAAAAAGGCTGGAAAATCAATGGTCTTAAAAGCTCAAATTGACACTTTTATATCTGGTAATTATAAAAATGTAAAATTTTTATAGAATTGTATTTATTATTTAACCAAACTTTCATCGATTAATTGCTTGATAGATTTATTATTTGAATTTGTTTTATTTCTGATTCCTCTTTTTCAAATTTCTTAAATTCTCTCTTTCTACAGCTAAATCATTTATTTTGAAATGTAGATCAGCCACCTGACTATGATATTCTTAATACTGTCGTTCAAGTGCATTTTTTATTTTCCTAATTTCAGCTTTATTTGAAAGATAATTTTGTTTATATGAACTATATTCATCACAGATTTTTTTTATTTTCCTCATCAAACTTTTCCTTACTCTCTGTTAAACCACTTCCAGTTTTATTACCAGCAAACCCCACAGGGAAAACATCTTTTTTACAAACACTCCTCCATATTTTGTATAGCCACGTCATTCCTATTTCATATTGTTTTGCTATTTCAGCTGGCACTTTCTTTCCTCGTAAATTAATTATTTTCATCTCATCTGCGTTCGATAAATATTTTGCTTGTTTTGGCATGAACAGTAATTATGTTTGGTAGAGATATTAGTAAAAAAAAAATATATATATATAATTAAGTAAATATGATAAGTAATAATGGTGGGTAAATATACTAATAATTATCTTTTAGTAAAATTACTATTCCATATTTCAACAACTACTTATACTAAATTGAAACGTTTTTAAGTGAAATTAACCCTTACTTGTACAGAAAGCTGGTTGTACTGATAATATAATGCATTTAGACCTTTAGTACCGGTACATTGATTTTCCAGCCTTTTTAAAAGTGGAGATAGAGATATAGAGATAGTCAAATCTAATAAAGATGTGATCCAATTTTTGGGACTCCAATTATCCAATCTTGAGTAATTTAAACCTCATCTCATTTTCTTTAGCAAATAAATGGCTTAAGTGGCTTTTTCAAAGCTGCCTATCCATCTACAATTCACTTGCAAGCACGTTATAAACTAACATTTATACTGGTAATGAAATTTTCTGTTTCTTATACAGTACATTCAGTTATAACCAAACCTATGTTTGCAGCAGCACATGATAAAGTTATTAAGTAGCAATAAACAGAATGGAAGTATGATAATTAATGTGATGAGTAGTTGTAACTTTCATTTTAGGAATGCATCATATTCAAGTAAAAAAATGTTTTATTGAGATAAAATGTTTCATGGACATTGTGGTTTTCACATGTATAATGGTTTATTTTTCTCATTTGAGCAGGGTATGTGGTAAAAAGCATTAAGAAAAAAAGCTGTTATCCATTTTACTAAATTTAAATTATAAACAGTTCTTTCTAAGCAGAAATATGCTGATAAAAGTATTTAATGATTTGCATGATAAAATTTTCAATGTAGGATTGTACCATTAATGCAGCAAATTACATTAGTATCCTCACATTACCATGAGCCAATATGAAGGCTTTCAACCATTGTGTGGATTCAAGGTAAGGTATTTTCCCTCATCATTCCTTCAGAATTCTTGTGTATTGGATATATCCAAATTTAATACTTAACAACATTAAAAGCTGTGAAACCCTAGATGATTAGAGTACTTTTTATTTTTCCAACCATCTGTTAGAATGTGATATTCTGTGTACATTTTGACTAGACAAAGTCAGATTTGATTATTCAGTCTTCAGATGATATATATATATATATATATATATATATATATATATATATATATATATATATATATATATATATATATATGCACAGCAAAGATGGTAATTATTATTGTAAATGCACATATGAGACATTAATTCATTCATTGACATTAAAGTTTTCAGAGCATCTTATAATGACATTTTACTATTTCTATAATTTCATTGAGTTTGTCATGAACCAATATAAATCTACAAAGATATGATGCACTTACATAAATCCTTGGAATGTATTTCATATTCTTCTTGATACTTGATTTCAGAGAAAGATAAAGTGGAAAACACAACATTGGTTCATGAGGAACGAGACTGTAACAAGAATGCTGGCATTTCCTGTAAAGACATAGCACTTGGTGAGTTTTATTTAGGTAACCTTGTGGGAAAGTTTGGCATACAGGACAAGTGACTCTAGCTGCAAACAGATTATCCTGCTTGTACCCTTATCACTCTATATTTCCTTTGTCATCATTGACGTGAAGGTTAGGGTAATATTTAATAACCGTGATATATATAAGTTTAAAAACTGTAAAAATTGCTATGACATGTTGGCATATTGGTAGTTAGCCTTTACTTACAGAATGAAAGATAGTGGCTATTAATGTTTTTGAATGAAACCAGTGAAAAAGCACATTAAGCACTGAAGAATTTAATATTTGTAATATTAATTTTCAGATGTAGATGTTTATAGTTTTCCGTCCATATGACTGTATAACAAGATCATATAATTCAATCATTGTATCCATCATGTTTGATCTTCATCATGTTGTTCATCATGCTGCACGCAATTTCTTTGAAAAACAGATTTGATTGTTCTAGTCTGTCTTTAAGAGGATTATAAAGAGATGAACCATTAAGAAATGATGCTGACCTGTCCATACCCTGCTCAATCTTGGCAAATAATGAAAACTTTTTTTCCAAAATGTGTTTTAATAATTTTAACAAATTTTCCTTAAGTTAAGGATGTTGTTTGTTCTTATTGTCTATTTTACCAAATAAATTGCTTAAAGTAATTGGGTAAGACATTACCCTAAGATTACCATTCTTAAACAAAATGTTTGAAAACATTTAAACCATATGACTGGGGGTACCTTTTGAAAAAAATAAAGATAAGTGTTGTTGTAGATAAGTATCCTATTCATTTTGTGGTCAAAAGGTCAAATGTCATGGTTACTAAGAGAAGATTTTTTTTCTGCACAATATCATTGGTTCTGCATTTCAAACCTGGACCAAAATTTATGGATGGTTTGTGCTTAGGTAAGGAAGAAACCTATTTATATTTGACTTAAAGTTCAGAGGTAAAGGTCATTATAACTGACGGAAGCAAAATGTTCTTTGCATATTAGATTTAGTTCCTGGTTATATACATTAACAGAAAGTTTTGGATGACTTGAACTAGAGGTATATTTAAGACCTATTCATTTAGGGCCAGTGTTAACTTGGGAGTTAAACTGTGTGCATTAGCATGATAGGTGCAGATTTAAAAAATACTCCCCTCCAAAGAATTCAACACCCTGACTTTAGTCCTTGCAGTTTCCAATTCAAGAGATGTGTTACCTCCAATGACTTTTTTTCTTCATGGCATGTATTTGTAAACAGAAAGGACTTGTGAGAGGATGCTGCTCTAGGTTAATGAGTTTTATCAAAAGTTCACATTTAAATAAATATATAATTTATGTTGGAGTGCATTTTCCAACATATAATGTTCAAATGATTAAATAGTGTCCTGCAACTTCTGACTTGAAAACAAGATGAAGTGTCCTATAACATACAGTGAACAAAAATTATGGTCAGAAACCAGTTGCAACTCGTAGTAACTATGACAAAGGCAGATTCATCAAACAATATGATACCATTGGGGTGGTCACATGATACAAGAAAGCCATCATTGACAGGTTCTCTATTCATGATGAATCTGACTTTAATTTGGGGAAATAAATGATGATATAATTGATGCTAGGCACAGTCTGTACTATGCAAGCACTGTACATCATAGTACATCCTGGTCTCCCAGGTAAACATGAACTGGCCAGTGAATTGTGAAGTCTTTCTTTTAACTATTTTTAATTTCATGTTGGAGATATCAGAAAATTTGCACATGCAAAGTAATATAAAAAATATGTATAGCAGTTTTTAATACTGTAGTATCATCAATATTCGTGGGGGATCAATTTTCGTGGTTTTCGTGGTTGCCACAAACCACGAATTTAAATCCCCAACGAAAAATGAGCCACATAGGTTGATGATCCCCCCCCCCCAATTCCTGACCCTCTTTGCCCGTAATTCCTCGCTATAACAGTTATACTCTCCTCGCTTTCTTTTCCGGGACACAGACTGAAGCAGTTGTTCTACTGCGTCATTGGCTGCCTGGTAAGCGAGAGCCTGCGCCTGGTTCTCAGCTTCTGATGGGTTAGGAAGTCCAGGAACTGAGGGTGATCTAAGTTGAATTTTACCACTCTTAAGCCACTGTGTTAACGCCATGATAGTCATAAAGTACTGATATTGCAACTTTATGGACAGTGGTTTAAGTAAGAGATCATTCAAATGTACTTTAATAACTGATTGGTCTGGTTTTGTTGGCGGCGTCGGCTTCCTTTGATCTTGAACACTCAAACGAAAACATGGCGAAACTGATTAATCCTGACGGGTGTTTGATATGTGCTCACATAGGTGGAAGTATTGTTTTAGTGTTGTTGGCTGAGTCTGCTTTGACAGATGTTAATCACTTGGTGAAAAACACGTAAGTATTGAACTTGCCGGGTCTTAGATATGTACTCATACAGGTGGTAGTATTGTTTTAAACATTAATGTTTGCGTCGGCATCGTTTTATTCTATTGTATTCTTTATTTGGGGTACTTGTAGAGGTTAAACCATGAAATTAACTACCTTATAATATGCAAAATTTGACAGGCAAAACCACGAATTTACGTCCCCACGAAAATGCCTTTTTTTACAAAACCACGAAAATTGAGCCCAACGAAAATAAATGATACTACAGTAGTTTGTTTTCATTACTGAAAGAGATATCCCCAATTGTTGACTGACTTGAGATTTTGGATGGGGTCATATTTATAGCCAAAAGGCCTAATTTTTAAAACATTTTTTTTACTCTGGTCGATTTAACCCTCCACATTAACAACCTAGAAATGAAAGCTGTACTTCTGGCACTGCAAGGGTGGATTGAATTAGATGTCATTGTATCAGTGATGCAAAAATGCTTCTTTTGTGTTGCATTTAGATTTGGAAGATTAAATTGCCAATACTGGTAGCTTGTATAATTTCAAGCATATTTTTCTTAGCATAATCACAGTTCACCTTGAAAGCTGTAGAGTCTCTATAAATCACATGAATCCCTGCACTCCCTGATTTGTTCTACCCTACCTTTTCTTTAAAACATGAGTGGATAATTCAATTTTGAGTTAAAATTTATAATTGGCAGTATATGAGCTTGTTATCATGATTTTGTTTTCATTTAAAATGAGAAGAAATATCTCTAAATATTAAATCTGAAAAAATTAAGTTAATGAGTTACTTTTTTTCTTAAGAATGTCATATTTTCTTTTGATTTGTAGAGATGCCACAAGGTATGGAGGGTACAATTTGTATAATCAAGTGTTATGTTGACCTGAAACTAAAATTAGGAAGGGACATAGTGATGGATATTGCCAAAGAGCTTTTTCAGAAGAAAAATCGTAAAGATGTGCTTGAAGATCTTCATCAAGCTGGGACAAGAAGACTTTGCATTGACCGACTTCTCAAAAGAGTTCTTAAATTGGAGGCATCAGGTTTGAAGATCTTCTTTGATTTGCTGAAAAGGAAGTGCCCTGAGATAGCCACAAAACTAGCAGAAATTAAAGTTACAGACAAGGACAGGGAAAGTAAGTTTTTACATTCTTGGTTTTTGATTAGGATAAATTACCAATCTGTGTGGATTTTTTAAAAATTCCTATCTCCCTGATTGGAGACATTAAGATTAATTGTTGATGTTTTATAAGAATGTGGCAGATGAAACATGTTTGAAACCTTTCCAAGGGTTATAAAATATACTCTTACCCTTCCCACCATCAAAAGAACATTTATCTGTTTCTGCACAGTAGTAATCAGGAAGACCATGGCTGAAGATTGCTAGGGGTAGACTTTATAAAATGCACTGTATGAAAAAAGAAGATTGAACCCTAATGAAGACAGTGCATGGGAATTTTACAGAATATGTTCGAATGATCAAATGGATTACCGTATTTTCGTGTATACAAGACGCGTCTTATACAAAATTTTACAGACCCTGCACCCAGGGTGCATCTTATATTGATGGGCGTCTTATCTTAGTATTTTTTACATGAACGAACGGTACAGTGTGTGATATTGAAGGCCAATTATTAATAATTCGAGCCTTCAGTTTGATCGCTATCGTTGAAACATCACGGTTACTGTCACGTTGCGAACGCACCCAGTTGGCTAGATTTTCTTCCAAGTTCGGCCATCTTGCCTTTCCACCTCTATCCTCTATGAGCTCATTTCCTTGTATTCATCTTCTTAATCTCCTCTTCCTCTAACCTCCAATCACTTACATTCTTCTCACTGCAGCTAAATTCTCGTCCAGCTGCTCTGTTGCCATGCTCCTTGGCAAACTTGATGACGTCTAATTAAAGTCGGCCGTATATGAATTTCGCATCGGCATTGTAACAATTTTATAAATTTTATAAATGCTAAGCAAATTGATCAGTCATTTATATGGTATAACGGTACCAATTGCGCATGTCCAGGTGGGCGGTGCTTAAGGTGTAGGGTCCATTGCAATCCAAAATAAACAACAAGACAAGTTTTGATTGGTGGATTATGTAAGAGTTGTACTTTCTGTTAGGCTTAAAAAAAAGTTTAGCCTCTTGGCAACATGTGAATTTATGCTAATTCCTAAATAGATCAAATTTTGTATTTTTTATGATTTTTTGAAAATGTAATACACATGACTGAAATTAGGTATGTTGTGACTAGATAACTCATACCCCTGTCTAGTTCCAGCAGAGTTATCTCTCTTAAATGCAATGGAGTACCTGGTTTTGTCATTGTCAAATTGACAATCTAACATTGTTCTCTATAACAGTGTGTGAGATGCACGCTAAATTACGATAGAAAATATATTTATCTCTCCAAATATTAGCATTGAGGTCTATGGAAAAACAATTGGTACCGTGATACCATATATAACAATAGACTGTTCCCACGTTTATATATGCTAACTGCATACATCGGGCGTTTATTGGTCGATGTACTAATCCCACCCGCTGAAGACTTGGCCTAGCGGATCAATGAAGCCGCCTTTACATCCAGCATTTATTATCTAGTATCTAGATACCAGGTACTAAACCCATCTGCTATTGGCTCTTGATCTCAACTAAAAATGGTAATGAAGCCTTGTTTACATCTGACGGGTGATGGAACATTGGACAAATTTTAATTTATGATAAAGGAAAGGTAACCACTGGTGATAAATTGCTCAGTTCGGCAGATCGCTAGGCCGCGTATGTCTTATATTTGTGGGCGTCTTATTTAAAATATTTTTTACACAAATCATCAAAACCCGCGTCTTATATATGGGTGCATCTTATAATTGGGTGTGTCTTAAATGCGCGAAAATATGGTACTGGAATACCTTAAATAGCAGAGTAGGGCTCAATGTAACATGGAAGTGATGAAAGAAATAAGTTTATTTTGTACATATTGGTTTAAATGCCAAATGATGTACAGTAATTTAATCAAGATTTTTACATGAGAAAATTGGGTTGAAATGCATATTTATTCAGCAGTTAAAATCAGTGATTTAGTTTACTTACTCGTGTCTAAAAAAAATATTTTGTTTTTAGTTTTATCAATCAATTATATCAGCCTACAGCTTTCATTTTCTCATTGGACTATTTATTAGATTTTGGTGAAATAGATAAGCCGATAATGAGATCTGCATGTATTGTTTATTATTTGTGTGAATATGGTGCATTGTGAGATAGAAGAGTAAGTTTTAAGCTGGTATCAGCAGAATTGTTGTTAGCATCAACAGCAGTAAAGTTTTGTGCTAAATCTATTGAAGTCATTTATCTTCTACATCAGTTGCAGCTTTCAAGGGAACCTTTGTCACCATAAATCTAATATGTATGTTGTGATATGTTAGGTGCTCCTATCTTGTCTGATTAAGCAGAACATTATTTACATCATGTGAAAAGTGTTATAGCATTGCTTTAAAGCTTTTGAAAGTTAAACTTCTAGATCAGTGATTGCATTCAATTCAGACTTTGGTATAATATTACTATTGGCTTGAGTTTATACTCTGATATGGTTGGTGTTGCTCTCATGCTTGTCTTACCTGCTTAAGCAAGGCTTTGTTCATCATGGTCATTAACAGTCAGGTTTTATGCTAAAGATTTTGAATGTCACTTATCAGTTGTTGGATTAAAGAGAAACTTTAGGACAATGTCCCTCTAGGTATTCATCTTATTGGATTATACTAGGAGTTCTAGGGGGCCCAGAGTGGCTGAGTGGTCAAAAGCACTCTCCATTACGGATCACTGCCATCTCACCTCTGTTTGCATGGGTTCGAGTCTATGATTCGGCTATTGTAGTTATGTGAGAAAGCTTGCTAGTACGTTCTCGTGGGTCAGTGGTTCTTTCTGGGGGTTTACCTGGGTTCTTCCTCCACCAATAATACTGGCTGCCATGTATAGCCTATTGTGTGCTGAAAAATGGCGTTAAACCCTACAACAACAACCACAACAACTAGGAGTTCTAGTCTTGCTTGTGTCATTTGCTTAATCAGAAAGCTTGTTGCATATGGTACAAAATGCTATAATTTTGGAAGATTTTGAAAGGCACTTTTCTTCTATATCAGTTGATACATTAAACTAAAGCTTTATAATAATATTACTGTTGGTTTAATGTTTATACACTGATGTGCTAGGTGTTCCTAATGTACCTGCCTTGCCTGCTTGAGAATGTTTCATTACTGTAAATCATGTCCAAATATTTTAACGTCAGATCTTCAGCATCAGTTCAATACAACACTCAAATTTCTATAGGTTTAAACTTCATCCATTGATTTGGAAGGAGATCCTGTCTTGCTTGCTTAAGCAGAATAAAGAATATGCTGCAACATGGTCAACAACATTTTTGTGAACATTGACCAAAGTTGTGAACATTGACCAAAGTTTGGTACAGGGATTATATTGACAAGCATTGAGGCTGTGTCTAGTTTTGATAACTAGTATTAATTCTTGTTCTTAGAATAAGTCTGGTCATCAGTTGCAGCAACGTATTCTGCCCAGCCTCTAGATGAGTTATGCATGGATCTGAATCACCTGGACTATAAGAATTATTGTCATGGTCAGTAAGTAGCAGCCATGTCATGTTGAAATTAATATAAAAAAATATAAATTTGACATGATATAAATACCTTATTTGTTCTTTTAATAGTTCATATTTTCATTACATAAATAGCATGTACTAAGTGCTGATATCCATGTATTCTTAAAGCCAATGAATGATTGGCTACATTTTGTCCTTTTGTCTGGCAAGACCATTTGATTGTGGATAGAACCAGTAGGGACTTGCATGATATTTTGGTGAGCTTCACATTCCTTGCAGCACACAGAATTATGTTATTTTAAAGTTGATTAATTTTTACAAATGGAAAGATTTTGAAGACATGCATTCAGTCATGAAGGTGGAAAGGAATTTAGATGTTAGTATTAAATATTTTAGTTACTTTATAAAGAAACTAAAAACGTCTCACAAGTGTTATTTTTCTTCTTTTTTAAGATTTTACACAAGTCAGTGAGTCAGTACAAGAGGTTCCACACAGAATACAAAATTATTTAAAGTTTGAGCAACTGGATGTAAAGTTCTTCCAAGGACATTTTCAGAGTATACCTGAGAAAGTTGATAAAAGAGCTGATGTGCTTCTATCCCAGTTTCGTATTAGCATTTGTGACCATTCACAAATGATGCAATACAGTGATCCAGAGATAAAGATACATGCCTTGCTGGAAAAAATACAGTCATGTTATTTCGACTCAGACTCGGAGGTTCAAAGTGTGCTGGGATCCAAGTTATACCAGAAGTGGCAATGTTTCAAAGTTAATGGATCTAGACAGGGTAAGACATTAAAAATGGATTTAAAGGTAATGGAAAAGACAGTTTAAACAGGCCAGGACCAAAATTATATCTTTCCTGTAAATGTCTAATAGATGCCTGTCTTTTTCTTTCCTGTCATTCCCTAAACAACTCTGCATTTAAGCTATACATCTCAATTTCAACTTATGAGTTTTAGTGACAAGTTTACTTAATATAATCAGTATATTTTTATATCATATTGACCGTATTGTAATACCCACTAATGATGAAGGCAACATTTAATTTGAAATGTTTGTGAAAAATGAGAAGTCAGAGGTCAAACATGAATGATAACAAGTAACTTATTCGCATTATTTCATCACCACATGATGATGGTTTGCTTTTCAAAACTAACTCTATTCAGTTATCATTCGTTTGTTGATGTGAATTTTAAACATGTACTCTTGACCTGTTTTATGCAAGAAAATTAAAATTGCAGCCAGCTGATTAGGATTCTATCATGATACTTAGATAAAAGTTTTATATTTCATACAGATAACTTCTATTTTTGTTGCAATATGGCTTTATTTGAAACACATTTCTTTTGGACTGTTTGTAATAAGATGCTAAGCATAAATGCTTTAGCTCATGTATAAAAAGTTCAAAATCTGATTAGGAATCTAGCCTGATTTTGGATATAACGTTTAATGAAACTGCATGAAAATGGTAATCAGTTTTGTTACAGCATTGTTCTGATCAACATCTTCAAACATAATTTCAGAGAATTTTAGTGAAATGTCTGCGAATGGAAATTCCCCATTTTGTTTGAGCAGCACCTTGATGTGCACTGAGATTTGTTTAGAAGTTTTATTTGCTTTTCCATTTGTTATGTACCTTTGTATTTGTTGAGTTGCATCTGGATTTAGCCACCTATAGTAATTTTTATTTTGTTATTCACTGTAGGAGAAACTGCTGTGGTGGCTGAGTGGTTAGAGTGTCTGCCACAGAAGTGTGAGGTCATGGGTTCGATCCCTGGCCGAGTCATACCAAAGACTTACAAAAATGGTATTAACAGCTAGCTTAATTGGCGTTCAGCATTAGGAGGTTAGTGTTAGGACTGGTCGACCTGGTGTCAGGGTAATGTAACTGGGTGAGACATCATGCTACATATCTGCTGCATGATGCCCCAGTGCTAGACATCACTATAAACTGCCACACTGCAGACATCGTAGTGATATGACTGAAAAATTGTTAAAGCTACGTTAAAAATTCCCAATCACTCACATGCATTCTTTGTAATATTTTCTTCTTTGATTTGTTTTCACAGTTCAAGTACAGTTAATGGTGGTGATGATGATTTCTTAGTTTCTAGACCATATTTACAATATATTGTCTTTCATTATCTAGTTTTTGCCCCTTCAGTCATTGCAGAATACATTGAATAGTTATAAATGTTTTAAATATTAAAATGCATTGTTCTTTATAATTCTGTTTATTTGTTGAGTTGGCAGTTGCTACCTATTTTGATTGGCATTGTCTGACACCCTCAAACTTTCCTCATCATAAAAATTGAAATCAGTACTTGGTGTCAGTATGCTTGGCTAGTCCCGTGTGTGTGATAACCATTTTGACAATAATCACAATAATTTACTTTATGCATTAATTATTGTGATTATTGTCGATTTTTTGCAATGAGCATTTATAGTACCTGGTCAAGTGCAGGATGTTGGTAGGTACTGAGTTAAGACAATAAACAGATCATTTCATGAACCGCTCCGGTGACCTAGTGGTTAGAGCATCTGCAGCAGAAGTGGGAGGTCGTGGGTTAGATCCCCAGCTGAGTCATGCTGAAGATTTACAAAAATGGTACTAACAGCTGTCTCGCTTGGCGTTTAGCATTAAGAGCTTAGTGTTAGGACTGATTGGCCTGGTGTCAGGATAGTGTGACTGGGTGGGACATCATGCTAGATGTCTTTGGCATGATGCCTCAATGCTAAACATCACTTTAAACTGCCTCACTTCAGATGTCGTAGCGATATGACTGTAAAATTGTTAAAGCTACATTAATAATATTATTCAAAACAAACAGATCAATTTTCATCATTAAATGCAATGTAAACTCACATTTCATTTTCAATACATCTGATGCAAGACAATATGTGAATTGTTAGTGATGGCAGGATATTGTTGATCCATCAGCAAGTTCATCAACTGCAAGACCAGTTGTGAACTGTTTATGATGGCAGGGTATTATGGATATAATGACAAGGTCACTGACTGTGGGTTAGGGTTAATTTGTAACTGACCTGGATCTAAATTGTTTATCTTGTTTATAGACAATAGGGTAATTTCTAGTCATGCAGTTATTCTCTTCTTTATTTTCAATCTCATTATATGGATAGCTTTCATTCTCTGTGCTTGGTTTAGTTCATCACTCACTTGTGATGCATTCTGCAATTTTATGTTACCCCAAGTAAAACAAACTTTTTAACTAGTCTGATTTTCAGTCAGGGTTCAAAGATATGATTTAGATTAATTGTTTTATGTCATTAACATATGAAATTCTTTTTTGTTGTAATAGTGTTCTAATCCTCAAACATAACATTTAGATAGATGAGTTGATTCTGTGTCCCATTCTGTTATGATTTCCATGACAGCTGTCTTGAATATCTTTAGTTAGCTTATGCATGGTGTTTTCACATAAAGACTTCATGATGACTAGATTCTACTAAATAAAAATAATACAATCTGACATCCAATACAGTTGCCATTGCAGCAATCATAAGTTTTGTTATCACAACTCTACTTGAACAGGAAATAACATTGACATGGGGTTTAACCGGAAGACTTTTTATGATGTCCAGTTGGGAAATTGGTGCTGATACAAAATCCAGGTGGAAGCCATCTTAAACATAGTTTTACCTCTGACTGGATGTTTATTATGACATGGGGATTTAGCCTAAAGATCTGTAATGATGTACACTATATCCTATATGAAAATGGTGTCATGATGGTTGTTGTGAAAATCTTCTTGTTACCACTCTGTTGAATGGATGATCATGATGATATCAACATTATCTTAAACAAAAATAAGGCCAAACAGGCCAAACAGACGACCAATACACTACTGCAACAAATTTGATAATCTAGGAAGAACTGATATCTTGAAATCCTTGAAATTCTTTTTATCATTAGAGTGTCAGTCCCTTCATGGAATTGGATTGAAACATTTATCAATTGATAGGATAGGTGATTGTTAGATCATGTTGGCATTAGTAGATGATGTGATGTGAAGTAAATATTGTAAAGATTTGAGCTCCCTACTTAACCAAGATATGGCATTTTTTTTAACTTACTGTAGGCTGAGGTATGGAGAATTAACACAGTATGTCCTCCTATATGTCATCAGAGGTGATAACATTTAGTATGCTAAAGGTGCAAGCAGTAGGGATTATTGATATACATATTTACATACATCAACAGATGAATTGATTCCTTTTGGAGTAATTTTCTTTTATTTTGTTTAGTGTCTTTTGAATATTTTGAATATTTGGTGGGGTTAATTGAGAGCATGATGATATGCTTTGCTTTGTGTATAAAAAGTTTGAGTAAAATTTTAACTGAATAAAAATCTTAAACATTATAGGCAGGGAATGCTGCTTTGTTTGTATGTATCCATGGTAATATTTCTTTCAATAATTGTCTGAACCAATGGGCCTCTTAGGTTTAATTTGCAACTGATAATTTCCTATCTGTGTAGTTTATAAGTTACCTCTTTTTCTGGCTGCAAGAGGTCATGGGTTCGAACCCCAGCAGAGTCATACCAAAAGATTTGTGAAAATGGTTTAACAGATGCCTTGCTAGGCAATCAGCATTTTGAGGCTATTGTTAGGACTGGTCAGCCTGGTGTCAGGATAATGTGACTGGTTCATGTCTGCAGCAATATGCCCTAGTGCTAGACATCATTCTAAAGTGCCACACTTCAGACATCATAGCAATATGACTGAAAAATTGTTAAAGATACGTTAAAAATCCAAAAATCACACACATACTCTTTCTGGCAATGGCTTGCGACCCCATGAAAGCTAGTTTTTCTGTAGTTTCTTTGCACAAATTTAATGTCACATCCACTTGCTTAAAATAATGCAGAAGTTGATAACAAAAATAAAACAATTACAATTAGGACAGAAAGATCCTTATTTTTGGACACATAAAACAACTTAAGAGCATCAGTCACCTAACCTGACAAGTCAGTGGAAGTTCATAGCAAGAGAATGTTCAGCACCCCAAACCCAAATTGATACAAGTTGTTTTATATTGTTTACAAGACTGTGCATATAAGAAATTTCTGTGAGTTTTTTTCAATACATGTATAGACCTTTGGAATAGTAAATGTTACATCATTAGCTTCGTCAATCATTTTATGTTACTATCCACATGGTTTGAAAATATACAAGTTATTTGTAAGAATATGCAGCCAATCAAAGCAAAATTATGCCAAAAAAAAATAAATCTTTAAATTCTTTCCTCAAATGCCTGTTTGTCTGCAAGAAATTAACATGTTTTATGTTTTGATATACAATAGATATTTTTTGTTGTTGCTTTCAGTTTTGATTTTCTTAATTGTGACTATTATAAAACAAAATGAACCAAAATATTTTGCTTCTAGTATACATTATCATAATAGCACCTACCTTGGAAAGTTAACTAGTTGATAGAACCTATGTTAGGTATAGGACATGAAAATTGAAATATCAGTTTTTGCAAGTAAATCAAGATATTTTTCAATGGAAATGTATCCAAGATAATAAAAATTCAATCTCAACTGTCTCTGTGATGCAGCGTGGTGTACTTTTGTGACATGAAATGAGTGGAGGGTGGACAATTCTCAAAATGCAATTTTGTCAATTTTTAGAAAAACATGGTCCTACTTATGTTCATGAAAATGAACAGAGTCACTCTACAACTCTGGATTGTGCCAGAAAACGTGTATAGCTTCAGTTTTTAACTAGAACAAACAATGAAAGCTATACCAAATCACACGTGTCCTCAGCCAGCTGAGGAATGTGTGTACTCATTATTTTGAATAGAGCTTTCTAGGACTAAATTCATACAGATATAATCTTGCCATGACACCGTTCATTTAAACAAGTTTGATACATAATTTGAAGAGAAGACATAAACACTATTTTTGCTTATCTGAATGAAAACCAATATATTTATTTATATATGAAATAACTTGTAGAAGTTATTAAATTGAGTTTTGTACACTAACGTCGTTGACCGACAGTGGGGTCAATGCGTTAAATATTTGAGGGATAATTTGGCCTACGCACGGGTCATTGCAGATATGGCTGAAACAACCAGATAGGACTCCTGAATTGAGGCTTCGTACGGTAAATAGAGTTTACTAAGAAATATTAAATATACATAGATATATTACAAATTGCTCAAAGCTTAAAACCTACTGTGTTTATTAGTATTACCTCCTCTTAATGTATGAAAATAAAACTTTTAAAATTTTCAACGCTTCACAAAAATACATAATTTGTCTTCCATGGACCGCTTAATACCATAAACAAATATCCGGATATGTATTCTGTTGGGTTCCAATGACATTACATTCAAACGATCCAAATTTATCTTCAAAATATACCGTAACAGCAGACCACTGTTTTGGAACCAAAGCGGCATCAGAAAACAGGAAGCCAGAAATGGTTATTTCCCCTGTCAGTCCAATACCTACCTGTATGATGCTAAAATATCTGTGGCTAGAAAAGAAATGCCTTTGTGACTGCTTGATCATTAATATAACATTACTGTGATCCCCACCATATATATATATATATATATATATATATATATATATATATATATATAACCATGTACAAGTTTTACAGGGCATGAAAAGATAAAGATTGTGAAAATAACATCTTTTTATTTATTTTAAATGGACTTTTAATAAAGTTTGCCGGCTTTTCCTTTCAGACAATCTTTATATTGATTCCACTTTAGCATACTGAGTTATTTAATTATGAAAGGAGAAAAATGTTAGAACTCAGCTATGAATAATAAAATGTTCAAAGCCATTTGACAAAGTTATTTACCAATTACAAATGGGCACTACTCGGTTTATGGAAAAAGCATGTCTATGAAATTCAGTTACTACACCTAATTAAATGCTCTATCATAAACTCAGTCAAAATCACCTATTTAACTGATTTGTCTTATTGACGTCAAAAGGGGGACAGTTATGTATATTTAATTAATACTGTGTGTTTGACCTTAGTCCATGATTGGGGTTAGAATTTGGCCTACCTGACTATTGTCATTTTCTTAAAAGATATTTACTTCTGTTTGAGTTCAAGGCCTAACCTTTGTTATAAACTTGGAATGTTTTAAAATCAAAGTTGTTTTACAACCATTGAAAGCTTTCATTTGTGATGACCAACATCCTGGTATAATATTGTGTCTTGGATCAAGTGAAATTAGAATATATAAGATGAGGTAAAAAATATTCATTCCCATGTTAAGTCAGTCTTTATTGTTTACTGTTGTATTCAGATATAATTTGAGAGAAATCATTCAAATTATTCATTGGAATTACAATGTGCTCACTGACCTCTTTGGATTAAAACGTTACTTTAGGATGATTGTGAATTCATTCAGAGATATGCAAAATTATATTGGTTTGACACATCAAAGACTTTTGGTACTCGTGCACATTCAAAATTTTATACATCAGCGCATTCAATAAATGAATTCATTTTTAACGTTCTAAACATTTGGGACTTGGTTAGAACTTGTATAATTGTCATTTAGTTGACAATGCTGTTAAGTTTCCTACGTTTTCACTTTGTAACTTAGGGAACTAAATTATTTGTTAATTTACTGAGCTGGATGGTTTTGCATCTTTATGTTCCTTAGTTTTAAACCACAGAGTTGTAACAGAAAAATCTTATATTTTCACAAAAATGAGTCAATGAACTGAATTCCAAAACTGTCTGTACAGGTTACATGTTGACCAGTAAGAGACCCAGCTTATCTAGCTTTTCTGGTGTATGAATATAGCTTTCTGCTTTGTTTTCTTTCACTAGGGCTGGAAAATCAACACATCTGGCATTTCCTCCTGGAGAGGATAGAAAGATTTAGAGAGTATTTAATCAAACATTTCAGAGGACTTAAAATTCGTTTCATCCAGGCAAGAAGAGGATCACTAGTTTTGAAATTTGAGACCTTGGACAACTTTGATGTCAAATTATTGAAGCCAGAGGCTGTAAAGACAAAAGTATGGGATATGATCAAGACATTATGTCCTGAATATCAAGATGTATTTAAGGAGCCATTGCATTTAACCATCTTCTTTAAACCGTTGAGCAACACAGGTAATGAATGTTTGTTGAGTGTATTATATTTGCCACATCTGGCCTGATCAGGAATAGGAGAAAGAAAGGAAAAGGTTTCGATAGTGAAAATGTGTCAGACTATGTATGCATGTATGTTTGTATGTATGTATAGTATAGAATAGTATAGTATAGTATAGTATAGTATAGTATAGTATAGTATAGTATAGTATAGTATAGTATAGTATAGTAAAAAATAATGAAAACATAGGAAAAGATGTACAAAATATCTTTACAGTCCCCAAAACACACTGCGTATAAGAAACCCCAAAATTTAGCCCATAGCTAAAAGATTGCATGTATGGAGTTTTACATTCTATCAACAGCACACTTGGCTACCAGTCATACTGGTCAGTCAAGCAGTCAGTTTTCCAGGTTGATCAATGAAGCAATTAGCACCCACCAATATTGGTCTGCAAAGCCCGATAACCTGATGCTGAAGTGTTTACTCAGTATTATGGCTGTATTGGTTCATCTTCACAGCTGCTATGTCAACTTCTATGGTTAGCTCTTCAGCTGGTACCACATTGACTCCAATCACTCTGATAACTTACAGTGATCAATCCAATCACTCTGATCACTCCAATCACTCTGGTCAGCTGAAGATACATCTTTACATCAAACAATGTCTACTATGAATGGCCGAATATCCATTTTTTTTTGGTACTATTTGGAAGTATTCACCTCTGCAAATAATACACGCACAAATAGTTATAAATAAAATAATTCAATAAATATCAACCTTTAAAAAAAAGGTTTTTAATACATAATAATTTTAGTTAATAATAAAAATTTTCATCTTATAGGCGATATATACGGTATATGGTACACGAAAAGTTTAAGCTTCACATATGATAATGAAACAAACGGTACTCTTTGGAGATGCACCTACTACATGGATTCGGTACTCGGCGAAAATTATCAACTTGGTTAGGCCCTAATATACATAAAGCTATACAGATTACATTATCTGCACAATAGTTACGAAACAATACACAAGTTCAGAAGTGAACCTAACCATGCCCGATGTAACAAGATAATCTGGTGGGATTTTGGATTTATAACACAACACAATTGAAGGTGATCCAAGTGCAATGTTTTAATGACAAATGATTTGAATGAAAATTTATTATGATTAAGATGTGCATGTATATGATTGAAATATTCAATCAGTTAACATAAAACGCACAGACTTAATAATGAAAATACAAATAAATGAATCTACACAGTAGAAAGACATAGGTGAATGTAGTATAATGTATTCACTCAAATAGTGAAATTATGTAAACAAATAGGAACAAATATGCAAATTATCTCCACAGTCTCAAAACTACACTGGGTTTTACGAATCCCAAAATTTATCCCACGGCTAAAAGATTACATGCATTAAGTTATACACTCTGTCAATAGCACACTTGGCTCCAAGTTACATTGGTGAATCAAGTCTTTAGTATTCCATGTTGATAAATTAAGCAATCATCAATCTCTGTCAGAAATGCCCGATTGCCTGCTACTTGACCAGCAACACTATTCAGCTCTACAGCTGCTATGGTTCTGCTTTACAGCTGATTTGGTCAACTTCTGTGGTTAGCTCTGCAGCTGATATCATGTCGACTCCAATCACTCTGATCACTCTGGTTGGCACTACAGCTGATCACACCGGTCATATATCAGTCTGGTGTGATACCACTCTGGTCATCGGTCAGCTGAAAATATATCTAATGCGTATACTATGCGTGACACAGGCATATACAATAAAATGTAATGATGTTATATTGTTTGGGTAAGTTATACAAATTACATTATTGGCACAATTACAAAACTACACAAGTTCCGAAGTGAACCTAACCGTGCCTGATAATCATTTATACACAGATATTGTCTGCACTGGAAACAATTGGTTTTTCTCATTGAAAGTACTTTACACTGCGGCATAGGATGAACTCACTATTTTGAAATGTTGTAGCATATGAAAACCAGAGTATGTGTATTTAGTAAATAAAAGGATTCATACAATTCTGTGACACCCAGTAAGAATCCTATGATACTAAACATTTCTTTAAAAGTCAAGTTTATATTGCTAATATAATTCTCATGCTAATTAACAAAACAATAATAAAAAATATTTGCATTATACTGCTAAAGCCAAACTGCATAGAAAATATACCCCCAAAAATGTGGTAGTACAATAGTTATAATTTATACACAAGAAATAATGACTCACATACCTCTACAGCTGAAGATGTGCAAGTCCTTATAGTAGACTGCTGACTGACAAGACGTTCCATAATTTGTAGATTTAGTCTTACAGTGAGGTATTTATACACAGATGATGTTGCCATACGTCATCTGTGCGCTGGAGCAATCGGTTCTTCCCATCGAAAGCACTTCACATATGCAGCATATGCTGAAACAAACTCACTATTTTGAAATATTAGTCAATATACATAAATCACCCTTGGGTATCATTGTACACAAAAACGAAACCAGAGTACATGTATTTAATAAATTAAAGGATTTATACAATTCCATGACAGGGAATGGGCTTGATACACCTGCCTTTCTGATCTGACAGTGATTGCTTGGAATGATAATGTGCGAAAAATATTATGAATTCTTTGAATTGAAATTCTGAGAAAGATGTTATATAATATGGCATTTATTTTTGTTTTGAGTGCAGTAATAAGAATGTGATTTCTGTTGGAAATGTAGATTTCTTTAGCCGAAATTAAAGTCCAATTTTGCGGTGTCTATCAAGTTTTGGAACACTTGTAATTTGAACTAAGAAAGTACTTTTTTAAATGAAATTTAAGATGCTAAACTGTAAGTATATTTATTGCTATTGTTATTACCAGCTAATAAAGACATGTTTATTCCCTGTCACTTGGAGACCGCTCCGGTGGCCTAGCAGTTAGAGTGTTTGCCTCAGATGTGGGAGGTCGTGGGTGTGATCCCCAGCTGAGTCTTACCAAAGACTTACAAAATTGGTACTAACAGCTGCCTCACTAGGCTGTTTTTTAATTCATATATTTTGTATCATTAAATGACTTAGAAAACTTGACAATGTGTCATTTTTAATAAAATGTCAGCAAAATTCAGAATGAAGGTACAAATGTAAGATCTGCTGTTTGATCTACCATTCACAGTTTTCATGCAAGCTAAACAGTTACATGTTCTTTTATGAACTTAATAAAGACATTTGACTTGCAAGAAGGACATATAAATCTAAATTACATAGTGTCTCTCAAGTTCCGTCTTGATTTATCATAACCTTCCTGATAGCATAGATTTGATTGACTTGGTTTATATCTGCATGAAGCAAACATTAACAAAGATGCTGATTCCATTTAAGTCAAAATATGCTTTAGGAATAAGTCATTTTCTTTAATACAAATCAATCAACCAAAATTGGTGCGAAAATTAACAGTTTATCAGTTTATCTTCCAGACAGAGCAGAGATATATCTCTACCTGGAAACAAGTACAGAAAAGGAAGGTATGTGATAATTTGTCCACCACAGATTTAAGATAGAATTCTTTATTGGTAAGAGAATTTTTTATTTATATAAATTAATGGTCAGACTGAGATTGATATATCTTCATCTTGTGTCCGAATACCATATTTATATTAATTTTTACCCAACAGTATTAAAAAGTTATTTAAATAAATTTAGATTGTGGGAATTAAATATTTTTAGATAAAAAAATACCAATCACATGTGTGGTTGGTTTTTATTGAACTGGTTTTATATAACAAAGACATCAGTTTGTACTTAAGGATCTTAGGAAGAGTCAGTAAGCTTTATTAAGGTTCAGGTACTGTCTTCTGTACAGGGAACTGGCTTGTCTAAATCAACAATATCTGTGTTCAATTATGCTTATTGTAACTTGGAAGCAAACTACACTTGTTAATTGCAGAAAAGTGTCTCGTATTTGCTGCAAATCTCCTGTAACCACATCCCAGGTTTTCAAATCTCTACCGTTAGCAATCTAGAAGGAATAGCATATCATGGGTTGGATCTAATTTCTACAACAGTTACTGTTGCTTGCATCTGTAGAACAACCCGTTTCATATTCTAAAGCTTTGATCATTTGTCTTGAACTTTGTTGGATGAGATACTCATGTATGCATATCTGGATAGGCAGGATAACATTATCCACACCGTTGCTTAAAAAGTCTGGGAATAATACAATTAACTCATGATTCAAGCACTGCATTGTATATCTTATTTAAATTAACATGTTTGTGAATTTTTAAAAAAATTTTGTTGTATGGTATATTCAGTGAGAAAAGTAAATTAAGAATATTGCATAAACTGAATGTGCTGGTTGATATATACCCAAATAAATAATAGAAATAATCATAGATTAATACATATTTTATAATGTTCAGATTAAATGCAGTGGTAAAACATTATTTGATACATGATATAGAAACTTTTGGATGAATTTAGACAAATGCACATTCCAGCCATTATCACAGCTTGATCACATTAAAAAAGATACTTTTTACACTAGGTTTTCTGAAAGTATTAGGATAGTGTCAATATGATGTTGTTTTGTGATAATTAAATTTTCACCACTGTCTTAATTGTGCAGTTAGCAAAATCTTCAAAACTTTGTACTGCAGCTTTCACCGGTCCTATTAAACACCGCAAAGTCAGACAAAGGCAGGCAAAGTCTGTTTATTTTTTCTTTTATTTGTAGATATTTGTTTATATTATACTATATTAACTTTGTAAATATTTATAAAGTGTGATTTAATGTTGTTTGAAAGTAAAATTGGTACATACGTACATTTAATAGAACAAAGGCAGATAGGATAGAGTATGATGAAGTCATATAACACAGCATTTGACAAAAGCAATCTCAATGTGACATAACCAGATTTTTAATTTTATATAATAATTATCTTAATGAGAGACACGTAATAATATTATGAAAGTGATATTAAATATTCTATTAACATTCATAATCACAAATTTATGATGTACTTTCATCGAAAAAGATTGACCATGACAAGATTGAATGATAGTACAAATACAGTACATCATTTAACATGTTAATATCATAATTTGTTTCTCAGCATAATCATTACAGTATCTTAAGCGGTAATACAAATTGTTTCTGTTGCTATTAATGTTTGCGGTAGCCAATGAGAAGAAGAGATTATGTTACAAACAGTAACACATTACTCTGCCGCCATCAGCAAAATCAAACGTGGTTACTGGCTATTTTACTATACAAATTTGCTCATGCAGTATTGTTTAAACAGTATTTTTTTTATCAACATTTAATTATATACCGGCATCAGCAATTTTAAATGTTAGTACTGTTATTGAAATGTCGCGTCTTCCTCGGTTTCGAGCTGTAACAAAGGTATGTATTGTTTGCATCAATTAGCGGACTGATTAACCATCTGGCATTTTAAGTTTGTTGATTATTATAAAATAGCCAAAAATAAAAATCTTCATCAAAAGTATTTTGTCATGATTCACTTACAGTATTAAGCTTCAAATCATTAATGCTAAGTGTAGGGAACAATAAGTTGTTTAGAGGTATTTTTAAAATATTGTGTTGTATTGTTTAAACATAGGTGTTGTAGTGTAATAGTATTTCAACTGTGTTAAAGTGTTAAACGTTCTCTACATATAATATTCTTTATTGTATAACATAGTGTATATTTTTCAGAATGCCTTCTGCATGTGCTCGTAAGCATGTTAAACTCTATCAGTACACATGCGCTGTTTGCAAACAGAATTATTCCAATGATTCGGTCCTCTATCAGTACACGTGCGCTGTTTGCAAACAGAATTGTTCCAATGATTTGGTCCATTGTGATAATTGCAAAAGTTGGGTGCATGCTTTGTGTGATGGCATCACAGTTAGTGAATGAAATGTACTTTCTGGGAATTATAAATTTATTTGCCAAGTTTGCATTAAGAACAATGATGGTGAAGAATATAGCTACATGAACGCTCTCTTTCGGCTGAACGAGATAAGTGATAATCATATAGTTTGTAATATATCTGCTTTAAGTGAGACTTTAGGCTGTATAATTGTATGTATCATTGTTAGATTATTTATTTATCCGTATGGTAATACAAGTACTTTGTGAACCAAATAACAATTGTCATTATTCGTATACAATACTATCTTGGTTGATTGTAAGGGTGTTAATCTCACGACTGATTCATCTGAATCAAATCATTTTCCGATAGTTTTTCTGTCTTAATTTTGAATGCTAAATGTCAAACAAATGTTCAATTCAATTTTTAAAATTGACCATAACTAAAACTTATAATTGATTTGTTATTTCCGTATTTCTGCAAATATGTGTCCCTTTTATTGTAATTCTGAAAAGCAAAAACAGATTTTTGCTCCAAAAATCACAAAAAAATAACACGAATGACAATAATACAATTAAAAAGCAACCCCGTTATTTCTTATTTTTATATTTTAAGTCTATACACTATCGTTTGTATCATAAAAATTATTTTTCATAACAGTTATATATATATATATATATATATGTATATATATATATATATTTATTTATTTATTTATGATTGTAAGCTTCTTCATTGAGTGTCGATCATCTCCGTGTTATTGCCCGTCAAGAAAAATGTCTTATACTGCCTCTAAAAAATAGCCATGTAAAGGACAATTCAAGTCTTTGTTTAGATTTCACTGCTTTATTAGTCTTGGAATGTAATTCACGTAACGAAACCGATACTTTGCAACCGTTTATGACCACGGGTGATGGGAACTGTTTGTTTCATGCATTGTGTATTGGACTTTGCGGCAGTGAAACGTTAAGTGCAGAAATTAGAGCACGCACTGTGACGATTATACCACGCAATCTTATGCCAAGGACTTTTTATTATGCTTGCCATCATTTGTTGAAGCATTTGCAAAATGTGCAAGACTTGGTGGGTACTCTAGTGCATGGACTATTTAATCCGCATCCAATGTTTTGCAGTGTACAATAAATGTTGTGTATTCGTTTGTAAATGGTGATGCGGACTTACAAGCTAAATTGCTGACAAGAACACACGAGTCACGGCAGAATGAAAATTCATCTGAAGCACTTTGTGTCATGTGGTCTAGACTAGGTTGCAGTGGCAGGATATGGCTTCCAAATCATTTTGTACCATTGATGTCACTCAAACCAGAGAAGGTCAGTACGCCAGTCAAATCGATAAATGATGCAAGCACGACATTCGATGAATCGTGCATAAATAATCATTCAATATTTCATGATGAAGAAAATATTGTCAATGTTTCTCCCACCACGACCAGTAGCAACGTCGGTGAATTAAGTGATGGTACATATGCTGATTGTGATGACACATCATCTTCTAGAGACGTACATATCACAGGAACATATTCGTTGCCATACTTCTGGGGCCACTCATTGGGATGGCCGCCAACAGAATTACTTCAGATTTTTTTTCGTATTAGAGAGGGGTGCTTGGCGTGGAAATAAAAAATATTGAAATGATTCTGGGAACTGACGACGAATAGGTTTTTTCTGGGATGCTCAAGAAAACTGTGTTCATAACACCTAAAAGATAGTATAAATCAACAAATTACTGACAAGATACCAAAGATACCGTTGATCGAAATAAAATTGTTGACATGATTTTCGGAGCAAACGGTGTTGCAACGGCAAACGACTAAGCGACCCTTGAGGATCGAAACATCAAAATTACAAACAATCTTGAAGAACGTCATAGTGACTTCCTGCAGTATTACGTTCAGCATGTTGAGAGCAAAATGGTGAACTAATTATTTCCAGTGACGAAGACCAACTTTGGACAAACAACAACACTGAAAGCATGAACCACAGAGTAAAAGTGAAACTTAACTTGGAGCCCAGAAAAACTGATGAACTGGTTGAAAAGATATTCAAATTAGTTAAAGTGGAGATGGTGATCTTAGAAGGGCATTAAACGTGATGGGTAGCTGTTACCTGAACACGCAATTTTCAAAATTTAACATTACCAAACTTGAATGGAAATTGAAGACAGAAGAGGAGAAACAACTCTTCTGCAAATTCCTGAGTGCAGGCACTACAAGTGTTTCAAGACTGACATCTTCAGATGGGAAATGTACTGTCCATAAGGACGCAAAGGTTGCCAAGAAGCCAAATCAAAGGACACAATGCAGGTCTACAAAGACATGAAGCAAGTGAACAGTGATATAATGTGAGGTGTAGTAATCATACATTTCAGAAACCATGTTTTCAGATAAAAGTTAAATCACGAATATATGATTATAAATGTTAATAATATAGTATAATGTATACGAATATGTACAAATAAAGCAAAATTAAACAGACTTTGCCTGCCTTTGTCTGACTTTGTTCTATTAAATGTATTTACCAATTTTACTTTTAAACAACATTAAATCACGCTTTTTAAATATTTAAATATCAAGTTAATATGGTATAATATATACGAATATGTGCAAATAAAACAAAAAATAAACAGACTTTGCCTGCCTTTGTCTGCCTTTGTGGTGTTTAGTAGGACCCGCTTTCACTGATAGTAAAACATACAAATTCTAAAGAATAATGCTGCATTACACTTTTTTGTGGTATAAAGTCCTACCCGTTTATGTCGACATTTTCAGGCCTGAGAAAATATTGTTGACATAGGCAGATGTCGAGATAATTGTTGGGGGAGTTAAAATTTGTTAGCAAAGGGTGACACGTCGTCAGTGAGTAGCATTTACACTTTGAGAAAACAACGGAAATTTTGAGTACATGAAGGTGAAATCAGTGTGAAATACACTTGCATATTGACAGATTACATTTTGGTTACCTTTCCTAATTAATGCATCGATCACATCCTGATATGAAAAACATAATGATATTCAATGTTTGCATTAGCACATGGTTGGATAGTTGTTATTTACATGCTTCATGTACATGTACTTAAATTGGCCTAGGTTTTGGTCAGTCTGTTCCCATCTTACTGAGGCTACCAAGAGGATGGGCATATTCACAGGGAAGTGAAAAATTGTCAACAGTACATGTATTCTCCACAAATACTTTTGTATCCGATGTTATGATGGACATTAAAGCGACTGAACCAACCACCTGTTGCAGCGAACTTCTCCACACCAAGTTTTTTTGCAAATGCTTCACTGAACCATTTTGATGCTTCCTCCACGTCTTCAAATGTAGCAGTCTTTTGATTCTTCCTTTGGGGAGCGCATTTACCTTCAACGTAGTCTTTCTTTATAGACTCAGCAGCTTTCATCCTTCCTGAACAGGTGTTATTTTTAAGCGAAACAAATTTCACAGACCTCAACTCCCTTAACAGCCAGATATTTAGTTTCTAGAGACTGTAAATTTAATTTGCATTTTACAATGCTGTTGGTAGCCATCATAAATGTAAATAAAGTTAAAAACAAAATTTTCACAACAAAATAAACTTGTTTTAATCACCAATCACTTTCAGAGGTCTTGGAAATGCGCAATCCATATTTTGACACAATTTTTGTATCTGGGATTAAAAAAATCATGTATAGAGGAATCATCTGTACAGTTTGCTGGACGTCAAATTTAAGGGCTTGCTAGTCCTTCTTCGACCACATGTTGAGTGGGAATTGTGTTGATCATTTGATCCTTTTAGATGTGCTGATATTTACAATCAGAAAATTAAGTGGCTGAAAGACACACAGATGTACATGTTGTCATTGTAAGAGTACATCTGAAGAACAAGACCCACAAGCTAGGCGGCAAGATCAAAGACTTGACTAGCTGCTGAGTGGTGAGAAAATGTGCTGTTATTTACAATGACTGATTTGAGAGGTAGAATGACCCATGAATTTACTTGTGTATAAGATGAGTACATCAAATGAACAACTTTTACCTTCATTATTATTTTCATTTCCAAGTGTAGCAAAAAAAAAGTAGTGCTTTTGACCTCAAAATCAAGACATGTTGAGAGTTAGGCAAATTGACGAAGATTATAGTGAAATTCAACAGTGTTAAAAGTTGCTAGAACTGACATTTCATGTGGAACACTATGGATGATGCCTAACTTAGTGTTTGAAATAAGACCTATTCTTGACCTTACAATTCACTCTCACTCTAATGGACAAAAAAAGAGCTACATGTTAGTGCTGTAAACAAGTTTGAAAATTAAACTCGATGGCAGTCGCTGTTTTTACTCATCTGGAAATATAGCCATTTCAGGTATGCCCAATTTGCTTCTGGTAGGGTACTGCAACGTTTACTGGTCGTACTCTTGAACTCCTAGTTTTAAAATCCTAGCGATATCTCTGTGCATTCTTTGGAAAATGTAAAATTTATCAGATTTCACTACTTTTAAGTTCCTGTGAGAAGCCAGCTTTATTAAAATATTAGGCCCAAACAAAAGCCTGGGGTGTTTTTTTTTTTTATCCGACCGCGACATTATAGCCTGGCGGCAAGATCAACTAATTGTTGAACAAAGTATGGGTCGGAACTGGCAGCTTGTCGACATAAATGATTAGAAAACAAAGGATTTGTACAAGCTGGGACCAAGGGCTTCTGTCAACATGTACATTTATCTTTTATCTCGATGTTGACATAAGCATCACAATTCGATATAAATGGGTAGAACTGTATTCGTTAAAAGCTGAAGCCCATGTACGAGGATGAGTGCAAAGGAAAGGTTCCTCTGATTAGAGGGGGAGGGGGCATATAGTTATTTTCTCTTAGTTAGTGGTGTATAGATGCAAAATGTTTATCCAGAAATACACTAGGCCTAATCTGGACATGATTCATATCTTTGTTGGCATGCTAATCATTCACCCACCACTGCTGCCCAGAATATAGTAGCAATATTATGATCTGTTTCTTGTGAGCTCATTATATAAGATATTTTCAAATGAATATTTTTTTAGTAAGTATTATCTTTAAACACTTAAGTTTTATTGCCATTGATCCAAATTTCACATGCTTTAATTTGCATCACAAGAATAATAATCAGATTTTTACATAGGATTTTGACTGAGACATCTTTTAATTCTTTTAGTTGTGATTTTATGTTTTTAGGTCTAGATTTTATAATGGTGGTTTTAGATGTCCTGACAAATATTGCATAATAATAAAGTATTATAAGGAGTCAACTATTTTGATCTTTAAAAGCACTGCAAAAATTGAGCCTATTGAATATCATTAGTAGTAAATACATGTTAAAATTTAGGGGGCCATGATTGGCCGAGTGGTCTAAAGCGCTTTCTGTTACAGATCACTGCCGCCTCACCTCTGTCTGTGTGGGTTCGATTCTAAGATTCAGATACTTCAGTTATGTGAGAAAGTTTGCCAGTAGCTTCTCGTGTGTCGGTGGTTCTTTCCCGGGGTTTTCCCGGGTTCTTTCTTCACCAATGATACTGGCCGCCATGTATAGCCTATTGTGTGCTGAAAAATGGTGTTAAACCCTAAAACAACAACAACAACATGTTAAAATTTAGTTTAAGAAATACTTCTAAGTAATAAAAACCTGACATTGGGGAAACATACATCAGTAGAGATAATTAGATTTCTTACTTTGCCATATGAATGAAATAGTGGATTTGGACACAGATAAAATGTGGCCATCTGTGAAGGGTAAATTGTATGTTTTTCTGCTAATATGCTGGCAACAGATGCATAGAGGATATGGCGACTGATGAACAGGACTGTATAAGAGGGGGGCCACTGTATTTAAATTTGTTTTTTTTTTTTGTCTAAGTATAAGAATATATGTGTACTTCAGCAGCGCCGGATTAAGCACCGTGGAGGCCCATAGGCAGTCAAACTTTTGGGGCCCCAGACCCGCGGTCACGGTCTCATGGGGGCCCATAAAAGTCGCGGGGCCCATAGGCAGTTGCCTACTCTGCCTAATGGGTAATCCGGGACTGTACTTCAGACAGTATACTACATTCTGTATCTTTTATGTTCCATTTGCATTTCACACGCCTTTCTGCCATTTATGTTGCCACATGTAGAAAATTGCTAAAAAATATTGGATGAGAATATAACAAGTTCCTCTTTTGTATACTGCAGTACTATGATTGATTGAATTCTTGTATACATTAATTAATATGAGATACAATCAAAGACTATACTAATGGAGTTTTCACAGCTAAACATTATATTACACAGTACACATGTCATCATAATAATTTCATTTTTGGTACATCATAATTTTGAAATTAGAACATCAGTTATGAAGTAATGAACATGTATGTATCTAGTAGATGATGTACTTTTTTCTTAAAGAGTGACATTGAAAACCCTACATTGCAAATTTTTAAGACGATGAATATAACAGGTGATTGATCCATTCAGGCTGTGATCACAGTTTGAATGCAGATTTGCATGTGTTATCATACAGCATTTCAAATGAAAAGCAATCTGCATCATTTTTGTCATAAATACATTTGCTTCAATACTACTAATTATGTAGTATTGGTTTTCTTAAACGAAAAAATATTTCAGTTATAAAAATAAATATGTTATACACAAATAATAATGAATAACGCATACACAAATCATAAGCAAAATTTCCTGTCACAAGCTGCATTGCAGTTGTGCTCATTAATTTTGTTTAGGACAGAAAACGCCATTTAACCTTGGTACAACTCTTAAAGCTTGTAGTTTGCTTGAGAAGTTCCAGTGCCATACCTACAGTTTTCTTTTTTAGAACGTCAGTGAGAATTTGGGTGCTTGTGACTTGAAAGTACATTTATTTTAACAATGGATTGAGTTGAAGAATCCTTGTATAGGAACTTTATATTTTATCAAAATATAGTCACTTTTTCCTGTATAAAAGATGTTTTAATATTCCATTTCAGAGCACATGACACACCTATTTCTTCAAGTTTCTTTATTTCTTATAAAAACAAAGCTGGAAACATATTCCACCACAAAGCTGGAAACATATTCCTCCACAAAGCTGGAAACATATATATATATAATTTACCTGGTGGATACAGGATGATGTGTTGAATTTTATTAAATCACATTCGTTTTTTTTTCGTGGACTGCTTTGTTAGTTTTTGTGTCTTATGAAGTTAATTCTTGAAGTGTAATTTAATTTATCAGCAAAAGCATGCATAACTTCCACAATCCTGAACAAATATGAATTATTACCTTTATATTCACAGAATAAACACTGTTGATTATTTTAATAAAAAGTAACAAAGAATGTTAGTCTTATTTTATTGATTTGTAGAGTTTGTGTTCTAGAAGATATGTTTTACTCAACTTCAAAGTTGCAGTATATCTTAACATAACTTTTGTAAATTAATCTAAGTGTCAGTGGATTGGATTATGAAGCTTTTAGCTTTTTCATTGGTGAGCATGTGTATAGCGTTTTCATTGTTTTAGTACTGTCAATTTACATTTACAGAAAATGTTGCTGTTCTTTTCAGGGAAAGAAGAAGATATGGCATACTCAGTAGAAGAAGGTATACATTTTTAAAAAATTACTTTTATTAGCAAATTATTGTTATTTACAAATTCTTTTCAAAATCCATTATAACAATGTGCATACAAGCTTACATCGTGCATTCTGATATCCATGCTTTCTAAACATATTTGTTTGATGCCAATAAATCATCCAACATGCCAACCATTGCTAAATAGAATCAAAATCTTTTAAAGTTGTCTCAGATGTCCATTTAATAGAATTTGGCAAATTTTGTGGAAAACATGGATGTGTATAGACCTAATCGGGACATGATTCAAATCTTTTGTGGCATGCTAATCATTCAGCCACCACTGCTGCCCAGAATATAGTAGCAGAAATATTGAACATTTAATTTTTTTTTATTTTTATAGAGTTTTCTTGTATGAAGCTAGGAAGCCATGATAAACATTATATCGTGGAGGAAATGAATCCAGCATCCTTGAACAATTGGATGTTTAACACGCTTCAGCTTGATGAAGACACAAGAACTAAACTGGTGGATTTGGATTCAAGGAAGGACATGTCAAGAAGAAAGAAGATGAAAATTCTACTTAACATAGTAGAAAGTCTTGGGAATGGGTATATATTTAGACAAATTAACTTGTTTATGAAAGAATGGTATTTTAAAAAGAGACTTTTAACTATGCATCAGAAGTTCAACATAATGAATAACAGCTTAGAAAACATTAAGTCTTAGACAATAAGTTTAACTTTTAGCTACTTAGAACTGAATTGAAAAATATGAACAATAACTTGCTTTGGAAAGACCCCATTTTGAAGCTATCTTTAAAAAAATGAATGATCAACAGTCCTAAACGTTTCCATATGAGAGTAAGAAAGGTTGTTTTCACAGGTAACTTTTCTGTACTTGCATTATGATAGAAAAGTTTATTGATATCACTACATCATTTTAAAGAAGATCCATTTGCATTTTTCTTTTAATCATGCCTTATCTATTTCTGATGTCATATATATATATATATATATATATATATATATATATATATATATATATATATATTTATACACACACACATATATATATATATATATATATATATATATATATATATAATGAGGACTTTGTATAGCACCTAATCTTCAGAAGCTCTAAGCGCTTTACACCATCTATAATGATATGACAATTCTACAGAAAAACAAATGACAAAAACAATGAAATTCGAAAAACATAAAAACATGCTGAAAGCATATAAGATACAAAACAATATTAGTAGGTATTCCAAGCACTTTTTGGAGATCAGCAAATACAATGAATAGCACTGAGCTGTTGTTACCATCCTACAGGCCTATATATGAAAATAAAATGCTGAAAAAATAATGTAAATCGGTCAAATACTTTAAAAGATATGACGTTTCAAATATTTTTTTGACTTTTGCAACCTTTTCTGAAAATGCAAATTCCATCAACTTCAGACGAGTACAAAAAGAATTGAAGCTGTATAACCTAGTCATTTACTGCAAAGCTAGACAGGTTCCTTGTTATTCAAGAAATGAAAGCAGTACAATCAGACACAAAAAAAATCCCTTTTATTAGGTGCACTCTAAAACAGTAAAATTACAGAGGCCTACCTTACTGGAAAAGCCAGAAATTGCGTGTTTCCATGATTTTGTAACCTTGCTTTAACAAGACTATATAATATAAATGCAAACTAAAGCATGTTTCTGTGAGAAAACCTTTTGAAATCAAAAGCCCAATTTTTTCTGGGCCAATAGGTATGAAACTTTTGTTGCACCAGATCATAAAATTCGGAGAAAATGGCAAAAATTTTAATGTCTGAAAACATGCAAACACGACAATTTTCAAAAGGTCACTTGTTTTATTTATTAACAGATTTTAATAATTCTTGTACCAAAATGCACGGATTTATATAAAGAATTCATGCAATTTACAAAGATGTCAAAATTAGTGTGCACATATATTTCAAATCGGAAGCAAAAAATGAAAAAGGCGAAAATGGCAAAAACAATAATTTTCACACATTTACAGCTTCATCAATTAGTAATTTTTTAAAATCATTTTTACACCAAAATGGAGCATATTACAACCTTATTGCAAACGCTCTAATAATTAAGATATAATTATGATAAAGCAAAGTTTGAACTTCAGCTTTTTATTCTTCTGTATTGCTGGTCAATGTGGTCAATATTGTCAACTTTCCAAGTTCCACCATTGCTTGAAACTGGTTGTACAATAAAGTCCCAATCAAACACAAAACACGACTTAACCTCAGCTATGTCATCACTGGCTGGCCATTTGAAAAGATCAGTTTTGGTTTTATCTGGTATAAAAACTGTGCAAGTGCCAGATCAGGTTGGTGAAATTCCAACACTTGTCCAATGTACTATTGGTCATTGTAATAGACAGCTACCCATACTCCTTGGCATCAGGAAGTATCACTTTCCAGTTGAACATCACTGTTGTCTTTTGATTCACAATTTTCAAAGAGCTTGTTAGTACAAGTCACCACTGGTATACTGATTCGTCGTCCCTTTCCTTGGGCCAAAAAATGCTTTTCTAAAATCTGGTACACATCATCACCTACAGATTCAATTATAAACAAAGTATAAATTAGAAGCTTGTTCCAAAATAGCATCACAAATATGTCTGATATGTAAATTGTCAGGTCAGCATCGTTAAATGAGAATTAGTTCATTTCACACGAATGAAATGATTTAATGATGCTAACCTGAAACTTTACTGAGTTGTTACAGACTTTGAAAAATTAGAAATACAATGTTGATACATAAAAAGTAGGGATAGGTCTGATATTTTTAAGGTAAAATGAGTTTATAGCTAGCTAGATTTACAATGTCATTTCATTATTATTAGACTCTTATCCAGAATTTTAGACCTTGTTCAAAATTAAACCAAAAAAAAACAAGGAAAAGAAATAAACAATAGCAATTTCTATTTGGTAAATTGTGTTTACAATACAAACAGGTCAAAGGTCACAATTGTATCGTGATCCAGTTGAATCTAGTATTTCTAGTATTACTTGCTCAGTCAGACAAGAAAAAATATGTCGCCAAATTTACTTTAAATACGTAAAATAACATATCAAGCTTCATTTGCACCTATTTTTGCCTGTATATTCCATGTGTAAAAAATTACTTAGCTGAAGAAATCTGACACTAAGGTTTTTCCTTGAACCATAGAATCGGACCTACAATTAATGTCTTCAAATACTCAAAATACAGATATAAAGACCAAAATAAATTTAAAACATTAAAAACGAATCATTTTACTTACAAACCAGTGATAAATAATCCATGGATGGAATATCAGAAGCCATAATACGTCTTGGATTTACATTGACTCGTTGGAAAACAGTGATAGGCAAGCCATTGCATATGGCTTTTTCCCAGCATCCTTTAAAAAGCGCGGTGATTTCATGTGACATCACGGAAATTACCAATGTTTATACAGAAATAAAGTATAATGAACAAGCTTTAAAATGATATCAAATTTTAACTTTAAAACTGAAATTTATGTTAAAAATTTTTTTCTTCAAGTTTTAAAAGTATATTTAGGAAAAAACAAAACTGAGTTACACCGTAAAGACATCCAAATGTAGGTCATTCTCTCTGCTTTTCAATGGTGCTAAATATAGTAACATGGAAAATACCACCCAGAATCCTAAGCATTAAAATAAACATGTATGTAAAATTTCACCTTCGGAAAAATGGCCGCTGCACTAATTATGCCCATCACATACTTCAAACAAACATATTTTTAAATATGAAAATAAAATAAAAACACAAAGATTTATGCATAATATGATAGAAGAAAAGTAGTTCTCGTGACAAATGCATATATTTATTGATTTTATGAATAGTGACGGCATAAATTTATTGTTCAAAATGTGCAAAATTTTTACTTTTGCCCTGCTGGCATCATAATGACCTCGTCAGCTAGGGCAGCTTGGAATACCTAATATTAGGTATCTAAGTTTGTCCCTGCAGTCGAAAAAGGTGAGTTTTAAGAGAAATCATAAAAGGGACCACTGTGTCTTTGTGTCTAATTTCAATGGGCAATTCGTTCCACATTGCTGGGCCTTGGTATGCAAAATAACATTGTCCATATGACTTCATTTTCATAGTGGGAACAATGAGTATATGATTGTCAGAAGAAGAGCGTAAGTATCTTGCTGGTGTATACACATGGGTGAGGCCGGATAGGTATGTTGGACTGGAGTCTGTCAGTGAAACATAGCACAGAGAAGAAATTTTGTGTTTGATTCTGTATCAAATTGATAGCCAGTGTAGGGTATAGAGCAGTGGTGAGGTGGACTGGAGTCTGTCAGTGAAACATAGCACAGAGAAGAAATTTTGTGTTTGATTCTGTATCAAATTGATAGCCAGTGTAGGGTACAGAGCAGTGGTGAGGTGTGTTCTGGTCGAGGTACTCTAAAGATGATCTGTGCAGCTGTGTTTTGAACTTTTTGAAGTTTCTGGAGTAAATATTGTGCCAAACCAGAAAGAATTGAGTTTGCGTATGTTCATGACATGTTGGTGTGATGTGAGAGTACTGTCTAGAGTAACACCTAAGTTTTGTACTGACTGAGAATTTAATGTTGGTGTTGCTGATATTTATTGTGTGAAGGTAAAGGATGTGAATAAGAAAGTCTTTGTGTTGTGATCAGAATAGCCTCAGTTTTATCATCATTCATCTGCAGCTTGTTATTGATATCACTACATCATTATATATATATATATATATATATATATTGATACTTTTACAGTATTAGTTATTTTTCTGTTATTTTACTAGATATGAATTGCTTGAAAAATACTGTAAGGACCATGATGCTTTCCTGTACGACAATGTATTTAAAAAACACAGACAAATGATGGTTGAGGAGAATCCAGATGGTGCTCAGCAGTATGAATTTTCAGAAGAGGGGCTGCAAAGACTTTCTAGTACATGGATAGATTTTACTGTAGATCCAAAAGGTAGGAATTTGACATACTGTGGTATCATTTTTTCTCGCCCATGCAATAGAGAAATCTACCTGTTTTGCTAACCTTGCTTTTCCTATCTCAAGCTGGCTACCTCAGACATCTTATCTAAGTCATGGTGTCTAAGTGCTATGAACTACTTTTTTTTAAAAAGATGTCTTCTGCTGTGCGTGATGGACTTGTTATAAACTCCAACAACCATAACAAAATCAATATATAACAAAAAGAAATTTACTTGTAAAGCAACTTAGGATCTCTCTAATTTGATAACACCAAACAAAACTTCTTCACACACACACATCAAGCTAATTGATACAGCTCCAGACATAAAGGCAATAAACATCTCTGGCCACACAAAACCAAACTGAAGTTCTGCTGCAAAGCCAGCAAAACCCAGAGATGTATGTCAGACTGGTTTCTTTTAGCATTGTCAAAAACCCACAATTTGCCCCAGTTGAATCAAATATAATAGTGTGATTGCAAATGAGAACTCTTACATTTAAGAACTGCTGGGTTCATTCATCAGACCACATGCTATTCCACAAAAATATTTCCCTGCAGCATATCATTGCACTAGTGGTAGCAACACTTGTTATTATTTCCAGGACAGAAAATATAAATTTCCAAGACAATCAGAATTAGACATTTCTTCATTAGATCTGTAACCATTAGGCATATTGTATTGCACAATATCATACCATTGCCTACTAGAAAACAATTTCCAAATTAGAACTGATGAAAGTTAAAACTTGACCTTATAAAAGATATTAATTATTTAGTGTCCATTTCATATGGCATCCATCAATTAAATGTGATAATACACTGTAATAATATAAAATTATTTCATGTTTCTATTTCTCCATGCCTAGAACTTGTATATTCCAATTCTTATCCTTCTGTCAGTGTCTCTGTTAGTCTGCCCAAGGAATTACCTTAATCATAAAATACTCAAGTCATGTTAGTCTGCTTACATTCTTAACTTTATCACAACACTTAAGTAGGAGCCCCAAGTGGCAAAGTGGTCTTGAGTGCTCTCCACTTACGGATCAATGCCATCTCTTCTCTGTCCATGGGGGTTTGAGTCTAAGATTTGGCCAATGTGTGTATGTTAGAAAGATTGCCAATAGCTTCTCATTATTCTGTGGTTCTTTCTGGGGTTTCCCAGGTTCTTCCTCCACCATTAATACTGGCTGCCATGTATAGCTTATCGTATGCTGAAATATGGCATTAAACCCTACAACAACAACAACGCCAGCAATACTGAAGGAATATTAGTCTGTCTACACTCTTTTCTCATAAATACTCAAGCCATGTTGAACTTTCTACACTCTTTCCTCTATCAAACTACTCAATCCATGTTAATCTATTTCCTCAGTCATAATACAAAAGCCATATTAGTCTGCCTACACTCTTTTCTCATTCACAATTCTCAAGGCATATTAGTCAACCTACACTCTTTCCTCCATCATAATATTTGTGCCATCTTAGGATGTCTACACTCTTTTCTCAATCACAATACTAAAAACAGTACTTTGCCCACATTCTTTCCTCAGTCATAATACATAAGCCACATTAATCTGCACTCTTTCCTCAGTCATAATACATAAGCCACATTAATCTGCACTCTTTCCTCAGTCATAATACATAAGCCACATTAATCTGCACTCTTTCCTCAGTCATAATACATAAGCCACATTAATCTGCACTCTTTCCTCAGTCATAATACATAAGCCACATTAATCTGCACTCTTTCCTCAGTCATAATACATAAGCCACATTAGTCTGTGTACACACTTTCCTTTGTCATACTATTCATGCCATATTAGTCTGCCTTCACTCTTTCCTCAGTTGTACCACTCAAGCCATATATTTAATTGCCATTTTTTATTCTTAACATACACAAGAAAGTGGTGTTCCAAAATTCGACTTTTGAAAATGTTAGGCCCCAAAATTATGATTTGTTGTTGCTATTGTTGTAGGGTTTAATGCCATTTTCAGCAAAAGATAGTTATTGCATGGTAACCAGTATAAATGGTTGAGGAAGAACCAGGGAAAACCCAGGAAAGAACTACCAACCCACAAGAAGCTTTTGGCAAGCTTTCTCTTATATCCACATTTTCTAAGCCAGAGACTCGAACCCACGCTGCCAGAGGTGAGATGGCAGTAATTAGTAACGGTGAACACTTTAAACCACTCTGCTACTCAGGGCCCCTAAAATTTTAATTTAAAGTATTCAGTTAAGTAATAATGTCTGTAAACAATACTTATTTTCCACAGATGACATAGGTCATATAAAGCAACAAGTTGGCAATGTAAATCAGAACATTGGTCATGTAAAGGATCAAGTTGGAGATGTGAAGGATCAAGGTGGTGATGTAAAGGATCAAGTTCATGAAGTAAAGGTGCAAGACAGTGATTTAAAGAAGAATTTTGAAGTTGTCCAAAATACATTATATGATGTTCAAAAAGGTAAAATGCTTACATAAGATAATCATCATTTTTAATGAGCAATGAATACTCATGATAGACATGCCCATAATTATATAAATTTAACTACAGGCGACTCCACTTAACTGCACATCGGTTAACTGCACACTCCAAATGACTGCATGTAATCACGCCAATCAGAAGTGTTGAAATATTGTGTTTAGGGCATATGTATGGACATAAAAAAAATTCTCTTGTCCCAGAACGTTTCATTTGTAACCTACCGTATTTTCCGGCGTATAAGTCAAGACTTTTTGACTTGAAAGTTCGGTCTTCATCTTATACTCCAAATTGACTTATATATGGATTTTGTCATTGAAATTGCATCGACTTATTTATGGATTGCAGTATCCGGTATGCTATTGATATTGCTCTATAATCAGCATAATCGAAAACAGGTCACATAGAAGTACAAATTCATGTTAAATTACTATGTCAATAAATTGTCATAAAATAATATGACTGCATTTATATTTGTAAGTTTTGTCATTATTTATTTTGCATTCTGCGTGTTTTTTCTTATTCCTCAAACATAAATCAAAAGAAAACAATTACCGGTAAAAACTTCACCAGGCCGCATAGCACACTTACGGTCTATACTCTATAGTGTACTGTACTAATTCAAAGCATATTGTTTGTTCCTAAAAAAAGAAAGATATGAAATAACTGATCCATTAATATTTGATTTTCCAGTATAATGTTGGACACACGTGAGCAATTACCGACATAGCTTTTTTTATTGATCCAATTGATCCTACAAAGGGATGTAATCCATATTAACTCGAGCGTTCTATGATTATTTATAAAATAATGTAGATCATGCATTCTACTGAATCCCCCAAATCATATGTTTCTACGGTACTTTATCATTTTAGCTGTGCTGATATTTACAGTGACATAATTCAGTGGTTAAAATACAGCCAGTTCTGCCTGCTGTATTTATTAGAGTACATCAAAAGAACATGACGCAGTAACTGAGCGGCAAGTTCAAAGAACTTTGACTAGCAGCTTGGGTGGGAAAATATGCTGAAATTTACAATGACTGAATTTAGAGACAGAAAGATCCCGAGATGTACATGTAGTTATTATAAGAATACACTTTAGCTTCCATTATTTAATCTACGGACATGTACTATTTCATTATTCATTACGTACACCCGTTACGTAATTTTTGTTATTTTCTTTTCATTGAATTCAGTCACGTAATGATCTGTGACAAAATTATTGAATATTTTACATCCGTGTGTGGAGATTTTCGATGGAAATATTTGTATTATGGATTCAATATATGTTACAAGATTCGCTGGTGAGTACACGGTGTTGATACTCTTTTCATGCAATAGATTATACATGTATATATAAATTAGACACGTGTATGTACCAATGCATGGTTCTCTGAATAAAGTACCATAATTGTATTTGACAAAATTTCTCAAATAAATTACAGTAGGTTTAAACTTTCAACTGGAAGGAATGATCATCGCTCTTGTTGCAATGGATATTGCCGGTAATATGGAATATCATACGACGATACCATCAATATTCATGCAACCGGAAGTTACTACTGGTAGTATAAAATACAAAGCCAAGTTATTGACCTGGCCTCGTCTTATGCTCCGAATCGACTTATATATGGACGAAGGATGGAAAATTTACAAAATTGGTCAATTCGACTTATACTCCGCATCGACCTATAGGCCGGAAAATACGGTACATCATATGTTCCATGACTTAGGAAATGAAATAAATTATGTTCAATTTGTGCCCCCACCACAACCGGCCAAAGTGCATGTTACCAAAAAATTGATAAATAAAAATGCTTATTTGATCATAAAATGAAAGAAACTAACCTTGTACTGTTATAATTTATTCAATTGTTTGGTCGACATTAGCTTTTTATTAGAGGAGAAATATATCCATGAACTCTGTATAAGTAGCAAATGCATCCATAGTGTTATCGATTTCAGACAACACAACACATTGGTCATTGATGTGAATATTGAGAAACGAATCATGTTTGGTTGTCCTCAAAGGTTTGAATGTTATCAGTCTGAGAATGAAAACTGGATCCTGCAGAATCACAAACAAATGAGAGAGAGAGAGAGAGAGAGAGAGAGAGAGAGAGAGAGAGAGAGAGAGAGAGAGAGAGAGAGAGAGAATTATTAATCCCAGTACAGTCGACTCCGGTTAACTGCACACTCTCGGGCCCCTCATGAGACTGTGCAGTTATTCGGAGTGTGCAGTTAATCGATGTGCAGTTAAATGGAGTTGACTAATTGAAAGCACCTGCCATTCATGTGTGACAGGGTGTAAGATACAAACTAACCAGGAGTGTATTATATCCATGGTAACAATATGATAGTATCTGCTGAAGTTAATTCTATGTATGTTATTGACACCGAAGAACTCATAAGACGGCATATAAATGAAAGCCCAGGTGTTGAATAAACACACCTTGTAACAGCCATAAACTCATTGTTTGAACTTACCAGTAGGATATCAAATAAAAAGGTTAATTTATTACAAAGCAAACTGACCCCGGATGCTGACTTTGGATTCCTTTTAGCGTGTTAATTTCATTTTGACTATACATATGTATCCAAAGTTGGCTGACATGGGGAACCCAACTTTGATTTATTTCTACCTGTTTTCATTGGGATTTTGAAAATAAATAGAAACAATGGAATACATTGAAACGATAACTTTACACCAAAAGTGATTCCTCGCTGTAATTGTCATCGAGTACATAGCATATATAAAGGACAATAAAATTAAACTATATTATAGATCTCTGCTATTATGGATAAATTTGCAGTGCGATACTCAAGCAGTGAAGAGGCCTTGCTTTGTGCATTAAAAAAAATTGTGATGCCCAAAGCTTCACCTAACAGGCCCGTAGGTTGACCAGAAAAGCATGAACAAGCTGTAAAAAGACACAAAATTGGAGACCCCAGTCAGGAGAGAGATGATACCTACAATAATGATGATGTCAGGCATTACAATCATTTTATATTAAAGCAAAAAGAGGAAGTTGTAAATTTCTCAAAATTGCATTGAATTCAAGTAACAGCAAGACATTTCAGAATCACTAAATCAACCATTGCAAATTGGTCAAAAATAGACTTTTCTCATCACCTGATTGATTGAAGACATAGAGCAACGAGTGGGAGACCAGGATCATATGACAATATGTTAGACAGAAAAATTGCAAAGTGGGTTCTCATCTAATGCGCTCTGCAGATCCTTTTTAGTGTGGACATTATATGCGCTTATGCCAATAAATCTGTGTTAAGTGAACATCCAGAAATTGAGTTTCAAACCAGTAGGAACTGTGCAACAGGTTTTATAAAATGACACAGCCACATGCTTCGTTCATGAACAGTGGTGTCCCAGCATTTCCCAGAAGATTTGGAGGAGAAAATAAATATATTCCACAAATTCCTAAAGGCCAGAAGAGAAGAAGATGATTTCAAAGACAAGATGATAATTAACATGGATGAAACTCATATGTACTTTGATCTCATTCCCAGGCGATCATTCCCAGATGAACTGTTGAAAAGAAAGGTGTTAAAAGTGTGAGTATTTGCATGACTGGTGCAGATAAAAAGCATCTAACCTTAGCACGTGTAGTTTACACAGCAGATGTATGTGCTGCTGTCAATGATACTTTTTTGTGGTGTGAGGGAGCCAAAAGATATTCAGGCACCAAAAGGTAGGATCATATGTGCGTAGGAGAAGGGTTGGATTGATGAGGAGGTACTGTTGTTGTGGACTAAAGACATATATCTAAGTATACAGGACATGAATGATCACTTTTAGTGATGGATTGATTCTGGGCACATATTACAGATGCTGTTAAACAGGCCTTGAGAAGGGGTAACAATTTGCCTTCAGTTATTCTGGGAGGATATACCTCCAAGCTACAGCCACTAGATGTCGGTGTAAATAAACTGGTCAAGTCCAACCTGAGGAAAAGCTGGATAAATTTTATTCATGAAGCAGCGGATGGCCATTCCAAGAAAAATGACAAGACATCTCATATTAAGGATGCAGATAAACAAACAGTTGTGAACTGGATTGTGAAATTAGTAGAATTGCTTCAAAGACAAGCCAGATCTGATTTGAGATATCTGATTATTTTTCAAGTAATTGTTTTCAATTGTAACATCTGCTGATTTAGAATAATCATGCAGTATTTCCTTTTTAATTCTCCATGATCCCCAACTCTAGTCTGAATTTGTAAAATCAGCCACTGCTTCTCGATGTTTTACATCTATATGAAATGAATCAGTGGCGACTCTAACTGTAGTTTCAGGAAATTATTTATCATCCAAAGTAAATTAATAGAAGCATAAGCCAGCTTAGACGCCCTTAGATGGCTATACTGAGGATTATCTCCATTGTTGTATGTAACAACTGTACCAAATTTTGTTCCATCGGACAAGAAAGCATCTTCACGATTGACGTATATACCCCTAGATGTTGCATTTGCGATTATAAAATCATATTCAGCATCATCTAGAATTATTCATGAAGAATATCGCTTGTGGTCGTATTTTCCAACCTGGGTTTACCAATTATTCTTCTACCGAGATCTTTTGCGTGTTTATTTCTAACTTCAAATATCTCCTTGGACCACCTAACCCGGTTAGATCAAAATCGGGTAGTGGCCCATTAATCGCAAATAAAATCTTGTGTGTAGGATGCCCAAATCTTTCAAAATACGCAGAGCAGTCTCCATATCTGAGAAAACTCCCTGGATAACACGCAACCATATCAACTGAAATAACACTTTCGGGGTCATATTTGGTATTCCATAATCCACCATGGCCATAATCAACACAATTGTTTTGGACATCTGAGAGAAATTCAGCTCTCGTTGATTTCCATAGATTTTCTCTTTCTTGCAAAATGAGCTGCAACTGATGGGATTGTAAAACAATTTGTTAGTAATTGTTTGTTGCATTCTGTTGAAAAATTACAAGCTAGTTTTCTCCTCTCATTGTGAAGAGCTTCAGTACGGTATATTTCGCCGTTGGGTCTTACAAATTGATTGAATTTATCCTCTTCGTTTTCAAAACTTTGAAATAACCACACTGACACAGGATCATTTTTACTTAACTCTTAAATAAAATCAAATAGTTTCTACCCCGGAAGGTTCCTCCCGAGAACTCCACGGGTAGATATTTTATGGTTCTATCCCATGGAAATATTGTTATGATCAATAATTTTGAGATCCTCTCGATTTATATTTTGATTCGTGTAATACTTTTCCTGTTATTGTCGTTACAGTTATTGGGAGTTTTTGTATCATTTCTAACTCGGCTACATTTTGAATTGTAGCACTGCTCTCAATAACTGTTAACCCTGATTCGTTTATTTTTTTGCATCTTAGATCCGTCAATTAGTTTCCACGCAACGCATTGGTAAAATGCTCTATTATTTGTTTGGCTACACAATTCAATGACGAATGTTTCATTGTTTTTAGTTTCTGAATACTCTGTTTGCCATTTAACGGATAGATCCCATAAACAACCGCGGTCATGGGATCAGCTTTTTCATAATACGATTTGTCAATCCCAGTCAACATTCCTGGTTTGGAATCCTGACTCACAGTGACAGTTCTCTTAACTTTCAAGATGGGTTCAAATTTGTCGCGTATAATCCAATTTCTCGTTTCTGAGCGGATAATGAATTTCACTCTAAAAAATTACTTTTTCTGGTCAAGATGCGAGATTATCACTGCTGCTCTTTCGTCGTTCATGGTAGCATCAACGCCACCATCGATTTGAAATGTTGAACAATAGTGAGATGCTCCATCGCGCTTGAATTCATTAAACGCATCATGGATTTTACCTATCATGATTCTATCACTTATTAGACCCTTTGCTACATCTACAGAGACTCTATCAAGATTGAATTTAGCATTTTTCCAAGGTTTTATTCTTGATAATCTCTCGAACTCTTCCATATTATAATTAAAACAAGTATTTAAATAAATAATTATATATCTATATATATATAATGAATCATTGTAAATGCCTTATGAAAGGATCAGTAACCGCTTGTAACAAATCATGCAGAACTGAATTCTGTGGATATCATTCACAAAGCGTACAGCGTGGGAGCTTAGATCCACTTCCCTGCATACAATGTGGGGTGGGTGTGCAGGGTAAGTCGCAGTTGTGTCTGAATTGTGGTGGTAAGTGATATAGGGAACTAAAGAGCTATTAAAAGCACTATTATGATAAGAGAATTAAGGACTCCACCCCTGACTCCATCCCCGACAAAATCATGGTATTTTCAGACATCACAGATTGAAGAAACCAGTTGGGGTTGTCAATAATCAGGGATATTTGGTGTTTAGTGCTAGAAGTAACAAATATCTTATTCATATATTCGTCCACGAGGTGTTTAATGGAGATATCCAAGATGGCCTTGTGATTGACCACATAAATGGTATAAAAACTCATAATTCTTTATCGAATTTATGAGCTATCACTCAGAGTGAAAATACCAAACGAGGTGGGGGGGGGGGGCTGGAAACTATCCAAAAAATGTGAGAATTGTATAATCTATAATATAGAAAATAACCAAGAAAGAATATTTCAAGCGGCTCGAAAGTATTTTGATATTTGTAGAAACCCGATTCGACACATTGCAGAACGAATACAAATTTCGGCTTTTTCTAATCTGAAATTCATTTGTAAGTGTTATAACACCAAGGAGAATAACTCGTGTAAACTTGTGTATAGTTTCTGAAACAGAGATAACTCCTTTGTTGTTGTTACGGATCTCATGGGAATAATCAAGTATTATCTCTCTGATATATTCTGTCAGAAAACTAATCAAATAAATTTGTATTTACAACAATAGTATTCTTTTTTATTTGATACCTTTTTCAGGTATTTGGAATGTTGGGATGTTGTCAAATAATCACAATTAAGTACACGAAAGAGTAAAATTCACACACCACATTAATGATTTCCGTGTATTAGTTAGCTTATATACAATGCTGCATACTCTCTTATTGGGGCTTTAAGCCATTCAAAATTCAACAGTGAAATCACTCTATGTCACACGGTGTGAATGTGTTTTTGCATTCCACCCGGGGGTGATTTTGTTGGGGATAGAGTGGTTTCACAGTTGAATGTAGATATAGCCTCTTGTATGTTGTATTGTATTGTCCTTTGTAAATAATGTTTCTTTATCAAACCACGCCTTATTGTAATTCCCTAAACTGTTGCTGTGACAGGTTAGTTAGTCTGATAGGCTGTCGTCATACATTGGAATTCGCTAAACTGTTGTTGTGACAGGTTGGGTATTCTGATATATCATCATGTATGTGCCTTACATGTTTCTGTGTATACATTGCCAAAAACGTTAACTCTATGCCAGAAGTGTAATGTCACATTTGCCTAGTCCCTGCTATAAATCATGTATAAGTTATAATCTACCTGTCTTGGGAATATTTCTAAACATTGCTTTGGGGTTAGTGTTGAACTCTTATGCAAGGTTGCTATGACCAGCTAGAGACCAGAAATTTGAGTTGGCAAAGGTGACAGTTGCATCACTTAACAACTGCTTTCTCTTAATACACTTATATGGTGAAAGTTGTTCTAGGATCAAAGAAACGTCCATGAGTTGAATGATGCATGTTCTATTCCTTCCCCACATTGACAAATGGTGTGAGGAACATTCTCTGCTAAGAGTGACTGGATCGGTCCATAGTGATATATAATAAAATTTTTTTAGATAAAGGTTGAGAGCTCGTAAAAGAATATATATTTAGTATTTGACTAAATTGATTGCTGGTCATAGGGTTACTTTGAGAAGATACCACACATAATTTGTTGGCAAACTTGGAAATCAATATCAAACTGTTAATCATGTGATGCAGTAGGCTTTTTAAAGGTTTGAGCATAAGGAGTGTTTTTGTTGTTGTTGTTGTTGTTGTAGGGTTTAATGCCATTTTTCAGCACATGATAGGCTATACATGGCAGCCAGTATTATTGGTGGAGAAAGAATCTGGGAAAACCCACGGAAAGAACCACCGACCCACAAGAAGCTACTGGCAAGCTATTTCACATAACAGCATTAGTCGAATCTGACTCGAACACATGCAGACAGAGGTGAGATGGCAGTGATCCATAACAAAAAGCACTTTAGACCACTCAGCCACTTGGGCCCCCTCGTATGGAGTGTAATTGGAAATTTGAGTCATTTAATTATTATTAAATTGTTATTCATTGAATTTCAACCTTTTTGTATATTTAACCATCTAATCATTGGAATTGCTGACTGGGGTTTCGAAGCTTTACATCTTTCACTAAGTTTAACTTCAAATTAACTAGAGCCTGGGTGGTACTTTTATAATAGTTTAAATAAAATATTGTTAGCAGCCCACCCCAACCATGACAATCGTCACACAGAACCTTTCTTGGGTATTAACCAGGCTGGACAAGACACCTTTTGAGATCAATTTCAAGGGCATCTCTGGTGGTCCTTATCCTACAAGACCTGCTTCCTCGTAGCATTAGCAACTGCAGGCATATTTCGTGAAATGCTTGCCTTATCAACATACCTAAATTACTGTTCAGTCTTACTCATGATGGCATACTCTTTCATAGGCATGAACCATCTCCTTTCTACAGGTAACCAAACTTTGTTCATGAAACCTTTGTCACATCTAGAAACATGAACTAAAGGCCACCTACATGACCCAGTCTGGGCTTTCATGTGGTACCTTAATAGAACAGAGCCACTGTGTCAAGGGAGGCAGACAACTTTTAGCTCTCTTTAGCTAAAAGTAGATTGTAGGAGGGCTGGATTTGTGAGGTAGTGGTAGTTCTCCTAATGGATTATGACTGGGTAATTTTTCTCAGAGACAAATGTTACAAGGAAAAATGTTTTTTTTGAAACACGACCATGTCAGATTATATGGAAGCAGAAAATCCATGTTTTTACCATGACATGCTGTGTTTTTGAGTTTTTATCAAGTTCTTTAAAGCAGTTGTACTTGTTGTTTAGATAAATGTGATCCAAAAGGAAATGAGTGATGTGAATGGAGGTCATGCATGTACTGGATTTTTTATCATTTTTTTTTTTACAATTTATAAAGAACAATCTGTGTCATAGGCTATCAGTTTTCTTTGAAGTTTCAGTAAACCTACTTTTTTCTGATTACTCAGTCCAGATATCAGGATATACAGATTATGATACAACAATATGCTGGTAAGATAATTTGTTAATATGAAGAAAGGATTTGTTATTTGTTTATGTAATAATAGATATATTCTAGTGCATTTTGTAACCAAGTTTTCAGCTTCCTTTTATATTGGCTTTGAATTTCTCCACTTCAAACCCATGATTGTATATATATATACAAGTTTTGACAGACAAAATGTCATTGCCAAAAGAATCGCCATAAGGAACATTTTGTTGGCAAGAAGAAAAATATTTTGCAATTTGTGACATTGGCAAAGCCCAGAATGATTCTTGGTAGTAACTGTTTTATTTGGCACATCAGATAATGAAATATATGCATTTTTTGTGTTAATTGTTAACTGAAAAGAGTTCAGTTTTATTTATGGACTATCTACCTTTAGTTTTGAAATGTGACAAGAAACAAAATAATTCAGTTTGAAACAAAATCTAAAGAAAACCTATTTTCTGTTTTTTCAAAACATTTAATATAAATAAAAGTAGTACCTGATTCATTATTACTCAGAAATACTTTTTTGCTAAGTGTATAATATGTGAATGGGCAATAACATAATAATTTTATACACTTGTTTTGTTATCCATTTTGTGAAACAGAATGAATACATTGACACAGCACATGATCCAGATTGGGGTGGGGGACTTGATAAATACACTGGAAAAGGATAATGAGGTGAATATGTGGTTAGGATCTACATTATTACATATTCCATTATTGCATCATATTTGGAAGTCTTAATGCAGATTCTTTTCAGGTATAGACTAGGAATAATTATCGTAATCCAGAAATAATTTTCTTTGTAGAAGATTTACATTCCAAAGAAGGAGGGCTGATGACTCATGCAAGCGATCAACCTTTCAGTTTGTACACGAATCCTTCATATTCCTCTGAGGTACATGTTAAGTTCAGTATTACATTGTTAAGCAGATATATTTTCCTTTAGTTGCATACTCAGTGATTAACAAATGTTACTATTGATACCAGGTTAGGTTAACAATACAAGTTTATTTCATTTAAAACATTATCAAGATTATGCATCATACAGTTCATTGAGAAGGTAAATAAGCCATTTGTAAATTAAAAAGGACTTGATCAGCAAGATTGGTTGTTATGATGTTTTCCTGGACAGGACATTTTACTTCACAGGCACAGTATGACCTTCATAGCTTTGCTATCTAACAAAATGCCAGCAAAAGTCGTGAAATGTCAGGTAATGTTAAGCAGTCACAAATTTGCCACAGTACAAATATTGACAACTTCAGTTGATTGGGTCAGAATCAAATGCATCACAGTTGGCAGTGGCATTATTTTCAATTGGCAATCAACAAAAGCCTTTATATATAGGTCTCAATTTTTTAAAATTGTAATTAATCACCATATAAATTAATTTATTCTAATGGGTGAGTTTAGCACTCCTAAGCATCAAGATAGTGTTTACTTTGACTATTTTTTATACCAGATTTCTTCTTTTATATCATCCTTTTTCAGTAAAATGCATCAAGCCTTTATTTAATTGTCTAATGTGATTTGTTTGGATGTTTTTGGCAATTTGAAGAGGATGTGGAATAAGAATTTTGAATTTAAATAAAGTTGTTTACATAATGGACATTTGAGACATTCATGTTTACATATGTATTGATGATATAAAAGTAGAAACTATAATGGGAAAATGTATGAACAGTTTGATTCCTTCATTAACAATTTATTGCTTTATTGACTCTTTTCTTCAACTGAACTAAGAAAAACCAATTTTACCTTGTAAAATATGTTTCTTTGAGAATACTTTCCTAGTGATGGTACTTTAGAAGAACTACTACTACCTCAAATATCCAGGCCTCCCAATGGATAGAGGGAGCTGGATTAGCAAGGTAGTTGTAGTTGTAGTTCACCTAAGGCATTATGATTGGGTAATATATTTAAAGAGGAAAACAGTTCACTTCCTATTACATATGAGAAAGTCTTGAAAATTTTCAATTCCTTATGTGCAGTATTTTTGTTCCAAATTGCACAAACATATGTTAATCAATAGTATGTAATTTTGTATATGTGATAATTGTAGAAACTAACAAAGATACAATTTTGTTGTCAATATACAGAACTGTTAACCAATTCTTTTTAATGAAAGTGTTCACAATAATCTGCTCTTTTTTTCTCTCCTGGCAGTAAGCGTATGGTATGACTACATCAAAATGTAAGAATATCTTGTATCATGGACTATTTTAAAAGTGAGGATGCTGATTAAGCTACTCTTTTGAAGTCATATTTTTTAAACCTTCAAAAGAAAGGTTATAAGATTGCACATGAGTTATATAATGCATGGGAGCCACAAATATAAATGAAGTAATCTTGTGTGTGATTGGTTGAACTTGTAACATCATTGAGACTGACTGTTCCAGATCAGATTTGGATCAAAGTTGTTAATTATGCTTAATCATTAAGATTGTAGAGCAAAATGCATTTTAATAAGGTGATTTTGCGTTGGATTCATTGAGATTGTCAGTACTTTTCTAAATAAATTTCTGATCACAGTTAATAAAACTAGATCAGTTGATTCATAAATGAAGATAGATAATGTTTTTATTTATTATGAATTATAATTATTATATATTATAATGGATTGATCTTAGATATGATTGGGATCATGTATAACTACTGTTATTGTCATTGTCATAGAGATTGTGATCAGATTATATTAGAGATACCTTGGTTGATGCTGTTACATCTCTTGATCCAATGCTCTGATGTAAATATTTAGGAGAATAATTATGTTCCCACCTGGAAAAATCCCATGAGGTTTGCAATTATTCAGTTGCCACTTGATCCCAAAAGTAGAAAATATAAATGAGTTGTAACTTAACAGATTGGAAGTTAATATTTATTAGGTCTTACCAGAATGTTTGAAGATTGCAGAACTCTTCAGTCAGTTGAGATACAATTGCTGTATGGATCATTTGGGTGCTTGACATAAACATATTCCTATGGTTGATCCAAGTGTTCAAGTGATTGGATTTTTCAAGTAGATTTGTTATTTGTTGTCCATGTCATCTCAAAAGTATTTTTGTTAGCACTACTGGTCATTGATTCCTTCTGAACTATTCAGATGGTTGCTTTGAAACTTTGCAATGCCCATTTTAAGATGGCTGCCATGTAAGAATTGTTCTAACACAGCTCCACTCAATATTCAATAAACATGGTGTAAAAACTGGTGTTAAATATGCTAATACCTATTGCCATAATTTAACTGTTGATTTATGACAATATTAAGTTAGTGTAAGTGAAATTTAATGTGCACATTTCATTTATTCAAGTTATTGTGGAAACATATTTAAAAGAAAGGAGTTTAGGTTATCCAAGATGGCTACCGAAGTGGATTAATTTGAAATTCAACTACATCTACGATATCTGAACTTGAGATGAAATCAGCTTAAACACATTATGCAAATTTCCTTTTCAAAAGTCTATGGATATATGTTAGTCATATATAGGGATTTCATAATATACTTTCTATCACTGTTATGAACAAGCTGAAAATATAAGAACCATGGAAACTTATTTAAATACCAGCCTTGTATGTTCCTTACTCAGCACACTTAGGACAACCTTTTCTGCAACATTTTCTGACTTTAGTATGTCTGATATACCTGAAGATGAGAGGCACACAGAAAATCCCATGCATGAAAGTCGTGTACAAAAGTGAAAATGAAAACAATGATACAGATGATGATTTGGAGTTATCCAATATGGCTGACATTTATCCAGAATTCATGAGAGTCAAACATAATAAATACAGTGTCACTGTGCATATAGATCCACAAAAGTTTGTGTTCATACAACATATATTGGATTCAGAACTTTGCATAACTTCATGTAGTTCAGTTGTTCACAATGGTACAATTTACAGAACACAATAGAAAAACATGGTGACAGCAACATTGTATAAAACAACATGTCCTACACATGCAGGAGCTGAACAGTTTCACATGGTTAGATTATATTGTCTATAAATGTAGACAGGATGTGAATACCTATGCTAAGGGCAGTTATATACTGAGATGTAAACAAGTAACTACATGTAAGACCAAACATGAAACAGCTTCTAAAGTCTTAGACCTATATGACTCAGGCAATAAAATTAACACCCCTCGAGAGTGTCAGGCTCCATAAATCATGACCATTATAGTGATGGCTTAAACTGTAATGATTTCTCTGTGTGTGTACATAAAAAAAAACAATTAGGAACTTGGAGGCACAAATTGAAGAATTAAAACGACAGTTACATGATATTAAGTCAGCATAGGGAAGGAGAATGAGCAGGTAACCTCATATGAAACAGCAGTTCAGACAGACTCCCAAATAGAAACAATGTCAACTGATCAAGTAGTCAATCCCAATACCAGCCAAAAGAAAATGTTACATGACCATGCAAGGAATAACTGATATCCAAAGTATTCCAGCATTTCAAGCAACAGTACCCCTTCTCGGTCATGTGTCACACCTGCAACAAAATTAAGTTAACACCCATGGCCCTCAGCTATATATATATATATATATATATATATATATATATATATATATATATATATATATATTGTGTAAATTAAAGTAAAATGAAGAATTAATATGTTTTTATATCTTTTCAGGAACAATATTTGAAGGATAGATGTAAGTACATGTAAACCAATTTATATGTCTTAGTAAAGCAATAGTCTCTTTCATAATCCTACTTCTCTCTATTCAACTATGTACTTCATCAGATTTTATATTTTCTTCTTTTCCTTTCTTTTTTTTAGCTTACCTGGTCATAATAGCAAGTGAGCTTAAAGTATTACTCTGCATATATTATGTACTTGAATCATCCATTTTCTGGTAACATTTGCTAACTGCAACTTCTCAAAACCACTGAACCAATTTTAACCCAATTTCAAAGGAAGCATCCCTGTATACCTCTCCCTCGATAACTCGTGCACATCGGGTCCAAAAACATTGACTTTACCATAAGTGAGGCAAGTGTTATCGAGGGATCTATGATAACCACACAAAAAAAATGATAAAAGGATCAACACAAATGCAAAAGAGGGGGTGGGTGGCAGATTATAGTGTTTAATACTCACTTTATAATCAAGCTGTGATTAACTGTGAATAAATATCTTTTTATAACAGTGTAGTGTTGTTTTTTCTTCATAGAGTAAAATTAATTTCAGGATAAATTACAGTATATTGAGGAGATAATCGAAAAAAACATTCCACATGGTTTCCGTTTGCTTAACATGTGTACCATGGTCTTCACACATTGTGTATTACATCACTAATTTTTGTGTTGAATTGGATACATTCTAGTTTTATTGTTTGATCCAAATCAGAGGTATTTTTTTAATACAAAAGATCGACTCCTTTTTCGAGAAACAATGTCAATCTGTTGATAAATTTGATTGCGGTAGATGTAAAATGAAAAAAAAAATGGTTAATTATTACCAACAATTATTTAATGGATCGACAAATTTATAATAATGTAAATTAAAACACGATATCAAAAATGCTGGTTGTGATACGCTTGACAAATGTCAATTGACTTTTTGAAAAGATTCAGTTAATGTTTTGTGTTACTCTGATTTCTCAGCTGCCAAGCAAGCAAAATCCTCCCTTGCTTGATTTGATACAGAAGTCATTCAGAGTGATGAAACAACACAGGTCTCTTTTAATTGATTATTTTAGTGCAACAAACACTTCAACAAAGCCAGCTAGTAACTAGGTTCTCACAGAAGTACTCACAGATTTTGATGTGATGGTTGATTGACTCTTTTCATGTTTTCATAGCAAGAAAATATATTGCAATTATAATGTTTACATTGAAACGGAAATAAAAAGGATTAGAATATAACTTTCACATAGCAAGATATTTAATTGCTGTTTATATAATTCTCTGTTGCCACCTGTTAGCATTTACCAGATGTTTTCATTGATCGCTATTTCACCAGACTGTTTATTTGCAGTGTATTGATGACTATTTATCAGCAAATAAACTCTAACATAATATGTGATATCTTATTTAGAACTTGCAAATTTCACAATATGGAATCTAGCTTAATGGGCATTAATCACCATTTTTGATGATAAAACGAGAAATGCATAAAGGTTTAATTTAAGGTTTATCATAATATTTCACATTCAGCATATTTTGAAAGATTTTTAAAATATATTTTCTTTGAGGGAAAATCAGGATCCACGCTTGACACTGCATTACAAGTGGGTTTGCAAGTTATCAGGGTGTGAGTTAGTGGGAGTGGTGTATCAGGCCCTGGGCCTCAGATATGGCTCCTTTTACCAATAATGAATTTTTTTTTATAATGCCCTCTTTAAAGCAAACAAATTCAACAAAATTGACCAAACGTTGATAGAAAGCATTCTGAGCATACATCCATCCATAATTCTGTTTGTTTAAAAAATTTTGGTATGCACAATAATGAAATTTCTTTACTATCTATAGTAAACAAAGTGAGTGAATGTTTTTATCTTTGGGAAAGCACCCTATTAACTGCAGCATCAAAAGATCAAAACATCAGGGCAATGTTACTGAAAGTGCAACATTCCAACTACAGTGAGCAAACTTTATCGATCGCTTGTTCTTAGGATAAAGTGTAGTCCTTTATGTCCTGTGATAAAAGGTCAGACTGACTGGAAGAGGAGTAATGGTTATGGATGATTACACTTAGGTATGAAGGACTCTATTGAATTGATGACCAAAAGGGTATGGTCAAGATCCCTGTCACCAAATGTTCTGCACACTGACATTATTCCTCGATGATGTATGTGTACCAAAATGTAGACTCGTTGCATTGGGATAATGCAAGAAGTATTTTGATTTTTGTAGATCATAAGGTTCAAGATCAGGGTCGCTAACTGGATGAAAAAGAAATGGTATCTGCAGAGTTATTAGCCATGTTCCTTCACCAATAATCTGCAGTTTTTGACCTTGTACCTTCTGACTCTGTTCCATAATTTTAGTTTATGTTATGAAGATATTCGTTATATCTACTGGAACAGTTTCCAAGGAGATTTCTAACATTGCAATGGTGCATAAACATAATAAGGGGCTGTTTCATCAGGGTCTACTCAAACAAAGCATCCATCTTAGCTTTCCTATAACATTAGGGATGCACACATGCCCCTTCTCTTTGCATGGATGTTGGGAACCTGTTTATCAGGGCAGCCTCAGAGAATGTCATAATCCGAGTCAGCAACATTCTGGGTAATATGAATGTACTAGTGTACAGCCTATCCAAAACAGACCAAGCTGTCCTCACAGAATGGTGTCTTCACCTCTGTTTAACAGAGTCGCTGTTTTCCCTCTAGGAAGACCTCTAGTGGACCTGTTTGCAGCCAAGATCAACGACAAGCTCCCCTTTCATCTATCATCCCAGATCCTTCAGCTACCAGTGGGATAGCCTATACGCATAAGCTCTACTACCATTCTGACTGCTACCCATGTTCTACAGCAGGGTTCGACAATCTATTTTACATAAGAGTGACACTTTGTTCCAGACTGATTACAAAAGGAATGAGCATGTGTCACTAGTTAAAAAAGTATATGTTTAGGCTCTCATAAACAGTAACACAGGAAAAGTGAAAACAACAAACTTTGTAAAATTTAACAAATGATTTATCCTTGGAAAAACAATGGAAAAATGGAGAAAAAAAGAACTTACGGTTTTAAGACTCAAATTCAAAAATTATCCAAGTACAATCCACAAAGTACATTTTATAATTGCTTGTAATGAAGTGTTCTAATGAATTCAAGTTCGAGTCACAACGAAAATCCAAGATGAAAGATGATGACATATGATGTAGTCTGTACTGTGCTGTATCTACAGTTTCATGTAGAAACACAAGAAATAACACCCCAATGTTGGAAATCTGAATAAAATTTTGACAAACTGTCCTGTCAAAGAATTCTGTTTGAACACTCAAATATTTCCAGAGAAACAAATTAATCTGTTAAAATTCAAATGATCTGTAAAAGTTAACATAATCTTGAAGAGAAGAACTTGACAATCAAGTGTTGAAGGCACAGACTGAGAACTTATTATCATAGCATCTATATTAAACCATAGCTACAACATAAATCAGATGCCTGTATGAGGGTCACGTGAACATGTTCCAGAACCTCAAAATATTTTACTTGTTTAAAATGATGCATACCCTTTATGGCCTTGTGTATGACCATTGATTTTTCATTCTAGGAAAGAAATTAAAAATTTGTTTACCAGTTCTGAATCGGGTCAGAAACTTGGTCAGCTTTAAATGGAAAGTCTTACCTATTATTACCGATACACATTGTTTAAATCTTTAAAAAAAATTAATAAAAACTCTGAACTCTTTACTAAAAAACTTTACAGTAGCATGAAATAGAATTTTAAAATATTAATAAAAAAAACCAAACAATCAAGATAAAAATAAATATGACTTAAATCAGATATATGTAACAAAGAGTAACACTTTAAATACAGATTTTAGGCTGTCCTTCGGGTACCACACAAAACCTCCTGATGTGCTCCCTTATGGCATGCTTGTCATAGGTTGCCAACACCTGTTCTACAGAGTCCCCGACCTTCCACATAAGATTAATACATTATACACGTGTTTGATATAAATGTTCTATTGTTTATTTTTTTCTCCATTGATGTGGCAATATTTGGTTCATTCATTTTTCTTTCTAATGCAACAACATGACGTCAGTATCTTTTCCTAAAATAATTGTCATTATCTGAATGTGCCTCCTCTAAATTCACTTGAGTCTCGTGAGTATTGAATCCCTGAATTTCTCATTGTTCTGAGTTTGGTTTAATATATATCCGTTGTTAAATTGCTGCTTTTATCTTCTGATTTTGTTTGAGATAATTTTAAAGATTGAGTGCTATCCAGCAGTATATAAAGACTTTGAGGAAACATCTCAATTCAGTTCCTGATCACATAGTGTATTTTCATCAATCACATGCTGAAAATGACTAATGACCAGAAATTCATGCTGAAATGCATATATTCATCTGTGCCTGCATATATGTATGCATCAAAAGATGCAAAAATCTTTACAAATAAATGCATGCTTACAAGTATCAGCACATAATGTCAGACCAAATTCGTTCTGTTACATACAGACTTGTATAGGTAATGAAATATAGACATACATAGCATGCATGAACATATATGCACATCAAGATTAATTGTTCTAAGTCTGGTTCGATATATATCCAATTTTGTTATTGCTTTCTTTAGTCTTCTAATCGTGTTGGAGATAATTTTATTGATTAAAGTTTATCCAGCAGTATTTTATGACTTTTTAATGTACATGTATATGAATTCAGTGCCTAAATGAATTGTATAATTTTCACCACTTACAGGCTGAAAATGACTAACAACCAGAATGTCATACCCAAATACATTTTTTTATCCATGCAAACATGTACATATGCACATAAAGATTTATTAATCTTTAGATAAATATATGTATACAAGTATAGTCACATCTTTTTTTATACATGCAGACTATTCTAGTTAGTGAAATATAGCCATCCATAACTAGCAGACTATTCTAGTTAATGAAATATAGCCATAGAAACTGCCTGATTGCATTAAAGAAATATACTTCTGTTATTATACACCATACAAAATGATAAGTAAAGTTGATGTTATGATAAACTTTGGAGCCCCACAGCATATTATATCCTTGAGTTCCTCTCTATTACCATTTCAATGGGGGGCCCAGAGTTTCTTGGTTGCCAAAAGAGCTCTACATTACATATCACTGCTATCTCACCTGTCTGCATGGGTTCATGTCTCTGATTCAGCCAATGTGGGTGTGTGAGAAAGCTTGCCAGTAACATCTCGTGGGTCATTGTTTCTTTCCGAGGATTTCTCTGGGGTTTTCCTCCACCATTAATACTGGCTGCCATATAAAGCCTATCATGTGCTGAAAAATAGCATTAAACCCTACAACGACAACCCTTTCAGTGATTTGTAAGAATGTACAGATGGAAAGAATGGACTCTTTATATCATTGTAATATGTCCTCTTCAGAGTCATTTAATAGACATAAGAAATGAGTACAAAATCGTTTATGTGCTAGAAAATCCCTAAGGAAACAGGATAAATACTAGGAAACATTTCAAGTAGAAAACACAGTCATAACCTTACTCTTCAATAACTTCAATCTCTATATTGATGGAACATAATGAGATGACTAATGCATTATATACATCTTCATTTATTTTATTTTCATTTCTATGTGAATATCTGGTTCAAACATTGTTGTTCTTATGCAACAATTTAACATCAGTGTCTTTTCTTTAATTATTGTCATTTTGTGAATATGTCCTGAGAACATTATCCTCCAAATTCATTGGAATATCATCAGTATTGAATTATTTATTTTGTCATTGTTCCGAGTCTGGACCAACATATATATCCAATGTTCAATTGCTTGCTATAGTCTTCTAATTATGTTTGAAATAATGTAATTAATTGAAGTTTATCCAGCAGTATTGTATGACCTTTTGATGTATATCAATTCAGTGCCTAAATGAATTGTATATTTTCATCACTCACAGAACGAAAATGACTAATAAGCAGAAATTCATACCCAAATACAAAATTTCATCCATGCACATATGTTACTTTGCATACATATATTCATTAATCTTTAGATAAATAGATGTATAGAAGTATTGGCACATCATATGTGTGTCACATCAAGTTCTTTATTTTTCATGCAGACTATTCTTTTTGGTGATATATTGTCATACGTTACTGACTGACTACATTAAATGCATACACTTCCGTTACTATGGTAGGTGACCCCGAGTGGTCTAAAGTGCTGTCCGTTATGGATCACTGCCATCTCACCTCTGTCTGCATGGGTTTGAGAAAGCTTGCCAGTAGCTTCTCGTGGGTCGGTGGTTCTATTTGGGTTTTTCCGGGTTCTTCCTCCACTATTAATACTGGCCGCCATGTATAGCCGATCTTGTGCTGATAAATGGCGTTAAACCATAAAAACAAACAAACAGTTATTATGGATATTACAGCTGGCAAGTAAAGTTGATGCTAAGCCCTCCATTTGAACCCAACATCATATTATATCTTTGTGTTCTCCTCTATTAGCCTTTGAATGTGTCATATCGTCTTACTGATTTTTGATATTTCTTCTTTTTCATGACACCCTTCACAAAACAGGGCGTAAGTATTATCTCTGGATACAGTTGTATTGCTTCTACTAAACAGTCATCTAAGACAGAAGAAGAGAGTAGAAAGTTTGATTTTATGTGCAGAATTATTCCTAAGAAATCGGAAAGGAATCATTAATGGAACAGAGTCATAAGATTAAAGCATTTTATATGACTTTGATTTAACTATTTCATTGCTTATTTTATTTTTCCCCTATTTTATTCATCTAATTTTGTTTGAGGTAGTTTAAAAGATTGCTATCCAGCAGTATATTATGACTTTGCTGATATATATCCATTCAGTGCCTGATCATATAGTGTAATTTTATCATTTACATGCTGAATATGAATAATAACCAGAAATTCATATTTATATACACATGTTCATCCATGCATGTATGAACGTATGCACATAAATATTCAATATATCTTGTGATACATAGATGTATACATGTATAGTCAGATCATAAGTGCGTCATCAAGTTCTTTATTTTACATGCAGACTATTCTAGTGAGTGAAATATAGCCATAGAAAATGATTGCATTAAAGGAATATACTTCTGTTATTATAGACCATATACCTGATTAGTGAAGTTGATACTATGCTAAACATTGGAGACCCACAGCATACAGTATCATTGTGTTCCTCTCTATTATCTTTAAATGGGTAGCCCAGAGTGACTGAGTTGTCAAAAGCACTCTGTTATGAATCATTGCCATCTCACCTCTGTCTGCATGGGTTTAAGTCTCAGAGTCTGCTAATTTGGGTGTGTGAGAAATGTTGCGAGTAGGTTCTTGTTGGTCAGTGTTTCTTTCCAGGGATTTTTATGGGTTCTTCCAACATCATTAATTTTGGCCGTCATGTAAAGCCTATTCTGTGCTGAAAAATGGTGTTGAACCCTACAACAACAACAAGAACCCTTTCAATGACCTCTATCATATTGAATTTTGATATTTAGACTATTCTTTGTAGTGAAATATTGCCATCCATAACTGTATGAATGCTTGAAATGTATATACTTCTGTTCTTATGGATGTTACAGTTGTCAGGTAAAGTTCATACTAAGGCTTCTATTCGAACCCTACATCATATTATATCCTTGTTTTCTCCTCTATTACCCTTTCAATGAGTCATATATCGTATTACTGATTTTTGATATTTCTTCTTTTTCATATCACCGTTAACAAAACAGAGCTTAAGTATTATCTCATGATATAATTGTATTACTTATACTAAACAATCATCTAAGACAGAAGAAAAGAGTAGAAAATTTAAATTTATGTGCAGAATTATTCCTAATCGGAAAGCAAACATTAATGGAAGAGATTCATAAGATTAAAGTATTCTACACGACTTTTGATTTAACTATTTCATTGTTTATTTTATTTTCCTATTTTATTCATCTAATACTTTTGGGAATTATTTTAAAAGATTGAGTGCTATCCAACAGTATATTATGACTTTGCTGATATATATATCCATTCAGTGCTTGGTCATATAGTGTATTTTTATTAATTACATGCTGAATATGACTAATAACCAGAAATTCATATTTATATATGCATGTTCATCCATGCATGCATGAATGTATGCACATGCATATTGATAAATCTTTAGATAAATATATGTATACAAGTATAGTCACATCATATGTATATCATCAAGTTCTTTTTTTGACATACAGACTATTCTAGTTAGTGAAATATAACTACAGAAACATTTTGCATTAAAGGAATATACTTCTGTTTCTATATACCATATACCTGATAAGTAAAGTTGAAACTATGCTTAACATTGGAGCACCACAGCATACTATATCATTGTGTTCCTCGCTGTTACCCACTGAATGCGGAGCCCAGAGTGACTGAGTTGTCAAAAGCGCTCTGTTATTGATCACTGCTATCTCACCTCAGTCTGCATGGGTTCAAGTCTCAGAGTCTGCTAATTTGAGTGTGTGAGAAATGTTGTCAGTAGCTTCTTGTTGGTCAGTGTTTCTTTCCAGGGATTTTTCTGGGTTCTTCCTCCACCTCCACCATTAATACTGGCTGTCATGTAAAGCCTATTCTGTGCTGAGAAATGGTGTTGAACCCTACATCAACAACAACAACCCTTTCAATGACCTGTATCATATCGACTTTTGAGATTTCTTTTCTTTCCATGACATATTTCGCATAACAGATGGAAAGAATGAACTCTTTATATGATTGTATTATGTTCTCCAAAGAGTCATTTAATAGACGGAAGAAATTAGTACAAAATCTTATTTTATCTGCAAAAACATCCCTTAGGACACATAGAGGAAAAACAATAGGAAACATTTCAAATAGAAAACAGTCATAACCTTACTCTTCACTAACTTCTCTTAATTGATGGAACAGAGATGATTAATGCATTATACATATCTTTGACAATAATATTCCGTTTATTTTATTTTAATTTCTGTGGCAATATCTGGTTCATACATTGTTGCTCTAATGCAACAATTTAACATCAGTGTCTTTTTTTAAGTATTTTCATTTTGTGAATATGTCCTGGAATCTCATCAGTATTTATTATTTATTTTGTCATTACTCCGAGTCTGGACCAACATATATATCCAATGTTCAGTTGTTTGCTTTTGTCTTCTAATTTTGTTTGAAATTATGTCATTGATTGATGTTTATCCAGCAGTATTTTATGACCTTTTGATGTATCTCAATTCAGTGCCTATATGAATTGTATATTTTCATCTCTCACAGACTGAAGATGACTAATAACCAGAAATTCATACCCCAATTCATGTTTTCATCCAAGCAGACATATACTTATGCACATCTTTAGATAAATACATGTATAGAAGTATTTTCACATCATGTGTGTGTCATCAATGCAGACTATTCTACATATTAATAAATCTTTAGATAAATATATTTATACAGGTATAGTCACATCATATGTGCTTCATCAATTTATTTTATATGCAGACTATTCTAGTTAGTGAAATATAGCCATACAAACTAATTGCATTAAAGGAATATACTTCTGTTATTATAGACCATATATCTAATAAGGAAAGTTTATTCTATGCTTAACATTGGAGACTCACATCATACTATATCATTGTGTTCCTCTCTGTTACCCTTTGAATGTGGAGCCCTTAGTGGCTGAGTTGTCAAAAGCGCTCTGTTATGAATCACTGCCATCTCACCTCTCTCTGCATGGGTTCAGGTCTCAGAGTCTGTCAATTTGGGTGTGTGAGAAATGTTGCCAGTAGGTTCTTGTTGGTCAGTGTTTCTTTCTGGGGATTTTTCTGGCTCTTCCTCCACCACTAATACTGGCTGCCATGTAAAACCTATTGTTTGCTGAAAAAAGGCATTGAACCCTACAACAACAACAATAAGCCTTTCAATGACCTGTTTCATATTGAATTTTAAAATTTCTTTTATTTCCATGACATCTTTCACAAAACAGATTTACTATTTATATGATTTTCTCTAAAGAGTCATTTAATAGATGGAATAAATTAGGACAAAATCTTTTTTTATGTGCAAAACAATCCCTGATTAAACAGAGAGGAAAACTAATAGGAAACATTCCAAATAGAGAACAGCCATAACCTTTCTCTTCAAAACCTTGTCTAAATTCATGGAACAGAGATGATTAATGCATTATACATATCTTTCATATTAATTTTCCCTTTATTTTATTTTCATTTCTGTTGCAATATCTGGTTCATACATTGTTGTTCTTATTCAATAATTTAATATCAGTGTCTTTTCTTTAAGTATTGTCATTTTTGAATATGTTCTGATAACTTTATCCTCCAAATCCGTTGGAATCAGTCTTGAATTTTTTTATTTTGTCATTACTCCGAGTCTGGACCAACATATATATCCAATGTTCAGTTGCTTGCTTTAGTCTTCTAATTCTGTTTGAGATAATGTCATTAATTGAAGTTTATCCATCAGTATTTTATGACCTTTTGATGTATATCAATTCAGTGCCTAAATGAATTGTATATTTTCATCACTCACAGACTGAAGATGACTAATAACCAGAAATTCATACCCCAATTCATGTTTTCATCCAAGCAGACATATACTTATGCACATCTTTAGATAAATACATGTATAGAAGTATTTTCACATCATGTGTGTGTCATCAATGCAGACTATTCTACATATTAATAAATCTTTAGATAAATATATTTATACAGGTATAGTCACATCATATGTGCTTCATCAATTTATTTTATATGCAGACTATTCTAGTTAGTGAAATATAGCCATACAAACTAATTGCATTAAAGGAATATACTTCTGTTATTATAGACCATATATCTAATAAGGAAAGTTTATTCTATGCTTAACATTGGAGACTCACATCATACTATATCATTGTGTTCCTCTCTGTTACCCTTTGAATGTGGAGCCCTTAGTGGCTGAGTTGTCAAAAGCGCTCTGTTATGAATCACTGCCATCTCACCTCTCTCTGCATGGGTTCAGGTCTCAGAGTCTGTCAATTTGGGTGTGTGAGAAATGTTGCCAGTAGGTTCTTGTTGGTCAGTGTTTCTTTCTGGGGATTTTTCTGGCTCTTCCTCCACCACTAATACTGGCTGCCATGTAAAACCTATTGTTTGCTGAAAAATGGCATTGAACCCTACAACAACAACAATAAGCCTTTCAATGACCTGTTTCATATTGAATTTTAAAATTTCTTTTATTTCCATGACATCTTTCACAAAACAGATTTACTATTTATATGATTTTCTCTAAAGAGTCATTTAATAGATGGAATAAATTAGGACAAAATTTTTTTTTATGTGCAAAACAATCCCTGATTAAACAGAGAGGAAAACTAATAGGAAACATTCCAAATAGAGAACAGCCATAACCTTTCTCTTCAAAACCTTGTCTAAATTCATGGAACAGAGATGATTAATGCATTATACATATCTTTCATATTAATTTTCCCTTTATTTTATTTTCATTTCTGTTGCAATATCTGGTTCATGCATTGTTGTTCTTATTCAATAATTTAATATCAGTGTCTTTTCTTTAAGTATTGTCATTTTTGAATATGTTCTGATAACTTTATCCTCCAAATCCGTTAGAATCAGTCTTGAATTTTTTTATTTTGTCATTACATTGAGTCTGGACCAACATATATATCCAATGTTCAGTTGCTTGCTTTAGTCTTCTAATTCTGTTTGAGATAATGTCATTGATTGAAGTTTATCCATCAGTATTTTATGACCTTTTGATGTATATCAATTCAGTGCCTAAATGAATTGTATATTTTCATCACTCACAGACTGAAGATGGCTAATAACCAGAAATTCATAGCCCAATTCATTTTTTCATCCATGTAGACATATGCGTATGCACATAAAGATTCATTAATCTTTAGATAAATACATGTATAGAAGTATTGCCACATCATGTGTGTGTCATCAAGTTCTTTATTGTTCATGCAGACTATTGTTTTTAGTGAAATACTGCCATCCATAACAGGCTAAATGGTTTAAATGTATATATTTTTTTTCTTATGGATGTTACAGTTGACAAGTAAAGTTGATACTAAGCCCTCCATTCTATCCCTTCATCATATTATATATTCTTGTGTTCTTCTCTATTACCCTTTCAATGAGTCATATCGTATTACTGATTTTTAATATTTCTTCTTTTCCATGACACCCTTCACAAAACAGGGCGTAAGTATTATCTCTTGATATAATTGTTTTACTTGTACACAACAATCATCTATGACAGAACAAAAGAGTAGAAAGTTTGAATTTATGTGCAGAATTATTCCAAAGGAAATCAGAAACCAACATGAATGGAACAGAGTCATAAGATTAAAGCATTCAGCTCGACTTTGTTTTAACTATTTCATTGTTTATTTTATTTTCCTATTTTATTCATCTAATTGAGGTAGTTTAAAAGATTGAGTGCTATCCAGCAGTATATTGTGACTTTGCTGATATATATATATATATATATATATATATATATATATATATATATTCAGTGCCTGATCATATAGTGTACTTTTATCAATTACATGCTGAATATGACTAATAATCAGAAATTCATATTTATATACACATGTTCATCCATCCATGCATGAACGTATGCACATAAATGTTCATAAATCTTTAGATAAATATATATATAGAAGTATAGTTACATCATATGTGTGTCATTATGTTCTTTATTTGACATGCAGACTATTCTAGATAGTGAAATATAGCCATAGAAACTGATTGCATTAAAGGAATATACTTCTGTTATTATAGACCATATATCTGATAAGTAAAGTTGATACTATGCTAAACATTGGATCCCCAGAGCATACTATTTCATTGTGTTCCTCTCTATTAACCATTGAATGGGGAGCCCAGAGTGACTGAATTGTCAAAAGCGCTCTGTTATTGATCAATGCTATCTCTCCTCTGTCTGCATGGGTTCAAGTCTCAGAGTCTGCCAATTTGGGTGTGTGAGAAATGTTGCCGGTAGCTTCTTGTTGATCAGTGTTTCTTTCTGGGGATTTTTCTGGTTTCTTAATCCACCATTAATACTGGCTGTCATGTAAAGCCTATTGTGTGCTGAAAAATGGTGTTGAACCATACAACAACAACAACAACCCTTTCAATGACCTCTATCATATTGAATTTTGAAATTTAGACTATTCTTTTTAGTGAAATATTGCCATCTATAACTGTCTGAATGCTTTAAATGTATATACTTCTGTTCTTATGGATGTTACAGCTGTCAGGTAAAGTTCATACTAAGGGTTCTATTCGAACCCTTCATCATATTATATCCTTGTTTTCTCCTCTATTACCCTTTCAACGAGTCATATATCGTTTTACTGATTTTTGATATTTCTTCTTTTTCATATCACCCTTAACAAAACAGAGCGTAAGTATTATCTCATGATATAATTGTATTACTTATACTAAACAATCATCTAAGACAGAAGAAAAGAGTAGAAAATTTAAATTTATGTGCAGAATTATTCCTAATCGGAAAGCAAACATTAATGGAAGAGATTCATAAGATTAAAGTATTCTACACGACTTTTGATTTAACTATTTCATTGTTTATTTTATTTTCCTATTTTATTCATCTAATACTTTTGGGAATTATTTTAAAAGATTGAGTGCTATCCAACAGTATATTATGACTTTGCTGATATATATATCCATTCAGTGCTTGATCATATAGTGTATTTTTATTAATTACATGCTGAATATGACTAATAACCAGAAATTCATATTTATATATGCATGTTCATCCATGCATGCATGAATGTATGCACATGCATATTGATAAATCTTTAGATAAATATATGTATACAAGTATAGTCACATCATATGTATATCATCAAGTTCTTTTTTTGACATACAGACTATTCTAGTTAGTGAAATATAACTACAGAAACATTTTGCATTAAAGGAATATACTTCTGTTTCTATATACCATATACCTGATAAGTAAAGTTGAAACTATGCTTAACATTGGAGCACCACAGCATACTATATCATTGTGTTCCTCGCTGTTACCCACTGAATGCGGAGCCCAGAGTGACTGAGTTGTCAAAAGCGCTCTGTTATTGATCACTGCTATCTCACCTCAGTCTGCATGGGTTCAAGTCTCAGAGTCTGCTAATTTGAGTGTGTGAGAAATGTTGTCAGTAGCTTCTTGTTGGTCAGTGTTTCTTTCCAGGGATTTTTCTGGGTTCTTCCTCCACCTCCACCATTAATACTGGCTGTCATGTAAAGCCTATTCTGTGCTGAGAAATGGTGTTGAACCCTACATCAACAACAACAGCCCTTTCAATGACCTGTATCATATCGACTTTTGAGATTTCTTTTCTTTCCATGACATATTTCGCATAACAGATGGAAAGAATGAACTCTTTATATGATTGTATTATGTTCTCCAAAGAGTCATTTAATAGACGGAAGAAATTAGTACAAAATCTTATTTTATCTGCAAAAACATCCCTTAGGACACATAGAGGAAAAACAATAGGAAACATTTCAAATAGAAAACAGTCATAACCTTACTCTTCACTAACTTCTCTTAATTGATGGAACAGAGATGATTAATGCATTATACATATCTTTGACAATAATATTCCGTTTATTTTATTTTAATTTCTGTGGCAATATCTGGTTCATACATTGTTGCTCTAATGCAACAATTTAACATCAGTGTCTTTTTTTAAGTATTTTCATTTTGTGAATATGTCCTGGAATCTCATCAGTATTTATTATTTATTTTGTCATTACTCCGAGTCTGGACCAACATATATATCCAATGTTCAGTTGTTTGCTTTTGTCTTCTAATTTTGTTTGAAATTATGTCATTGATTGATGTTTATCCAGCAGTATTTTATGACCTTTTGATGTATCTCAATTCAGTGCCTATATGAATTGTATATTTTCATCTCTCACAGACTGAAGATGACTAATAACCAGAAATTCATACCCCAATTCATGTTTTCATCCAAGCAGACATACTTATGCACATAAAGATTCATTAATCTTTAGATAAATACATGTATAGAAGTATTGGCACATCATGTGTGTGTCATCAAGTTCTTTAGTTTTCATGCAGACTATTCTTTTTAGTGAAATATAGCCATCCATAACTGGTTGAATGCTTTAACTTTATATACTTCTGTAATAATGAATGTTACAGCTGACAAATAAAGTTGATACTAAGCCCTCCATTCGAACCTACATCATATTATATCCTTGTGTTCTCCTCTATTTCCCTTTCACTGAATCATCTATCATATTACAGATTTTTGATATTTCTTTTTCATGACACCTTTCACAAAACAGAGTGTAAGTATTATCTCTTGATATAATTGTATTACTTCTACTAAACAATCATTTAACACAGAAGAAAAGAGTAGAAAGTTTGATTTTATGTGCAGAATTAATCCTAAGGAAATGGGAAAGGAAACATTAATGGAACAGATTCATAAGATTAAAGCATTCTACACGACTATGATTTAACTATTTCATTGTTTATTTTATTTTGATTATTTTATTCATCTAATTTTGTTTGAGGTTCTTTTAAACATTGAGTACTTTCCAGCAGTATATTATGACTTTACTGATATATATCCATTCTGTGCCTGATCATATAGTGTATTTTATCAATTACATGCTGAGTATGACTATTAACCAGAAATTCATATTTATATACGCAATGTGTATACGCATGTTCATCCATCCATACAGGAATGTATGCACATACATATTCAAAAATCTTTCGATACATATAGGTATTCAAGTATAGTCACATCATATGTGCATCATCAGGTTCGTTATTTTAAATGCAGACTATTCTAGTTAGTGAAATATAGCCATAGAAACTAATTGCATTAAAGGAATATACTTTTGTTATTATAGACCATACACCTGATAAGGAAAGTTTATTCTATGCTTAACATTGGAGCCCCACAGCTTACTATATCATTATGTTCCTCTCTATTAACCTTTGAATGGGTAGCCCAGAGTGGCTGAGTTGTCAGAAGCGCTCTGTTATGAATCACTGCCATCTCTCCTCTCTCTGCATGGGTTCAAGTCTCAGAGTCTGAGATTTTGGGTGTGTGAGAAATGTTGCCAGTAGGTTCTTGTTGGTCAGTGTTTCTTTCCAGGGATTTTTCTGGCTCTTTCTTTACCAATAATACTGGTTGCCATGAAAACCTATTGTGTGCTGAAAATGGAGTTGAATCCTACAACAAGAACAATAAGCCTTTCAATGACCTGTTTGATATTGAATTTTAATATTTCTTTTATTTCCATGACATCTTTCACAAAACAGATGGAAAGAATGAACTTTTTATATGATTGTATTATGTTCAAAAAAGAATCATTTAATAGATGGAAGAATTAGTATAAAATCTTATTTTATGTGCAAACATATCCCTTAGGAAACAGAGAGGAAAAATAATAGGAAACATTTGAAATAGCAAACAGTGATAACCTTACTCTTCAATAACTTCTCTAAATTCATGAAAAGAGATGATTAAAGCATTATACATATCTTTGATATTAATTTTCTGTTTATTTTATTTTCATTTCTATGGCAATTTCTGTTTCATATTTTGTTGTTCTTATGCAATAATTTAACATCAGTGTCTATTCTTTAAGTATTGTCGTTTTGTGAATATGTCCTGATAACATTATCCTTCAAATCCATTGGAATCTCATCGGTATTGAATTATTTATTTTGTCATTACTCCGAGTCTGGACCTACATATATATCCAATGTTCAGTTGCTTGCTTTAGTCTTCTAATTCTGTTTGAAATAATGTCATTGATTGAAGTTTATCCAGCAGTATTTTATGACCTTTTGATGTATGTCAATTCAGTGCCTAAATGAATTGTATATTTTCATCACTCACAGACTGAAGATCAGTTTGATCCAGAAATTCATACCCCAATTCATTTTTTCATCTATGCAGACATATACGTATTCACATAAAGATTCATGAATCTTTAGATAAATACATGTATAGAAGTATTGGCACATAATATGTGTGTCATCAAGTTCTTTATTTTTCATGCAGACTATTCTTTTTAGTGAAATGCTGCCATCCATTACTCTCTAAATGCTTTGAATGTGTATACTTCTGTTCTGATGGATGTTATAGCTGACAAGTAAAGATGATACTAAGCCCTCCATTCTATCCCTACATCATATTATATCCTTGTGTTCTCCTCTATTACCCTTTCAATGAGTCGTATCGTATTACTGATTTTTTATATTTCTTCTTTTTCATCACACCCTTCACAAAACAGGGCGTAAGTATTACCTCTTTATATAATTGTATTACTTCTACTAAACAATCATCTAAGACAGAACAAAAGAGTAGAAAGTTTGATTTTATGTGCAGATTTATTGCTAAGGAAATCTGAAAGGTAACATTAGTATAACAGATTCATAAGATTAATGCATTGTACCCGACTTTGATTTAACTATTTCATTCTTTTTTTATTTTCCTATGTAATTCATCTAATTTTGTTTGAGGTAGTTTAAAAGATTGAGTGCTATCCAACAGTATTTTATGACTTTGCTGATATATATCCATTCAGTGCCTGATGATATAGTGTATTTTTATCAATTACATGCTGAATGTGACTAATAACCGGAAATTCATATTTATGTACGCATGTTTATCCATGCATGCATGAATGTATGCACATACATATTAATAAATCTTTAGATAAATATATTTATGCAGGTAGAGTCACATATGTGCTTCATCAGGTTATTTTATATGCAGACTATTCTAGTTAGTGAAATATAGCCATACAAACTTATTGCATTAAAGGAATATACTTCTGTTATTATAGACCATATATCTAATAAGGAAAGTTTATTCTATGCTTAACATTGGAGACTCACATCATACTATATCATTGTGTTCCTCTCTGTTACCCTTTGAATGTGGAGCCCTTAGTGGCTGAGTTGTCAAAAGCGCTCTGTTATGAATCACTGCCATCTCACCTCTCTCTGCATGGGTTCAGGTCTCAGAGTCTGTCAATTTGGGTGTGTGAGAAATGTTGCCAGTAGGTTCTTGTTGGTCAGTGTTTCTTTCTGGGGATTTTTCTGGCTCTTCCTCCACCACTAATACTGGCTGCCATGTAAAACCTATTGTTTGCTGAAAAATGGCATTGAACCCTACAACAACAACAATAAGCCTTTCAATGACCTGTTTCATATTGAATTTTAAAATTTCTTTTATTTCCATGACATCTTTCACAAAACAGATTTACTATTTATATGATTTTCTCTAAAGAGTCATTTAATAGATGGAATAAATTAGGACAAAATCTTTTTTTATGTGCAAAACATTCCCTGATTAAACAGAGAGGAAAACTAATAGGAAACATTCCAAATAGAGAACAGCCATAACCTTTCTCTTCAAAACCTTGTCTAAATTCATGGAACAGAGATGATTAATGCATTATACATATCTTTCATATTAATTTTCCCTTTATTTTATTTTCATTTCTGTTGCAATATCTGGTTCATGCATTGTTGTTCTTATTCAATAATTTAATATCAGTGTCTTTTCTTTAAGTATTGTCATTTTTGTATATGTCCTGATAACATTATCCTCCAAATCCATTGGAATCAGTCTTGAATTTTTTTATTTTGTCATTACATTGAGTCTGGACCAACATATATATCCAATGTTCAGCTGCTTGCTTTAGTCTTCTAATTCTGTTTGAGATAATGTCATTGATTGAAGTTTATCCATCAGTATTTTATGACCTTTTGATGTATATCAATTCAGTGCCTAAATGAATTGTATATTTTCATCACTCACAGACTGAAGATGGCTAATAACCAGAAATTCATAGCCCAATTCATTTTTTCATCCATGTAGACATATGCGTATGCACATAAAGATTCATTAATCTTTAGATAAATACATGTATAGAAGTATTGCCACATCATGTGTGTGTCATCAAGTTCTTTATTGTTCATGCAGACTATTGTTTTTAGTGAAATACTGCCATCCATAACAGGCTAAATGGTTTAAATGTATATATTTCTTTTCTTATGGATGTTACAGTTGACAAGTAAAGTTGATACTAAGCCCTCCATTCTATCCCTTCATCATATTATATATTCTTGTGTTCTTCTCTATTACCCTTTCAATGAGTCATATCGTATTACTGATTTTTAATATTTCTTCTTTTCCATGACACCCTTCACAAAACAGGGCGTAAGTATTATCTCTTGATATAATTGTTTTACTTGTACACAACAATCATCTATGACAGAACAAAAGAGTAGAAAGTTTGAATTTATGTGCAGAATTATTCCAAAGGAAATCAGAAACCAACATGAATGGAACAGAGTCATAAGATTAAATCATTCAGCTCGACTTTGTTTTAACTGTTTCATTGTTTATTTTATTTTCCTATTTTATTCATCTAATTGAGGTAGTTTAAAAGATTGAATGCTATCCAGCAGTATATTGTGACTTTGCTGATATATATATATATATATATATATATATATATATATATATATATATATATATATATATATATATATATATATATTCAGTGCCTGATCATATAGTGTTCTTTTATCAGTTACATGCTGAATATGACTAATAACCAGAAATTCATATTTATATACACATGTTCATCCATCCATGCATGAACGTATGCACATAAATGTTCATAAATCTTTAGATAAATATATATATAGAAGTATAGTTACATCATATGTGTGTCATTATGTTCTTTATTTGACATGCAGACTATTCTAGATAGTGAAATATAGCCATATAAACTGATTGCATTAAAGGAATATACTTCTGTTATTATAGACCATATATCTGATAAGTAAAGTTGATACTATGCTAAACATTGGATCCCCAGAGCATACTATTTCATTGTGTTCCTCTCTATTAACCATTGAATGGGGAGCCCAGAGTGACTGAATTGTCAAAAGCGCTCTGTTATTGATCAATGCTATCTCTCCTCTGTCTGCATGGGTTCAAGTCTCAGAGTCTGCCAATTTGGGTGTGTGAGAAATGTTGCCGGTAGCTTCTTGTTGATCAGTGTTTCTTTCTGGGGATTTTTCTGGTTTCTTAATCCACCATTAATACTGGCTGTCATGTAAAGCCTATTGTGTGCTGAAAAATGGTGTCGAACCCTACAACAACAACAACAACCCTTTCAATGACCTGTATCATATTGATCTTTGATATTTCTTTTCTTTCTATGACATCTTTCACAAAACAGATGGAAAGAATGGACTCATTATATGATTGTATTATGTTCTCTAAAGAGTCATTTAATAGAAGGAAGAAAGTAGTAGATAATTTTACATTATGTGGAAAAATTTCCCTTAGGACACACAGAGGAAAAATAATAGGATACATTTCAAATAGAAAACAGTCATAAAATTACTATTGAATAACTTCTATTAATTCATAGAACAGAGATGATTAATGCATTATACATATCTTTGATATTAATATTCCGTTTATTATATTTTTATCTCTGAGGTAATATCTGGTTAAAACTTATTGTTTTTTGGCAAGAATTTAACACCAGTGTCTTTTCTTTAATTATTGTCATTTTGTGAATATGTCCTGTTAATATTATCCTCCAAATCCATTGGAATCTCATTTGTATTGAATTATTTATTTTGTCATTACTCCGAGTCTGGACCAACATATATATTAAGTGTTCAGTTGCTTGCTTTAGTCTTCTAATTCTGTTTGAAATAATGTGATTGATTGAAATTTATCCAGCAGCATTTTATGACCTTTTGATGTATATCAATTCAGTGCCTAAATGTATTGTATATTTTCATCACTCACAGACTGAAGATGACTAATAACCAGAAATTGATACCGAAATTCCTGTTTTCATCCATGCAGACATATACGCATGCACATAAAGATTCAAAAAGCTTTAGATAAATACATGTATAGAAGTATTGGCACATCATGTGTGTGTCATCTAGTTCTATATTTTTTGATGCAGACTATTTTTTTTGGTGAAATATAGGCATCCATAACTGGCTGAATTCTTGAAATGTATATACTTCTGTAATAATGAATGTTACAGCTGAGAAGTAAAGTTGATACTAAGCCCTCCATTTGAATTGTACAACATATTATATTCATGTGTTCTCTATTACCCTTTTAATGAGTCATATATCGTATTACTGATTTTTGATATTTATTCTTTTTTATGATGCCCTTCACAAATCAGAGCGTAAGTATTATCTCTTGATATAATTGTATTACTTCTACAAAACAATCATCTAAGACAGAAGAAAAGAGTGCAAACTTTGATTTTATGTGCAGAATTATTCCTAAGGAAATCGGAAAGTAATCATTAATCGAACAGATTCATAATATTAAAGCATTCTACACGACTTTGTTAGAACTATTTCGTTGTTTATTTTATTTTCCTATTTTATTCGTCTAATTTTATTTGAGGGAATTTAAAATATTGAGTACTAGCCAGTATGACTTTGCTTATATGTATCCATTCATTGCCTGATCATATAGTGTTGTTTTATCAATTACATGCTGAATATGACTAATAATCAGAAATTTTTATATATTCGATTACACTTAATTGCACATCGGTTAACTGCACAATCCAGATAACTGCACGTAGTTACGCCGGTACCGTGTTTTCCCAATGGGATGAAACTTCGGATAACTGCACTTCGTTTAAATACTCACTCCGGATAACAGCACGATAATTTTATGCCCGTGGCACATTATTGAATACAATTTTAATCCGGTTAACTGCACAATGTATAGTCACGATCAGTTATTGCCAGTCCACTGCTGTAGCGCTTCAAATTAGCCGACAATTAAGCCGGTACATGCGACTTTGTAAATGATTGACATGTAAAGGAATCCCTTGGTGCTATATACATGTACATGTATATCCGCGCCTACTAGGGAGCAATAGCGTGGGAAAAATCATAGTAGAGCATGGGAAACATTGCTTTAAACCAATGAAACCAACTTTAATATTATGAATCTGTTCGATTAATGATGGTTAAAAAGATGGAAAATGCGCAACGGAATTCAATTTAAGCAACAACACACGATAAATAGGATATAGACGACTTTGGACCTCGACGCTTTTTCTGTGGGAGTAGACCCAGCAACATCTGACAGCAGTGTACGAATCGCAAGCGATCTATAGAATTTCTTGAAATTCGCTATAGGTCCTTGATCCATTGGTTGAATCAGCGAAGTTGTGTTCCGCTGAAGTAAAAAGCAAGCTTAACATTTAAGTAAAAGTTGAAAGAGTTGATTCTAATCATTGTTTAAATAAAGTTTTCACATATATTCGTGCCGTGGTGATTTAAAACTGTACTGTACTGTACATCGGTTAACTGCACACTCCGGTAAACTGCGTAGTCTCGTGACGGGCCCGAGGGTGTGCAGTTAACCAGAGTCGACAGTACACATGTTCGTCCATGCATGCATGAACGTATGCAAATAAATATTCATAAATCTTTAGATACATATATGTATACAAGTATAGTCACATTACATGTGCATCATCAAGTTCTTTATTTTACATGCAGACTATTCTAGTTAGTGAAATATAGCCATATAAACTAATTGCATTAAAGGAATATACTTCTGTTATTATAGACCATATACCTGATAAGTGAAGTTGATACTATGCTAAACATTGGAGCCCCACAGCATAGTATAACATTGTGTTCCTCTCTGTTACCCTTTAAATGGGGAGCCCAGAGTGACTGAGTTGTCAAAAGCGCTCTGTTATGGATCACTGCCATCTCTCCTCTGTCTGCATGGGTTCAAGTCTCAGAGTCTGCCAATTTGGGTGTGTGAGAAATGTTGCCAGTAGGTTCTTGTTGGTCAGTGTTTCTTTCCAGGGATTTTTCTGGGCGTTGAACCCTACAACAACAACAATAAGCCTTTCAATGACCTGTTTCATATTGACTTTTAATATTTCTTTTATTTCCATGACATCTTTCACAAAATTAATGGAAAGAATGGACTCTTTATGTATTATGTTCTCTAAAGAGTCATTTAATAGATGGAAGAAGTTTGTACAAAATTTTATTTTATGTGCAAAACAATCCCTTAGGAAACAGAGAGGAAAAATAATAGGAAACATTTAAAATAGAAAACGATCATAACCTTACTCTTCAATAACTTCTCTAAATTCCTGGAAAAGAGATGATAAATGCATTATACATAACTTCATTATTAATTTTCCGTTTATTTTATTTTCATTTCTGTGGCAATAACTGTTTCTTACATTGTTGTTCTTATGTAATAATTTAACATCAGTGTCTTTCCTTTAAGTATTGTCATTTTGTGAATATGTCCTGGTAACATTATCCTCCAAATCCATTGGAATCTCATCAGTATTGAATTATGTATTTTGTCATTACTCCGCGTCTGGACCAACATATATATCCAATGTTCATTTGCTTGCTTTAGTCTTCTAATTCTGTTTGAAATAATAATAAGCAGTATTTATGACCTTTTGATGTATATCAATTCAGTGCCTAAATGAATTGTATATTTTCATCACACACAGACTAAAGATTACTAATAACCAGAAATTCATACCCCTATTCATGTTTTCATCCATGCAGACATATACGTTTGCACATAAAGATTCATTAATCATTAGATAAATACATGTATATAAGTATTGGCACATCATGTGTGTGTCGTCAAGTTCTTTAGTTTTCATGACTATTCTTTTTAGTGAAATAATACCATCCATAACTGGCTAAACGCTTTAAATGTATATACTTCTGTTCTTATGGATGTTATTGCTGACAAGTAAGGTTGTAACTAAGCCCTCCATTTGATCCCTACATCATATTATATCCTTGTGTTCACCTCTATTACCCTTTCAATGAGTCATACCGTATTACTGATTTTTGATACTTCTTCTTTTTCATGACACCCGTCACAAAACAGGACGTAAGTATTATCTCTTGATATAATTGTATTACTTGTACAAAACAATCATCTAAGACAGAACAAAAGAGTAGAAAGTTTGATTTTATGTGCATTATTATTGCTAAGGAAATCTGAAAGGAAACATTAATGGAACAGATTCATTTGACTAAAGCATTCTATGCGACTTTGATTTAACTATTTCATTGTTTATTTTATTTTCCTATTTTATTCATCTAATTTTGTTTGATGTAGTTTAAAAGATTGAATGCTTTCCAGCAGTATATTATAACTTTGCTGAGATATATACATTAAGTGCCTGATCATATAGTGTATTTTTATCAATTACATGCTGAATATGACTAATAACCAGATATTCATATTTATATACACATGTTCATCCATGTATGCATGAATGTATGCACATAAATATTCATAAATCTTTAGATAAATATATGTATACAAGTAAAGTCACATCATATGTGTGTCATCAAGATCTTTATTGTACATGCAGACTATTCTAGTTAGTGAAATGTAGCCATAGAAACTAATTGCATTAAAGGAATATACTTCTGTTATTATAGACCATATACCTGATAAGTAAAGTTGATACTATGCTAAACATTGGAGTCCCTCAGCATACTATATCATTGCGTTGCTCTCTATTACTCTTTGAATGGGGAGCCCAGAGTGACTGAGTTGTCAAAAGTGCTGTGTTAAGGATCACTGCCATCTCACCTCTCTGCACTGTTTCAAGTTTCATAGCCTGCCAATTTGGGTGTATGAGAAATGTTGCCAGTAGGTTTTTGTTGGTCAGTTTTTCTTTCCAGGTATTTTTCTGGTTTCTTCCACTACCATTATTACTTTCTGGCATGTAAAGCCTATTTTATGCTGAAAAATTACGTTGAACCATACGACAACAACAATAATCCTTTCAATAACCTGTTTCATATTGACTTTTAACATTTATTTTTTTTCCATGATATCTTTCACAAAACAGATGGAAAGAATAGAATCTTTATATGATTGTATATGTTCTCTAAAGAGTCATTGAATACACGGAAGAAATTAGTACAAAATCTTAATTTATATGCAAAAAAATCCCTTTGGAAACAGAGTATAAATAATAGGGAACATTTCTAAAAGAAAACAGTCATAACCTTACTCTTCAATAACTTGTGTTAATTCATGGAAAAGAGACGATTAATGCATTATACATATCTTTGATATTAATTTTCCGTTTATTTTATTTTCAATTATGTGGCATAATCTCTTTCCTACATTGTTATTCTTTTGCAATAATTTAACATCAGAGTCTTTAAGTATTGTCATTTTGTGAATATGTCCTGGTAACATTATCCTCCAAATCCTTTGGAATCTTATCAGTATTGAATTATTTATTTTGTCATTACTCCAAGTCTGGATCAACATATATATTCAGTGTTCAGTTGCTTGCTTTAGTCTTCTAATTATGTTTGAAATAATGTCATTGATTGAAGTTTATACAGCAGTATTTTATGACCTTTTGATGTATCTCAATTCAGTGCCTAAATGAATTGTATATTTTCATCACTCACAGAATGAAGATGACTAATAACCAGAAACTCATACCACAATTCATGTTTTCATCCATGCAGACATATACTTTTGCACAAAAAAATTCAATAATCTTTATATAAATACATGTATAGAAATATTGGCACATCATATGTGCGTCATCAAGTTCTTTATTTTTCATGCAGACAATTCTTTTTAGTGAAATACTGCCATGCATATCTGGCTAAATGCTTTAAATGTATATACTTCTGTTCTTTTGGATGTTACAGCTGACAAGTAAAGTTGAGAGTAAGCCCTCAATTCGTACCTTACATCATATTATATCCTTGTGTTATCTTTTATTCCCTTTCAATGAGTCATATCGTATTTCTCATTTTTGATATTTCTTCTTTTCATGACACCCTTCACAAAACAGTTGGTATGTAATATATCTTGATTTAATTGTTTTTCTTCTACTAAACAATCATCTGAGACAGAACAAAAGAGTAGAAAGTTTGATTTAATGTGTATAATTATTGCTAAGGAAATCGGAAAGGAAAAATTAATGTAACAGATTCATTAGATTAAAGCATTCTGCAAAAGTTTTGTAGAATTATTTCGTTGTTTATTTTATTTTCCTATTTTATTCTTCTAATTTTATTTGAGGGATTGTAAAAGATTGAGTGCTATCCAGCAGTATATTATGACTTTGCTGATATATATCCATTCAGTGCCTGATCATATAGTGTATTTTTATCATTTACATGCTGAATATGAATAATAACCAGAAATTCATATTTATATACACATGTTCATCCATGCATGCATGAATGTATGCACATATTCATAAATCTTTAGATAAATATATGTATACAGGTATAGTCACATGATATGTGCGTCATCCAGATCTTTACTTTACATGGTAACTATTGTAGTTAGTGAAATATAGCCATAGAAACTAATTGCCTTAAAGGAATATACTTCTGTTATTATAGACCATATACCTGATAAGTAAAATTGATACAATGCTAAACATTGGAGCCCAACAACATACTATATCATTGTATTCCTCTCTATTACCCTTTGAATGGGGATCCCAGAGTGACTGAGTTGTCAAAAGCGCTCTGTTATGGATCACTGCCATCTCATCAACGTCTGCAATGGTTCAAGTTTCAGAGTCTGCCAATTTGGGTGTGTGAGAAATGTTGCCGGTAGCTTCTTGTTGGTCAGTGTTTCTTTCTAGGAATTTTTTCGTTCTTCCTCCACCATTAATAGTGGCTGCCATGTAAAGCCTTTTATGTGCTGAAAAATGGTGTTGAACCCTACAACAACAACAATAACCCTTTCAATGAACTGTATCATATTGACTTTTGATATTTCGTTTCTTTCCATGACATCTTTCACAAATCAGATGTAAAGATAGGACTCTTTATATGATTGTATTATGTTCTCGAAAGAGTCATTGAATTGTGGGAAGAAATTAGTACAAAATCTTATTTTATGTGCCAAAATATCCCTTAGCACACAGAGTGGAAAAATAGTAATAAACATTTCAAATAGAAAACAGTCATAACCGTACTCTTCAATAACTTATCTTAATTCATGGAACAGATATGATTAATGCATTATAAATATCTTTGATAATAGTATTCCGTTTATTTTATTTTCATTTCTGTGGCAATATCTGGTTCATACATTATTGTTGAAATGCAACAATTCAACATCAGTGTCTTTTCTTTAAGTATTGTCATTTTGTGAATATGTCCTGATAACATTATTCTCCAAATCCATTGGAATCTCATCAGTATTGAATTATTTTTTTTGTCATTACTCTGAGTCTGGACCAACATGTATATCCAATGTTCAGTTGCTTGGTTTCGTCTTCTAATTCTGTTTGAAATAATGTCATTGATTGAAGTTTATCCAGAAGTATTTTATGACCTTTTGATGTATATCAATTCAGTGCGTAAATGAATTGTATATTTTCATCACTCACAGGCTGAAGATGACTAATAACCAGAAATTCATACCACAATTCATTTTTTCATCAAAGCAGACAGATACGTATGCACATAAAGATTCATTAATATTTAGATATATACATGTATAGACGTATTGGCACATCATATGTGTCATCAAGTTCTTTATTTTTCATGCAGACTATGCTTTTTAGTGAAATACTGCCATCCATAACTGGCTGCAAGCTTTAAATGTATATACTTCTGTTCTTATGTATCTTACAGCTAAGAAGTGAAGTTGATAGTAAGCCCTCCATTCGAACCCTACACCATATTATATCCTTGTTTTCTCCTCTATTACCCTTTCAATGAGTCATATATCGTATTACTGATTTTTGATATTTCTTTTTTTTTCATGGCACCCATCACAAAACAGAGCGTAAGTATTATCTCTTGATATAATTGTACTACTTCTACTAAACAATCATGTAATACAGACGAAAAGAGTAGAAAGTTTGATTTAATGTGCAGAATTATTCCTAAGGAAATCTGAAAAGAAATATTAATGGATCATATTCATTAGATTAAAGCATTCCACGTGACTTTGATTTAACTATTTCATTGTTTATTTTTTTCCTATTTTATTCATCTAATTTTGTTTGAGTTAGTTTAATAGATTGACTGCTATCCACCAGTATATTATGACTTTGCTAATATATATCTATTCAGTGCCTGATCATTTATAGTGTATTTTTATCAATAAAATGCTGAATATGACTAATAACTACATATTCATATTTATATACACATGTTCATCCATGCATGCATGAATGTATGCACATAAAAATTCATAAATCATTAGATAAATATATGTATATAAATACAGTTACATCATATGCGCGTCATCAAGGTCGTTATTCTACATGCAGACTGTTCTAGTTAATGAAATGTAGCCATATAAACTAATTGGATTAAAGGAAATATATTTCTCTTATTATAGAAAATATATGTGATAAGTAAAGTTGGAGACCCACAGCATACTATATCATTGTGTTCCTCTCTATTACCCTTTGAATGGGGAGCCCAGAGTGAATTAGTTGTCAAAAGCGCTCTGTTATGGATCACTGCCATGTAACCTCTGTCTGCATGGGTTCAAGTCTCAGAGTCTGCCAATTTGGGGGTGTGAGAAATGTTTGCAGTAGGTTCTTTTTGGTCAGTGTTTCGTTCCAGGGATTTTTCTGGCTTCTTCCTCCACCATTTCTTATGGCTGCCATGTTTAGCCTATTGTGTGCAGAAAAATGGCGTAGAACCTTACAACAACAACAATAAGCCTTTCAATGACTTGTTTCGTATTGACTTTTAATATATATTTTATTTCCATGACATCTTTCACAAAACAGCTGGAAAGTATGGACTCTTTATATGAATGTATTATGTTCTCTAAAGTGCCATTTAATATCCGGCAGAAATTAGTTCTAAATCTTACTTTATGTGCAAAAAGTTTCCATAGGAAAGAGAGGAAAAATAATTGGAAACGTTTCAAATAGAAAACATTCGTAATCTTACTCTTCAATACCTTCTCTAAATTCATGGAAAAGATATACTTAATGCATTATATATAATTTTGATATTAATTTTCCGTTTATTTTATTTTCATTTCTGTGGCAATATCTGTTTCATACATTGTTGTTTTTATGCAATAATTTAACATCAGTGTCTTTTCTTTTAGTATTGTCATTTTGTGAATATGTCTTGATAATATTATCCTCCAAATCCATTGGAATCTCATCAGTATTGAATTATTTATTTTGTCATTACTCGACCAACATATATATCCAATGTTCAGTTGCTTGCTTTAGTCTTTTAATTCTATTTGAAATAATGTCATTGATTGACGTTTATCCAGCAGTATTTTATGACCTTTTGATGTATTTCAATTCAGTGCCTAAATGAATTGTACATTTTCATGACTCACAGACCGAAGATGACGCATAACCAGAAATTCATACTCCAATTCATGTTTTCATTCATGCAGACATATAAGTATGAACATAAAGATTCATTAATCTTTAGATAAATACATGTATAGAAGTATTTACACATCATTTGTGTGTCATCAGGTTCTTCAGTTTTCATTCAGACTATTCTTTTTAGTGAAATATAGCCATCCATAACTGGTTGAATGCTTTAAATGTATATACTTCTGTAATAATGAATGTTACATCTGACAAGTAAAGTTGATAGTAAGCCCTCCATTCGAACCCTACATCATATTATATCCTTGTGTTCTCCTCTATTATCCTTTCAATGAGTCATATATCGTATTACTGATTTTCGATATTTCTTCTTTTTCATGACACCCTTCCCAAAACAGAGTGTAAGTATTATCTCTTGATATAATTGTATTACTTCTACTAAACAAGTATCTAAGACAGTAGAGAAGAGGAGAAAGTTTGATTTTATGTGCGGAATTAATCCTAAGGTAATCGGAAAGGAAACATTAATGGAACACATTCATCAGATTAAAGCATTCTACACGACGTTGATTTAACTATTTCATTGTTTATTTTATTTTCCTATTTTATTCATCTAATTTTGTTTGAGATAGTTTAAAAGATTGAGTGCTATCCACCAGTATATTATGACTTTGCTGATATATATATACATTCAGTGCCTGATCATTTAGTGTATTTTTATCAAGTACATGCTGAATATGACTAATAACCAGAAATTCATACCCCAATTGATGGTTTCATCCATGCAGACATATACGTATGCAGATAAACATTCATTAATCTTTAGATAAATACATGTATAGAAGTATTGGCACATCATATATGTGTCATCAAGTTCTTTATTTTTCATGCAGACTATTCTTTTTAGTGAAATAATGCCATCCATAACTAGCTAAATGCTTTAAATGTATATACTTCTGTTCTTATGGATGTTACAGCTGACAAGTACAGTTGAAACTAAGCCCTCCATTCGATCCCTACATCATATTATATCCTTGTGTTCTCTTCTATTACCCTTTCAATGAGTCATATATTGTATTACTTATTTTTGTTATTTCTTCTTTTTCCTGAAACCCTTCACAAAACAGGGCGTAAGTATTATCTATTGATCTAATTGTATTACTTGTACAAAAAAATCTAAGATAGAACAAAAGAGTAGAAAGTTTCATTTTATGTGCAGAATTATTCCTACGGAAATCTTAAAGGAAATATTAATGGAACAGATTCATAAGATTATAGCATTCTACACGACTTTGATTTAACTATTACATTGTTTAATTTATTTTTCTATTTTTTTCATCTAATTTTGTTTGAGGTAGTTTAAATGATTGAGTGGTTTCCAGCAGTATATTATGACTTTGCTGATATATATCCATTCAGTGCCTGATCATATAGTGTATTTTTATCAATTACATGCTGAATATGACTAATAACCAGAAATTCATATTTATATACAGTCGACTCCACTAAACTACACCTCGGTTAACTGCACACTTAAGATAACTGCACATAGTTACGCCGGTACCGTTTTTTCCCCATGCTTTTCAATGGGAACGAACTTCGGATAACTGCACTTCGTTTAAATGCACATTCCGGATAACAGCACGATAATTTTATGCCCGTGGCGCATTATTCAATACAATTTTAATCCGGTTAACTGCACAATGTATAGTCATGATCAGTTAGTGCCATCCCACTGCTGTAGCGCTTCAAATTAGCCAACAATTAAGCTGGTACATGCGACTTTGTAAATTATTGACACGTAAAGGATGCTTTAGGTGCTATATACATGTACACGTATATCCGCACCCTCTAGGGAGCAAAAGCGTGGGAAAAATCATAGTACAGTATGGAAAACGTTGGTCTAAACCGTTTAAACCAACAAATGGATGTTTAGAAAGATGGAAAATGCGCAACAGAATTCAATTTAAACGACAACAAGGCGAACAACAGGATACAGACGAGTTTGGACCTGAACGCTTTTTCTGTGGGAGTAGACCCAACAACGTCTGACATCAGTTTTCGAATAACAAGAGATCTATAGAATTTCTTGAAATTCGCTATAATTCCTTGATCCATTGCTTGAATCAACGAAGTTGTGTTCGGAGGAAGAAAACAAGCTGAACATTTAAGTGAAAGTTGAGCTATTTGATTCTAATCATTGTTTAAATTTATTTTTCACATATATTGGTGCCATGGTGATTTAAAGCTGTTCTGTGCCATACATCGGTTAACTGCACACTCCGGTTAACTGCACAGTCTCGTGACGGGCCCGAGGGTGTGCAGTTCACCCGAGTCGACAGTACACTTGTTCATCATTTATGCATGAATGTATCACATAAATATTCATTAATCTTTAGATACATATATGTATACAAGTATAGTCACATATGTGCGTCATCATCAAGTTCTTTATTTTACATGCGGATTATTCTAGTTAGTTAAATATAGCCATATAAAGTAATTGTATTAAAAGAATAGACTTCTGTTATTATAGACCATATACCAGATAAGTAAAGTTGATACTATGCTAAACATTGGAGCCCCATAGCATAGTATATCATTGTGTTCTTCTCTATCACCTTTGAATGGGGAGCCCAGAGTGACTGAGTTGTCAAAAGCGCTCTGTTATGGATCATTGCCATCTCACCTCTGTCTGCATGGGTTCAAGTCTCAGAGTCTTCCAATTTGGGTGTGTGAGAAATGTTGCCAGTAGGATCTTCTTGGTCAGTGTTTCTTTCTAGGGATTTTTCTGGCTTCTTCCTCCACCAATAATACTTTCTGCCTTGTAAAGCCTACTGTGTTCTGAAAAATGGCGTTGAACCCTACAACAACAACAATAAGCCTTTCAATGACATGTTTCATATTGACTTTTAATATTTCTTTGATTTCCATGACATCTTTCACAAAACAGATGGAAAGAATGGACTCTATATGAATGTATTATGTTCTCGAAAGAGTCATGTAATAGACGGAAGAAAGTAGTACAAAATCTTATTTTATGTGCAAAAAATCCGTTGGGAAACAGAGGGGACAAATAATATGAAACATTTGAAATATCAAACAGTCATAACCTTACTCGTCAATAACTTCTCTACATTCATGGGAAAGAGATGATTAATGGATTATACATATCTTTGATATTAATTTTCCGTTTATTTTATTTTCATTTCTGTGGCAATATCTGTTTCATACATTGTTGTTCTTATGCAATAATTAACATTACTGTCTTTCCATTGAGTGTTGTCATTTTGTGAATATGTCCTGATAACATTATCCTTCAAATTCATTGGAATCTCATCAGTATTGAATTATTTATTTTGTCATTACTCCGAGTCTGGATCAACATATATATCCAATGTTCAGTTGATTGCTTTAATCTTCTAATTCTGTTTGAAATAATGTCATTGATCGAAGTTTATCCAGCAGTATTTATGACCGTTTCATGTATATCAATTCAGTGCCTAAATGAATTGTATATTTTCATCACTCACAGACTGAAGATGACTAATAACCAGAAATTCATACCCCAATTCACTTTTTCATCCATGCAGACATATACGTATGCACATAAAGATTCATTAATCCTTAGATAAATACATGTATAGAAGTATTGGCACATCATATGTGTGTCATTAAGTTCTTTATTTTTCATGCAGACTATACTTTTTAGTGAAATACTGCCATCCATAACTGACTAAATGCTTTAAATGTATATACTTCTGTTCTTATGGATGTTACAGCTGACAAGTACAGCTGATACTATGCCCTCCATTCGAACCCTACATCATATTATATCCTTGTGTTCACCTCTATTACCCTTTCAATGAGTCATATCATATTACTCATTTTTGATATTTCTTTTTTTTCATGACACCCTTCACAATACAGGGCGTAAGTATTATCTCTACATAATTGTATTACTTGTACAAAACAATCATCTAAGACAGAGCAAAGAGTAGAATGTTTGATTTTATGTGCATAATTATTCCTAAGGAAATAGGAAAGGAAACATTAATGGAACAGATTCATAAGATTGAAGCATTCTACATGACTTTGGGTTAACTATTTCATTGTTTTTTTTATTTTCCTATTTTATTCATCTAATTTTGTTTGAGGTAGTTTAAAAGATTGAGTGCTATCCAGCAGTATATTATGACTTTGCTGATACATATCCATTCAGTGTCTGATCATATAGTGTATTTTTATCAATTACATGCTGAATATGACTAATAACCAGAAATTCATATTTATATACAGTCGACTCTACTTAACTGCACATCGGTTAACTGCACACTCCAGATAACTGCACGTAGTTACGCCAGTACCGTTTTTCCCAATGCTTTTCAATGGGAACAAACTTCGGATAACTGCACTTCGTTTAAATGCACACTCCGGATAACAACACGATAATTTTATGCCTATGGCACATTATTGAATACAATTTTAATCCGGTTAACTGCACAATGTATAGTCATGATCAGTTATTGCCAGTCCACTGCTGTAGCGCTTCAAATAAGCCAACAATTAAGCCGGTACATGCGACTTTGTAAATGATTGACATGCAAAGGACGCCCTAGGTGGTATATACATGTACAGTATATCCGCGCCCATTAGGGAGCAATAGCGTGGGAAAAATCATAGTACAGCATGGGAAACATTGCTCTAAACCGTTCAAACCAACAAATGGATGGTTATAAAGATGGAAAATGCGCAACAGAATCAGTTTAAACTACAACATGGCGAAAAACAGGATACAGACGACTTTGGACCTGAACGCATTTTCTGTGGAAGTAGACCCAACAACGTCTGACATCAGTTTTCGAATAACAAGCGATCTATATAATTTCTTGAAATTCGCTATAATTGCTTGATCCATTGGTTGAGTCAGCAAGGTTGTGTTCGGAGGAAGGAAAACAAGTTTAACATTTAACTAAAAGTTGAACTAGTTGATTCTACTCATTGTTTAAATTTATTTTTCACATATATTCGTTCCGTGCTGATTAAAGCTGTACTGTACCTTACATCGGTTAACTGCACACTCCGGTTAACTGCACAGTCTTGTGACGGGCCCAAGGGTGCGCTGTTAACCGGAGTCGACTGTACACATGTTCATCCATGTATGCATGAATGTATGCACATAATTATTCATAAATCTTTAGATACATATATGTATACAAGTATAGTCACTTTACATGTGCGTCATCAAGTTATTTTTTTACATGCAGACTATTCTAGTTACTGAAATATAGCCATATAAACTAATTGCATTAAAGGAATATACCTCTGTTATTATAGACCATATACCTGATAAGTAAAATTGATAGTGTGCTAAACATTGGAGCCCCACAGCATAGAATATCATTGTGTTTCTCTCTATTACCCTTTGAATGGAAAGCCCAGAGAGACGGAGTTGTCAAAAGCGCTCTGTTATGGTTCATTGCCATCGCACCTCTGTCTGCATGGGTTAAAGTCTCAGAGCCTGCCAATTTGGGTGTGTGAGATATGTTACCAGTAGGTTCTTGTTGGTCCATGTTTCTTTCCAGGGATTTTTCTGGCTTCTTCCTCCAACATTAATTCTGGATGCCATGTAAAGCCTATTTTGTTCTGAAAAATGGCGTTGAACCCTACAACAACAACAATATGCCTTTTAATGACATGTTTCATATTGACTTTTAATATTTCTTTTATTTCCATGACATCTTTCACAAAACAGATGGAAAGAATGGACTCTTTATATGAATGTATTATGTCCTCTAAAGAGTCATTTAATATACAGAAGAAATTAGTACAAAAGTTTATTGTATGTGCAAAATAATTCGTTAGTAAAGAGAGAGGAAAATAATATGTAACATTTGAAATAGAAAACGGTCATAACCTTACTCTTCAATAACTTGTCTAAATTCATGGAAACGTTATGATTAATGCATTATACATATCTTTGATATTAATTTTCCGTTTATTTTATTTTCATTTCTGTGGCAATATCTATTTCATACATTGTTTTTCTTATGCAATAAGTTTACATCAGGGTCTTTCCTTTAAGTATTGTCATTATGTGAATATGTCCTGATAACATTATCCTTCAAATCCATTGGAATCTCATCAGTATTGAATTATTTATTTTGTCATTACTCCGAGTCTGGACCAACATATATCTCCAATGTTCAGTTGCTTGCTTTAGTCTTCTAATTCTGTTTGAAATAATGTCATTAATTGAAGTTCTTCCAGCAGTATTTTATGACCTTTTGATGTATATCAATTCAGTGCCTAACTGAATTGTATATTTTCATCACCCACAGACTGAAGATGACTAATAACCAGAAATTCATACCCCAAATTATGTTTTCATTCATGCACACATATACTTATGCAGATAAAGATTCATTAATCTTTAGATAAATACATGTATAGAAGTATTGGCACATCATGTGTGTGTCATCAGGTTCTTTAGTTTTCATGCAGACTATTCTTTTGAGTGAAATATAGCCATCCATAACTGGTTGAATGCTTTTAATGTCTATACTTTTGTAATAACGAATGTTACAGCTGACAAAAGTAAAGTTGATAGTAAGCCCTCCATTCGAACCCTACATCATATTTGTCCTTGTGTTCTCCTCTGTTAGTCTTTCAATTAGTCATATATCGTATTACTGATTGTTGATATTTTTTTTTCATGACACCCTTCACAAAACAGAGTGTAAGTATTATCTCTTGAGATAATTGTATTACTTCTACTAAACAATCATCTAAGACAGAAGAAAGGAGTAGAAAGTTCGATTTTATGTGCAGATTTATTCCTAAGGAAATCGGAAAGGAAACATTAATGGAATAGATTCATACGATTAAAGCATTCTACACGACTTTGATTTAACTATTTCATTGTTTATTTTATTTTCCTATTTTATTCATCTTATTTTGTTTGACGTTGTTTTAAAGATTGAGTGCTATCCTGCAGTATATTATGACTTTGCTGATATATATCCGTTCAGTGCCTGATCATATAGTGTATTTTTATCAATTACATGTTTCACAAAACAGATGGAAAGAATGAACTCTTTATATCATTGTATTATGTTGTCTAACGAATCAATTAATAGATGGAAGAATTAGTACAAAATCTGATTTTATGTGCAAACAAGTCCCTTAGGAAACAGAGAGGAAAAATAATAGGAAACATTGGAAATAGCAAACAGTAATAACCTTACTCTTCAATAACTTCTCTAAATTCTTGGAACAGAGATGATTAATGTATTATACATATCTTTGATATTAATTTTCCGTTTATTTTAGTTTCATTTTTGTGGCAATATCTGTTTCATACAGTTGTTCTTATGCAATAATTTAACATCATTGTCTTTTCTCTAAGTATTGTCATTTTGTGAATATATCCTAATAACATTATCCTCCAAATCCATTGGAATCTCATCAGTATTGAATTATTTATTTTGTCATTACTCCGAGTCTGGACGAACATTTATATCCAATGTTCATTTGCTTGGTTTAGTCTTCTAATTCTGTTTGAAATAACGTCATTGATTGAAGTTGATCTAGCAGCATTTTATGACCTTTTGATGTATCTCAATTCATTGCCTAAATGAATTGTATATTTTCATCACTCACATACTGAAGATCAATTTGATCCAGAAATTCATACCCCAATTCACTTTTTCATCTATGCAGACATCTACGTATGCACATTAAGATTCATTATATCTTTAGATAAATAAATGTATAGAAGTATTGGCACATTATATGTGTGTCATCAAGTTCATTATGTTTCATGCAGACTTTTCTTTTTAGTGAAATGCTGCTATCCATAACTGGCTGAATGCTTTAAATGTATATTCTTCTGTTCTTATGGATGTTACAAGTGGCAAGTAAAGTTGATATTAAGCCCTCCATTCGATCCCTATATCATATTATATCCTTGTGTTCTCCTCTTTTTACCCTTTCAATGACTCGTATCGTATTACTGATTATTGATATTTCTTCTTTTTCATGACACCCTTCACAAAACAGGGCGTACGTATTATCTCTTGATATTATCTCAGTGCCTGATCATATAGTGTATTTTTATCATTTACATGCTGAATATGACTAATAACCAGAAATTCATATTTATATACCCATGTGTATCCATGCATGCATGAATGTATGCACATATTCATAAATCTTTAGATAAATATATGTATACAGGTATAGTCACATGATATGTGCGTCATCCAGATCTTTACTTTACATGGTAACTATTGTAGTAAGTGAAATATAGCCATAGAAACTAATTGCCTTAAAGGAATATACTTCTGTTATTATAGACCATATACCTGATAAGTAAAGTTGATACTATGCTAAACATTGGAGCCCAACAGCATACAATATCATTGTGTTCCTCTCTGTTACCCTTTGAATGGGGAGCCCAGAGTGTCTGACATGTCAAAAGCGCTCTGTTATGAATCACCTCCATCTCACCTCTGTATGCATGGGTTCAAGTCTCCGAATCTGACAATTTGGGTGTGTGAGAAATGTTGCCAGTAGGTTCATGTTGTTCAGTGTTTCTTTCCAAGGATTGTTCTTGCTCTTCCTCCACCATTAATACTGGCTGCCATGTAAAGCCTATTGTTTGGTGAAAAATGGCGTTGAAGCCTACAACAACAACAATAAGCCTGTCAATTCCCTGTTTCATATTGAATTTTAATATTTCATTTATTTCCATGACATCTTTCACAAAACAGATGTAAAGAATGGACTATTTATATGATTGTACTGTGTTCTCTAAAGAGTCATTTAATAGATGGAAGAAATTAGTACAAAATCTTATTTTATGTGCAAAACAATCCCTGAGGAGACAGAGAGGAAAATAATAGGAAACATTTGAAATAGAAAACTTTCATAACCTTACCCTTCAAAAACTTATCTAAATTCATGGAAGAGATGATTAATGTATTATACAAATCTTTGATATTAATTTTCTGTTTTTTGTTATTTTCATTTCTTTGGTAATATCTGTTACATTCATTGTTGTTCTGATGCAATAATTTAGCATCAGTGTCTTTTCTTTAAGTATTGTCATTTTGTGAATATCTTATGATAACATTATCCTCTTAATCCATTTTGAATCTCATTAGTTTTGAATTTTTTATTTTGTCATTACTCCGAGTCTGGACCAACGTATATATCCAATGTTAAGATGCTTGCTTTAGTCTTCTAACTCTGTTTTAAATAATGTAGTAGATTGAAGTTTGTCCAGCAGTATGTTATGACCTTTTGATGTATCTCAATTCATTGCCTAAATGAATTGTATATTTTCATCACACACAGACTGATTATTGCTAATAACCAGAAATTCATACCCCAATTCATTTTTTCATCCATGTAGACATATGCGTATGCACATAAAGATTCATTAATCTTTAGATAAATACAAGTAAACAAGTGTTGGCAGATCATATGAGTGTCATCAAGTTCTTTATTTTTCATGCAGACTATTCTTTTTAGTGAAATACTGCCATCCATAACTGCCTAATGCTGTAAATGTATATACTTCTGTTCTTATGGATGTTACAGCTGACAAGTAAAGTTGATACTAAGCCTCCATTCTACCCTTCATCATTTTATATCCTTGTGTTCTCCTCTATTACCCTTTCAATGAGTCATATCGTATTACTGATTTTTAATATTTCTTCTGTTCCATGATACCCTTCACAAAACAGGGCGTAAGTATTATCTCTTGATTTAATTGTATTGTACAAAACAATCATCTAAGACAGAGCAAAAGTGTAGAAAGTTTGATTTATGTGCAGAATTATTCCTAAGGAAATCGGAAAGGAAACATTAATGGAACAGTTTCATAAGATTAAAAGATTGTACACGACTTTGATTTAACTATTTTATTGTTTATTTGATTTTCCTATTTTATTCATCTGATTTTGTTTGAGGTAGTTTAAAAGATTGAGTGCTTTCCAGCAGTATATTATGACATTGTTGATATATATCCATTCAGTGCCTGATCATATAGTGTGTTTCTATCACTTACATGCTGAGTGTCATACATTAATAACGAGAAATTCATATTTACATACACATGTTCATCCATGTATGTGTGGATGTATGCACATACATATTCATAAATCTTTAGATAAAGATATGTATACAAGTATTGTCACATCATATGTGCATCATAATGTTCTTTGTATTACATGTAGACTATTCTAGTTAGCGAAATATAACCATAGAAACTAATTGCATTCAAGGAATATACTTCTGTTATTATAGACCATATACCTGATAAGTAAAGTTAATACTACGCTAAACATTTGAGCCCCACAGCATACTATATCATTGTGTTCCTCTCTATTACTCTTTTGATGGGGAAGCCCAGAGTGACTGAGTTGTCAAAAGCGCTCTGTTATGGATCACTGCCATCTCTCCTCTGTCTGCATGGGTTCAAGTCTCAGAGTCTGCCAATTTGGGTGTGTGAGAAATGTTGCCAGTAGGTTCTTGATGGTCAGTGTTTCGTTCCAGGGATTTTTCTGGCTTTGTACTCCACCATTAATACTGGTTGCCATGTAAAGCCTATTGTTTGCTGAAAAATGGTGTTGAACCCTACAACAACAACAATAAGCCTTTCAATGACCCGTTTCATATTGACTTTTAATATTTCTTTTTTTTTTTCATTACATCTTCCACAAAACAGATGGAAAGAATGGACTCTTTAAATGATCGTATTATGTTCTCGAAAGAGTCATTTAATAGACGGTAGAAATTAGTACAAAATTTTATTTGATGTGCCAAAAAAAAATCCCTTAGGAAACATAATAAGAAACATTTGAAATAGAAAACAGTCATAACCTTACTCTTCAATAACTTCTCTAAATTCATGGAAAAGAGATGATTAATGCATTATTCATATCTTTATATTAATTTTCCGTTTATTTTATTTTCATTTCTGTGGCAATATCTGTTTCATACATTGTTGTTCTTATGCAATAATTTAACATTAGTGTCTTTCCTTTAAGTATTGTTATTTTATGAATATCTCCTGATCCTCCAAATCCAGTGGAATCTGATCAGTATTGAATTATTTATTTTGTTATTACTCCGAGTCTGGACCAACATATATATCCATTGTTCAGTTGCTTGCTTTAATCTTCTAATTCTGTTTGAAATAATGTCATTGATTGAAGTTTATCCAGCAGTGTTTATGACCGTTTGATGTATATCAATTCAGTGCCTAAATTAATTATATATTTTCATCACTCACAGAGTAAAGATGATAAATAATCAGAAATTCATACCCCAGTTCATTTTTTCATCCATGCAGACATATACGTATGCAGATAACGATTCATTAATCTTTAGATAAATACATGTATAGAAGTATTATCTCATCATGTGTGTGTCATCAAGTTCTCATGTAGAATTTTATTTTTAGTGAAATATAGCCATCCATAACTGGTTGAATGCTTTAAATGTATATACTTCTGTTCTTATGGATGTTACAGCTGACAAGTAAAGTTGATACTAAGCCTCCATTCTACCCTTCATCATTTTATATCCTTGTGATCTCCTCTATTACCCTTTCAATGAGTCATATCGTATTACTGATTTTTAATATTTCTTCTTTTTCATGACACCCTTCACAAAACAGGGCGTAAGTATTATCTCTTGATATAATTGTGTTACTTGTACAAAACAATCATCTAATATACAACAAAAGAGTAGAAAGTTTGAGTTTCTGTGCCGAATTATTCCTAAGGATAACGGAAAGGAAACATTAATGAAACAGATTCATAAGATTAATGAATTCTACATGACTTTGATTTAACTATTTCATTGTTTATTTTATTTTCCTATTTTATTTATCAAATTTTTTGTTTCAGGTAGTTTAAAAGATTGGTTTTTATTCCAGCAGTATATTATAACATTGCTGATATATCTCCATTCAGTGCCTGATCATATAGTGTATTTTTATCAATTACCTGCTGAATATGACTAATAACCAGAAATTTATATTTATATACTCATGTTCATCCATGCATGCATGAATGTATATACATACATATTCATAAATCTTTGGATAAATATATGTATACAAGTATAGTCACATCATATGTGCATCATCTGGTTCTTTATTTTAAATGCAGACTATTCTAGTTAGTGAAATATAGCCATGGAAACTAATTGCATTAAAGGAATATACATCTGTTATTATAGACTATATTCCTGATAAGGAAAGTTTATTCTTTGCTAAACATTGGATCCCCACAGCATACTATATTATTTTGTTCCTCTCTGTTACCGTTTAAATGGGGAGCCCAGAGTGACTGAGTTGTCAAAAGTGCTCTGTTATGGATCACTGACATCTCGCCTCTGTCTGCATGGGTTCAAGTCTCAGTGTCTTCTAATTTGGGTGTGTGAGAAATGTTGCCTGTAGGTTCATGTTGGTCAGTGACTCTTTCCAGGGTTTTTCTGGCTCTTCCTCCACCATTAATACTTTCTGCAATGTAAAGCCTATTGTGTGCTGAAAAATGGCGTTGAACCCTACAACAACAACAATAAGCCTTTCAATGACCTGTTTCATATTGAATTTTAATATTTCATTTATTTCCATGACATCTTTCACAAAACAGAAGGATAGAATGGACTCTTTACATGATTGTATTATGTTCTCTAAAGAGTCATTTAATAGATGGAAGAAATTAGTACAAAATCTTATTTTATGTGCCAAAAAATCCCTTAGGAAACAGCAAGGAAAAATAACAGGAAACATTTCAAATAGAAAACAGTCATAACGTTAGTCTTCAATAACTTCTCTAAATTCATGGAAAAGAGAAGATTAATGTATTATACATATCTTTGATATTAGTTTTCCGCTTATATTATTTTCATTTCTGTGGCAATATCTGTTTCATACATTGTTGTTGTTATGCAATAATTTAGCATCAGTGTCTTTTCTTTAAGTATTGTCATTTTGTGAACATGTACTGATAACATTTTCCTCCAATTCTATTGGAATCTGATCAGTATTGAATTATTTATTTTGTCATTACTCCGAGTCTGGACCAACATATATATCCAATGTTCATTTGCTTGCTTTAGTCTTCTAATTCTGTTTGAAATAATGTCATCGAGTAAAGTTTATGCAGCTGTATTTTATGATCTTTAGATGTATATCAATTCAGTGCCTAAAAGAAATGTATGTTTTCATCACTCGTAGACTGAAGATGACTTTTATCCAGAAATTCATACCCCAATTCACTTTGTCATCTATGCAGACATATACGTATGAACATAAGTAGTCATGAATCGTTAGATAAACACATGTATAGAAGTACTGGAACATAATATGTGTGTCATCAAATTCTTTATTTTTCATGCAGACTATTATTTTTGTGAAATACTGCCATCCATAACTGCCTAAATGGTTTAAATGTACTTTTGTTCTTATGGATGTTACAGCTGACAAGTAAAGTTGATATTTATCCCTTCATTCGATCCCTACATCATATTATATCCTTGTGTTCTCCTCTGTTACCCTTTGAATGAGTCGTATCGTATTACTGAGTTTTTATATTTCTTCTTTTTAATGACACCCTTCACAAAACAGGGCGTAAGTATTATCTCTTGATATAATTGTATTATTTCTACTAAACAATCATATAAGACAGAAGAAAACAGTAGAAAGTATGATTTTATGTGCAGATTTATTCCTAAGGAAATCTGAAAGGAAAAATTAATAGAACAGATTCATATGATTAAAGCATTCTATTTGACTTTAATTTAACTATTTCATTGCTTATTTCTTCCCTATTTTATTCATCTAATTATGTTTGAGGTAGTTTAAAAGATTGACTGCTATGCAGCAGTATATTATGAATGCTGATATGTATCCATTCAGTGCCTGATCATATAGTGTATTTTTATCAATTACATGCTGAATATGACTAATAACCAGAATTTCATATTTATATACACATGTTCATCCATGCATACATGAATGTATGCACATAAATATTTATAAATCGGTAGATAAATATATGTATACAGGTATAGTCACATGATATGTGCGTCATCTAGATCTTTATTTTACATGCAGAGTCTATTGTTGTTAGTGAAATATAGCCATAGAAACTAATTGCCTTAAAGGAATATACTTCTGTTATTATAGACCATATACCTGATAAGTATAGTTGATACTATGCTAAACATTGGAGCCCCTCATCATCCTATATCATTGTGTTCCTCTCTATTACCCGTTGAATGGGGAAGCCCAGAGTGACTAAATTGTCATAGGCGCTCTGTTATGGATCACTGCCATCTCACCTCTGTCTTCATGGGTTCAAGTCTCAGAGTCTGCCAATTTGGGTGTGTGAGAAATGTTGCCAGTAGGTTCTTGTTGTTCAGTGTTTCTTTACATAACTTTTTCTATCTTTTTCCTCCGCCATTAATACTGTCTGCCATGTAAAGCCTATTGTGTGCTGAAAAATAGCGTTGAACCCTACAACAACAACAATAAACCTTTCAATGGCCTGTTTGATATTGACTTTTAATATTTCTTTGATTTCCATGATATCTTTCACGAAACAGATGGAAAGATGGACTCTTTATATGATTGTATTATGTTCTGTAAAGAGTCATTTAATAGACGGAAGAAGTTGGTACAAAATCTTATTTTATGTGCAAACAAATCCCTTAGGAACAGAGGAAAAATAATAGGAAACATTTGAAATAGAAAATAGTCATAACCTTACTCCTCAATAACTTCTCTTAATTCATGGAAAAGAGATGATGAACCCATTATACATATCTTTGATATTAATTTTCCGTTTATTTTATTTTCATTTTTGTTGCAATATCTGTCTCATGCATTGTTGTTCTTATACAATAATGTATCAGCAGTGTCTTTTCTTTAACTATTGTCATTTTGAGAATATTTCCTGATAACATTATCCTGCAAATCTATTGGATTCTCATCATTATTGAATTATTTATTTTGTGATTACTCTGAGTCTGGACCAACATATATATCCAATGTTCAGTTGCTTGCTTTAGTCCACTAATTCTGTTTGAAATAATGTCATTGAATGAAGTTGATCCAGCAGTACTTTATGACCTTTTGATGTATATCAATTCAGTGCCTAAATGAATTGTATATTTTCTTCACTCACAGTCTGAAGATGACTAATAACCAGAAATTCATACCCCAATTCATTTTCATCCATGCAGACATATACGTTTGCACATAAAGATTCATTAATCTTTAGATAAATACATGTATAGAAGTATTGGCACATCATATGTGTGTCATCAAGTTCTTTATTTTTTATGCAGACTATTCCTTTTAGTGAAATACTGGCATCCATAACTGGCTAAATGCTTTAAATATATATTCTTCTGTTCTTATGGATGTTACCTCTGACAAGTAAAAGTGATTGTAAGCCCTTCATTCGAACCCTACATCATATTATACCCTTGTGTTCTCCTCTATTACCCTTTCAATGAGTCATGTCGTATTTCTGATTTTTGATATTTCTTCTTTTTCATGACACCCTTCACAAAACAGTTGGTAAGTATTACGGTATATCTTTATATAATTGTATTTCTACTACTAAACAATCATGTAAGACAGAATATAAGAGTAGAAAGTTTGATTTTTGTGCAGAATTATTTCTAAGGAAATCTGAAAGGAAACATTAATGCAACAGATTCATAAGATTTAAGCATTCTACACGACTTTGATAGAACTATCTCGTTGTTTATTTTATTTTCCTATTTTATAATTCTTATTTTATTTGAGGGATTTTAAAAGATTGAGTGCTATCCAGCATAACTTTGCTGATATGTATCCATTGAGTGCCTGATGATATAGTGTATTTTTATCAAGTATATGCTGAATATGAGTACTAACCAGAAATTCATATTGATATACACATGTTCATCCATGCATGCATGAATGTATGCACATAAATATTCAGAAATCTTTAGATAAATATATTTATACAGGTATAGTCACATCGTATGTGCATCATCGAGTTCTTTATTTTACATGCAGACAATTCTAGTTAGTGAAATATAGCCATAGAAACTAATTGCATTCAAGGAATATACTTCTTTTATTACAGACCATATACCTGATAAGAAAAATTGATACTATGCTAAACATTGGAGCCCCACAGCTTACTATATCATTATGTTCCTCTCTATTAACCTTTGAATGGGTAGCCCAGAGTGGCTGAGTTGTCAGAAGCGCTCTGTTATGAATCACTGCCATCTCTCCTCTCTCTGCATGGGTTCAAGTCTCAGAGTCTGAGATTTTGGGTGTGTGAGAAATGTTGCCAGTAGCTTCTTGTTGCTCAGTGTTTCTTTCCAGGGATTTTTCTGGATTCTTTCTCTACCATTAATACTGTCTGCCATGTGAAGCCTATTCTGTGCTGAAAAATGGTGTTGAACCCTACGACAAAAACAACAACCTTTTCAATGACCTGTATCATAATGACTTTTTATGTTTCTTTTTTTTCCATGAGATCTTTCACAAAACAAATGGAAAAAATGGACTCTTTATATGATTGTATTATGTTGTCTAAAGAGTCATTTAATAGACAGAAGAAATTAGTACAAAATCTTATTTTATGTGCAAAGAAATCCCTTAGGACACAGAGAGGAAACATAATAGGAAACATTTCAAATAGAAAACAGTCATAACTTTACTATTCAATAACTTCTCTAAATTCATGGAACAGAGATGATTAATGTATTATTCATAACTTTCATAATATTCCGTTTATTTTATTTTCTTTTGTGTGGCAATATCTGGTTCATACATTGTTGTTCTAAAGCAACAATTTAACATCAGTGTCTTTTCTTAATTATTGTCATTTTGTGAATATGTCCTGATAACATTATCCTCCAAATCTGTTGGAATCTCATCAGTATTTAATTATTTATTTTGTCATTACTCCGAGTCTGGACGAACATTTATATCCAATGTTCATTTGCTTGCTTTAGTCTTCTAATTCTGTTTGAAATAACGTCATTGATTGAAGTTTATCCAGAAGTATTTTACTCACAGACTGAAGATGACTAATAACCAGAAATTCATACCCCAATTCATTTTTTCATCCATGCAGACATATACGCATGCAAATAAAGATTCATTAATCTTTACATAAATACATGTATAGAAGTATTGGCACATCATATGTGTGTCATGAGGTTCTTTATGTTTCATACAGACTATTCTTTTTAGTGAAATACTGCCATCCATAATTGGCTGAATGCTTTGAATTCATATTCTTCTTTTTTATGGATGTTACAGCTGACAAGTAAAGTTGATACTAAGCCCTCCATTCGAACCCTACATCATATTATATCCTTGTGATCTCCTCTTTTTACCCTTTCAATGACTCGTATCGTATTACTGATTGTTGATATTTCTTCTTTTTCATGACACCCTTCACAAAACAGGGCGTAAGTATTATCTCTTGATATAATTGTATTGTAGAAAACAATCATCAAAGACAGTACAAAAGAGTAGAAAGTTTGATTTTATGTGCAGAATTAATCCTAAGGATATCAGAAAGCATACATTAATGGAACAGTTTCATAAGATTAAAGCATTCTACACGACTTTGATTTAACTATTTCATTGTTTATTTGATTTTCCTATTTTATTCATCTAATTTTGTTAGAGGTAGTTTAAAAGATTGAGTGCTTTCCAGCAGTATATTATGACATTGTTGATATATATCCATTCAGTGCCTGATCATATAGTGTGTTTCTATCAATTACATGCTGAGTGTCATACATTAATAACGAGAAATTCATATTTACATACACATGTTCATCCATGTATGTGTGGATGTATGCACATACATATTCATAAATCTTTAGATAAAGATATGTATACAAGTATTGTCACATCATATGTGCATCATAATGTTCTTTGTATTACATGTAGACTATTCTAGTTAGCGAAATATAACCATAGAAACTAATTGCATTCAAGGAATATACTTCTGTTATTATAGACCATATACCTGATAAGTAAAGTTAATACTACGCTAAACATTTGAACCCACAGCATACTATATCATTGTGTTCCTCTCTATTACCCGTTGAATGGGGAAGCCCAGAGTGACTGAGTTGTCAAAGGCGCTCTGTTATGGATCACTGCCATCTCACCTCTGTTTTCATGGGTTCAAGTCTCAGAGTCTTCCAATTTGGGTGTGTGAGAAATGTTGACAGTAGGATCTTGATGGTCAGTGTTTCTTTCTGGGGATTTTTGTGGCTTCTTCCTCCACCATTAATACTGGCTGCCATGTAAAGCCTATTGTATGCTGAAAAATGGCGTTGAACCTTACAAAAACAACAATAAGCCTTTCAATTGCCCATTTCAAATTGTCTTTTAATATTTCTTTTATTTCCATGACATCTTTCACAAAACAGATGGAAATAATGGACTCTTTATATGAATGTATAATGTTCTCGAAAGAGTCATTTAATAGACGGTAGAAATTAGTCCAAAATCTTATTTTATGTGCAAAAAAATCCCTTAGGAAACAAAGGAAAAGTAATAAGAAACATTTCAAATAGAAAATAGTCATAACCTTACTCCTCAATAACTTCTCTAAATTCATGGAAAAGTGATGATTAATGCTTTATACATATCTTTGATATTAATTTTCCGTTTATTTTATTTTCATTTCTGTGGCAATATCTGTTTCATACATTGTTGTTCTTATGCAATAATTTAACATCAGTGTCTTTCCTTTAAGTATTGTCATTTTGTGAATATGTACTGATAACATTATTCTCCAAATCCATTGCAATCTCATCAGTATTGAATTATTTATTTTGTCATTACTCCGAGTCTGGACCAACATATGTATCCAATGTTCAGTTGCTTGCTTTAATCTTCTAATTCTGTTTGAAATAATGTCATTGATTGAAGTTTATCCAGCAGTATTTATGACCGTTTCATGTATATTAATTCAGTGCCTAAATTAATTATATATTTTCATCACTCACAGAGTAAAGATGACTAATAATCAGAAATTCATACCCCAGTTCATTTTTTCATCCATGCAGACATATACGTATGCACATAAAGATTCATTAATCTTTAGATAAATACATGTATAGAAGTATTGGCACATCATATGTTTGTCATCAAGTTCTTTATTTTTTATGCAGACTATTCCTTTTAGTGAAATACTGGCATCCATAACTGGCTAAATGCTTTAAATATGTATACTTCTGTTCTTATGGATGTTACATCTGACAAGTAAAATTGATTGTAAGCCCTCCAATCGAACCCTACATCATATTATACCCTTGTGTTCTCCTCTATTACCCTTTCAATGAGTCATGTCGTATTTCTGATTTTTGATATTTCTTCTTTTTCATGACACCCTTCACAAAACAGTTGGTAAGTATTATATCTTGATATAATTGTATTTCTACTACTAAACAATCATGTAAGACAGAATATAAGAGTAGAAAGTTTGATTTATGTGCAGAATTATTTCTAAGGAAATCTGAAAGGAAACATTAATGCAACAGATTCATAAGATTTAAGCATTCTACACGACTTTGATAGAACTATTTCGTTGTTTATTTTATTTTCCTATTTTATAATTCTTATTTTATTTGAGGGATTTTAAAAGATTGAGCGCTATCTAGCATGACTTTGCTGATATGTATCCATTCAGTGCCTGATCATATAGTGTTTTTATCAGTTACATGCTGAATATGAGTAATAACCAGAAATTCGTATTTATATACACATGTTCATCCATGCATGCATGAATGTATGCACATAAACATTCAGAATTCTTTAGATAAATTTATGTATACAGGTATAGTCACATCGTATGTGCATCATCGAGTTCTTTATTTTACATGCAGACATTTCTAGTTAGTGAAATATAGCCATAGAAACTAATTGCATTCAAGGAATATACTTATTATAGACCATATACCTGATAAGAAAAATTGATACTATGCTAAACATTGGAGCCCCACAGCTTACTATATCATTATGTTCCTCTCTATTATCCTTTGAATGGGGAGTCCAGAGTGACTTCAGTTGTCAAAAGCGCTCTGTTATGGATCACTGCCATCTCAACTCTGTTTTCATGGGTTCAAGTCTCAGAGTCTGCCAATTTGGGTGTGTGAGAAATGTTCTCAGTAGCTTCTTGTTGGTCAGTGTTTCATTCCAGGGATTTTTCTGGATTCTTTCTCTACCATTAATACTGGCTGCCATGTAAAGCCTATTCTGTGCTGAAAAATGGTGTTGAACCCTACGACAAAAACAACAACCTTTTCAATGACCTGTATCATATTGACTTTTTATATTTCTTTTATTTCCATGACATCTTTCACAAAACAAATGGAAAAAATGGACTCTTTATATGATTTTATTATGTTCTCTAAAGAGTCATTTAATAGACGGAAGAAAGTAGTACAAAATCTTATTTTATGTGCAAAGAAATCCCTTAGGAAACAGACAGGAAAAATAATAGGATACATTTCATATAGAAAACAGCCATAACCTTACTCTTCAATAACTTGTCCGATTTCATGGATAGAGATGATATAATGCATTATACATATCTTTGATATTAATTTTCCGTTTATTTTATTTTCATTTCTGTGGCAATATCTGTTTCATACATTGTTGTTCTTATGCAATAATTTAACATCAGTGTCTTTCCTTTAAGTATTGTCATTTTGTGAATATATCCTGATATACATTATCTTCCAAATCCATTGGAATCTCATCAGTATTGAATTATTTATTTTGTCATTACTCTGAGTCTGGACCAACATATACATCCAATGTTCAGTTACTTGCTTTAATCTTCTAATTCTGTTTGAGATAATGTCATTGATTGAAGTTTACCCAGCAGTATTTTATGACCTTTTGAGTTACATCAATTCAGTGCCTAAATGTATTGTATAATTTCATCACTCACAGGCTGAAGATGACTAATAACCAGAAATTCATACCCCAATTCATTTTTTCATCCATGCACACATACGTATGCACATAAAGATTCATTAATCTTTAGATAATACATGTATTGAAGTATTGGCACATCATCTGTGTGTCAACAAGTTCTTTAGTTTTCATGCAGACTATTCTGTTTAGTGAAATACTGCCAGCCATAACTGGCTGAATGCTTTAAATGTATCTACTTCTGTTCTTATGGATGTTACATCTAACAAGTAAAGTTGATAGTAAGCCCTCCATTTCAACCCTACATCATATTATATTCTTGTAACAGAATTGTTACCGAGTGGATGGTGGATTAAATGAACACAAACACAATATGTGAAAGATAATGTAAATTTATGAAATAAATTATTAGTGAAAAATAATGATGTATCAACACAATAACTCATGCATTCAACCCACAATCTCGCTTTACAACTATTCACAATTCAAAAATAAATTAAATATTAATACAAAATAAAACAGATACAAAGGAATCTCTTGGACTATACACAGATCCAAGGAACCTTGACAAAAGTTATATTAACGCAAGTATAAATTGCGATAATAAATACAAACATCAAACTATATTATCGCACGTATGGATTGCGACAACTAGCACGAACATATACATGTATTTAATAAAGTTGCTAGCTTTTATTGAGATTCATGTAATCCCTTGAAATACTATTGTGATTTGAAGTAACTATGTAAATATAACAATGTATTCAATTGTACTACAATTGCAACACACACACACGCGTCTCGACCCTGTATAACCGTACGATTCACCAACTATTAAATCGCCGCCCAGCTTCTCCGAATACCTAGGGTTGACTCAATACTTTTATCGGTCACTTGCCCTTCACGGATCCACAAAAGTTATATGTACAGACAGCATACAGCACCTACTAGAACCAACGTTCTCAAATACCTAGATGCCACCCCAGATGTTTACACCTCTAGACAGCTCCGACTTCTAGATTTCCGGATATTTACACATCACAACAGATGTAAACGGACAGATAATCCGACAGACAGACAGTCAGATACCTCAGTTCGATCGCACAATTAAACAGCACAATCACGGCACAATCAATCACATTCAGCTACAATTCAGTGACATTCAAAGACGTTCAGAGACGTTCAGCTACAATTCAGAGACGTTCAGTAGAAACCACACTAATAGTAGTTTTTTCAAAAACAATCTAAAACTTAGATTACGCTATTGCATTTAAAGTCTAATAGTGACTAGTAATTCCAAATATTCCACGTTTAAATCTGCATTGTAATAAAGGCATCATTACATGAAATGATAAACTGAATAAAATTCACAATAAAACGAAATATAAATTTAACACTCACCCCTTTGGCTGGAGATAGAATGACGAGCTATCTTTCCTGTAATAAGATACTTTTGGACTCGTAATTATTATCAGAAATATTCTGCCTTATATATCCTCAAATAGGTGAGCACAATTCACGGCAAAATTACCGTGTCCCCCCTGATTCTAATGTTCCTGACTTCAAGTGATTCGATGTCAGGCACATGCAAATCGTTACACGCCGCTTACCTTGAAAAAAACCACTTATTCACCCCAGGTAACGCATGTACGACGAAACAAAAAAAAATGGTGAAATTAGTTTGTAATTCAAGAAGAAATAAATTCAATTTTCGCCTTATTCTGTGACAATCCCTGTGTTCTTCTTTATTTTCCCTTTCAATGAGTCCTATCGTATTTCTGATTTTTGATATTTCTTCTTTTTCGTGACAACCTTGACACAACAGAGCGTAAGTATTATCTCTTGATATAATTGTATTACTTCTATGAAACAATCATGTAAGACAGAAGAAAAAGAAGAAAGTTTGATTTTATGTGCAGAATTATTCCCAAGGGAATTGGAAAGGAAACATTAATGCAACAGTTTCATAAGATTTAAGGATTCTATACGACTTTGATTTAGCTATTAAAATGTTTTATTTTTCCTATTTTATTCATCTAATTTTGTTTGAGCTGGTTTAAAAGATTGACTGTTATCCAGTAGTATTTTATGACTTTGGTAATATATATCCATTCAGTGCCTGATCATTTAGTATATTTTTATCAATTAACTGCTGAATATGACTAATAACCAGAAATTCACATTAATATACACATGTTCATCCATGCATGCATGAATGTATGCACATAAATATTCATAAATCTTTAGATAAATATATGTTTACAAGTATAGTCACATGATATGTGCGTCTTTAAGTTCTTTATTTTAAACACAGATTATTCTAGTTAGTGAAATATAGCCATAGATTCTAATTGCATTAATCGAATATACTTCTGTTATTATAGACCATATACCTGATAAGGATCGTTGATACTATGTTAAACATTGGAACCCCACAGCATAGTATATCATTGTTCCTCTCTCTTACCCTTTGAATAAAGAGCCCAGATTGACTCAGTTGTCAAAATCGCTCTGTTATGGATCACTGCCATCTCACCTCTCTCTGCATGGGTTCAAGTCTCAGAGTCTGCCAATTTGGGTGTGTGAGAAATGTTGCCAGTAGGTTCTTGCTGGTCAGTGTTTCTTTCCAGGGATTGTACTGGCTTCGTCCTCCACCATTAATACTGGCTGCCATGTAAAGCTTATTGTGTGCTGAAAAATGGCTTTGAACCCTACAACAACAACAATAAGCCTTTCAATGACCTGTTTCGTATTGAATTTTAATATTTCTTTTATTTCCATGACATTTGTCACAAAACAGATGGAAAGAATGGACTTTTTACATGTATTATGTTCTGTAAAGAGTCATTTAATAGACGGAAGAAATTAGTACACAATCTTATTTTATATGCACAAAATCCCCTAGGACACAGACAGAAAAATTAATAGGAAACATTTCAAATAGAAAACGGTCATAACGTCACTCTTGAATAACTTTTCTTAATTCATGGAACATACATGATTAATGCATTATAAATATCTTTGATAATAATATTCCGTTTATTTTCATTTCTGTGGTTATATCTGGTTCATACATTGTTGTTCTAATGGAACAATTTAACATCATTGTCTTTTCTCTAAGTATTGTCATTTTGTGAATATGTCCTGATAACATTATCCTCCAAATCCATTGGAATCTCATCAGTATTGAATTATTTATTTTGTCATTACTCCGAGTCTGGACGAACATTTATATCCAATGTTCATTTGCTTGGTTTAGTCTTCTAATTCTGTTTGAAATAACGTCATTGATTGAAGTTGATCTAGCAGCATTTTATGACCTTTTGATGTATCTCAATTCAGTGCCTAAATGAATTGTATATTTTCATCACTCACATACTGAAGATCAATTTGATCCAGAAATTCATACCCCAATTCACTTTTTCATCTATGCAGACAAATACGTATGCACATAATGATTCATTAATCTTTAGATAAATAAATGTATAGAAGTATTGGCACATTATATGTGTGTCATCAAGTTCATTATGTTTCATGCAGACTTTTCTTTTTAGTGAAATGCTGCTATCCATAACTGGCTGAATGCTTTAAATATATATTCTTCTGTTCTTATGGATGTTACAAGTGGCAAGTAAAGTTGATATTAAGCCCTCCATTCGATCCCTATATCATATTATTTCCTTGTGTTCTCCTCTTTTTACTCTTTCAATGACTCGTATCGTATTACTGATTGTTGATATTTCTTCTTTTTCATGACACCCTTCACAAAACAGGGCGTACGTATTATCTCTTGATATTATCTCAGTGCCTGATCATATAGTGTATTTTTATCATTTACATGCTGAATATGACTAATAACCTGAAATTCATATTTATATACACATGTGCATCCATGCAAGCATTAATGTATGCACATAAATATTCATAAATCTTTAGATAAAGATATGTATACAAGTATTGTCACATCATATGTGCATCATAATGTTCTTTGTATTACATGTAAATTAATATATGTATACATGTATAGTAACAACATATGTGCCTCATCAAGTTCTTGATATTACATGCAGACTATTCTAGGTACTGAAATATAGATATATAAACTAATTGCATTAAAGGAATATACTTCTGTTATTATAGACCATATACCTGATAAGTAATGTTGATACTATGCTAAACTTTGGAGCTCGACAGAGTACTATATCTTTGTTTGCTTCTCTCTCTTACCGTTTGAATGGGGAGCCCAGAGTGACTGAGTTGTTAAACGCTCTCTGTTATGGATGACTGCCATCTCACCTCTCTCTGCATGGGTTCAAGTCTGAGAGTCAGCCAATTTGGGTGTGTGAGAAATGTTGCGAGTAGGTTCTTCATGGTCAGTGTTTCTTTCCAGGGAATATTATGGCTTCTTCCTCCACGATTAATACTGGCTGCCATGTAAAGCCTATTGTGTGCTGAAAAATGGCGTTGAAACCTACAACATCAACAATAAACCTTTCAATGACCTTTTTCATATTGACTTTTATTATTTCTTTTATTTCCATGATAACTTTCACAAAACAGATGGAAAGAATGGACTCTTTATATGATTTCATTATGTTCTCTTCAGCGTCATTTAATAGATGGAAGAAATTAGTACAAAATCTTATTTTATGTGCAAAAAATCCCTTAGGAAACAGAGAGGAAAAATAATAGGAAACATTCAAGTAAAAACAGTCATAACCTTACTCTTCAATAACTTCTCTAAATTCATGGAAATTAGATGATTAATGCATTAAACATATCTTTGATATTAATTTTCCGTTTATTTTATTTTCATTTCTTTGGCAATATCTGTTTCATACATTGTTTTTCTTATGCAATAATTTAACATCAGTATCTTTTCTTTAAGTATTGACATTTTTGGGAATATGCCCTGATTACATTATCCTCCAAATCCATTGGGATCTCATCAGTACTGAATTATTTATTTTGTCATTACTCCGAGTCTGGACCAACATATATATATCCAATGTTCAGTTGCTTGCTTTAGTCTTCTAATTATGTTTGAAATAATGTCATTGATTTAAGTTTCTCCAGCAGTATTTTATGACCTTTTGATGTATATCAATTCACTGCCTAAATGAATTGTAAATTTTCATCACTCACAGACTAAAGATGACTAATAGCCAGATTTTCATACCCCAATTCATTTTTTCAGCCATGCAGACATATACTTATGCACATAAAGATTCATTAATCTTTAGATAAATACAAGTAAACAAGTGTTGGCAGATCATATGAGTGTCATCAAGTTCTTTATTTTTCATGCAGACTATTCTTTTTAGTGAAATACTGCCATCCATAACTGCCTAATGCTGTAAATGTATATACTTCTGTTCTTATGGATGTTACAGCTGACAAGTAAAGTTGATACTAAGCCTCCATTCTACCCTTCATCATTTTATATCCTTGTGATCTCCTCTATTACCCTTTCAATGAGTCATATCGTATTACTGATTTTTAATATTTCTTCTTTTTCATGACACCCTTCACAAAACAGGGCGTAAGTATTATCTCTTGATATAATTGTGTTACTTGTACAAAACAATCATCTAATATACAACAAAAGAGTAGAAAGTTTTAGTTTCTGTTCCGAATTATTCCTAAGGATAACGGAAAGGAAACATTAATGAAACAGATTCATAAGATTAATGAATTCTACATGACTTTGATTTAACTATTTCATTGTTTATTTTATTTTCCTATTTTATTTATCAAATTTTTTGTTTCAGGTAGTTTAAAAGATTGGTTTTTATTCCAGCAGTATATTATAACATTGCTGATATATCTCCATTCAGTGCCTGATCATATAGTGTATTTTTATCAATTACCTGCTGAATATGACTAATAACCAGAAATTTATATTTATATACTCATGTTCATCCATGCATGCATGAATGTATATACATACATATTCATAAATCTTTGGATAAATATATGTATACAAGTATAGTCACATCATATGTGCATCATCTGGTTCTTTATTTTAAATGCAGACTATTCTAGTTAGTGAAATATAGCCATGGAAACTAGTTGCATTAAAGGAATATACATCTGTTATTATAGACTATATTCCTGATAAGGAAAGTTTATTCTTTGCTAAACATTGGATCCCCACAGCATACTATATTATTTTGTTCCTCTCTGTTACCGTTTAAATGGGGAGCCCAGAGTGACTGAGTTGTCAAAAGTGCTCTGTTATGGATCACTGACATCTCGCCTCTGTCTGCATGGGTTCAAGTCTCAGTGTCTTCTAATTTGGGTGTGTGAGAAATGTTGCCTGTAGGTTCATGTTGGTCAGTGACTCTTTCCAGGGTTTTTCTGGCTCTTCCTCCACCATTAATACTTTCTGCAATGTAAAGCCTATTGTGTGCTGAAAAATGGCGTTGAACCCTACAACAACAACAATAAGCCTTTCAATGACCTGTTTCATATTGAATTTTAATATTTCATTTATTTCCATGACATCTTTCACAAAACAGAAGGATAGAATGGACTCTTTACATGATTGTATTATGTTCTCTAAAGAGTCATTTAATAGATGGAAGAAATTAGTACAAAATCTTATTTTATGTGCCAAAAAATCCCTTAGGAAACAGCAAGGAAAAATAACAGGAAACATTTCAAATAGAAAACAGTCATAACGTTAGTCTTCAATAACTTCTCTAAATTCATGGAAAAGAGAAGATTAATGTATTATACATATCTTTGATATTAGTTTTCCGCTTATATTATTTTCATTTCTGTGGCAATATCTGTTTCATACATTGTTGTTGTTATGCAATAATTTAGCATCAGTGTCTTTTCTTTAAGTATTGTCATTTTGTGAACATGTACTGATAACATTTTCCTCCAATTCTATTGGAATCTGATCAGTATTGAATTATTTATTTTGTCATTACTCCGAGTCTGGACCAACATATATATCCAATGTTCATTTGCTTGCTTTAGTCTTCTAATTCTGTTTGAAATAATGTCATCGAGTAAAGTTTATGCAGCTGTATTTTATGATCTTTAGATGTATATCAATTCAGTGCCTAAAAGAAATGTATGTTTTCATCACTCGTAGACTGAAGATGACTTTTATCCAGAAATTCATACCCCAATTCACTTTGTCATCTATGCAGACATATACGTATGAACATAAGTAGTCATGAATCGTTAGATAAACACATGTATAGAAGTACTGGAACATAATATGTGTGTCATCAAATTCTTTATTTTTCATGCAGACTATTATTTTTGTGAAATACTGCCATCCATAACTGCCTAAATGGTTTAAATGTACTTTTGTTCTTATGGATGTTACAGCTGACAAGTAAAGTTGATATTTATCCCTTCATTCGATCCCTACATCATATTATATCCTTGTGTTCTCCTCTGTTACCCTTTGAATGAGTCGTATCGTATTACTGAGTTTTTATATTTCTTCTTTTTAATGACACCCTTCACAAAACAGGGCGTAAGTATTATCTCTTGATATAATTGTATTATTTCTACTAAACAATCATATAAGACAGAAGAAAACAGTAGAAAGTATGATTTTATGTGCAGATTTATTCCTAAGGAAATCTGAAAGGAAAAATTAATAGAACAGATTCATATGATTAAAGCATTCTATTTGACTTTAATTTAACTATTTCATTGCTTATTTCTTCCCTATTTTATTCATCTAATTATGTTTGAGGTAGTTTAAAAGATTGACTGCTATGCAGCAGTATATTATGAATGCTGATATGTATCCATTCAGTGCCTGATCATATAGTGTATTTTTATCAATTACATGCTGAATATGACTAATAACCAGAATTTCATATTTATATACACATGTTCATCCATGCATACATGAATGTATGCACATAAATATTTATAAATCGGTAGATAAATATATGTATACAGGTATAGTCACATGATATGTGCGTCATCTAGATCTTTATTTTACATGCAGAGTCTATTGTTGTTAGTGAAATATAGCCATAGAAACTAATTGCCTTAAAGGAATATACTTCTGTTATTATAGACCATATACCTGATAAGTATAGTTGATACTATGCTAAACATTGGAGCCCCTCATCATCCTATATCATTGTGTTCCTCTCTATTACCCGTTGAATGGGGAAGCCCAGAGTGACTAAATTGTCATAGGCGCTCTGTTATGGATCACTGCCATCTCACCTCTGTCTTCATGGGTTCAAGTCTCAGAGTCTGCCAATTTGGGTGTGTGAGAAATGTTGCCAGTAGGTTCTTGTTGTTCAGTGTTTCTTTACATAACTTTTTCTATCTTTTTCCTCCGCCATTAATACTGTCTGCCATGTAAAGCCTATTGTGTGCTGAAAAATAGCGTTGAACCCTACAACAACAACAATAAACCTTTCAATGGCCTGTTTGATATTGACTTTTAATATTTCTTTGATTTCCATGATATCTTTCACGAAACAGATGGAAAGATGGACTCTTTATATGATTGTATTATGTTCTGTAAAGAGTCATTTAATAGACGGAAGAAGTTGGTACAAAATCTTATTTTATGTGCAAACAAATCCCTTAGGAACAGAGGAAAAATAATAGGAAACATTTGAAATAGAAAATAGTCATAACCTTACTCCTCAATAACTTCTCTTAATTCATGGAAAAGAGATGATGAACCCATTATACATATCTTTGATATTAATTTTCCGTTTATTTTATTTTCATTTTTGTTGCAATATCTGTCTCATGCATTGTTGTTCTTATACAATAATGTATCAGCAGTGTCTTTTCTTTAACTATTGTCATTTTGAGAATATTTCCTGATAACATTATCCTGCAAATCTATTGGATTCTCATCATTATTGAATTATTTATTTTGTGATTACTCTGAGTCTGGACCAACATATATATCCAATGTTCAGTTGCTTGCTTTAGTCCACTAATTCTGTTTGAAATAATGTCATTGAATGAAGTTGATCCAGCAGTACTTTATGACCTTTTGATGTATATCAATTCAGTGCCTAAATGAATTGTATATTTTCTTCACTCACAGTCTGAAGATGACTAATAACCAGAAATTCATACCCCAATTCATTTTCATCCATGCAGACATATACGTTTGCACATAAAGATTCATTAATCTTTAGATAAATACATGTATAGAAGTATTGGCACATCATATGTGTGTCATCAAGTTCTTTATTTTTTATGCAGACTATTCCTTTTAGTGAAATACTGGCATCCATAACTGGCTAAATGCTTTAAATATATATTCTTCTGTTCTTATGGATGTTACCTCTGACAAGTAAAAGTGATTGTAAGCCCTTCATTCGAACCCTACATCATATTATACCCTTGTGTTCTCCTCTATTACCCTTTCAATGAGTCATGTCGTATTTCTGATTTTTGATATTTCTTCTTTTTCATGACACCCTTCACAAAACAGTTGGTAAGTATTACGGTATATCTTTATATAATTGTATTTCTACTACTAAACAATCATGTAAGACAGAATATAAGAGTAGAAAGTTTGATTTTTGTGCAGAATTATTTCTAAGGAAATCTGAAAGGAAACATTAATGCAACAGATTCATAAGATTTAAGCATTCTACACGACTTTGATAGAACTATCTCGTTGTTTATTTTATTTTCCTATTTTATAATTCTTATTTTATTTGAGGGATTTTAAAAGATTGAGTGCTATCCAGCATAACTTTGCTGATATGTATCCATTGAGTGCCTGATGATATAGTGTATTTTTATCAAGTATATGCTGAATATGAGTACTAACCAGAAATTCATATTGATATACACATGTTCATCCATGCATGCATGAATGTATGCACATAAATATTCAGAAATCTTTAGATAAATATATTTATACAGGTATAGTCACATCGTATGTGCATCATCGAGTTCTTTATTTTACATGCAGACAATTCTAGTTAGTGAAATATAGCCATAGAAACTAATTGCATTCAAGGAATATACTTCTTTTATTACAGACCATATACCTGATAAGAAAAATTGATACTATGCTAAACATTGGAGCCCCACAGCTTACTATATCATTATGTTCCTCTCTATTAACCTTTGAATGGGTAGCCCAGAGTGGCTGAGTTGTCAGAAGCGCTCTGTTATGAATCACTGCCATCTCTCCTCTCTCTGCATGGGTTCAAGTCTCAGAGTCTGAGATTTTGGGTGTGTGAGAAATGTTGCCAGTAGCTTCTTGTTGCTCAGTGTTTCTTTCCAGGGATTTTTCTGGATTCTTTCTCTACCATTAATACTGTCTGCCATGTGAAGCCTATTCTGTGCTGAAAAATGGTGTTGAACCCTACGACAAAAACAACAACCTTTTCAATGACCTGTATCATAATGACTTTTTATGTTTCTTTTTTTTCCATGAGATCTTTCACAAAACAAATGGAAAAAATGGACTCTTTATATGATTGTATTATGTTGTCTAAAGAGTCATTTAATAGACAGAAGAAATTAGTACAAAATCTTATTTTATGTGCAAAGAAATCCCTTAGGACACAGAGAGGAAACATAATAGGAAACATTTCAAATAGAAAACAGTCATAACTTTACTATTCAATAACTTCTCTAAATTCATGGAACAGAGATGATTAATGTATTATTCATAACTTTCATAATATTCCGTTTATTTTATTTTCTTTTGTGTGGCAATATCTGGTTCATACATTGTTGTTCTAAAGCAACAATTTAACATCAGTGTCTTTTCTTAATTATTGTCATTTTGTGAATATGTCCTGATAACATTATCCTCCAAATCTGTTGGAATCTCATCAGTATTTAATTATTTATTTTGTCATTACTCCGAGTCTGGACGAACATTTATATCCAATGTTCATTTGCTTGCTTTAGTCTTCTAATTCTGTTTGAAATAACGTCATTGATTGAAGTTTATCCAGAAGTATTTTACTCACAGACTGAAGATGACTAATAACCAGAAATTCATACCCCAATTCATTTTTTCATCCATGCAGACATATACGCATGCAAATAAAGATTCATTAATCTTTACATAAATACATGTATAGAAGTATTGGCACATCATATGTGTGTCATGAGGTTCTTTATGTTTCATACAGACTATTCTTTTTAGTGAAATACTGCCATCCATAATTGGCTGAATGCTTTGAATTCATATTCTTCTTTTTTATGGATGTTACAGCTGACAAGTAAAGTTGATACTAAGCCCTCCATTCGAACCCTACATCATATTATATCCTTGTGATCTCCTCTTTTTACCCTTTCAATGACTCGTATCGTATTACTGATTGTTGATATTTCTTCTTTTTCATGACACCCTTCACAAAACAGGGCGTAAGTATTATCTCTTGATATAATTGTATTGTAGAAAACAATCATCAAAGACAGTACAAAAGAGTAGAAAGTTTGATTTTATGTGCAGAATTAATCCTAAGGATATCAGAAAGCATACATTAATGGAACAGTTTCATAAGATTAAAGCATTCTACACGACTTTGATTTAACTATTTCATTGTTTATTTGATTTTCCTATTTTATTCATCTAATTTTGTTAGAGGTAGTTTAAAAGATTGAGTGCTTTCCAGCAGTATATTATGACATTGTTGATATATATCCATTCAGTGCCTGATCATATAGTGTGTTTCTATCAATTACATGCTGAGTGTCATACATTAATAACGAGAAATTCATATTTACATACACATGTTCATCCATGTATGTGTGGATGTATGCACATACATATTCATAAATCTTTAGATAAAGATATGTATACAAGTATTGTCACATCATATGTGCATCATAATGTTCTTTGTATTACATGTAGACTATTCTAGTTAGCGAAATATAACCATAGAAACTAATTGCATTCAAGGAATATACTTCTGTTATTATAGACCATATACCTGATAAGTAAAGTTAATACTACGCTAAACATTTGAACCCACAGCATACTATATCATTGTGTTCCTCTCTATTACCCGTTGAATGGGGAAGCCCAGAGTGACTGAGTTGTCAAAGGCGCTCTGTTATGGATCACTGCCATCTCACCTCTGTTTTCATGGGTTCAAGTCTCAGAGTCTTCCAATTTGGGTGTGTGAGAAATGTTGACAGTAGGATCTTGATGGTCAGTGTTTCTTTCTGGGGATTTTTGTGGCTTCTTCCTCCACCATTAATACTGGCTGCCATGTAAAGCCTATTGTATGCTGAAAAATGGCGTTGAACCTTACAAAAACAACAATAAGCCTTTCAATTGCCCATTTCAAATTGTCTTTTAATATTTCTTTTATTTCCATGACATCTTTCACAAAACAGATGGAAATAATGGACTCTTTATATGAATGTATAATGTTCTCGAAAGAGTCATTTAATAGACGGTAGAAATTAGTCCAAAATCTTATTTTATGTGCAAAAAAATCCCTTAGGAAACAAAGGAAAAGTAATAAGAAACATTTCAAATAGAAAATAGTCATAACCTTACTCCTCAATAACTTCTCTAAATTCATGGAAAAGTGATGATTAATGCTTTATACATATCTTTGATATTAATTTTCCGTTTATTTTATTTTCATTTCTGTGGCAATATCTGTTTCATACATTGTTGTTCTTATGCAATAATTTAACATCAGTGTCTTTCCTTTAAGTATTGTCATTTTGTGAATATGTACTGATAACATTATTCTCCAAATCCATTGCAATCTCATCAGTATTGAATTATTTATTTTGTCATTACTCCGAGTCTGGACCAACATATGTATCCAATGTTCAGTTGCTTGCTTTAATCTTCTAATTCTGTTTGAAATAATGTCATTGATTGAAGTTTATCCAGCAGTATTTATGACCGTTTCATGTATATTAATTCAGTGCCTAAATTAATTATATATTTTCATCACTCACAGAGTAAAGATGACTAATAATCAGAAATTCATACCCCAGTTCATTTTTTCATCCATGCAGACATATACGTATGCACATAAAGATTCATTAATCTTTAGATAAATACATGTATAGAAGTATTGGCACATCATATGTTTGTCATCAAGTTCTTTATTTTTTATGCAGACTATTCCTTTTAGTGAAATACTGGCATCCATAACTGGCTAAATGCTTTAAATATGTATACTTCTGTTCTTATGGATGTTACATCTGACAAGTAAAATTGATTGTAAGCCCTCCAATCGAACCCTACATCATATTATACCCTTGTGTTCTCCTCTATTACCCTTTCAATGAGTCATGTCGTATTTCTGATTTTTGATATTTCTTCTTTTTCATGACACCCTTCACAAAACAGTTGGTAAGTATTATATCTTGATATAATTGTATTTCTACTACTAAACAATCATGTAAGACAGAATATAAGAGTAGAAAGTTTGATTTATGTGCAGAATTATTTCTAAGGAAATCTGAAAGGAAACATTAATGCAACAGATTCATAAGATTTAAGCATTCTACACGACTTTGATAGAACTATTTCGTTGTTTATTTTATTTTCCTATTTTATAATTCTTATTTTATTTGAGGGATTTTAAAAGATTGAGCGCTATCTAGCATGACTTTGCTGATATGTATCCATTCAGTGCCTGATCATATAGTGTTTTTATCAGTTACATGCTGAATATGAGTAATAACCAGAAATTCGTATTTATATACACATGTTCATCCATGCATGCATGAATGTATGCACATAAACATTCAGAATTCTTTAGATAAATTTATGTATACAGGTATAGTCACATGGTATGTGCATCATCGAGTTCTTTATTTTACATGCAGACATTTCTAGTTAGTGAAATATAGCCATAGAAACTAATTGCATTCAAGGAATATACTTATTATAGACCATATACCTGATAAGAAAAATTGATACTATGCTAAACATTGGAGCCCCACAGCTTACTATATCATTATGTTCCTCTCTATTATCCTTTGAATGGGGAGTCCAGAGTGACTTCAGTTGTCAAAAGCGCTCTGTTATGGATCACTGCCATCTCAACTCTGTTTTCATGGGTTCAAGTCTCAGAGTCTGCCAATTTGGGTGTGTGAGAAATGTTCTCAGTAGCTTCTTGTTGGTCAGTGTTTCATTCCAGGGATTTTTCTGGATTCTTTCTCTACCATTAATACTGGCTGCCATGTAAAGCCTATTCTGTGCTGAAAAATGGTGTTGAACCCTACGACAAAAACAACAACCTTTTCAATGACCTGTATCATATTGACTTTTTATATTTCTTTTATTTCCATGACATCTTTCACAAAACAAATGGAAAAAATGGACTCTTTATATGATTTTATTATGTTCTCTAAAGAGTCATTTAATAGACGGAAGAAAGTAGTACAAAATCTTATTTTATGTGCAAAGAAATCCCTTAGGAAACAGACAGGAAAAATAATAGGATACATTTCATATAGAAAACAGCCATAACCTTACTCTTCAATAACTTGTCCGATTTCATGGATAGAGATGATATAATGCATTATACATATCTTTGATATTAATTTTCCGTTTATTTTATTTTCATTTCTGTGGCAATATCTGTTTCATACATTGTTGTTCTTATGCAATAATTTAACATCAGTGTCTTTCCTTTAAGTATTGTCATTTTGTGAATATATCCTGATATACATTATCTTCCAAATCCATTGGAATCTCATCAGTATTGAATTATTTATTTTGTCATTACTCTGAGTCTGGACCAACATATACATCCAATGTTCAGTTACTTGCTTTAATCTTCTAATTCTGTTTGAGATAATGTCATTGATTGAAGTTTATTCAGCAGTATTTTATGACCTTTTGAGTTACATCAATTCAGTGCCTAAATGTATTGTATAATTTCATCACTCACAGGCTGAAGATGACTAATAACCAGAAATTCATACCCCAATTCATTTTTTCATCCATGCACACATACGTATGCACATAAAGATTCATTAATCTTTAGATAATACATGTATTGAAGTATTGGCACATCATCTGTGTGTCAACAAGTTCTTTAGTTTTCATGCAGACTATTCTGTTTAGTGAAATACTGCCAGCCATAACTGGCTGAATGCTTTAAATGTATCTACTTCTGTTCTTATGGATGTTACATCTAACAAGTAAAGTTGATAGTAAGCCCTCCATTTCAACCCTACATCATATTATATTCTTGTAACAGAATTGTTACCGAGTGGATGGTGGATTAAATGAACACAAACACAATATGTGAAAGATAATGTAAATTTATGAAATAAATTATTAGTGAAAAATAATGATGTATCAACACAATAACTCATGCATTCAACCCACAATCTCGCTTTACAACTATTCACAATTCAAAAATAAATTAAATATTAATACAAAATAAAACAGATACAAAGGAATCTCTTGGACTATACACAGATCCAAGGAACCTTGACAAAAGTTATATTAACGCAAGTATAAATTGCGATAATAAATACAAACATCAAACTATATTATCGCACGTATGGATTGCGACAACTAGCACGAACATATACATGTATTTAATAAAGTTGCTAGCTTTTATTGAGATTCATGTAATCCCTTGAAATACTATTGTGATTTGAAGTAACTATGTAAATATAACAATGTATTCAATTGTACTACAATTGCAACACACACACACGCGTCTCGACCCTGTATAACCGTACGATTCACCAACTATTAAATCGCCGCCCAGCTTCTCCGAATACCTAGGGTTGACTCAATACTTTTATCGGTCACTTGCCCTTCACGGATCCACAAAAGTTATATGTACAGACAGCATACAGCACCTACTAGAACCAACGTTCTCAAATACCTAGATGCCACCCCAGATGTTTACACCTCTAGACAGCTCCGACTTCTAGATTTCCGGATATTTACACATCACAACAGATGTAAACGGACAGATAATCCGACAGACAGACAGTCAGATACCTCAGTTCGATCGCACAATTAAACAGCACAATCACGGCACAATCAATCACATTCAGCTACAATTCAGTGACATTCAAAGACGTTCAGAGACGTTCAGCTACAATTCAGAGACGTTCAGTAGAAACCACACTAATAGTAGTTTTTTCAAAAACAATCTAAAACTTAGATTACGCTATTGCATTTAAAGTCTAATAGTGACTAGTAATTCCAAATATTCCACGTTTAAATCTGCATTGTAATAAAGGCATCATTACATGAAATGATAAACTGAATAAAATTCACAATAAAACGAAATATAAATTTAACACTCACCCCTTTGGCTGGAGATAGAATGACGAGCTATCTTTCCTGTAATAAGATACTTTTGGACTCGTAATTATTATCAGAAATATTCTGCCTTATATATCCTCAAATAGGTGAGCACAATTCACGGCAAAATTACCGTGTCCCCCCTGATTCTAATGTTCCTGACTTCAAGTGATTCGATGTCAGGCACATGCAAATCGTTACACGCCGCTTACCTTGAAAAAAACCACTTATTCACCCCAGGTAACGCATGTACGACGAAACAAAAAAAAATGGTGAAATTAGTTTGTAATTCAAGAAGAAATAAATTCAATTTTCGCCTTATTCTGTGACAATCCCTGTGTTCTTCTTTATTTTCCCTTTCAATGAGTCCTATCGTATTTCTGATTTTTGATATTTCTTCTTTTTCGTGACAACCTTGACACAACAGAGCGTAAGTATTATCTCTTGATATAATTGTATTACTTCTATGAAACAATCATGTAAGACAGAAGAAAAAGAAGAAAGTTTGATTTTATGTGCAGAATTATTCCCAAGGGAATTGGAAAGGAAACATTAATGCAACAGTTTCATAAGATTTAAGGATTCTATACGACTTTGATTTAGCTATTAAAATGTTTTATTTTTCCTATTTTATTCATCTAATTTTGTTTGAGCTGGTTTAAAAGATTGACTGTTATCCAGTAGTATTTTATGACTTTGGTAATATATATCCATTCAGTGCCTGATCATTTAGTATATTTTTATCAATTAACTGCTGAATATGACTAATAACCAGAAATTCACATTAATATACACATGTTCATCCATGCATGCATGAATGTATGCACATAAATATTCATAAATCTTTAGATAAATATATGTTTACAAGTATAGTCACATGATATGTGCGTCTTTAAGTTCTTTATTTTAAACACAGATTATTCTAGTTAGTGAAATATAGCCATAGATTCTAATTGCATTAATGGAATATACTTCTGTTATTATAGACCATATACCTGATAAGGATCGTTGATACTATGTTAAACATTGGAACCCCACAGCATAGTATATCATTGTTCCTCTCTCTTACCCTTTGAATAAAGAGCCCAGATTGACTCAGTTGTCAAAATCGCTCTGTTATGGATCACTGCCATCTCACCTCTCTCTGCATGGGTTCAAGTCTCAGAGTCTGCCAATTTGGGTGTGTGAGAAATGTTGCCAGTAGGTTCTTGCTGGTCAGTGTTTCTTTCCAGGGATTGTACTGGCTTCGTCCTCCACCATTAATACTGGCTGCCATGTAAAGCTTATTGTGTGCTGAAAAATGGCTTTGAACCCTACAACAACAACAATAAGCCTTTCAATGACCTGTTTCGTATTGAATTTTAATATTTCTTTTATTTCCATGACATTTGTCACAAAACAGATGGAAAGAATGGACTTTTTACATGTATTATGTTCTGTAAAGAGTCATTTAATAGACGGAAGAAATTAGTACACAATCTTATTTTATATGCACAAAATCCCCTAGGACACAGACAGAAAAATTAATAGGAAACATTTCAAATAGAAAACGGTCATAACGTCACTCTTGAATAACTTTTCTTAATTCATGGAACATACATGATTAATGCATTATAAATATCTTTGATAATAATATTCCGTTTATTTTCATTTCTGTGGTTATATCTGGTTCATACATTGTTGTTCTAATGGAACAATTTAACATCATTGTCTTTTCTCTAAGTATTGTCATTTTGTGAATATGTCCTGATAACATTATCCTCCAAATCCATTGGAATCTCATCAGTATTGAATTATTTATTTTGTCATTACTCCGAGTCTGGACGAACATTTATATCCAATGTTCATTTGCTTGGTTTAGTCTTCTAATTCTGTTTGAAATAACGTCATTGATTGAAGTTGATCTAGCAGCATTTTATGACCTTTTGATGTATCTCAATTCAGTGCCTAAATGAATTGTATATTTTCATCACTCACATACTGAAGATCAATTTGATCCAGAAATTCATACCCCAATTCACTTTTTCATCTATGCAGACAAATACGTATGCACATAATGATTCATTAATCTTTAGATAAATAAATGTATAGAAGTATTGGCACATTATATGTGTGTCATCAAGTTCATTATGTTTCATGCAGACTTTTCTTTTTAGTGAAATGCTGCTATCCATAACTGGCTGAATGCTTTAAATATATATTCTTCTGTTCTTATGGATGTTACAAGTGGCAAGTAAAGTTGATATTAAGCCCTCCATTCGATCCCTATATCATATTATTTCCTTGTGTTCTCCTCTTTTTACTCTTTCAATGACTCGTATCGTATTACTGATTGTTGATATTTCTTCTTTTTCATGACACCCTTCACAAAACAGGGCGTACGTATTATCTCTTGATATTATCTCAGTGCCTGATCATATAGTGTATTTTTATCATTTACATGCTGAATATGACTAATAACCTGAAATTCATATTTATATACACATGTGCATCCATGCAAGCATTAATGTATGCACATAAATATTCATAAATCTTTAGATAAAGATATGTATACAAGTATTGTCACATCATATGTGCATCATAATGTTCTTTGTATTACATGTAAATTAATATATGTATACATGTATAGTAACAACATATGTGCCTCATCAAGTTCTTGATATTACATGCAGACTATTCTAGGTACTGAAATATAGATATATAAACTAATTGCATTAAAGGAATATACTTCTGTTATTATAGACCATATACCTGATAAGTAATGTTGATACTATGCTAAACTTTGGAGCTCGACAGAGTACTATATCTTTGTTTGCTTCTCTCTCTTACCGTTTGAATGGGGAGCCCAGAGTGACTGAGTTGTTAAACGCTCTCTGTTATGGATGACTGCCATCTCACCTCTCTCTGCATGGGTTCAAGTCTGAGAGTCAGCCAATTTGGGTGTGTGAGAAATGTTGCGAGTAGGTTCTTCATGGTCAGTGTTTCTTTCCAGGGAATATTATGGCTTCTTCCTCCACGATTAATACTGGCTGCCATGTAAAGCCTATTGTGTGCTGAAAAATGGCGTTGAAACCTACAACATCAACAATAAACCTTTCAATGACCTTTTTCATATTGACTTTTATTATTTCTTTTATTTCCATGATAACTTTCACAAAACAGATGGAAAGAATGGACTCTTTATATGATTTCATTATGTTCTCTTCAGCGTCATTTAATAGATGGAAGAAATTAGTACAAAATCTTATTTTATGTGCAAAAAATCCCTTAGGAAACAGAGAGGAAAAATAATAGGAAACATTCAAGTAAAAACAGTCATAACCTTACTCTTCAATAACTTCTCTAAATTCATGGAAATTAGATGATTAATGCATTAAACATATCTTTGATATTAATTTTCCGTTTATTTTATTTTCATTTCTTTGGCAATATCTGTTTCATACATTGTTGTTCTTATGCAATAATTTAACATCAGTATCTTTTCTTTAAGTATTGACATTTTTGGGAATATGCCCTGATTACATTATCCTCCAAATCCATTGGGATCTCATCAGTACTGAATTATTTATTTTGTCATTACTCCGAGTCTGGACCAACATATATATATCCAATGTTCAGTTGCTTGCTTTAGTCTTCTAATTATGTTTGAAATAATGTCATTGATTTAAGTTTCTCCAGCAGTATTTTATGACCTTTTGATGTATATCAATTCACTGCCTAAATGAATTGTAAATTTTCATCACTCACAGACTAAAGATGACTAATAGCCAGATTTTCATACCCCAATTCATTTTTTCAGCCATGCAGACATATACTTATGCACATAAAGATTCATTAATCTTTAGATAAATACAAGTAAACAAGTGTTGGCAGATCATATGAGTGTCATCAAGTTCTTTATTTTTCATGCAGACTATTCTTTTTAGTGAAATACTGCCATCCATAACTGCCTAATGCTGTAAATGTATATACTTCTGTTCTTATGGATGTTACAGCTGACAAGTAAAGTTGATACTAAGCCTCCATTCTACCCTTCATCATTTTATATCCTTGTGATCTCCTCTATTACCCTTTCAATGAGTCATATCGTATTACTGATTTTTAATATTTCTTCTTTTTCATGACACCCTTCACAAAACAGGGCGTAAGTATTATCTCTTGATATAATTGTGTTACTTGTACAAAACAATCATCTAATATACAACAAAAGAGTAGAAAGTTTTAGTTTCTGTTCCGAATTATTCCTAAGGATAACGGAAAGGAAACATTAATGAAACAGATTCATAAGATTAATGAATTCTACATGACTTTGATTTAACTATTTCATTGTTTATTTTATTTTCCTATTTTATTTATCAAATTTTTTGTTTCAGGTAGTTTAAAAGATTGGTTTTTATTCCAGCAGTATATTATAACATTGCTGATATATCTCCATTCAGTGCCTGATCATATAGTGTATTTTTATCAATTACCTGCTGAATATGACTAATAACCAGAAATTTATATTTATATACTCATGTTCATCCATGCATGCATGAATGTATATACATACATATTCATAAATCTTTGGATAAATATATGTATACAAGTATAGTCACATCATATGTGCATCATCTGGTTCTTTATTTTAAATGCAGACTATTCTAGTTAGTGAAATATAGCCATGGAAACTAATTGCATTAAAGGAATATACATCTGTTATTATAGACTATATTCCTGATAAGGAAAGTTTATTCTTTGCTAAACATTGGATCCCCACAGCATACTATATTATTTTGTTCCTCTCTGTTACCGTTTAAATGGGGAGCCCAGAGTGACTGAGTTGTCAAAAGTGCTCTGTTATGGATCACTGACATCTCGCCTCTGTCTGCATGGGTTCAAGTCTCAGTGTCTTCTAATTTGGGTGTGTGAGAAATGTTGCCTGTAGGTTCATGTTGGTCAGTGACTCTTTCCAGGGTTTTTCTGGCTCTTCCTCCACCATTAATACTTTCTGCAATGTAAAGCCTATTGTGTGCTGAAAAATGGCGTTGAACCCTACAACAACAACAATAAGCCTTTCAATGACCTGTTTCATATTGAATTTTAATATTTCATTTATTTCCATGACATCTTTCACAAAACAGAAGGATAGAATGGACTCTTTACATGATTGTATTATGTTCTCTAAAGAGTCATTTAATAGATGGAAGAAATTAGTACAAAATCTTATTTTATGTGCCAAAAAATCCCTTAGGAAACAGCAAGGAAAAATAACAGGAAACATTTCAAATAGAAAACAGTCATAACGTTAGTCTTCAATAACTTCTCTAAATTCATGGAAAAGAGAAGATTAATGTATTATACATATCTTTGATATTAGTTTTCCGCTTATATTATTTTCATTTCTGTGGCAATATCTGTTTCATACATTGTTGTTGTTATGCAATAATTTAGCATCAGTGTCTTTTCTTTAAGTATTGTCATTTTGTGAACATGTACTGATAACATTTTCCTCCAATTCTATTGGAATCTGATCAGTATTGAATTATTTATTTTGTCATTACTCCGAGTCTGGACCAACATATATATCCAATGTTCATTTGCTTGCTTTAGTCTTCTAATTCTGTTTGAAATAATGTCATCGAGTAAAGTTTATGCAGCTGTATTTTATGATCTTTAGATGTATATCAATTCAGTGCCTAAAAGAAATGTATGTTTTCATCACTCGTAGACTGAAGATGACTTTTATCCAGAAATTCATACCCCAATTCACTTTGTCATCTATGCAGACATATACGTATGAACATAAGTAGTCATGAATCGTTAGATAAACACATGTATAGAAGTACTGGAACATAATATGTGTGTCATCAAATTCTTTATTTTTCATGCAGACTATTATTTTTGTGAAATACTGCCATCCATAACTGCCTAAATGGTTTAAATGTACTTTTGTTCTTATGGATGTTACAGCTGACAAGTAAAGTTGATATTTATCCCTTCATTCGATCCCTACATCATATTATATCCTTGTGTTCTCCTCTGTTACCCTTTGAATGAGTCGTATCGTATTACTGAGTTTTTATATTTCTTCTTTTTAATGACACCCTTCACAAAACAGGGCGTAAGTATTATCTCTTGATATAATTGTATTATTTCTACTAAACAATCATATAAGACAGAAGAAAACAGTAGAAAGTATGATTTTATGTGCAGATTTATTCCTAAGGAAATCTGAAAGGAAAAATTAATAGAACAGATTCATATGATTAAAGCATTCTATTTGACTTTAATTTAACTATTTCATTGCTTATTTCTTCCCTATTTTATTCATCTAATTATGTTTGAGGTAGTTTAAAAGATTGACTGCTATGCAGCAGTATATTATGAATGCTGATATGTATCCATTCAGTGCCTGATCATATAGTGTATTTTTATCAATTACATGCTGAATATGACTAATAACCAGAATTTCATATTTATATACACATGTTCATCCATGCATACATGAATGTATGCACATAAATATTTATAAATCGGTAGATAAATATATGTATACAGGTATAGTCACATGATATGTGCGTCATCTAGATCTTTATTTTACATGCAGAGTCTATTGTTGTTAGTGAAATATAGCCATAGAAACTAATTGCCTTAAAGGAATATACTTCTGTTATTATAGACCATATACCTGATAAGTATAGTTGATACTATGCTAAACATTGGAGCCCCTCATCATCCTATATCATTGTGTTCCTCTCTATTACCCGTTGAATGGGGAAGCCCAGAGTGACTAAATTGTCATAGGCGCTCTGTTATGGATCACTGCCATCTCACCTCTGTCTTCATGGGTTCAAGTCTCAGAGTCTGCCAATTTGGGTGTGTGAGAAATGTTGCCAGTAGGTTCTTGTTGTTCAGTGTTTCTTTACATAACTTTTTCTATCTTTTTCCTCCGCCATTAATACTGTCTGCCATGTAAAGCCTATTGTGTGCTGAAAAATAGCGTTGAACCCTACAACAACAACAATAAACCTTTCAATGGCCTGTTTGATATTGACTTTTAATATTTCTTTGATTTCCATGATATCTTTCACGAAACAGATGGAAAGATGGACTCTTTATATGATTGTATTATGTTCTGTAAAGAGTCATTTAATAGACGGAAGAAGTTGGTACAAAATCTTATTTTATGTGCAAACAAATCCCTTAGGAACAGAGGAAAAATAATAGGAAACATTTGAAATAGAAAATAGTCATAACCTTACTCCTCAATAACTTCTCTTAATTCATGGAAAAGAGATGATGAACCCATTATACATATCTTTGATATTAATTTTCCGTTTATTTTATTTTCATTTTTGTTGCAATATCTGTCTCATGCATTGTTGTTCTTATACAATAATGTATCAGCAGTGTCTTTTCTTTAACTATTGTCATTTTGAGAATATTTCCTGATAACATTATCCTGCAAATCTATTGGATTCTCATCATTATTGAATTATTTATTTTGTGATTACTCTGAGTCTGGACCAACATATATATCCAATGTTCAGTTGCTTGCTTTAGTCCACTAATTCTGTTTGAAATAATGTCATTGAATGAAGTTGATCCAGCAGTACTTTATGACCTTTTGATGTATATCAATTCAGTGCCTAAATGAATTGTATATTTTCTTCACTCACAGTCTGAAGATGACTAATAACCAGAAATTCATACCCCAATTCATTTTCATCCATGCAGACATATACGTTTGCACATAAAGATTCATTAATCTTTAGATAAATACATGTATAGAAGTATTGGCACATCATATGTGTGTCATCAAGTTCTTTATTTTTTATGCAGACTATTCCTTTTAGTGAAATACTGGCATCCATAACTGGCTAAATGCTTTAAATATATATTCTTCTGTTCTTATGGATGTTACCTCTGACAAGTAAAAGTGATTGTAAGCCCTTCATTCGAACCCTACATCATATTATACCCTTGTGTTCTCCTCTATTACCCTTTCAATGAGTCATGTCGTATTTCTGATTTTTGATATTTCTTCTTTTTCATGACACCCTTCACAAAACAGTTGGTAAGTATTACGGTATATCTTTATATAATTGTATTTCTACTACTAAACAATCATGTAAGACAGAATATAAGAGTAGAAAGTTTGATTTTTGTGCAGAATTATTTCTAAGGAAATCTGAAAGGAAACATTAATGCAACAGATTCATAAGATTTAAGCATTCTACACGACTTTGATAGAACTATCTCGTTGTTTATTTTATTTTCCTATTTTATAATTCTTATTTTATTTGAGGGATTTTAAAAGATTGAGTGCTATCCAGCATAACTTTGCTGATATGTATCCATTGAGTGCCTGATGATATAGTGTATTTTTATCAAGTATATGCTGAATATGAGTACTAACCAGAAATTCATATTGATATACACATGTTCATCCATGCATGCATGAATGTATGCACATAAATATTCAGAAATCTTTAGATAAATATATTTATACAGGTATAGTCACATCGTATGTGCATCATCGAGTTCTTTATTTTACATGCAGACAATTCTAGTTAGTGAAATATAGCCATAGAAACTAATTGCATTCAAGGAATATACTTCTTTTATTACAGACCATATACCTGATAAGAAAAATTGATACTATGCTAAACATTGGAGCCCCACAGCTTACTATATCATTATGTTCCTCTCTATTAACCTTTGAATGGGTAGCCCAGAGTGGCTGAGTTGTCAGAAGCGCTCTGTTATGAATCACTGCCATCTCTCCTCTCTCTGCATGGGTTCAAGTCTCAGAGTCTGAGATTTTGGGTGTGTGAGAAATGTTGCCAGTAGCTTCTTGTTGCTCAGTGTTTCTTTCCAGGGATTTTTCTGGATTCTTTCTCTACCATTAATACTGTCTGCCATGTGAAGCCTATTCTGTGCTGAAAAATGGTGTTGAACCCTACGACAAAAACAACAACCTTTTCAATGACCTGTATCATAATGACTTTTTATGTTTCTTTTTTTTCCATGAGATCTTTCACAAAACAAATGGAAAAAATGGACTCTTTATATGATTGTATTATGTTGTCTAAAGAGTCATTTAATAGACAGAAGAAATTAGTACAAAATCTTATTTTATGTGCAAAGAAATCCCTTAGGACACAGAGAGGAAACATAATAGGAAACATTTCAAATAGAAAACAGTCATAACTTTACTATTCAATAACTTCTCTAAATTCATGGAACAGAGATGATTAATGTATTATTCATAACTTTCATAATATTCCGTTTATTTTATTTTCTTTTGTGTGGCAATATCTGGTTCATACATTGTTGTTCTAAAGCAACAATTTAACATCAGTGTCTTTTCTTAATTATTGTCATTTTGTGAATATGTCCTGATAACATTATCCTCCAAATCTGTTGGAATCTCATCAGTATTTAATTATTTATTTTGTCATTACTCCGAGTCTGGACGAACATTTATATCCAATGTTCATTTGCTTGCTTTAGTCTTCTAATTCTGTTTGAAATAACGTCATTGATTGAAGTTTATCCAGAAGTATTTTACTCACAGACTGAAGATGACTAATAACCAGAAATTCATACCCCAATTCATTTTTTCATCCATGCAGACATATACGCATGCAAATAAAGATTCATTAATCTTTACATAAATACATGTATAGAAGTATTGGCACATCATATGTGTGTCATGAGGTTCTTTATGTTTCATACAGACTATTCTTTTTAGTGAAATACTGCCATCCATAATTGGCTGAATGCTTTGAATTCATATTCTTCTTTTTTATGGATGTTACAGCTGACAAGTAAAGTTGATACTAAGCCCTCCATTCGAACCCTACATCATATTATATCCTTGTGATCTCCTCTTTTTACCCTTTCAATGACTCGTATCGTATTACTGATTGTTGATATTTCTTCTTTTTCATGACACCCTTCACAAAACAGGGCGTAAGTATTATCTCTTGATATAATTGTATTGTAGAAAACAATCATCAAAGACAGTACAAAAGAGTAGAAAGTTTGATTTTATGTGCAGAATTAATCCTAAGGATATCAGAAAGCATACATTAATGGAACAGTTTCATAAGATTAAAGCATTCTACACGACTTTGATTTAACTATTTCATTGTTTATTTGATTTTCCTATTTTATTCATCTAATTTTGTTAGAGGTAGTTTAAAAGATTGAGTGCTTTCCAGCAGTATATTATGACATTGTTGATATATATCCATTCAGTGCCTGATCATATAGTGTGTTTCTATCAATTACATGCTGAGTGTCATACATTAATAACGAGAAATTCATATTTACATACACATGTTCATCCATGTATGTGTGGATGTATGCACATACATATTCATAAATCTTTAGATAAAGATATGTATACAAGTATTGTCACATCATATGTGCATCATAATGTTCTTTGTATTACATGTAGACTATTCTAGTTAGCGAAATATAACCATAGAAACTAATTGCATTCAAGGAATATACTTCTGTTATTATAGACCATATACCTGATAAGTAAAGTTAATACTACGCTAAACATTTGAACCCACAGCATACTATATCATTGTGTTCCTCTCTATTACCCGTTGAATGGGGAAGCCCAGAGTGACTGAGTTGTCAAAGGCGCTCTGTTATGGATCACTGCCATCTCACCTCTGTTTTCATGGGTTCAAGTCTCAGAGTCTTCCAATTTGGGTGTGTGAGAAATGTTGACAGTAGGATCTTGATGGTCAGTGTTTCTTTCTGGGGATTTTTGTGGCTTCTTCCTCCACCATTAATACTGGCTGCCATGTAAAGCCTATTGTATGCTGAAAAATGGCGTTGAACCTTACAAAAACAACAATAAGCCTTTCAATTGCCCATTTCAAATTGTCTTTTAATATTTCTTTTATTTCCATGACATCTTTCACAAAACAGATGGAAATAATGGACTCTTTATATGAATGTATAATGTTCTCGAAAGAGTCATTTAATAGACGGTAGAAATTAGTCCAAAATCTTATTTTATGTGCAAAAAAATCCCTTAGGAAACAAAGGAAAAGTAATAAGAAACATTTCAAATAGAAAATAGTCATAACCTTACTCCTCAATAACTTCTCTAAATTCATGGAAAAGTGATGATTAATGCTTTATACATATCTTTGATATTAATTTTCCGTTTATTTTATTTTCATTTCTGTGGCAATATCTGTTTCATACATTGTTGTTCTTATGCAATAATTTAACATCAGTGTCTTTCCTTTAAGTATTGTCATTTTGTGAATATGTACTGATAACATTATTCTCCAAATCCATTGCAATCTCATCAGTATTGAATTTTTTTATTTTGTCATTACTCCGAGTCTGGACCAACATATGTATCCAATGTTCAGTTGCTTGCTTTAATCTTCTAATTCTGTTTGAAATAATGTCATTGATTGAAGTTTATCCAGCAGTATTTATGACCGTTTCATGTATATTAATTCAGTGCCTAAATTAATTATATATTTTCATCACTCACAGAGTAAAGATGACTAATAATCAGAAATTCATACCCCAGTTCATTTTTTCATCCATGCAGACATATACGTATGCACATAAAGATTCATTAATCTTTAGATAAATACATGTATAGAAGTATTGGCACATCATATGTTTGTCATCAAGTTCTTTATTTTTTATGCAGACTATTCCTTTTAGTGAAATACTGGCATCCATAACTGGCTAAATGCTTTAAATATGTATACTTCTGTTCTTATGGATGTTACATCTGACAAGTAAAATTGATTGTAAGCCCTCCAATCGAACCCTACATCATATTATACCCTTGTGTTCTCCTCTATTACCCTTTCAATGAGTCATGTCGTATTTCTGATTTTTGATATTTCTTCTTTTTCATGACACCCTTCACAAAACAGTTGGTAAGTATTATATCTTGATATAATTGTATTTCTACTACTAAACAATCATGTAAGACAGAATATAAGAGTAGAAAGTTTGATTTATGTGCAGAATTATTTCTAAGGAAATCTGAAAGGAAACATTAATGCAACAGATTCATAAGATTTAAGCATTCTACACGACTTTGATAGAACTATTTCGTTGTTTATTTTATTTTCCTATTTTATAATTCTTATTTTATTTGAGGGATTTTAAAAGATTGAGCGCTATCTAGCATGACTTTGCTGATATGTATCCATTCAGTGCCTGATCATATAGTGTTTTTATCAGTTACATGCTGAATATGAGTAATAACCAGAAATTCGTATTTATATACACATGTTCATCCATGCATGCATGAATGTATGCACATAAACATTCAGAATTCTTTAGATAAATTTATGTATACAGGTATAGTCACATCGTATGTGCATCATCGAGTTCTTTATTTTACATGCAGACATTTCTAGTTAGTGAAATATAGCCATAGAAACTAATTGCATTCAAGGAATATACTTATTATAGACCATATACCTGATAAGAAAAATTGATACTATGCTAAACATTGGAGCCCCACAGCTTACTATATCATTATGTTCCTCTCTATTATCCTTTGAATGGGGAGTCCAGAGTGACTTCAGTTGTCAAAAGCGCTCTGTTATGGATCACTGCCATCTCAACTCTGTTTTCATGGGTTCAAGTCTCAGAGTCTGCCAATTTGGGTGTGTGAGAAATGTTCTCAGTAGCTTCTTGTTGGTCAGTGTTTCATTCCAGGGATTTTTCTGGATTCTTTCTCTACCATTAATACTGGCTGCCATGTAAAGCCTATTCTGTGCTGAAAAATGGTGTTGAACCCTACGACAAAAACAACAACCTTTTCAATGACCTGTATCATATTGACTTTTTATATTTCTTTTATTTCCATGACATCTTTCACAAAACAAATGGAAAAAATGGACTCTTTATATGATTTTATTATGTTCTCTAAAGAGTCATTTAATAGACGGAAGAAAGTAGTACAAAATCTTATTTTATGTGCAAAGAAATCCCTTAGGAAACAGACAGGAAAAATAATAGGATACATTTCATATAGAAAACAGCCATAACCTTACTCTTCAATAACTTGTCCGATTTCATGGATAGAGATGATATAATGCATTATACATATCTTTGATATTAATTTTCCGTTTATTTTATTTTCATTTCTGTGGCAATATCTGTTTCATACATTGTTGTTCTTATGCAATAATTTAACATCAGTGTCTTTCCTTTAAGTATTGTCATTTTGTGAATATATCCTGATATACATTATCTTCCAAATCCATTGGAATCTCATCAGTATTGAATTTTTTATTTTGTCATTACTCCGAGTCTGGACCAACATATACATCCAATGTTCAGTTACTTGCTTTAATCTTCTAATTCTGTTTGAAATAATGTCATTGATCGAAGTTTACCCAGCAGTATTTTATGACCTTTTGAGTTACATCAATTCAGTGCCTAAATGTATTGTATAATTTCATCACTCACAGGCTGAAGATGACTAATAACCAGAAATTCATACCCCAATTCATTTTTTCATCCATGCACACATACGTATGCACATAAAGATTCATTAATCTTTAGATAATACATGTATTGAAGTATTGGCACATCATCTGTGTGTCAACAAGTTCTTTAGTTTTCATGCAGACTATTCTGTTTAGTGAAATACTGCCAGCCATAACTGGCTGAATGCTTTAAATGTATCTACTTCTGTTCTTATGGATGTTACATCTAACAAGTAAAGTTGATAGTAAGCCCTCCATTTCAACCCTACATCATATTATATTCTTGTAACAGAATTGTTACCGAGTGGATGGTGGATTAAATGAACACAAACACAATATGTGAAAGATAATGTAAATTTATGAAATAAATTATTAGTGAAAAATAATGATGTATCAACACAATAACTCATGCATTCAACCCACAATCTCGCTTTACAACTATTCACAATTCAAAAATAAATTAAATATTAATACAAAATAAAACAGATACAAAGGAATCTCTTGGACTATACACAGATCCAAGGAACCTTGACAAAAGTTATATTAACGCAAGTATAAATTGCGATAATAAATACAAACATCAAACTATATTATCGCACGTATGGATTGCGACAACTAGCACGAACATATACATGTATTTAATAAAGTTGCTAGCTTTTATTGAGATTCATGTAATCCCTTGAAATACTATTGTGATTTGAAGTAACTATGTAAATATAACAATGTATTCAATTGTACTACAATTGCAACACACACACACGCGTCTCGACCCTGTATAACCGTACGATTCACCAACTATTAAATCGCCGCCCAGCTTCTCCGAATACCTAGGGTTGACTCAATACTTTTATCGGTCACTTGCCCTTCACGGATCCACAAAAGTTATATGTACAGACAGCATACAGCACCTACTAGAACCAACGTTCTCAAATACCTAGATGCCACCCCAGATGTTTACACCTCTAGACAGCTCCGACTTCTAGATTTCCGGATATTTACACATCACAACAGATGTAAACGGACAGATAATCCGACAGACAGACAGTCAGATACCTCAGTTCGATCGCACAATTAAACAGCACAATCACGGCACAATCAATCACATTCAGCTACAATTCAGTGACATTCAAAGACGTTCAGAGACGTTCAGCTACAATTCAGAGACGTTCAGTAGAAACCACACTAATAGTAGTTTTTTCAAAAACAATCTAAAACTTAGATTACGCTATTGCATTTAAAGTCTAATAGTGACTAGTAATTCCAAATATTCCACGTTTAAATCTGCATTGTAATAAAGGCATCATTACATGAAATGATAAACTGAATAAAATTCACAATAAAACGAAATATAAATTTAACACTCACCCCTTTGGCTGGAGATAGAATGACGAGCTATCTTTCCTGTAATAAGATACTTTTGGACTCGTAATTATTATCAGAAATATTCTGCCTTATATATCCTCAAATAGGTGAGCACAATTCACGGCAAAATTACCGTGTCCCCCCTGATTCTAATGTTCCTGACTTCAAGTGATTCGATGTCAGGCACATGCAAATCGTTACACGCCGCTTACCTTGAAAAAAACCACTTATTCACCCCAGGTAACGCATGTACGACGAAACAAAAAAAAATGGTGAAATTAGTTTGTAATTCAAGAAGAAATAAATTCAATTTTCGCCTTATTCTGTGACAATCCCTGTGTTCTTCTTTATTTTCCCTTTCAATGAGTCCTATCGTATTTCTGATTTTTGATATTTCTTCTTTTTCGTGACAACCTTGACACAACAGAGCGTAAGTATTATCTCTTGATATAATTGTATTACTTCTATGAAACAATCATGTAAGACAGAAGAAAAAGAAGAAAGTTTGATTTTATGTGCAGAATTATTCCCAAGGGAATTGGAAAGGAAACATTAATGCAACAGTTTCATAAGATTTAAGGATTCTATACGACTTTGATTTAGCTATTAAAATGTTTTATTTTTCCTATTTTATTCATCTAATTTTGTTTGAGCTGGTTTAAAAGATTGACTGTTATCCAGTAGTATTTTATGACTTTGGTAATATATATCCATTCAGTGCCTGATCATTTAGTATATTTTTATCAATTAACTGCTGAATATGACTAATAACCAGAAATTCACATTAATATACACATGTTCATCCATGCATGCATGAATGTATGCACATAAATATTCATAAATCTTTAGATAAATATATGTTTACAAGTATAGTCACATGATATGTGCGTCTTTAAGTTCTTTATTTTAAACACAGATTATTCTAGTTAGTGAAATATAGCCATAGATTCTAATTGCATTAATGGAATATACTTCTGTTATTATAGACCATATACCTGATAAGGATCGTTGATACTATGTTAAACATTGGAACCCCACAGCATAGTATATCATTGTTCCTCTCTCTTACCCTTTGAATAAAGAGCCCAGATTGACTCAGTTGTCAAAATCGCTCTGTTATGGATCACTGCCATCTCACCTCTCTCTGCATGGGTTCAAGTCTCAGAGTCTGCCAATTTGGGTGTGTGAGAAATGTTGCCAGTAGGTTCTTGCTGGTCAGTGTTTCTTTCCAGGGATTGTACTGGCTTCGTCCTCCACCATTAATACTGGCTGCCATGTAAAGCTTATTGTGTGCTGAAAAATGGCTTTGAACCCTACAACAACAACAATAAGCCTTTCAATGACCTGTTTCGTATTGAATTTTAATATTTCTTTTATTTCCATGACATTTGTCACAAAACAGATGGAAAGAATGGACTTTTTACATGTATTATGTTCTGTAAAGAGTCATTTAATAGACGGAAGAAATTAGTACACAATCTTATTTTATATGCACAAAATCCCCTAGGACACAGACAGAAAAATTAATAGGAAACATTTCAAATAGAAAACGGTCATAACGTCACTCTTGAATAACTTTTCTTAATTCATGGAACATACATGATTAATGCATTATAAATATCTTTGATAATAATATTCCGTTTATTTTCATTTCTGTGGTTATATCTGGTTCATACATTGTTGTTCTAATGGAACAATTTAACATCATTGTCTTTTCTCTAAGTATTGTCATTTTGTGAATATGTCCTGATAACATTATCCTCCAAATCCATTGGAATCTCATCAGTATTGAATTATTTATTTTGTCATTACTCCGAGTCTGGACGAACATTTATATCCAATGTTCATTTGCTTGGTTTAGTCTTCTAATTCTGTTTGAAATAACGTCATTGATTGAAGTTGATCTAGCAGCATTTTATGACCTTTTGATGTATCTCAATTCAGTGCCTAAATGAATTGTATATTTTCATCACTCACATACTGAAGATCAATTTGATCCAGAAATTCATACCCCAATTCACTTTTTCATCTATGCAGACAAATACGTATGCACATAATGATTCATTAATCTTTAGATAAATAAATGTATAGAAGTATTGGCACATTATATGTGTGTCATCAAGTTCATTATGTTTCATGCAGACTTTTCTTTTTAGTGAAATGCTGCTATCCATAACTGGCTGAATGCTTTAAATATATATTCTTCTGTTCTTATGGATGTTACAAGTGGCAAGTAAAGTTGATATTAAGCCCTCCATTCGATCCCTATATCATATTATTTCCTTGTGTTCTCCTCTTTTTACTCTTTCAATGACTCGTATCGTATTACTGATTGTTGATATTTCTTCTTTTTCATGACACCCTTCACAAAACAGGGCGTACGTATTATCTCTTGATATTATCTCAGTGCCTGATCATATAGTGTATTTTTATCATTTACATGCTGAATATGACTAATAACCTGAAATTCATATTTATATACACATGTGCATCCATGCAAGCATTAATGTATGCACATAAATATTCATAAATCTTTAGATAAAGATATGTATACAAGTATTGTCACATCATATGTGCATCATAATGTTCTTTGTATTACATGTAAATTAATATATGTATACATGTATAGTAACAACATATGTGCCTCATCAAGTTCTTGATATTACATGCAGACTATTCTAGGTACTGAAATATAGATATATAAACTAATTGCATTAAAGGAATATACTTCTGTTATTATAGACCATATACCTGATAAGTAATGTTGATACTATGCTAAACTTTGGAGCTCGACAGAGTACTATATCTTTGTTTGCTTCTCTCTCTTACCGTTTGAATGGGGAGCCCAGAGTGACTGAGTTGTTAAACGCTCTCTGTTATGGATGACTGCCATCTCACCTCTCTCTGCATGGGTTCAAGTCTGAGAGTCAGCCAATTTGGGTGTGTGAGAAATGTTGCGAGTAGGTTCTTCATGGTCAGTGTTTCTTTCCAGGGAATATTATGGCTTCTTCCTCCACGATTAATACTGGCTGCCATGTAAAGCCTATTGTGTGCTGAAAAATGGCGTTGAAACCTACAACATCAACAATAAACCTTTCAATGACCTTTTTCATATTGACTTTTATTATTTCTTTTATTTCCATGATAACTTTCACAAAACAGATGGAAAGAATGGACTCTTTATATGATTTCATTATGTTCTCTTCAGCGTCATTTAATAGATGGAAGAAATTAGTACAAAATCTTATTTTATGTGCAAAAAATCCCTTAGGAAACAGAGAGGAAAAATAATAGGAAACATTCAAGTAAAAACAGTCATAACCTTACTCTTCAATAACTTCTCTAAATTCATGGAAATTAGATGATTAATGCATTAAACATATCTTTGATATTAATTTTCCGTTTATTTTATTTTCATTTCTTTGGCAATATCTGTTTCATACATTGTTGTTCTTATGCAATAATTTAACATCAGTATCTTTTCTTTAAGTATTGACATTTTTGGGAATATGCCCTGATTACATTATCCTCCAAATCCATTGGGATCTCATCAGTACTGAATTATTTATTTTGTCATTACTCCGAGTCTGGACCAACATATATCTCCAATGTTCAGTTGCTTGCTTTAGTCTTCTAATTCTGTTTGAAATAATGTCATTGATTTAAGTTTCTCCAGCAGTATTTTATGACCTTTTGATGTATATCAATTCACTGCCTAAATGAATTGTAAATTTTCATCACTCACAGACTAAAGATGACTAATAGCCAGATTTTCATACCCCAATTCATTTTTTCAGCCATGCAGACATATACTTATGCACATAAAGATTCATTAATCTTTAGATAAATACAAGTAAACAAGTGTCGGCAGATCATATGAGTGTCATCAAGTTCTTTATTTTTCATGCAGACTATTCTTTTTAGTGAAATACTGCCATCCATAACTGCCTAATGCTGTAAATGTATATACTTCTGTTCTTATGGATGTTACAGCTGACAAGTAAAGTTGATACTAAGCCTCCATTCTACCCTTCATCATTTTATATCCTTGTGTTCTCCTCTATTACCCTTTCAATGAGTCATATCGTATTACTGATTTTTAATATTTCTTCTGTTCCATGATGCCCTTCACAAAACAGGGCGTAAGTATTATCTCTTGATTTAATTGTATTACTTGTACAAAACAATCATCTAAGACAGAGCAAAAGTGTAGAAAGTTTGATTATGTGCAGAATTATTCCTAAGGAAATCGGAAAGGAAACATTAATGGAACAGTTTCATAAGATTCAAAGATTGTACACGACTTTGATTTAACTATTTTATTGTTTATTTGATTTTCCTATTTTATTCATCTGATTTTGTTTGAGGTAGTTTAAAAGATTGAGTGCTTTCCAGCAGTATATTATGACTTTGCTGATATATGTTCTTTCAGTGCCTGATCATATAGTGTGTTTGTTTCAATTACATGGTGAATATGAATAATAACCAGAAATTCATATTTACATACACATGTTCATCCATGTATGTGTGGATGTATGCACATACATATTCATAAATCTTTAGATAAAGATATGTATACAAGTATTGTCACATCATATGTGCATCATAATGTTCTTTGTATTACATGTAGACTATTCTAGTTAGCGAAATATAACCATAGAAACTAATTGCATTCAAGGAATATACTTCTGTTATTATAGACCATATACCTGATAAGTAAAGTTGATACTATGCTAAACATTTGAGCCCCACAGCATACTATATCATTGTGTTCCTCTCTATTACTCTTTTGATGGGGAAGCCCAGAGTGACTGAGTTGTCAAAAGCGCTCTGTTATGGATCACTGCCATCTCTCCTCTGTCTGCATGGGTTCAAGTCTCAGAGTCTGCCAATTTGGGTGTGTGAGAAATGTTGCCAGTAGGTTCTTGATGGTCAGTGTTTCGTTCCAGGGATTTTTCTGGCTTTGTACTCCACCATTAATACTGGTTGCCATGTAAAGCCTATTGTGTGCTGAAAAATGGTGTTGAACCCTACAACAACAACAATAAGCCTTTCAATGACCCGTTTCATATTGACTTTTAATATTTCTTTTTTTTTTTCATTACATCTTCCACAAAACAGATGGAAAGAATGGACTCTTTAAATGATCGTATTATGTTCTCGAAAGAGTCATTTAATAGACGGTAGAAATTAGTACAAAATTTTATTTGATGTGCCAAAAAAAAATCCCTTAGGAAACATAATAAGAAACATTTGAAATAGAAAACAGTCATAACCTTACTCTTCAATAACTTCTCTAAATTCATGGAAAAGAGATGATTAATGCATTATTCATATCTTTATATTAATTTTCCGTTTATTTTATTTTCATTTCTGTGGCAATATCTGTTTCATACATTGTTGTTCTTATGCAATAATTTAACATTAGTGTCTTTCCATTAAGTATTGTTATTTTATGAATATCTCCTGATCCTCCAAATCCAGTGGAATCTGATCAGTATTGAATTATTTATTTTGTTATTACTCCGAGTCTGGACCAACATATATATCCATTGTTCAGTTGCTTGCTTTAATCTTCTAATTCTGTTTGAAATAATGTCATTGATTGAAGTTTATCCAGCAGTGTTTATGACCGTTTGATGTATATCAATTCAGTGCCTAAATTAATTATATATTTTCATCACTCACAGAGTAAAGATGACTAATAATCAGAAATTCATACCCCAGTTCATTTTTTCATCCATGCAGACATATACGTATGCAGATAACGATTCATTAATCTTTAGATAAATACATGTATAGAAGTATTATCTCATCATGTGTGTGTCATCAAGTTCTCATGTAGAATTTTATTTTTAGTGAAATATAGTCATCCATAACTGGTTGAATGCTTTAAATGTATATACTTCTGTTCTTATGGATGTTACAGCTGACAAGTAAAGTTGATACTAAGCCTCCATTCTACCCTTCATCATTTTATATCCTTGTGATCTCCTCTATTAACCTTTCAATGAGTCATATCGTATTACTGATTTTTAATATTTCTTCTTTTTCATGACACCCTTCACAAAACAGGGCGTAAGTATTATCTCTTGATATAATTGTGTTACTTGTACAAAACAATCATCTAATATACAACAAAAGAGTAGAAAGTTTGAGTTTCTGTGCCGAATTATTCCTAAGGATAACGGAAAGGAAACATTAATGAAACAGATTCATAAGATTAATGAATTCTACATGACTTTGATTTAACTATTTCATTGTTTATTTTATTTTCCTATTTTATTTATCAAATTTTTTGTTTCAGGTAGTTTAAAAGATTGGTTTTTATTCCAGCAGTATATTATAACATTGCTGATATATCTCCATTCAGTGCCTGATCATATAGTGTATTTTTATCAATTACCTGCTGAATATGACTAATAACCAGAAATTTATATTTATATACTCATGTTCATCCATGCATGCATGAATGTATACACATACATATTCATAAATCTTTGGATAAATATATGTATACAAGTATAGTCACATCATATGTGCATCATCTGGTTCTTTATTTTAAATGCAGACTGTTCTAGTTAGTGAAATATAGCCATGGAAACTAATTGCATTAAAGGAATATACATCTGTTATTATAGACTATATTCCTGATAAGGAAAGTTTATTCTTTGCTAAACATTGGATCCCCACAGCATACTATATTATTGTGTTCCTCTCTGTTACCGTTTAAATGGGGAGCCCAGAGTGACTGAGTTGTCAAAAGTGCTCTGTTATGGATCACTGACATCTCGCCTCTGTCTGCATGGGTTCAAGTCTCAGTGTCTTCTAATTTGGGTGTGTGAGAAATGTTGCCTGTAGGTTCATGTTGGTCAGTGACTCTTTCCAGGGTTTTTCTGGCTCTTCCTCCACCATTAATACTTTCTGCAATGTAAAGCCTATTGTGTGCTGAAAAATGGCGTTGAACCCTACAACAACAACAATAAGCCTTTCAATGACCTGTTTCATATTGAATTTTAATATTTGATTTATTTCCATGACATCTTTCACAAAACAGATGGATAGAATGGACTCTTTACATGATTGTATTATGTTCTCTAAAGAGTCATTTAATAGATGGAAGAAATTAGTACAAAATCTTATTTTATGTGCCAAAAAATCCCTTAGGAAACAGCAAGGAAAAATAACAGGAAACATTTCAAATAGAAAACAGTCATAACGTTAGTCTTCAATAACTTCTCTAAATTCATGGAAAAGAGAAGATTAATGTATTATACATATCTTTGATATTAGTTTTCCACTTATATTATTTTCATTTCTGTGGCAATATCTGTTTCATACATTGTTGTTGTTATGCAATAATTTAGCATCAGTGTCTTTTCTTTAAGTATTGTCATTTTGTGAACATGTACTGATAACATTATTCTCCAAATCCATTGCAATCTGATCAGTATTGAATTATTTATTTTGTCATTACTCCGAGTCTGGACCAACATATATATCCAATGTTCATTTGCTTGCTTTAGTCTTCTAATTCTGTTTGAAATAATGTCATCGAGTAAAGTTTATGCAGCTGTATTTTATGATCTTTAGATGTATATCAATTCAGTGCCTAAAAGAAATGTATGTTTTCATCACTCGTAGACTGAAGATGACTTTTATCCAGAAATTCATACCCCAATTCACTTTTTCATCCATGCAGACATTTACGTATGCACATAAAGAGTCATTAATCTTTCATACATACATGTATAGAAGTATTGGCACATCATATGTGTGTCATCAAGTTCTTTATTTTGCATGCAGACTATTCTTTTTAGTGAAATAATGTCATCCATACCTGGCTGAATGCTTTAAATGTATATAGTTCTGTTCTTATGGATGTTACAGCTGACATGTAAAGTTGATACTAAGCCCTCCATTCGACCCCTACATCTCATTATATCCTTGTGTTCTCATCTATTATTTTTCAATTAGTCATATTGTATTACTGATTTTTTATATTTCTTCTTTTTCATGAAACCCTTCGCAAAACAGAGGGTAAGTATTATCACTTGATATAATTGTATTACTTCTATGAAACAATCATCTAAGACTTAACAAAAGAGTAGAAAGTTTGATTTTATGTGCAGAATTATTCCTAAGGAAATCTGAAAGGAAACATTAATCGAACAGATTCATAAGATTAAAGCATTCTACACGAGTTTGGCTTAACTATTTCATTGTTTTTTTTTTTTTCTTTTTTATTCATCTAATTTTCTTTGTTGTAGTTTAAATGTTTGACTGCTATCCATCAGTATATTATGACTTTGCTAATATATATCCATTCCCTGCCTGATCATATAGTGTATTTTTATCAATTAAATGCTGAATATGACTAATAACCAGAAATTCATATGTTTATACATATGTTCATCCATGCATGCTAGAATATATGCACATAAATATTCATAAATCTTTAGATAAATATATGTATACAAGTATAGTCACATCATATTCGCATCATCAAGTTCTTTATTTTACATGCAGACTATTCTAGTTTGTTAAATATTGCCAGAGAAACTAATAGCATTAAAGGAATATACTTCTGTTATTATAGACCATATACCTGATAAGGAAAGTTGATACTATGCTAAACATTGGAGCCCCACAGCATACTGTATCATTGTGTTCCTCTCTATTACCCATTGAATGGGGAGCGCAGAGTGACTGAGTTGTCAAAAGCGCTCTGTTATGGATCACTGCCATCTCAACTCTGTCTGCACGTGTTCAAGTCTCAGAGTGCTAATTTGGGTGTGTCAGAAATGTCAGTAGCTTCTTGTTGGTCAGTGTTTCTTTCCAGGGATTTTTCAAGTTTAATACTCCACCATTAATACTGGCTGCCATGTAAAGCCTATTCTGTCCCGAAAAATGGTGTTGAACCCTACAACATCAACAACAACAACCTTTTCAATGACCTATATCATATTGACTTTTGAATTTTCTTTTATTTCCGTGACATCTTTCACAATACAGATGGAAAGAATGGACTCTTCATCTGATTGTATTATGTTCTCTAAAGAGTCGTTTAATAGACGGAAGAAATTGGTACAAACGTTTGTTTTATGTGCAAAAAAAATCCCTTTAGATAACGTAGATGTGAAATAATAGGAAACATTTGAAATAGAAAACAGTCATAACCTTACTCTTCAATAACTTGTCTGAATTCATGGAAAAGAGATGATATGATGTATTATTATACATATCTTTGATATTAATTTTCCGTTTGTTTTTTTTTCTTTCATTTCTGTGGCAATATCTGTTTCATACATTTTTGTTCTCAAGCAATAATTTAACATCAGTGTCTTTTCTTCAAGTATTTTCATTTTGTGAATATGTGCTGATAACATTATCCTCCAAATCCATTGGAATCTCATCAGTATTGAATTATTTATTTTGTCATTACTCCGAGTCGGGACCAACATATATAACCAATATTCAGTTGCTTGATTTACTGTTCTAATTCTGTTTGAAATAATGTCATTGATTGAAGTTTATCCAGCAGTATTTTATGACCTTTTGATGTATATCAATCCAGTACCTAAATTGTAAATGAATTGTATTCACATAAAGATTCATGACTCTTTAGATTAATACATGTATAGAAGTATTAGCACATCATATGTGTGTCATCAAGTTCTTTATTTTTCATGCAGACTATTCTTTTTAGTCAAATGCAGCCTTCGATAACTGGCTAAATGCTTTAAATGTATATACTTCTCTTCTTATGGATGTTACAGCTGACAGGTAAAGTTGATACTAACCCCTCGATCCGAATCCTACATCATATTATATCCTTGTGTTATCCTCTATTACCCTTTGATTGGGTGATATCATATTACTGATTTTTGATATTTCTTCTTTTTTAAGACACCCATCACAAAACTTGTTGTAAGTATTATATCTTGATATAATTGTATTTCTTCTACTACACAATCATGTAAGACTGAATAAAAGAGTACATAGTTTGATTTATGTGCCGAATTATTTCTAAGGAAATCTGAAAGGAAACATTAATGGAACAGATTCATAAGATTACAGCATTTTACACTACTTTGATATAAATATTTCTTTGTTTATTTTATTTTCTTATTTTATGCTTCTAATTTTATTTGAGGGAAATTAAAAGATTGAGTGCTGTCCAGCTGATATATATTCATTTAGTGCCTGATGATATAGTGCATTTTTATTAATTACATGCCTAATATGATTAATAAGCAAAAATTCATATTTATATATACATGTTCATCCATATATGCAGGAACGTATGGACATAAATATTCATAAATCTTTAGATAAATATATGTACACAGGTATAGTCACAACATATGTGCGTCATCAAGTTCTTTACCTTACATGCAGAATATTCTAATTAGTTATATATAGCCATAGAAAATAATTGCATTAAAGGAATATACTTCTGTTATTATAGACCATATACCTGATAAGTAAGGTTGATACTATCCAAAACATTGGAGTCCCACAGCATACTATATCATTGTGTTCGTCTCTATTACCCTTTGAATGGGGTGCCCAGAGGGACTGAGTTGTCAAAGGCGCTCAGTTATGGATCTCTGCCATCTTACCTCTCTCTGGATGGGTTCAAGTCTCAGAGTCTGCCAATTTGGGGCTGTGAGAAATGTTGCCAGTAGGTTCTTGTTGGTCAGTGTTTCTTTCCAGGGATTTTTCTAGCTTCTTCCTCCACCATTAATACTGGCAGCTATGTAAAGGCTATTGTGTGCTGAAAAATGGCGTTAAAGCCTACAACAACAACAATAAGCCTTTCAATGTCCTATTTCATATTGACTTTTATTGTTTCTTTTATTTCCATGACATCTTTCACGAAGCAGATGGAAAGAATGGACACTTGATATGATTGTATTATGTTCTCTAAAGAGTCGTTTAATAGACGGAAGAAATTGGTACAAACGTTTATTTTATGTGCAAAAAAAATCCCTTTAGATAATGTAGATGAAAAATAATAGGAAACATTTAACATAAAAAACAGTCATAACCTTACTCTTCAATCACTTGTCTAAATGCATGGAAAAGAGATGATTAATGGATTATACATATCTTTATATTAATTTTCCTTTTATTTTATTTTCATTTCTGTGGCAATATCTGTTTCATACATTGTTGTTCTTATGCAATAATTGAACATCAGTGACTTTTCTTTAAGTATTGTCATTTTGTGAATATGTCCTGATAACATTATCCTCCAATCCATTGGAATCTGATCAGTATTGAATTCTTTATTTTGGTATTTCTCCGAGTCTGGACCAACATATATATCCAATGTTCAGTTGCTTGCTATAGTGTTCTAATTCTGTTTGAAATAATGTCATTGATTGAAGTTTATCCAGCAGTATTTTATGACCTTTTGATGTATATCGATTCAGTGCCTAAATGAATTGTATATTTTCATCACTCACAGACTGATGATGGCTAATAACCAGAAATTCATACACCAATTCATTTTTTCATCAATGCAGACATATACGTATGCACTGCACATAAAGATTTATGACTCTTTAGATTAATACATGTATAGAAGTATTAGCACATCATATGTGTGTCATCCGGTCCTTTATTGTTCATGCAGACTATTCATTTTAGTCAAATGCAGCCTTCCATAACTGGCTAAATGCTTTAAATGTATATACTTCTGTTCTTATGGATGTTACAGCTGACAAGTAAAGTTGATACTAACCCCTCGATCCGAATCCTACATCATATTATATCCATGTGTTATCCTCTATTATCCTTTGATTGGGTCATAGCATATTACTGATTTTTTATATTTCTTCTTTTTCATGACACCCTTCACAAAACAGCTTGTAAGTATTATATCTTGATATAATTGTATTTCTTCTACTAAACAATCATGTAAGACTGAATAAAAGAGTACATAGTTTTTGATTTCTGTGCATAATTATTTCTAAGGAAATCTGAAAGGAAACATTAATGGAACAGATTCATAAGATTTAAGCATTCTACACTACTTTGATAGAACTATTTCTCCTGTGAATACGTTCCCCGATCACACTACTTTAGGGATATAAGCCTGCTACCTCGCGAATCCAGCCCTACCAAAAGACGAAAATTCGTCTTTTCTGTCTATGTCATATAGACAAAGGGCAATAACTCTTGCCCCTTACCTCCCCTTGCCACCCACTAGGTGTCGCCAGTTTTAAGCTTCGCTGTACGGTGAAATCACGTACAATTAGACCTCCAATGAATCCAAGCCGTCTTAGTGTAAATTCGAACCATCCGAAGTTAAATATGGAATTGCTGTGTTGGATAATCATTCCTCTACAGGTTGTATACATTATTTTACAATATTTTCCAAATATGAGTGGCTTTGTCACCTTTCTAGACTTCGGACCAGGTTGCAACGTGGTGGGAGCATGTATGGTGGTACTAGCATGTAATACACGCGGCACTATATAATTTCGCTTATTCCGTATGTAACAGTTATGATATTAGCGAATTAATAACTTGCGGCATTGATATTTTGTGCTTGTTTTATCTTCTTTGACGTTTCAGTAGACTTCGTCTTGAACGACCCGTTGCAACACGCTCATGGCGGTAACTAGTGTTGTCATTAAGAGTTAACATAGTACAGAATAATTTGCCTACTCCGTTAGTAACGGTTATAGTATTATCGATTTAATAATATGTTCCCCCAATTTTAGGCTGCCCAGTTAGCGTAAGTCCCCCCGCAAGTCCGTGCATGGCTTTCGGGCCTGTAAGTCAGGACGCAAGGATTTTTTTTACAGGCTCTATCGCATCCATTTCATTATGCAGTCTCGCCGTCACCGCACCGACCAGCCGGCCGTCCAGCCGTCAATTTGTATTGTAACACGGTCCAACCAAATCTGCCCGTCAAGCTGTACCGCAGGCAACATGCCAATATTATGACGGAGATTTTCATGAGAAATCTATCCGTCCAGCCAAGCCATGAAAGCGGCTGGTACCGGTGATAGCCGGACCGTCACAGACATTCCGGCGGACCACATGACAGGCAAACCAGCTGGCCGTCCAGCCGGCATCAACTGGCTCCGGCGTCCAGCCGGCTCCGGCCGTCCAGCCGACCTTCCAACCGGCACCAGCAGTCACCGGACGTCCATCCGGCTCCGGCAGTACAGCCCAGCCGGCACCGGACGTCCAGCTGACCTTCCAGCCGGCACCGGACGTTCATCCGGCTCCGGCCGTCCAGCCCAGCCGGCACCGGCCGTCCAGCCGAGCAGGCATCGGACGTCCAACCGGCTCCAGCAGTACAGCCCAGCCGGCACCGGAGGTCCAGCTGACCTTCCAGCCGGCACCGGCCGTCCAGCCGACCTTCCAGCCGGCAACGGACGTTCATCCGGCTCCGGCCGTCCAGCCCATCCGGCACCGGCCGTCCAGCCCAGAAGACACCGGCCGTACAACCGGCACCGGCCGTACAACCGTCCGGAGATTCTTAGTGACATATCTGTCCATCCGGTTGTACCGGTGTACCAGCATGGGAACTTTTGTCATACCGCAAACCGACCAGATCGGATTTACGGAGATTATAGTGTATCCGTCCGTCAATCTGTACTACCTGTTACATATCACTACCATGACAGAGATGTTATAGATGAATCTCTCCGTCCAACCAGACCATTCAAGACGCAGGCATCGGTCATAGCCGGACCGTCGCCGATGCCAGTGTCGGCCGTTTATCGGTTCATGGCTTATCCAAAAGGGAGAGTTTGTGACCTTATCAGAGATGTCTGAATTGAGTTAACTAAGCCACCTGGTATGCACTACCCAGATATGGCAGCTTTACTAGAACAGGACTTTCAGGCAGTTCATTCGCCAGACAAATCAGCCGGCAGTGCTGGTCGTCCTTATGTTCACAGCTTCTCCACAAGGGAGATTTAGTGAAAGTGTCAATTATGACGGAATTGCGTCATCTATGTCACCTGGTATGCTGTACAGATATGCAAGCTGTACCAGAACCAAAGTCCCCTCTGAGCGAATGGTAGATGTGCGCGCAGTGCTCGCTACACTACACAAGCATTACGGAGAAGATTTATATAAGAAAAATTTATAGGTTGTTGGGAACTTCAGAATGCCCACCACCTCCTACTGCCATTCAGGACTACACAGTTCAGGCATCTATAGATCTTGAATTGGAGGAAGAGACGATGTCCTTCCTGCTTCTTCCCCAGTCGGTAAAAATTCAGGAAGCTAACTTCCAGCGACGTTCAAGTGTAGCTGGTATGAAAATTCCATCAGACGCATTCAGTACAGATCTCCAATGCCACGTCAAAGCTAGTCCGAAACGTAGTCGATACGTCTTCATTGTTAGACTTGGCTTCACGTATTTTTTTTCCCCAAATCTCTAGGCAAATCCGGCCATGACCACGCTTGTGAAGTGACGGCCTGGCTTGCTAGAGTTGTTAACAGGGCAGCTCACCATTCCATAAGACCAATGCGTTGACTGCTTCTGCCAACTTCACCCTGATACGACGTGACGCCTGTAGGTGGTCCACGTCGTTCAGGTCCCATCCTACTCGGATTTTTCGGATGTCTCCGTTTGGGTCACCTTTATACTTTGGGGGAAAATTGAAAAAGTTTGGAGGCAGGCAGCTCAAGAACTGCCCCTCCAACTCGTCGCCCAACTTTTGCAGGCGTTTCGAAACAATCATCCCCTGACACAGCAGAGGGATGATGGGCGGACCAGGGGAAAGGGATCCTTACAATCAAATGTGTAATATAGATCCCAACCCAATGCTGGGAGCCAACAGTCTAATGAAGCTAGGCGGCAACCATACAGAGGCGGCAAGAACCTAAGTTCTCCGCCTTCACGCCTACTAACTCTAGACGTTGACATACCCTGTCCACCGCCAGCGGACTGCCTACCTCTGGGCAGCCGCCTCCTGCAATTTCAGGACCACTGGACCACTTTATTACCTCAGAACATTTGGGTGATTCAGGTCATCTCGGAGTGACTTTGGACTTAATTTCTCCATCCCTGTCCTCTCCCTTCTTCACGGATGTATCGTCAGTTAGTGAGAAGGATGCCTTTATTTATATATATATATATATATATATATATATATATATATATATATATATATATATATATATATATGTGTGTGTATGTGTGTATGTATATCTTAATAAACCTGCAATAGCTGGGAATTTATTCATGGCTGTTTCTTATCCAGAGGCCGTTCATCGACCTGAGCCGCCTCAACCACCCTAAAATTCAATGTGGCGATGGCGTGATCAGGCCATCCGAACGGTATGCTCTCAGTCTAGTTTTGACCGACGCACACTTTCACGTCCCTATCCCACGAGTCGCGGACATTTCTCCGTTGTGCTTGTCGGGACTCGATTTATCAGTTCCAGGTCATACCTTTTGGCCTCAACTTCAGCCCTTGGGCTTGTACCCAGGTTATGGATTACGTCGTCACCCTGTTCCGCTCGACTTCATCTATAGCGTCGGCAGTGTACTTGGATGACATCCTCCAGAAACATGTTAAGGTCTACTCTGCTCAAAGGCAGAAATGATCTTATATCACTTTGCATCATATAGGCTTTCTTGTGAACTGGATACAGTCCCATCTCTGTCCAGAGTTTTGGTCCATCTGGGTGTGAAGTTTCTCCCTGATCTGAATCTGGTAAGGCTTCCTCGAGTTTGCGATCATCCAGATAATCTCACTCGCAGTGTTCTTTTCCCTCAGGATGCGCATTTCAGCGAGAGTTCTTGCAACTCAGTGCGGCAGCGGACTTGATCCCGCTCAGCCGTCTTTTTTAATGCGCCCTTTACAAAGGACGTTGCTAGCGTAATGGTGCCCTTTATAAGTCCCTTCGATCACACCCTCATGCTCACGCCAGAGATATAATCATTCTTGAATCAGTGGCACAACCCCTGCGGGCTGTCCACAGGGATTACTCTGGAGATACCCCAGACAGAGATAACGGTATGTTCCGCCGCTAGTACCAGGGGCGAACCATCTCCACATCAACCTTTCAGAAATAAAGGCTGTCATCAATGCCTTTCATTTCTTGCAGGATCAGCTCTTATTGCAATCTGTCCTCCTGATGTCAGACAACTTTGTGGTGGTGACTTGCCTCCTCAAAACAAGGGGGCACCTATCACCAGACATGTGCAATCTGATCGGGCAGTTTCTAAATTAGTGCGACAATCTCCACCTCAATATACAAATCAGACACATTCCTGGCAGACTCAATGTCTTGGCTGACACTATCTAGTCATTCACACGGAATGGTCACTCCATCAATCGGGCTTTCCTCCAATCGACACACTTTGGAGACGTCCGATAATCGATCTTTTGCAACAAGGTGGAATCGCAAGTTGTCCACCTTCGTCTCGCAGGTTCCAGACCCAGAGCTAGGGCCGTAGATGCTCGGTCAATCAGATGGGAAGGGTTGTGGTCATTCTCCTACCTTCCCACGGTCTTGGTACTGAAAATAATCCAGAAGTTAAGGGGTCAGAACTGTCAGATGGTTCTGATTGCCCCTCTCAGATGGAACAACTCCTGGGTCTCCCGTCTACTCGATGTGGCGATAGATCTACCCACGAAGATTACAGTCAGCACATGTCTTGTCAAGCAACCGCGGCCAGGGGTGTTCCACCCCTGTCCAGACCGTCTTTATCTTCATGCTTGGCTCTTGTCCAGACAGCCTTGCAAGACAATTTAAATCTTCGATTATGGAGAGAATCTCGAGAGCAAGAAGGCCCTCTACTCTGAAGGCTTACGAGTGCAAGTGGCATGTTTTCAGGGACTGGTACCAAATCATTCAGATTGTTCCTCTGAGTGTCACAATCCCTCAACTGGCCGACTTTTCTCTGGCTTTTCGAGGAGAAACAGCTGGCCCCAATTATTATCAAATGCTACTTCTCCATGATATCAGACACATTCCGCCATTAGGGTACATGTGCTATCAGCTATGACAAAGATCTGTCAGATCTTTTAGCCGCTTTAGAGTTCAATCGACTAATATCCTCACCCTGTTTCCAAATGGAATCTGTCCTGGGTTTTAACATGACTCAATTCAGACAGTATTGAGTCTTTAACCCACAATTCGTTAAAGCTACTATCATACAATTGGGTTTCTTGATAGTCTTAGCTTCAGCATACAGGGTGAGTGAGTTATACAGGTCCTTTCTAGTGACCCGAACTACCTTCTATTCAGATCAGACGGTTCGGTGGTCATCGTGACGCAGCCAGGCTTCGTAACCAAAAAAAAAAAAAAAATAGGTTACCATCCATTGGCAATCAACGAGTCGTCATTAGCTCGCTTTCTTTTATAGATCAGGATCAGCAGACATGCAAGATCATGTTTGTGCACTCTAGCACCATTTAAATGCATAGAGGTTAGTCAGGTCACATACAAGCACCTTTATTCTTCTGGTGATAGCTGGGACATGAGATATCACCATTCAAGCCATTGCTTCATGGCTAAAGTGGGTTATACGCTCTGTGTACTCTGAGGATCCACAAGATCAGAGTCATCTCATAGAAGCTGTTGGCTGGCATGCAGAGTCAACCTTCTCCAGTTTATCTTAAAGATTTGTCCTCGCAGAGGCAAACCTTAATTCTATAGGTCAGGTGTTGGCAGCACAGATAACCACCAGACCCATGTGCAACAATCAGCACAGCCTATTAGCTTCGCTGGATTCGCCAGATCATTTTTGTAGGTAAGAAGATTTCACTAACTATCTTCTTAACCGTATAAAGGGGTCACATATCACGTGACCCTGGGTTGTGTTGCTGATTTAAATTAGGAGACCGGGTTATCATTCAAATGGGGAATCCAGCCATCATTCCCTAGAGGATACCTGGGGTGGAGGTCGGATGCTCCGCATTCCCTCCTCCTATTACTTATTCTCCTAAAGTAATGTGATCGGGGAACGTATTCAAAGGAGAAAGCAAATTTTTTAGTAAAGTATGTTTCTCGAAGAATACTTACCCGAACACATTACTAAGAAACCCTCCCAACTACCCCGCCATACGAGCATCCTCATATTTTTTATACCGCTCAGCTTAAAACTTGTGACACCTAGTGGGTGGCAAGGGGAGGTAAGTGGCAAGAGTTATTGCCCTTTGTCTATATGACATAGACAGAAAAGACGAATTTTCGTCTTTTGGTAGGGCTGGATTCGCGAGGTAGCAGGCTTATATCCCTAAAGTAATGTGATCGGGTAAGTATTCTCGGAGAAACATAATTTACTAAAGAAAAATTTGCTTTCTTTATTTTATTTTCTTATTTTATGCTTCTAATTTTATTTGAGGGAATTTGAAAGATTGAGTGCTATCCAGCATGACTTTGCTGATGTGTATTCATTCAGTGCCTGATCATCTAGTGCATTTTTATTAATTACATGCTGAATATGGCTAATAAGCAGAAATTCATATTTATATACACATGTTCATCCATGTATGCATGAACGTATGCACATAATTTGTCATAAATATTTAGATAAATATATGTATACAAGTATAGTCACGTCATATGTGCATGATCAAGTTCTTTACTGTACATGCAGACTATTCTAGTTAGTGAAATATAGCCATATAAACTAATTGCATTAAAGGAATATACTTCTGTTATTATAGACCATATACCTGATCAGTAAAGTTGATACTATGATAAAATTGCAGACCGACAGCCTACTATATCATGTCTTCCTCTCTATTACCCTATGAATGGGGATCCCAGATTTACCGAGTTGTCAAAAGCGCTTTGTTATTGATCACTGCTATCTCACCTCTGTCTGCATGGTTTCAAGTCTCAGAGTCTGCTAATTTGGGTGTGTGAGAAATGTTGCCAGTAGGTTATTGTTGATCAGTGTTTCTTTCCAGGGATTTTTCTGGCTTCTTCCTGCAACATTAATACTGGCTGCCATGTAAGGCCTATTGTGTCCTGAAAAGTGGCGTTGAACTCTACAACAACAACAATAAGCCTTTCAATGACATGTTTGATATTCACTTTTGATATTTCTTTTATTTCCATGACATCTTTCACAAAACAGATGGAAAGATGGACTCTTTATATGATTGTATTATGTTCTGTAAAGAGTCATTTAATAGACGGAAGAAGTTGGTACAAAATCTTATTTTATGTGCAAACAAATCCCTTACGACATGGAGAGGAAAATTAATAGGAAACATTTCCAACAGAAAACAATCATAACCTTGCTGTTCAATAACTTGTCTGAATTCATGGAAAAGAGATGATTAATGCATTATACATATTTTTGATAATAATATTCCGTTTATTTTTTTTTCCATTTCTTTGGCAATATTTATGGAATAATTTAACATCAGTGTTTTTTTAAAATTATTGTCATTTTGTGAATATGTCCTGTTAACATTATCCTATAAATCTGTGCACATAACGATTCATTAATCTTTAGATAAATACATGTATAGAAGTATTGGCACATCATATGTGTGTCATCTAGTTCTTTATTTTTCATGCAGACTATTTGATTTAGTGAAATACTGCCATTCATAACTGTCTGTATACTTTAAGTGTATATATTTATGTTCTTATGGATGTTACAGCTGACAAGTAATGTTGGTACTAAGTCCTCCATCCATTCGAATCCTACATCATCTTATATCCTTGTGTTCTCCTCTATTACCCTTTCAATGAGTCATATCGTATTACTGATTTATGATATTTGTTCTATTTCATGACACCCTTCACAAAACAGCGCGTAAGTATTATCTCATGATATAATTGTATTGTACTAAACAATCATGTAAGACAGAACTGAAGAGTAGAAAGTTTGATTTTATGTGCAGAATTATTCCTATGGAAATCGGAAAGGAAACAGTAATGGAACAGATTCATAAGATTAAAGCATTCTACACTACTTTAATTTAACTATTTCATTGTTTATTTTATTTTCCTATTTTATTCATCTAATTTTGTTTGAGGTAGTTTAAAAGACTGAGTGCTATCCAGCAGTATGTTATGACTTTGCTGATATATATCCATTCAGTGCCTGATCATATAGTGTATTTTTTATCAATTACATGCTGAATATGACTAATAACCAGAAATTCATATTTATATACATATGTTCATCCATGCATGTATGAATGTATGCACATACATATTCATAAATCTTTAGATAGATATATGTATAGAAGTATAGTCACATCTTATGTTTAGTGAAATATAGCCAGAGAAACTAATAGCATTTACAGGAATATACTTCTGTTAATATAGACCATATACCTGATAAGGAAAGTTGATACTATGCTAAACTTTGGAGCCCCACAGCATACTGCATCATTGTGTTCCTCTCTATTACCCTTTGAATGGGGAGCCCAGAGGGACTGAGTTGTCAAAAGTGCTCAGTTATGGATCTCTGCCATCTTACCTCTCTCTGGATGGGTTCAAGTCTCAGAGTCTGCCAATTTGGGAATGTGAGAAATGTTGCCAGTAGGTTTCTTCTTGGTCAGTGTTTCTTTCCAGTGATTTTTCTGGCTTTTTCCTCCACCATTAATACTGGCAGCTATGTAAAGGCTATTGTGTGCTGAAAAATGGCGTTGAAGCCTACAACAACAACAATAAGCCTTTCAATGACCTGTTTCATATTGACTTTTAATGTTTCTTTTATTTCCATGACATCTTTCACGAAGCAGATGGAAAGAATGGACACTTGATATGATTGTATTATGTTCTCTAAAGAGTCGTTTAATAGACGGAAGAAATTGGTACAAACGTTTATTTTATGTGCAAAAAAATCCCTTTAGATAACGTAGATGAAAAATAATAGGAAACATTTCACATAAAAAAGTCATAACCTTACTCTTCAATCACTTGTCTAAATGCATGGAAAAGAGATGATTAATGCATTATACATATCTTTGAGACTAATTCTCTGTTGATTTTATTTTCATTTCTGTGGCAATATCTGTTTCATACATTGTTTTTCTTATGCAATAATTGAACATCAGTGTCTTTTCTTTAAGTATTGTCATTTTGTGAATATGTCCTGATAACATTATCTTCCAATCCGTTGGAATCTGATCAGTATTGAATTCTTTTTTTTGGTATTTCTCCGAGTCTGGACCAACATATATATCCAATGTTCAGTTGCTTGCTATAGTGTTCTAATTCTGTTTGAAATAATGTCATTGATTGAAGTTTATCCAGCAGTATTTTATGACCTTTTGATGTATATCAATTCAGTGCCTAAATGAATTGTATATTTTCATCACTCACAGACTGATGATGGCTAATAACCAGAAATTCATACCTCAATTCATTTTTTCATCAATGCAGACATATACGTATGCACTGCACATAAAGATTTATGACTCTTTAGATTAATACATGTATAGAAGTATTAGCACATCATATGTGTGTCATCCGGTCCTTTATTGTTCATGCAGACTATTCATTTTAGTCAAATTCAGCCTTCCATAACTGGCTAAATGTTTTAAATGTATATACTTCTGTTCTTATGGATGTTACAGCTGACAAGTAAAGTTGATACCAACCCCTCGATCCGAATCCTACATCATATTATATCCATGTGTTATCCTCTATTATCCTTTGATTGGGTCATAGGATATTACTGATTTTTTATATTTCTTCTTTTTCATGACACCCTTCACAAAACAGCTTGTAAGTATTATATCTTGATATAATTGTATTTCTTCTACTAAACAATCATGTAAGACTGAATAAAAGAGTACATAGTTTTTGATTTCTGTGCATAATTATTTCTAAGGAAATCTGAAAGGAAACATTAATGGAACAGATTCATAAGATTTAAGCATTCTACACTACTTTGATAGAACTATTTCTCCTGTGAATACGTTCCCCGATCACACTACTTTAGGGATATAAGCCTGCTACCTCGCGAATCCAGCCCTACCAAAAGACGAAAATTCGTCTTTTCTGTCTATGTCATATAGACAAAGGGCAATAACTCTTGCCACTTACCTCCCCTTGCCACCCACTAGGTGTCGCCAGTTTTAAGCTTCGCTGTACGGTGAAATCACGTACAATTAGACCTCCAATGAATCCAAGCCGTCTTAGTGTAAATTCGAACCATCCGAAGTTAAATTTGGAATTGCTGTGTTGGATAATCATTCCTCTACAGGTTGTATACATTATTTTACAATATTTTCCAAATATGAGTGGCTTTGTCACCTTTCTAGACTTCGGACCAGGTTGCAACGTGGTTTGAGCACGTATGGTGGTACTAGCATGTAATACACGCGGCACTATATAATTTCGCTTATTCCGTATGTAACAGTTATGATATTAGCGAATTAATAACTTGCGGCATTGATATTTTGTGCTTGTTTTATCTTCTTTGACGTTTCAGTAGACTTCGTCTTGAACGACCCGTTGCAACACGCTCATGGCGGTAACTAGTGTTGTCATTAAGAGTTAACATAGTACAGAATAATTTGCCTACTCCGTTAGTAACGGTTATAGTATTATCGATTTAATAATATGTTCCCCCAATTTTAGGCTGCCCAGTGGGCGTAAGTCCCCCCGCAAGTCCGTTCATGGCTTTCGGGCCTGTAAGTCAGGACGCAAGGGTTTTTTTTTACAGGCTCTATCGCATCCATTTCATTATGCAGTCTCGCCGTCACCGCACCGACCAGCCGGCCGTCCAGCCGTCCCTTTGTATTGTAACACGGTCCAACCAAATCTGCCCGTCAAGCTGTACCGCAGGCAACATGCCAATATTATGACGGAGATTTTCATGAGAAATCTATCCGTCCAGCCAAGCCATGAAAGCGGCTGGTACCGGTGATAGCCGGACCGTCACAGACATTCCGGCGGACCACATGACAGGCAAACCAGCTGGCCGTCCAGCCGGCATCAACTGGCTCCGGCGTCCAGCCGGCTCCGGCCGTCCAGCCGACCTTCCAACCGGCACCAGCAGTCACCGGACGTCCATCCGGCTCCGGCAGTACAGCCCAGCCGGCACCGGACGTCCAGCTGACCTTCCAGCCGGCACCGGACGTTCATCCAACTCCGGCCGTCCAGCCCAGCCGGCACCGTCCGTCCAGCCCAGCCGGCACCGGCCGTCGAGCCGAGCAGGCACCGGACGTCCATCCGGCTCCGGCAGTACAGCCCAGCCGGCACCGGACGTCCAGCCGACCTTCCAGCCGGCACCGGACGTTTATCCGGCTTCGGCCGTCCAGCCCAGTCGGCACCGGCCGTCCAGTTGAGCAGGCATCGGACGTCCAACCGGCTCCAGCAGTACAGCCCAGCCGGCACCGGAGGTCCAGCTGACCTTCCAGCCGGCACCGGCCGTCCAGCCGACCTTCCAGCCGGCAACGGACGTTCATCCGGCTCCGGCCGTCCAGCCCAGCAGACACCGGCCGTACAACCGGCACCGGCCGTACAACCGTCCGGAGATTCTTAGTGACATATCTGTCCATCCGGCTGTACCGGTGTACCAGCATGGGAACTTTTGTCATACCGCAAACCGACCAGATCGGATTTACGGAGATTATAGTGTATCCGTCCGTCAATCTGTACTACCTGTTACATATCACTACCATGACAGAGATGTTATAGATGAATCTCTCCGTCCAACCAGACCATTCAAGACGCAGGCATCGGTCATAGCCGGACCGTCGCCGATGCCAGTGTCGGCCGTTTATCGGTTCATGGCTTATCCAAAAAGGGAGAGTTTGTGACCTTATCAGAGATGTCTGAATTGAGTTAACTAAGCCACCTGGTATGCACTACCCAGATATGGCAGCTTTACTAGAACAGGACTTTCAGGCAGTTCATTCGCCAGACAAATCAGCCGGCAGTGCTGGTCGTCCTTATGTTCACAGCTTCTCCACAAGGGAGATTTAGTGAAAGTGTCAATTATGACGGAATTGCGTCATCTATGTCACCTGGTATGCTGTACAGATATGCAAGCTGTACCAGAACCAAAGTCCCCTCTGAGCGAATGGTAGACGTGCGCGCAGTGCTCGCTACACTACACAAGCATTACGGAGAAGATTTATATAAGAAAAATTTATAGGTTGTTGGGAACTTCAGAATGCCCACCACCTCCTACTGCCATTCAGCGGTATTTTTAACATCCTTTGCAAACATCATAGAAGGACCCGCGGATCTTGTATAATCATCAGAATATCTCGCTAACCCTATTATTGTTGTAGCCACATCAACATCGCGATCTATGAACTCAATTTCTTTTCCATCGATGAGATATCTAGCACTCTCAAATAGCGCCATAATACCATTATTGACAAACCCGACTTGAGTACCAGCTGGATACGGTGCTGGTACAGCAGTAGTATCAGCAGCTGTTACAAGTTCTCCTTCTACTTCAATAAATGCTTCACAAGGCAAAAGTATTTACTGGTATCATGGACTTGAAGTTCAATTCGAGATCGACTATTTGGGTCTATTGCATGATAGGCGTAATATTGATAATCGCGTACAGAATCATCCTTGGGGACTGGGGCGTCTATATCAAACGCTGGATCACGTGACTGTTTGAACATTTTATTCTATTTATCAGAGTCTAAATCGCGATTTTTCATTTCATCGTCGTAGTTTTTTAAAGCCACTTCCCGCTATCATATTTGCAATATTGCTTTGGTCGGGGGTTATCAATGATGGCAAAGCCATCGACGCTAATTTTTCATCTACTGCGTTATTTATAATTTTACTAACACTTGCAGGCATTTCCGCTGTAGACGGTAACGGTTTCTGTTGTCGTCGCACCAATGATGTTATTTTATTCTTCGCAGCTGAAAACGCTTTTCCGGCAAGATCTCCAACAGCACCAATACCCTTATCACGAATAACATCAATGGCTTTCATTCCTAATTGTTTAGCTAATGGCATCACTTTTGGGGCCATTCTTGCAAAAAACCCTGCAATGGTATTACCTAAACCATCTCCGTAGTATGCTCTATAAACAGGAAATCGTGAGTTTACCACGTAGACGGGGGTTGGTTTATCATGATTGTAGTGTATAATCATCTTATTATAAAAACACTAGTGTTTTCAATTGCTAGCAATTTTTCAATTCAGTCACTATGATACCCATTTTCCACTAACTCGTCAATGAAATCTCGATATGTTTTGATATTCATGATACCGCCTTGAAATAACCGTCTACAGATATCAGCTGCTTCATTAATTATTTCTGGAGAGTTATTTCCAGCTCGGAACCCTCCTACAAGAACCTCTATTCGTGATATATCATTGATAACACTATCAGGACATACCTTACTTGGGTTTCCTAATCCACTTCCGCTATAACCAGTTGCTTCATCTAGTTTATCTGAATCCTTGGTTTGTAAATAATCACCCTCATCATCAGGTGGTAGTTGTTTATAAAACTCTTCGTATTTATTATACATTCTATCCACCTCATTGATATATTCAATGTATGATGCACTCTTTTTCTTAATCTGACTTTCTTTATTTTTGATTTTGTAGAGTATATCAGCCCAATGAGTGAAATTTCTAACATAGTTATGATGTTCTGGTTTCAACATTTCTTCTCTGTCTTCATAAGTCGTAACAACAAACTCAGGAATATCTGTTGGATAAAGCTCATCAATTTCTGCTAACCCTTTCTCGTTAAATCTCACGCGTAAATCATCTACTGTTCTTTTTTATTTCATTTTTTGTACAGTCTGTTTTGTTTGCTCATTTTTCGCTGCTATTTTTTCGAGTTCACCAATAACAGATTTCCCCGTCTCGAGAACATCTCCCCGTACGTTGCTGTGGTTACTGGTTTAAACAATTCTTCAGATCCCTCAGCAAAATCAGTCTGAAGACTCTGTCGTTGTTGCAGTTTATTCCTTACAGAGTCGCGAATTGGTATAAATCTCCTGATTGCATCCAGTCGTTCACGAGCCAATCTAGTTGTTAATGCTTCATTGACCATTATTTGAAATCAGAAACAAGTTTTCAATTGTAAAACAATTTTCCCCATCGATGATTAACTAATCGGAACCATTCATTAACGGTCCAATTTTTTATTCAGTGTGAAATAGTTTTTATTTTTATTCAGTGTGTGAAATATTTTTATTTTTATTCACTATTTTGCCTGTTTTTCACTGATTTTGCCTGTTTTTTTGACTGATTTGCCTATTTTTTTGACTGATTTGCCTATTTTTCACTGTTTTTTTTATACCATTTTGATCAGTTTTCGTCGGGTAAAGTAGTCGATTTTGCATGGGATTTCCCATAGGAAAAAGCTGTTAGGATTCATTTTGATGGTTTTTTAGTCATTTTTCATCAATTTTTGCCTGTTTTCATTGAGTTTTGGTCAGTTTTCCTTGATTTTCGATAAAAAACCTCGTCGGGTAAAGTAGTCGATTTTGCATGGGATTTCCCATAGGAAAAAGCTGTTAGGATTTGATTTTTATTTTTTATTCAGTGTGAAATATTTTCACTGATTTCTCTTGAGGGTCGAAAAAAAAATCTCTTTGAGAGTCGGTCACAATCAAAAACGACAAAATCTCCTTGAGGGTCGGTCACGGTCAAAATTGTTCATTTTCTTGAATAAACGCTCGTAGGTTTCTAATCTTCGAATTGACCTCTTTGTTCAATTCGTATTCGTTACCTAATTCTTTTCGTATTCGTTCTACGATAGTATATAACGGAACAAACACACTTACGTCACTGGAGAATGCAAGAGAGTTTCGAATAGAATTATGAATTCTCTTGATGAGCGCATATTTCTTTGGCAGCATATATTTGTTAGTGCTAACTCCGTATTCTATATCCTGAAAATCCGACTTAATTTTATCAGGATTTAACCCATCTGATAGTTTGATATCCTGAATTTTCAATTTTAGAATTTCATCAATAATGCTATTCATGTTTTCAGAATTCATTATTCTATTGCAATGACATATTTCTAAATGAAATATAATGACGCATCAGACATAACTGAATTGAATTTTTTGTCCAGTCCCTTTTGAAATCGCCGTTTTGGTTATCCCCTCTGCAACGAATCGTGCAGAAGATGGACAAATATCGAGGTGCCTACTGGCGCTAGCTATCTATTGAAATATTTTTTCTTCATTAGTTGACGTATTCAAAGATTTTACTGGTCTCGCTCGCTTCGAGTATTTCCCAGTCCCCCCTTGTTTGGTATTCTCGCTTTGAGTAACAGCCTGCAGATTTGATAAAGAATTGTTCATTGGATTAGAATCCTTGTGATCAATAACAGAATCATCCTCGATCAATCCATAAAAGCATTCAAATACGAAACGATGATTGAGATAAAATTTCTTTCCAGCGCCAAACTTCAAATACCCCATACCATTATCAGAACCAACTGGTTTCTTCAGTCTACGGTTTCTTACAACACCATCACTAGATGCTTCATAATTTGTGATCACAGGGTGTAGTCTGAATTCTTGGTTCATTCGTATACTAAATACTACTTGTCTAATTCATTGTTTGGTCTAATGACTACATCACTGGAAAATCTTTCAATATAGTCTTGAGGGGTTCTTATGATTTTATCCTTGATACTGACAGTGTCCTTGACAGAGTCAATGTCAGGGACTTTTTCAGGGTCAAAATTTCTAATTGATTTCCCATTTTTTATTCTTTTATCATAATAACGCTTCAACTCCCTGTATCGCTTTCCACCACAGCGTAGACACAACTGTGATTTTCCCCTGACTCCAACCCCACATAGTATGCAAGGTAACGGACCAAGACTTCCACGACGAAAGCTTTGCATATGATACCAACAGAATTCATTTCTGCATGATTTGTTACACGGGGTTGTTGATCCAATCATTAGCCACTTGCAGTGATTCATTATACATAAATCTTTTATTTAAATGCTTGTTTTAATTATAGTATGGAGGAGTTCAAGAGATTATCAAAAATTACGCCTTCGAAAAATGTTAACTTCAATCACGATAGATCCTCTGATATACCAAAACATCTAATCGGTGATAGAACTATACTGGGTAAAATCAGGGAGTGTTTTAATGAATTCTACCGAGACGGTGCTGCATACTGTTGGGCGACATTTCGAATTATACACGAGGATGTTAATGTATCGAACATCGATGCTACCATGAACGATGAAAGAGCAGTCGAGGTGATTTCACACCTTGGCTCGAGGAAGTATTTTTTCAGAATAAAATTCATTATCGAAGTCGAAGGCAAATGGATTATCAGGGATAAATTTGAACCAATCCTTAAGGATAAAAAAACTGTCATTGTGAGTAGAGATTCCAAACCAGGAATTCTAACTGGAATCGACAAACCATACTACGAGAGATCTTATCCTGTTACAGCAATCGTTTATGGGATATATCCGTTAAATGATAACCCCGATATCGCAAAACTAGCTCCTATGAAGTATGCTAGTTCACTGAATTGCGTGGCAACACGGGTATTGGAACACTTCACAAATGCATCACGAGGAAATAAACTAACTGATCTGCGACGTAGGAAAATAACCGAATGGGAACTGACAGTGAAACAGCGCGGTGCAAAGATTTCTGATATAGCTAAATTAGAAACATCATTAAGATTCCCAATAACCGTTATGACGATAACAGGAGAGGTTTTATACGAACTGAAATATAACAAAAATGGAGCGCCAATACAAATTATTGATCATAACAAACACGCGTGGACACCTGCGGTAACAATATTTCCACGAGAACGAACCGTGAAATATATCCCCGAAGAATTCGTCGGGGATGTTTTTTATAACGAGAGATTATTCGATGCTATTCATGCGTTGTGTAAAGAAGATCCTGTGTCAGTGTAGTTACTTAGAAGTGATGAAGATCCCGAAATAGGATTCGATCAATTTGTAAGACCAAATGGTGAATTATATCGCATTGAAGAATTAGATAACAGAATGAGAAAAATCGCTAGTGAAATTTCACCGGAGAGTTCCCATGAAAAACTACTCGCGGGTAGTTTTACTATTCCATCAGTGGTAGCTCACTTCGCAAGAGAAAAAAACTCATGGCGTCCAACACAAAGTGATTTTCTCGAGGACGTTAAATTGAGTTGCGTCGAATTCAGTCATGGAGGACTGTGGAATACGAAATACTCACGTGATGGTATGATTTCAATTGATATATCCGCGTGTTATCCTGGAAGTTTCCTCGGGTATGGGGAATGCTCTGAGTACTTCAAACGATTTGGACACCCCACGCATGAAATGACTCGTGTTGCGATTAATGGTCCATTGCCTGATTTTGATTTAACCGGATTCGCTCGTGTGATATGATTCGAATTCGCTACAGGGTTACATCCGTGTAGTTATCTTTGGATTGGTAGACACCTATCTGAAAAGTCCTGGATGCCAATAGTGTTACTACGATATATGATTGATCGTGGTATGCTAATATCGTTGATTGTTTCCGAGGCTATTATATGCTATCGAGCTCAGAAAGAAGTTTGGCTACCACAACCCGATCTAGATCGTATAATCAGCGAACTACGAAAACAGTTTCCAGATTTCAATGAAGAAGAAATCATAAATTGGTCTTAGAAGTTATTTGAAATTAAAAAAGAACAAGCAAAAGATTTTGGACGAAGAATAATCGGTAAATTTACCCAGGGTGGGAGATACGACAGTGCAAAATATTCTTCGCGGTTGATCATAGACGTCGCTGAATACGATTTTATTGTAACAGATTTAACGAAACAGGGAAAACTTGTATCCCGTAAGGATGCTTTTCTATCCAATGGTGAGAAATTAGGTACGGTTGTTACCTACTTTGATGGATATAATCCCCAGTACACACATTTGAGGAGTTCTATGCTAGCTTATGCTTCTATCAATTTATTTTCGATGATAAATAGATTTCCTAATACCGCCGTTAGAGTAGCCACTGATTCGATGTATATCCACGAGAAATACAAATCAGCTGTAGCTAAATTCACAGATCCCGAGGAAGCGTGGGGGGGGGGGGGGGTGGCGATTTAAAAAGGAGACGCTACATGAGTATTGTGAATCCGCAGACGTTACCATGGATGATAAATATCTTTCATGTAACCGTATTGAAATTCAATCAGAATTTTCTAATGCACCACCGGTATCTGATCCAGTGTGTAGATACAAGACAGTTTATTTAAACGGTTGTGGTGGGTCAGGAAAGACAACTCGTGCAATTGAATTATTTCGTCGGTCAACCATGATTGTGCTAACACCAACTCACAGACTCGCCAGAGAGATGAAACAACGAGGGGTAAATGCCTGTACTTATCATAGCTTCTTCCGATGGAGCGGTGATGAATGGACTCCTGATCGAATGGGCGATAAATTCATTCCTGAAATCATAATCTGGGATGAAATATGCACAGTGTCATTAGATGTATTACAAACATTTTTCGAGTGGTTGTTAAACAAAAACACAAAAGTTGTCATGTGCGGTGATCACGGCCAACCACCACCATTTGTCGGTGCATCCCCACATGAATGGCTAAAGGGTTTTGTAGACTACTATGAAGAAATCACCACTGATTATAGATCACTTGATGAACAATTACGCGAGTTCAAAGCGCTGATTACACCACAACCGGATAGAATCCAATGCGAAATAGCGCGTGAAGTGATTTCAGAAACTCCAATGAATGATTTCTGGGAAACATGGAGACCAAACGATTTGATAATTGCAAGTAGAAAAATAGTCAGAGACACACTTCAGATGAAATTATTTGAATTGCATAAAGAAAAATTTGCAACGCTTCCAGTACCGTTGTGTTATAGGCCTTCGGATACACGAAAACAGAATATCGAATTTGACATTCCTGGACAACGTGAAAAACAAATTCTCGTGTTAAATGATATTGTGCTGGTTGATATCAGCGTCGTCGAAAATGCATTGCGTGCTAATAAATCCCCATGGACGCTAGGATACGCAGCAACAATACACTCCTCACAGGGATTGACTATATCGGATACAATTGTTTGGATGGTGGATAATCGCATCGAATGGTCGAATTTAGTTTATCTCGCAGTATCCAGAGTACGAAGAATAAATCAACTTCGAAGAATTGTTTTCGATGATGAAATCATTGGTGACGATAATGACACTTCAATAAGTGATATTGTCAGCGCCGATGATATCACTGGTGATTTTATCACCGGGGACATAATCAGAAAAAAACTCTCTGGTTATAAACAACAGGATAAAAAAAATAATAGAAAATTTGACATTGATGCTGAATTAATAATTTCGCTGAAGCAACAGCAGAATAATCACTGCGCGAGTTGCAATTGGATAATGCGTTGGCAGTATTCGGATAAAGATCCTCGCCAATTTACCGTAGACAGAAAGAATAGCAGCATTGGTCATATCAGAAACAATGTGATGCTGACTTGTCTTGAGTGCAACAGACGAAGGGTGCTAGTTAAGTTGAGTATCCTCGGGTATCACTTGTAATTGTTGTCGAGTAAATCCTCGCTGAGGAGCAGTTGAATCCAGTGTATAGACTGGAGGTCTACCCGTAGATCGTGTTATACCGGATATCTTATGCGTAGTGACGCTCCAAATAGGATCGGTAGCTCTTTTTTTACCACCCTCAAGCTCTCCTGGTTCGTATAAATACCTAACAGTGACATTACTACCAAGAATTGGTTCTTTGAAATCTTTTTGTGAAATTCCTTGGATTTCCATTTTTGGTATAGACGCTTTCTTAATCGCGTTGACAGGTTTCATGTTAATTGTTCGAGTAATCTCATTATTCAGTGCGGTAATCACAGCTGGTAACATTTTGACCCATTCACGGGATCGTTTATCCTGAATAAACTCCTTCGCGTATTGATATCCAAATAACCGCTCAGCAAGAGTCCGATTAAATCGTTCAACAATTGCCTGATCGCGATGTAGCGCAGTATGCCCTCGTCTGATGGTGACATTGTGATGTTTCATCGCAGATAAAACAGCGCCTTGAAATTCCTTGCCAGGATCAACTTGTAACAGATTTGGCCAGCGTAGTGGGCCTCGTCGATAAATCTTTTCAAATGCAGAAGAAACTTCAGGTGATGATTTTGTTTTTAGCGGTTCTGCTTGTTTGTATCGACTCGCAACGTCAACTACGGTTAACGCGTATTTGTAACCGTTGTCATGTGGTAAAAACAATACATCAGCTTGATGAACTTCACTAGGAGCGGTCACATCAAAATGCGAGTAATCAATTTGTTTAGGCGGTGGTAGATAAATCTGCCATAGTGCCTGTTTGGATAACCAATTAGCTGCAGTAGCCTTTTTCACTTTTGCGGCGCTAGCGAGTTTACTGATTGCTGCTTTACCCTTCCAGTATCCTCTCGGAGATTGATAAATAGATTCCATATTATTAATTACCAGCACCTAACATCAGTTTGCCTTTCATAGCCGATTTTACCAACCACGAAGCCAATTTTTCTTTCAACGATTTATCAGGAATAGCATTTAATGCATGAATTAATTTCACATCCGCGAGATGCCTGTTTTGCAGATTACTGCTTTTATAAGCAACATCATGAAGGTGACAGGCCTTATCAATGGCGTTTATTGGTTCTTCACCGGATCGAGGTTGATTTTGATCATCAAGTCTGATATCTAATCGTGTTCCGGGGCCACAGTAGCTATATCCTGGGAGGTGCTTTTCTCCGGGGTACTTTGCCCATGGGGTTCCAGGGAGCTTTGCCAATTTGGCTGCGATATCACCTCCTCGTTTTTTTTAAAATCAGATCTCATAGACACAAATCTAAATTTCTTTGTACCACATTGCACGCATTTACCAGAAAGCGCTGATCGGTTATTTTTAGTTGTAATCGTCGTCAAGTCATCTGTGGCAGTACGCGTTTTACACTTCACACAATATAGATCCATAATTTATGTATAGAGATATGGATATACTTGATTTTTCAGCGACTAAAGCAAGAGAACCGGTTAAACATCATGCAGCGTTACCAAACTCTATCCGGATGATTATAATCGGGCCATCTGGATCCGGTAAAACGCAATTGTTGCTCAATTTAATGAGATGGATGAAGTGGGATAAGTTGTATTTAATTGCCCCTAGTGTAGATGATCAACGATGCTATGAAGTGTTAAAGGATTTTAATGAAAACGCTTCAGAGATTGCCGGTGAGGGTATTATTGAGTTTATAACCGATATTGACGAGGCACCATCAGTAGAAGACCTCAATGGAAGTATTAACAATTTAGTCGTATACGATGATGTCTTGTTAGATAAACAAAAAAAATCCTGCTAGGATCTTTTCCAGAGGCAGGTATAAAAACACCGACGTGATATATGTCACTCAACGCTACACTCAGATTCCAAAAGTGATCAGAGATAACTGCAATATTCTTGCTGTATTCAACGGCGTTGATATTCATACTCTTAGAAATATTTGGCAGACATGGTGTTCTGATATGGACTTCAATCAATTTAGAAATTTCTTTAGTAATGCTCAGTCAACCCCGTACGGATTTGTAACAATAAATTTGCATGATCCTCGGACACGATATCGTATCGGACTTGATCAAATATTCGGTTGAACTCGTAAAAGAATTATTAACCCATAGCAGCAGAGAGGGCGATGACAACGACGCTGGCGTAGACAAGGAAGCATTGGTTTGTCGACGCTTTTTTACGATTCGACGCCTTTTTTTGTAGGGTTCGCCCTCTCTGCTGCTATTGTATTTCTTCTACTAAACAATCATGTAAGACATCAAAAGAGTAGAAAGTTTGATTTATGTGCAGAATTATTTTTAAGGAAATCTGAAAGGAGACATTAATGGAACATATTCATAAGGTTAAGGTATTCTAGCAACAGCAGGGCGAATCCGACAACTTTTTAGAGGCGTCCATTTGGCAAACCAAGGCTTGTTCGTAATCGTAAAAAAGCGTGCATTTAGCAAACCAAGGCTTCCTCTAAATTGTTAAAAAAAATGACGCCAAAGTCATTGTCGCAGCCTCTGCTGCTGCTATGGGGTTAATAATCCTTGTTGAAATTGTTAGCAATTTTAACCGAATATTTTATTCAGTCCTATACGATATCTTGATGTAGGATCATGCAAATTTATCGTTACAAATCCATGTGGAATAAACTGACCGTGACTAAAGGAATTTCTAAAGAGATTATAATTCATATCACCGCCGCACCAAGTTTTTGCCAAATATTTCGTAGCGTATGTGTGTCAACTCCATTCAATACTGCAAAAATATTGCAGTTATCTCTTATCACTTTTGGTATTTGAGTGTATCGTTGATTGACATATATCACGTCAGTGTTTTTATGTCTATCTCTGGAAAATATCCTAGCAGGATTCTTTTGATTGTCTAACATCACATCGTCATATACGACCAAATTGTTAATGCTTCCATCGAAGTCTTCTATTGCTGGCGCTTCGTCAGTATCAGTTATAAACTCTATAATACCCTCGCCTGTGATTTCTGCTGCCTTTTCTTTGTAATCCTTTAACACTTCGTAGCATCGCTGAAGATCTACACATGGGGATATTAAATACATCTTATCCTATTTCATCCATCTCGTTATCAAATTAAGTAGCAATTGTGTTTTGCCACTTCCAGATGGTCCGATTATAATCATACGAATATAATTTGGTAGCTCTGCATGATGCTTAAATGGTTCTCTTGTTTTTGTCGCCGAACAATCAATTACATTCATGTTATTATAAATATAGTATGGATCTATATTGTGTGAAATGTCAGAAGCGTACTAGTACAAACGACTTGACGGTTACAACTAAAAAAAACATATCAGCACTAGCTGGTAGGTGTGTAAAATGTGGTACAAAAAAGCTTAGATTTGTTTCCATGAAATCTGCAGATTTAAAAAAAAACGAGGAGGTGATATTGCAGCCAAGTTAGTAAAATTACCGGGAACACCATGGGGAAGTCTCTAGGAGAAAAACACCTTCCAGGATATAGTTATTGTGAAACCGGGACAAGACTCGATATCCGACTAAATGATCAAAACCAACCCCGAACCGGTGAAAACCCAATAAACGTTATTGATAAGGCGTGTCATGCTCATGATGTTGCTTATAAAAGCAGTAATCTGCAAAACAGACATATCGCAGATGTAAAATTGATTCATGCGTTGAATTCTATCACTGATAAATCCTTCAAAGAAAAATTGGCTTCATGGTTGACAAAATCGGCGATGAAGGATATGTGCTGGTAATTAATAACAACATGGAATCTTTTTATTATTATCCAAGAGGATACTGGAGGGGTAAATCAGCAATTAGTAAACTCGCTAGCGCCACAAAGGTGAAAATTACCACTGCAGAGGATTGGTTATCCAAATAGGCGATATGGCAAATTTATCTACCGCCGCCTAAACAATTTAAGTTCTCGCATTTTGATGAGACCGTTCCTATTGAGGTTCATCAGGCTGATATATTATTTCTGCCATATGATGGTGTTTACAAGTATGCGCTAACCGTAGTTGATGTTGCGAGTCGATACAAACAAGCAGAACCTCTAAAGACAAAATCATCAACTGAAGTGGCTTCTGCGTTTGAAAGGATTTATCGAAGGGGTCCTCTGCATTAGCCAAATCTATTACAAGTTGATCCTGGCAAGGAATTTCAGCGTGCAGTGTTATCAACAATGAAGCATCATAATGTCACCATCAGACGAGGACATACTGCATTACATCGCGATAAGGCAATTGTGGAACGATTTAATCGCACACTTGCTGAGCGGTTATTTGGATATCAATACGCGAAGAAGTTTATTCAGGATAAACGATCCCGTGAATGGGTTAAGAGATTAGCAGGCGTAATTACCGCGCTGAATAATGAGATTACTCGAACAATTAATACGAAACCTAACAACACTATAAAAAGAAGTATATAACTGTAAAACCGCAAAATGATTTTTCAAAACAACCAATTCTCGGCAATGTCACTGTGAGATATTTATATGAACCAGGAGAGCTCGAAGGTGGTAAAAAAGGGCTACTAATCCTATTTGGAGTGTTACCGTACATAAAATATCTAGTATAATGAGATCTACGGGTAGACCGCCAGTCTATAGGTTGGATTCAACTGCTCAGCGAGGATTTACTCGTGAGCAACTACAAGTGATACCCGAGGATACTCAATTACCGCCTCGTGGTCTTAACTAGCACCTCTTCGTATGTTGTACTCAAGACAAGTCAGCATCACATTATCTCTGGTGTGACCAATACTTCTATTTGTTTTCTCTACGATACGTTGTCGAGAGTCTTTATCCGACCAACACGAACTCATTATACAAATGAAACTCACGCAGTTATTATTCTGTTGTTGTTTCAGTGTAATTATTAATGCGGCATCCATATCAAATTCTGTTATTTTTTTTATCCTGTTGTTTATAACCAGTCTTTTTCTGATTATATCATCGCTGACACTATCACTTATTGTAGTGTCATTATAATCTAAAACAACTCTTCGAAGTTGATTTATTCTTCGTACTCTGGACACCGCAAGATAAACTAAATTCGACCACTCGATGTGATTATCGAAACAAACAAACAATTGTATCTGATATAGTCAATCCCTGTGAAGAATGTATCGTCGCTGCGTAACCTAGCGGCCATGGGGATTTATCAGCGCGTAATGCATTTTCGACGACTTTGATATCAACCAGCACAATATCATTTAACACTAAATTTTGCATCTCTGTCAAGCCTGGAATATCAACTTCGATATCTTGTTTTCGTGTATCCTTGGGTCTATAACATAGCGGCACTGGAAGTATTGCAAATTTTTCTTGATGCAAATTAAATAATTTTGTCTGAAGTGTGTCTCTGACTATTTTTCTGCTTGCTACTATCAAATCGTTTGGTCTCCACGCTTCCCAGAAATCATTTAATGAGGTTTCCGAAATTATTTCATGGGCTATTCCACACTGGATTATATCCGGTTATAATCTGATTAATTTATTGAACTCGCGTAATTGTTCATCAAGTGCTATATAATCAGTATTAATTTCTTTATAATAGTCTACAATATTCTTTAGCCAATCATGTGGAGACAAACCGACAAATGGTGGTGGTTGACCATGATCGCCACACATGATGACTTTTGTATTCGCTAGCAATAAACAATCAAGAATTCTTTGTAGTACATCTAACGACACTGTGCAGATCTCATCCCAAATAATGAATTCAGGAATAAATGTCTCACCCATTCGATAAGGAGTCCATTCGTCACCTTTCCATCGAAAGAAACTGATAAGTGCAAGCATTAATTCCTCGTTGTTTCAACTCTCTTGCAAGTCTGTTGGTCTTTCCTGACCCACCACAGCCGTTTAAATAAACTTTTTTATCTACATATTGGATCAGATATCGACGGTGCATTAGATAGTTCCGATATCTGATTATTTTTCAAGTAATTGTTTTCAATCATAATATCTGCTGATTTGGAATAATCACACGGTATTTCCTTTTTAATTCTCCATAATCCCCAACTCTCGTCTGAATTAGTGAATTCAGCTACTGCTTCTTTATATTTCGCGTTTATATAAAATGAATCGGTGGCAACTCTAACTGCTGATTCAGGAAATCTATTTATCTTCGAAAGTAAATTAATAGAAGCATAAGCCAGCATAGACGACCACAAATGTGTATGCTGAAAACTGTATCCAACTGTGTAAGGGACAGTTGTACCTAATTTGGTTCCATCGGACAAGAAATCATCTTTACGATCGACGTATATACCCCTAGGTGTTACATCTGCGATTATAAAGTCGTATTCAGCATCATCTATAATCAACCGTGAAGAATATCGGTTATTGTATTTTTTTCCAACCTGAGTGAATTTACCAATTATTCTTCTACCAAGATCTTTTGCTTGTTTATTTCTAGCTTTCAAAGATTTCTTTGGACAATTTCACGATATCTTCTTCGTCGAGATCGGGGAATTGTTTTCTATAGTCGCTGATTATACTATCTAGACTATCAGGTTGTGGTAACCAGACCTCAGTCTGCACTCGGTATGATATAATCGCTTCACTGACAATCAGCGATATCAGCATTTTAGAATCAATCATATACCGTAATAACACTATTGGCTTCCAGTGTTTTTCAGAGATGTGTCTACCAATCCAAATATAACAACACGGATGATGTCCTTTAGCCAATTCAAATGATACCACACGAGCGCCTCCAGTTAAATCAAAATCGGTAGTGGTCCATTAATCGCAACACGAGTCATTTCATGTGTGGGATGTCCAAATCGTTTAAAGTACTTAGCACGTTCTCCGTAGCCGAGAAAACTCCCAGGATAACACGCAACTATATCAACCGAAATAATATGTTCAGGGTCATATTTTGTATTCCATAATCCTCCTTGGTAATATTCAACGCAGCCTGATTTGATATCTGATAGAAATTCAGCTCTTGTTGGTTTCCACGTGTTTTTCTTTCTCGCAAAATGAGCTGCAACCGACGGAATTGTACAACAGTTTGTTAATAATTGTGCGTCGTGTTCTTTTTAAAAACTACTAGCTAGTTTTTTTCATTTCATTGTGCAGGGTTTCAGTACGGTATAATTCACCATTGGGTCTTACAAATTGATTGAATTTACCCTCTTCGTCTTCGTGAAGTAACCACACTGACACAGGATCGTATTTACTTGACTGAGAAATAAAATCAAATAAATTTCCCGTGTAATATTTTACGGTTCTATCCCGCGGAAATATTGTTACTGTAGGTGTCCATGCCTGTTCGTTATGATCAATAATTTTGATTCGAGCTCCATTTGATTCGTGCAATACCTCTCCTGTTATCGTCATTATGGTTATTGGGAATCTTAATGATGTTTCTAATTTAATTATATCTTGAATCGTTGCTCCGTTTTTCCTAACTGTTAATTCCGATTCATTTATATTTTTTTTTGCGTCTTAGATCAGTCAATTTGTTTCAAAGCAACGCATTTGTGAAGTGTTCTATTATTCGTTCTGCTACACAATTCAACGATGACAGTTTCATTGGTTTTAATTTTTCAATACTCGGTTTATCATTTAACGAATATATTCCAGAAACAACTACTGTTACAGGATAGCATTTTTCTTAGTATGGTTTGTCAATCCCAGTCAGAATTTCTGGTTTGGAATCTTGACTCACAGTGATAGTTGTTTTATCTTTCAAAATTGGTTCACATTTGTCTCGAATAATCCAATTTCCCATTTCTGAGCGGATAATGAATTTCACTCTCAAAAATTACTTTTTCTGGTCAAGATGTGCGATTATCGCGGCTGTTCTTTCGTCGTTCATGGTAGCATCAACACTACCATCAATTCGAAATGTTGACCAACAGTGAGATGCTCCATCGCGTTTGAATTCATTAAAACAATCGCGGATTTTACCTATCATGCTTCTATTACTGATTAGACTCTTTGGTACATCTACGGAGACTATCAAGATTGAATTTAGCATTTTTCCAAGGCGTAATTTTCGATAATCTCTTATAATGAACCATTGCAAATTGCTTATGATAGGATCAATAACCGCATGTAACAAATCAAGCAGAAAGGAATTATGTGGCTGTCATTTACAAGGCGTTCGTCACGGGAGTTTTGGCCCAGTCCCTTGCATACGATGTGGGGTAGGTGTGAGAGGAAAATCGCAATTGTGTCTGAGTTGCGGTGGTAAGCGATACAGAGAGTTGAAGCGCTATTATGATAAGAGAATCAAAAACTCCATTAAAAACTCCATCAATGACTCTGACAAAATCATAAGAACATCTCAAGATTATATTTATAGATTCCAAAATAATAATTTAACCAAACAATGAATTAGACAAATAGTATTATATATAAATGGACCAAGAATTTCAGCCACATCCCGTGATTACCAATTATGAAGCCTCTCGTGGTGGTATTGTCAGAAACCGCAGACTGAAGAATCCGTTAGGGACGGACAATGGTATGTGATATTTGAAATTTGCTGTTGGAAAGAAGAAATATTACTCTCACAGATTCATCTTCGAGGTGTTTAATGGATTGATCAAGTATGGTCTTGTTATTGATCATATTGATTCCAATCCTAAGAACAATTCTTTAGATAATTTACAAGCTATTTCACAAAGTGAAAATTTAAAACTAGGAGGGACTGGGAAACATTAAAAAAAAATGCAAAATGCATAAATTCTTTTAATATTGAAAATAACGAGCATATAGTATTCCAATCAATAAATGAAGCCAGTAGGTATTTCGATATGTGTAGAGCCTCAATATGGTTTGTTGCAGAGGGAATTTATCGGTCTGCAATTTTCAAAAGGACTGGACAAGGAATTCAATTTACATACATTTAAATTTCATTTTTGAACTATTATATATATAACACCAGCGGGAATAACTCGTGCGGGTATGTTGGCAGGCAAAATAAGGGACCCAGTGAATGATAATCGCTCATCATGGTTGTTTAGTTTTGAAAAATAAATTATAAATATATATTATTATATATGAATTCTCAAAATATCAATGCGATCATAACTGAGATTTCAAATTTAAAAAATCAAGGAATTCAATTATCAAATAAGTTAAACTGTGATCAGATTCTTTCTGATTTTCAAGATATTGAATATAGCGCTATGAATAATAGATATGTCTTACCAAAACGATACGCTTTTATAAAGAAAATCTAGTATGCTATTCGCGACTCCCTTGTATTCTATAACGACGTCAATAAGTTTGTCCCGTTATTCATTGTTGTCAAAAAAGTCAGAAAAGAATTGGGGCAGCAATATGAAATCAAACGCCCAATTAATTTGAGGGTTAAAACAATAAGAGATATTATCCGCCAAACCGAAAATTCTCCTTTGGTTACCCCAACAGAATAAATTCTAACCAACGAGTTGACATGTACACAATTACTCAATGAACAGGTATGCAAGCACATGGACATAATTCACCTAACATGTATGGTACGCGTTCACCTTGAATGAATTTGTAAAGGCGGATTTTTAATCAATAGTGGCTCTGAAATTTTATACGGGTTTTATCAATGAACTACACGAAGTATAATAGTAGATTGTGAGGTCGGGTTTCAGGGATTATATTTATTGTTAATTACTGAAATGTTTCAGTAATTTTTATTTATAGATTTTTGGTTATTTTTGGGCGATTTTTCATCGATTTTTGCCTGCCAGAGTGGGGTCAAATGGTCGAAATTCAATGTTATTTATGGTGATAAGTCACTACATTTAGATCGTACATTAATTGGAAATTCCTTTGCAATTTTAATAATGTTAAATGAATCTCTAACGACTAGATAAGCATGTAAAAGATTAGCTTCAATTAAGAAATTCATTCCAATCCGCGATTCTGTTCGAGAAAAATTGCTAGCTAGACAGTCTTCAGACTGATTTATAACAGGAACTGAAGATCTGTTTAAACCAATAACCACGGCAACCAAAGGGGTAATATCAGCCACTGATCGATCAATATACGGAGATATCCCCAAGGAAGCATCAAGGAAAGAAACACCTTTTCTTCCTGTACTTGGAAAAATAGCAAAAAGATCCAAACAAACAAAAGAATCTTTAAAACACTTCCTGGTGATATAATAGCTGCTGCAAGACAACAAGAACAACAAGAACGAATTGAACAAGAATAAATTGAACAACCAGGAGATATTGATAATAGCTCCTCCCCACCTGAACCACTTGAATAAATTGAACAAGAACAACGAGATCAACTTGAAGAAAAAAAGGTAAAAAATTCAAAAGAGAGGAGGGGATACGAACCTCAAGAGATATTTCCGAAAGAAGTTATAAATAAATTTAAAAATTACACGGATGATGAATTAGCCAAATTTGTTATTGATTCATTTCCAAAGAAGACAAGGGAGCAATATATAAATCATGATTTGAAAAAAAATTCATAAAAACCTTTACGACCTGGAAAAATAAAGTATATTTGGCAAAACAAGATGAGCAAACTAAAATCTCAAATTATGATAATAATTATAAATCGTATTTGGATAAAATAAAAAGAATAGGGATTGGTCGACCACTATATGATCGAGACGAAGGTGATGATGATGATACACAAGGTGCAACTGGTTATAGTAGTGGGAAGGGATTTTCTCAGAGTAGAATTTCAGGTAGTGGTCCTATTCGTTGTCCTGGTATTATTCTCGGCGATATAGCACGATTAGAAGTACTTGTCGGAGGGAAACGAGCTGGAAATATCTCACCGGAAATAATTAATGAAGCAGCTGATATCTGTATGCGGTTATTTCAAGGCAGCATTATGGATATTGAAACATATCGAGATTTTATTGATGAGCTAGCAGAAAATCCAAAGAATTGGAAATTCGAAGAATTGGAAATTCGAAGAATTTCACGGTTATCACAGTGACTAATCACCGAAATTGCTAGCAATTTCGACATTAGATAAATATCATTTAAATAAGAAGATCATACACTACAACCATGATAAACCAACCAGCGTCTATGTAGTAAATTCACGATTGCCTGTTTATAGAGAGTACTATGGTAATGGTCTCGACAATACCATTGCAGGGTTATTTGCAAGAATGGCTCCAAAAATAGCACCATTAGCAAAACAATTATCAATGAAAGCTATTGATGTTATTCGTGATAAGGGTATTAGCGCTGTTGGAGATGTTGCCGGGAAAGAATTTTCCGCTGTAAAGGATAAACTTGTAGCATTAGTTCGACGGCGAAGGAAACCACCAATGGCATCGCCACTACCATCTACGGAAGTGATGCCTGCAAGTGTTAGCAAAATAATAAATAACACGGTGGATCAAAAATTAGCATCGTTGGTGACTTCATCATTGGCCAGTGAAGCATATGAGGCACAGAGAAATAATATTGCTAACATGATAGCGGGAAGTGGCCTGAAACCACGACGAAAACCACGAGCAAAATCATGATTTAGATTGAGGAATATAGAATAAAATGTTCAGATCGTCTCCTAATCCAGCGTTTGATATGGACGCCACAGTGCAAGAAAGATTCTGTACGCGATTATCAATATTATTCCTATTACGCAGTACAACCGGATATTCGATCAAGAATTGAACTTCAAGCCCTGGATACCAGTAAAAACTTTCTGCCATGTGAAGCATTTATCGAAGTAGAAGGAGAACTCGTAACAAATGATGCTGCTCACGATGATCCACCATACGCAGATAACCCAACTATCCGAGTTGGTTTTGTTAATAATGGTATCATGGCGTTATTCGAGAGTGCTAGATACATGATTGATGGAAGAGAAATTGAATCTATAGAACGTGATGTTGATGTTGCCACAACAATAGTGGGGTTAGCAAAATATTCTGATGATTATACAGGATCGGCGGGTCCATCTATGATGTTTTCGAAGGATATCACTGATCACGCTGGACACGTCCAGTATTCTAGAGTAAAGGCAGCTAATGCTGCAGTTGATCCAGCACCAGAAGGATATGCAAGACCGCCTGTTACTTTTGATGTCATAAATAATATTACTAATTGCAACTTGGGGTTTGCAACACGCATAGCAACATTAGAGGGACAGCGCCGACGATTTTCATGCGCGATTCCACTGCATCATATTTTCGGATTCTGTAGAAATGTTAGAAAGGTTATCAATGGAGCGAAGCATACAGTAGCACTCGTGCGAAAGGGTACTGATAATGATGCAATCTGGCGTGGTGCTGGTGTTGGCGCGGGTAAAGTTATTTTAATAAAACTATCATTGTGGATGCCAGGAATGACTCCATCAACCACACCAGAAGAGAGACTACTATCATTTATGGATCATGGAGGAAAATCATTGCTAATTTGGCTAACAACAAAACGGATATTAAACAGGATAATATTGATGGTACATTTACATGGCACCTGGCATCAAAACAAGGTGTTTCAGCTCCATGTAATATATTTATTGCGTTACAGAATAACGCGCGAGTTGGTGATCAAGAACGAAGTCATATGATATTTGATCAGATAGGCGTTAATGAAGTCTCGCTGAGAATAAACGGACAACAGGAACCATCTGAGGATATACAACTTGATTACACAGAAAACCATATTGCACGCGTGTATCATCGTCTGTTGTCATATATGGGTCGTGATCAAAACGACGACACTTGTCTACAAATATCTCAGTTGGATTTTAAAAGCTTATATCCGATCTATTACTTTCCGCTGGAACATCTTGATTTAACAAGACAATCCGTCGTTGATATACACTTTAGAGCTCGTGTAACCAGTCCTGGTGGTATTGCTAATTACAGAGCAGTTGCTGTCATTCTCAGCGACAAATCAATGCTACTCGAGGGTGTTGGTAGACGAATGAGAATAATCGGTGCACCAGTAGAAAACATGTAGTGTTTTCCAAAAACATGTAACAATTAGATCAATCTGTTATTAATATAATGTCATATAGTCATGTTAGTGTTACGTTAACTCCCGGTCAGATTAAAAAATTGCAATCGGAATCGGCTAAAAAATGTGTAACCACAATATCGCTGAAACACAATCAGATGTCTGGTGATCAGAAAAAATTGTCGCTGACAACTCGTCAAATAAAACATTTTAATGATGCTTTCAAACATACAAAGGGTGCTCAGATCACACTCTCTGCAGCTGCGATCAAAAACATGATACAATCAGGTGGTATATTTCCACTGTTAGCTGAGATTCCAGCATTAATTGGGGGCAGCGGCCCCAGCGGTAGCTAAAGCGGCAGCGTTAGGAGCTGTTGGTACCGAGGCAGGGATGGCACTAAAGAAAGCAACTGGACAGGGATACAAAAAAAGGGAAAGGGTCTAAGACTACCAGGAACCCCGTATTCATGGTACAAGGGAAGCGGCCTGAGAATACCGGGAACAGTTTATTAACTTCCATGTCAAATTTTAATTTACTCGATGCTGCTAAAAAAATTAGCGATAAAAAACTTCAGAGGTGTCTTTATGAAAGATCAGTTGCCGGCACAACCAAAAAACGTTGAAACCGGTATCATTAATCTCGATAACAGCACCGGACTTGGAACTCACTGGGTTGCATACGTGATTGATTCGCGTGTAATCGTTTATTTCGATTCATATGGGCTAGCGCCGCCTAAAGAATTTATGCGTTATATAAACCGCTTACAAATTCCTATCTGGTATTCTACGCTACCAACACAAAAAATGAATGACCCACCAATATGCGGCATAGAAGTATTGAATGTCCTTGACGCTATGTCATCATCGAGATAACCACCTCATCAAGTCGTAAATTAATATACTAGTAGTCGCTTTTTAGAGAGAGAAAGTAATATAAAATAACATGGTTGATATTTGGGGCAGATCTTTATCAGCGCTGAAGAAACCCGAAGGCACTGCAACCGGTGATGTGAAAAAAATAATCTAAGATGAAATAGCTGAGATGTTGAGCGTAACAATTGTTGATCCCAATGAAATAGTTGTATTTCAAGATGGTCAGAATAAATTGAAAACAAGTAATATTACCCTTGATGATATTTTAGTTAAACAACGCAATGAAGTAGAAGATACTATCGCATTGTTTTCGGATCAGGGTAAACTCAAACCGGGTGTACTTGTTTCAACTATTGTGGATAGAATTAAAAATATTGACAAAATCATATCAGATTTCTTTGAAAATCCACCGGTGACCCCACCGAAGCTAACAGAGATAAAAACAGATATGTTAGAACTAGCAGCACTTCATGCCAAATATGCAGATCACGTTGAAATATTTATATCATTTCGTAAAAATATCATTGATACATTTTTTGCAACCACTCTGGATAAAATTGACATTAAACTCCCTGATATTAAAAAATCCATCGAAGAAGAAGGCAATCAAAAATGATTTACCTAGGATAATAGAAATCAGCGAAAAAATCAAAATCCCTCATGAGAAAAATGTAAACTCGGTATATACGATTCAACACGGATCATTTGCGTAGACACCACAAAATAATATTTTAAATATAACCGCGGCCGTCAAAGGTATTTATCGATTAACAATAGTGACACAGACGCAATATAATATTTCATCAACGAGTTCATCTGTAGTCAACAATACGATATCAACGATCATCGACAAGGAAATAACTGAACGATTCATAATAGCATCCGCTGATAATAATTTAGCCAGGGTTTCAGTAACATGGTATGTGGAATTCGTAGCGGATTTAAGTAAACAACTAAATTTGAATTCTATTACAATAAACAAAATGACATCACATCAGTATCGCTATGATCAGGTCAGAGAATTTCAAACTAAACTGAAAACACTCGCTGAGGAGTACCAAACAAAAATAAAAAAATACCAACGAAGAATAAAAGCAGTTGATATTACCGTGTACTCGGTGAGTGATGTAGTCACCGGAGCCGGTATTATACTCTCCTCGGTGACAATGATTGCTCCGATAGCTGTTCCAATTTGAGTATCCGTGGCGACAACAATCGCGGGAATAGTTTCGATTATAAAAAAAAATATCATCATGCAGCCAGCACAAACTGCAAGATAACATAGTTAAATTCCATGTTGTGTCAACCGCGTACTCGCAATTATCCTCGATAATATCGTCGTCACTCGATGATACATTAATATCGGATAGTGTGTTCTCAGCGATGGTACGTATTTATGATTCCGCGATGTCAAAATAAGAGCAACAACATGAGTATAATAACAATGACAACACAGCAAGAACTACTTCAAAAAATAGTAGAAAATACCAACCTGGTGAAAATAAGCATGATCTCGATAACCTCAACTAATCCTGAATTCAGTGTGAATTTCCCTAATCCGATTCCCGTGAAGGAGATAGCGTTAGCAAAGTTACGAGTATATCACAGTTGGCCTAACATTAGATCAAAATCATTTGGCGGTGAACAACCGAACAATTCCTTAGTGTTTGCGAATAAGAATAAAGAAGACGGAACTCCAGACTGGAACGTTGTTTCGATACCATCTGGGTCCTACCAAATCGAACAAATCAATAACGAAATTCAGCGTAGAATAAAATCGATTACTGGAACAGAATTGAAAATCTCATTAACGGTTCACGAGCAGACACTATCATCCACGATTGAGATAAACTCGCCTGGGTATGCTGTAGATATCTATCAGAGTTCTATAAGGACAATACTGGGTTGGCCTGAAATAACACCTCTACCTGAACCACAAAAAATCTGATTATGTCACGGATAAACAATCATATCATGAAATCAACCCATCATATCGAAATGATTTATCTGATATAAAGCATGCAAAATTAACCAATATATATGTTACATTTCTTGATACCAATACCATACATTGGTATTTTGTTTTTGAGAAAACCCCTGATTCATACATTGTAATTACATTTACGTTAACTAACATCATTGATTATTTGAAAGAGATTAATCAATTACATAGAACACAACTATAACAACTACGACGGATCTTCCAAGAGCATCTCTCTGATATAACAAGGCCACGTGATGAGATCATAAAATGTGTTAGGATATTAAAGCAGCTTGTATCCGACATAGAATATATCAACAAACAAATTATTCAAGTAATAATTAATTACAAGAACGGAGATAAACAAAAATTCCTAACTGGTTACAAAATAACAGAGGCGGATTTACCCGATTTCAAGTTTCCTGAGTATAACGCAAATGAACTAAACACATCTGTTAATGATAATTGTATTACTTCTACTAAACAATCATCTAAGACAAAAGAAAAGAATAGAAAGTTTGATGTTCTGTGCAGAATTATTCCGAAGGAAATCGGAAAGCAAACATTAACGGAACAAATTCATAAGATTAAAGCATTCTACACGACTTTGATTTAACTATTTCCTTGTTTATTTTATCTAATTTTGTTTGAGGTAGTTTCAAAGAGTGCTATCCAGCAGTATATTATGACTATGCTGATATATATCCATTCAGTGCCTGATCATATAGTGTATTTTTATCAATTACATGCTGAATATAACTAATAATAAGGCGTTCATATATATATATATATATACACATGTTCATCCATGCATGCATAAACGTATGCACATAAATATTCATAAATCTTTAGATGTATACAAGTATAGTCACATCATATGTGCGTCATCAGGTTCTTTATTTTAAATGCAGACTCTTCTAGTTAGTGCAATATAGCCATATAAACTGATGGCATTAAAGGAATATACTTCTATTATTATAGACTATATACCTGATAAGTAAAGTTGATACTATGCTAAATCTTGGAGCCCCACAGCATACTATATCATTGTGTTCCTCTCTATTATCCTTTAAATGGGGAGCCCAGAATTACTGATTTGTCAAAAGCGCTCAGTTATGGATCACTGCCATCTCACCTCTCTCAGCATGGGTTCAAGTCTCAGAGTCTGCCAATTTGGGTGTGTGATAAATGTTGTCAGTAGATTCTTGTTCGTCAGTTTTTCTTTCCAGGGATTTTTGTGGCTTATTCTTCCACCATTAATGCTTACTGCCAGGTAAAGCCTATTATGTGCTGAAAAATGGCGTTGAACCCTACAACAACAACAACAATAACAACCCTTTCAATGACCTGTATCATATTGACTTTTGAAATTTCTTTTCTTTCCATGACATCTTTCACAAAACATATGGAATGAATGGACTCTTCATATGATTCTATTATGTTCTCTAAAAAGTCATTTAATACAACGAATAATTTAGTACAAAATCGTATTGTATGTGCAAAAATATCCCTTAGGACACAGAGATGAAAAATAATAAGAAACATTTAAAATAGAAAACAGTCATAACCTTACTCTTCAATAACGTCTCTTAATTCATGGAACAGAGATGATTAATGCATTATACATATCTCTGATATTAATATTCCGTTTATTTTATTTTCATTTTTGTGGCAATATTTGGTTCATACATTGTAGTTCTAATGCAATAATTTAAGATCAGTGTCTTTTCTTTAATTATTGTGATTTTGTGAATATGCTCTGATAACATTATCCTCCAAATCCATTGGAATCTCATCAGTATTGATTTATTTTTTTGGCATTACTACGAGTCTGGACCAACATATATATCGAATGTTCAGTTGCTTGCAGTAGTCTTTTAATTCTATTTGAAATAATGTCATTATTTGAAGTTTATGCAGCAGTATTTTATAACCTTTCGATGTTTATCAATTCAGTGCCTAAATGAATTGTATATTTTCATCACTCACAGAATGAAGATGACTAATAACCAGAAATTCATACCCCAATTCATTTTTTCATCAATGCAGACATATACGTATGCACATAAAGATTCATTAATCCTTAGATAAATACATGTATGGAAGTATTGGTACAGCATATGTGTGTCATCAAGTTCTTTAGTTTTCACACAGACTATTCTTTTTAGTGAAATACTGTAATCCATAACTGACTAAATGCTTTAAATGTATATTCTGTTCTTATGGATGTTACATCTGACAAATAAAGTAGATACTAACCCTACATTCGAACCCTACATCATATTATATCCTTGTGTTTTTCTTTATTACCCTTTCAATGAGTCGTATCGTTTTAGTAATTTTTTTAATATTTCCTCTTTTTCATGACACCATTCACAAAACAGGGCGTAAGTATTATATCTTGATATAATTGTATTTCCTGTACTAAACAATCATCAGAGTAGAAAGTTTGATTGATGAGCAGAATTATTTCTAAGGAAATCTGAAAAGAAACTTAATGGATCAGATTCATAAGATTAAAGCAGTCTACGCGAGTTTGATTTAACTATTCGTTATATATTTTATTTTCTTATTTTATTCTTCTAATTTTATTTTAGGGATTTTAAAAGATTGAGTGCTAAACAGCATGACCTTGCTGATTTGTATTCATTCAGTGCCTGATCATATAGTGTATTTTTATAAATTACATGCTGAAAATGACTAATAACCAGAAATTCTTATGTATATACAGATGTTCATCCATGGATGCATGAACGTATGCACTTAAATATTCATAAATCTTTGGATCAATATATGTACACAAGTATAGTCCCATCATATGTGTGTCATCAAGTTCTTTACTTACATGCACACTATTCTGGTTAGTGAAATATAGCCATATAAACTAATTGCATTAAAGGAATATACTTCTGTTATTATAGACCGTACACCTGATAAGGAAAGTTGATACTATGCTAAACATTGGAGACCGACAGCATACTATATCATTGGGTTCCTATTTATTACCCTTTGAATGGGGAGCACAAAGTAACTGATTTGTGAAAAACGTTATGTTATGCTTCACTGCGATCTCACCTCTCTCTGCATGGGTTCAAGTCTCAGACTCTGCTAATTTGGGTGTGTGAGAAATGTTGCCAGTAGGTTGTTGTTAATCAGTGTTTCTTTCCATAGATTTTCTAGCTTCTTCCTGCACCATTATTACTTCCTGCCATGTAAAGCCTATTGTGTGCTGAAAAGTGGAGTTGAACCCTACAACAACAACAATAAGCCTTTCAATTACCTGTTTCATATTGACTTTTGATATTTCCTTTTTTTCCATGACATCTTTCACAAATCAGATGGAAAGATTGGACTATTTATATGATTGTATTACGTTCTCTAAAGAGTCGTTTAATAGACGGAAGACATTAGTTCAAAATCTTATTATATGTGCAAAAAAATCCTTTAGGAAACAGAGAGGAAAAATTATAGGAAACATTTCCAATTAAAAACAATCAAAACCTTACTCTTCAATTTCTTGTCTCAATTTATGGAACATACATGAATAATGCATGATACATAACTTTGATATTAATTTTCCGTTTATTTTTTTTTCATTTCTGTGGCAATATGTTTCCTACATTGTTCTTCTTATGCAATAATTTAACATCAGTGGTTTTTCTTTAAGTATTGTCATTTGTGAATATGTCCTGATAACATTATCCTCCAAATCCATTTGAATCTTATCAGTATTGAATTATGTATTTTGTCATTACTCCGAGCCTGGACCAATATATATATATATATATATATATATATATATATATATATATATATATATATATATATATTTACACAATGTTCAGCTGCTTGCGGTCTTCTTCTAATTCTGTTTCAAATAATGTCATTGATTGATGTTAATCCATCCGTATTTTATGACCTTTTGATGTATATCAATTCAGTGACTAAACGAATTGTATATATTCATCACTCACAGACTGAGGATGACTAATAACCAAAAATTGATATGCCAAATCATGTTTTCATCCATTCAGACATAAACGTATGCACATAAAGATTCATTAATCTTTAGATAAATACATGTATAGAAGTATTGGCACATGATATGTGTGTCATCAAGTTCTTTATTTTTCATGCAGACTATTCTTTTTAATGAAATACTGTCATCCATAACTAAGTGCTTTAAATGTATATTCTGTTCTTATGGATGTTACAGCTGACAAATAAAGTGGGTACTAAGCCCTTCATTCGAACCCTTTATCATATTATATCCTTGTGTTCTCCTTTATTACCCTTTCAATGAGTAATATCGTATTACTGATTTTTTTATATTTCTTCTTTTTCCTGACACCGTTCACAAAACAGTTGGTAAGTATTATATCTTGATATAATTGTATATCTTCTACTAAACAATCAATTAAGACAGAATAAAAGAGTAGAAAGTTTGATTTATGTGCAGAATTATTCCTAAGGAAATCTGAAAGGAAACATTAATGGAACAGATTCATAAGATTAAAGCTTTCTACACGACTTTGATTTAACTATTTCGTTCTTTATTTTATTTTCCTATTTTATTCTTCTAATTTTATTTGAGAGAATTTAAAAGATTGAGTGCTATCCAGCATGACTTTGATGATATATATCCATTCAGTGCCTGATCATTTAGTGTATTTTTATCAATTACATGCTGAATAGGACTAATAACCAGAAATTCATATTTATATACACATGATCATCCATGCATGCATGAACGTATGCACATAAAAATTCATAGATCTTTAGAGAAATATATGTATACAAGTATAGTCACATCATATGTGCGTCATGAAGTTCTTTATTTTACATGTTGACTGTTCTAGTTAGTGAAATATAGCCATCCATAAGTGGCTAAATTCTTTAAATATATATACTTCTTTTCTTATGGATGTTACAGCTGACAAGTAAAGATGATACTAAGCCCTCCATTCGAACCCTACATCATATTATATCCTTGTGTTCTCCTTTATTACCCTTTCAATGAGTAATATCGTATTACTGATTTTTTTATATTTCTTCTTTTTCCTGACACCGTTCACAAAACAGCTGGTAAGTATTATATCTTGATATAATTGTATTTCTTCTACTAAACAATCATTTAAGACAGAATAAAAGAGTAGAAAGTTTGATTTATGTGCAGAATTATTCCTAAGGAAATCTGAAAGGAAACATTAATGGAACAGATTCATAAGATTAATGCATTCTATATGAATTCCTTGAGATTAGTTTGTTAATTATCTCGAAGAGCTCTTTGCAGCTGGAACTCTCCGTGATCTTAGTACTTTAGTGGGATGATTTGGCTAAATGGACTCTGTTTGTGACGTTCGTCTTAGCGGCTTCGTAGATTTGTTTATGAATAGTGAGTCTCGTGGAAAGCCAAAGCCTCTGCTTTTCGGCAATGTCTTTTTGCAGTGCGAAGCTTTTCCCTAACACTGCTATACCATGGAGAACACTTTTTTTATTGATACTCTAAATTTGGTGGCTGGGGCATGTTTTTAAAGCAATGAACGCAGGTAGTTATCAAGTTGTTCCGCTGTTGGATGTAAGAAATTTGTGAGGTTTTCTTGGATGTCATGCATGATTTTGGTTCTATTTATCATACGGAGGTTTCTCTTAGTAGCAAATAGAGATGGAGGGTTAGTGACTGATACGTTGAGATGGCATACAATGCAGAGGTGATCCGATGCAAGTTCGTGGGATACAGGGGTGGATTGCAGAATATTATCATCAGTTCTATAAAGAAACCAATCTAAAATGTGACCAAGTTGATGGGTAGGTTGCTTAACTGACTGATTAAGATTGAAAACATGAATGGAATCTAGGAGTTTTGACATGTATGGTTTACTAGGACAGTCAAAGTGAAAGTTGAAATCTCCAAGAATAATTAGTTTGCCACCTATCGAATTTCCATACTCTAGAAGATTTGGAAACTGTTCCAAAAAGAGAGATTCAGACAGCTTGTTTTTTCTACTAGTTCAAACGATGTGTGGCAGGAATTGAAGGTTGTATTGTACTTAAGGCATTCGATCATGGAATTCTTTGTAATTACAGCAATTCCAACTCCGCGAGAGTTGCGGGGGAACGACGTGATGGAGTTATCGCTGGGTGTTAAATCTGCACACTTACATTCATCACTTGCGGAATGTAACCAAGTTTCTGTCAAGAAGAAGACGTCAATATTCTGGTCGTTGATAAAATTAACAAGTTCTGAGCGCTTTTCTGGTGATCCTACTGATTGAGCGTTGAACGATGCAATACGTAAGGGCATCCCAGGGACAGTTGACATAACGATTGACGATTTAATAGGAATTTGAACCAGGTTATTAAAATTAGCGGCATAGTTTTTAAGTTGTTTATCCGTTACGGGCGAAAGAGGGATAACTGGAATTCTTCTTCCTGTTCTACACCGGCCAGCTTTGAAAGAACGTTTCTTTTTTCGCTTCGGTTTACATTTAATTAATGAAGAATGTATTCCCGGTTCGTTTGGTCTTGAGCACAATGTAGTATCTAGAACCAAGGTGCGGTCATTTAATCCAATTAATGAGGGTCCGTCGTATTGTAAGCGGTCAATTGACGACGGTTTATTAAAAAACAAATGATGTTTACACATTGTGACAAAACCGCTGAGAAAAATTCTAATTCTCGTTTCCACAACAAAGAGATGAATTAACACATACGAACGGAACAGCCAATGCATGATGAAACACAATAATGTATACGATAATAGAAAACCAGCTTGAATATCATAAATATAGCACAAAATCGGAAGAGCCTATCTCGAGCAGTAAAGCGATGGCGGCCATCTTTCCGGACTGACTGAGTTGTCAAAAGCGCTCTGTTATGGATCACTGCCATCTCAGTACTGTCTGCATGGGTTCAAGCCTCAGAGTCTGCCAATTTGGGTGTGTGAGAAATAATGTTAGTAGCTCTTTGTTGGTCAGTGTTTCTTTCCATAGATTTTTCTGGCTTCTTCATTCACCTTTAATACTGGCTGCCATGTAAAGCATATTCTGTGCTGAAAAATGGTACTGAACGCTTGATCAACAACAGGAACCCATTCAATGACCTGTATCATATTGACTTTTGATATTTCTTTTCTTTCCATGACATCTTTCACAAAACAGATGGAAAGAACGGACTCTTTATATGATTGTATTATGTTCTTTAAGAGTCATTTAATAGACGGAAGAAATTAGTACAAAATCTTATTTTAGGTGCAAAAAGATCCCTTAGTACCCAGAGAGGCAAAATAATAGGAAACATTTCAAATAGAAAACAGTCATAACCATACTCTTCAATAACGTCTCTTAATTCATGGAACAGAGATGATTAATGCATTATATATATATATATATATATATATATATATATATATATATATATCATTGAAAATAATATTCCGTTTCTTTATTTTCATTTCTGTGGCAATATCTGGTTCATACATTGTTGTTCTAATGCAATAATTTAACATCAGTTTATTTTCTTTAATTATATTCATTTTGTGAATATGTCCTGATAACATTATCCTCCAAATCCATTGGAATCTCATCAGTATTGAATTATTTATTTTATCGTTACTCCGAGTCTGGACCAACATATATATCCAATGTTCAGTTGCTTGCTTTAGTCTTCTGATTCTGTTTGAAATAATGTCATTGATTGAAGTTTATCCAGCAGTATCTTATGACCTTTTGATGTTTATCAATTCAGTGCCGAAATGAATTGTATATTTTCATCACTTACAGACTGAAGATCACTAATAATCAGAAATTCATATTCCAATTCATTTTTCATCCATACAGACATATACGTATGCACATAAAGATTCATTATACTTTAGATAAATACATGTTTTGAAGTATTGGCACATCATATGTGTGTCATCAAATTCTTTATTTTTCATGCAGACTATTCATTTTAGTGAAATACTGCCATCCATAACAGGCTGAATGCTTTAAATGTATATACTTCAGTTCTTATGGAAGTTAAAGCTGACAAGTAAAGTCGATACTAAGCCCTCCATTCGATCCCTACATCATATTATATCATTGTGTTCTCCTCTATTACCATATCAATGAGTCATATCGTGTTACTGATTTTTTATATTTCTTCTTTTTCATGACTCCCTTCACAAAACAGCTTGTAAGTATTATCTCTTGATATAATTGTTTTACTTCTACTAAACAATCATCTAAGACAGAAGAAAATAGTAGATAGTTTGATTTTATGTGTAGAATTATTCCTAAGGAAATCTGAAAGGAAACATTAATGGAACATATTCATAAGATTAAAGCATTCTACATGACTATGATTTAACTATTTCATTGTTTGGTTTTGTGTTCCTATTTGATTCATCTAATTTTGTTTGAGGTAGGTTAAAAGATAGACTGCTATACAGCAGTATATTATGACTTTGCTGATATATATCCATTCAGTGCCTGATTATAATGTATTTTTATCAATTACATGCTGAATATGACTAATAACCAGACACTCTTATTTATATACACATGTTCATCCATGCATGCGTGAACGTATGCGCATAAATATTCATAAATCTTTAGATAAATAATATATGTATTCAAGTATAGTCTCATCATATGTGCGTCAAAAAGTTCTTTATTTTACATGCAGACTATTCTAGTGAATGAAATATAGCCATAGAATCTAATTGCATTAAAGGAATATACTTCTGTTATTAGAGACAACATGCCTGATAAGTAAAGTTGATACTATGTTAAACATTGGAACCCGACAGCATACTATATCATTGTGTTCCTCTCTATTACCCTTTGAATGGGGAGCCCAGAGTGACTGAGTTGTCAAAACCACTCTGTTATGGATCACTGCCATCTCAAATCTGTCTGCATGGGTTCAAGTCTCAGAGTCTGCCAATTTGGGTGTGGGAGAAATGTTGCCAGTAGGTTCTTGCTGGTCTTTGTTACGTTCAAGGGGTTTTTCTGGGTTCTTCCTCCACCATTGATAGTGGCCGCCATGGAAAGCCTATTCTGTGCTGAAAAATGGCGTTGAGCTCCACAGCAACAACATCAATTTCAGTCACCTGTATCATATTAACTTTTGATATTTCTTTTCTTTCCATGACATCTTTCACAAAACAGATGGAAATAATGGACTCTTTATATGACTGTATTATGTTCTCTAGAGTCCTTTAATACACCGAAGAAATTAGTACAACATCTATCTTTTTTTTTGTGCACAAATATCCCTTATGACATAGAGAGGAAAAATATTAAGAAACATTTCAAACGGAAGACAGTGATAACCTTACTCTTCAATAACTTGTCTTAATTCATGGAACAAGGATGGTTAATGCATTATACATAATGATATTACGGTTATTTTATTTCCCTTTCGGTGGCAATATTTGGTTCATATATTGTTGTTCTAATGCAACAATTTAACATCAGTGTATTTTCTATAATTATTGTCATTTTGTGAATATGTCCTGATAGCATTCTCCTCCACATCCATTGGAATCTCATCAGTATTGTTATTTATTTTATCATTACTCCGAGTTTGGACCACCATATATATCCAATGTTCAGTTACATGCTTTAGGCTTCTAATTCTGTTTGAAATAATGTGATTGATTGACGTTTATCCAGAAGTATTTTATGACCTTTTGATGTATATCAATTCAGTGCCTAAATGAATTGGATATTTTCATCACTCATAGACTGGAGACGACTAATAACCAGAAATTGATACCCCCATTCATTTTTTCAACCATGCAGACATATACGTATGCACATAAAGATTCTTTGATCTTTAGAGAAATGTATGTATTGAAGTATTGGCACATGATATGTGTGTCATCACGTTCTTTTTATTTAATGCAGACTATTATTTTTAGTGAAATATTGCCATCCATAACTAGCTGAATGCTTTAATTGTATATACTTCTGTTCATATGGATGTTACAGCTGACAAGTAAAGTTCATACTAAGCCCTCCATTAGAACCAAACATCATATGTTATCATTGTGTTCTCCTCTATTACTCTTTCAATGAGTCATATCGTATTACTGATTTTTGATATTTCTTCTTTTGCATGACACCCTTCACAAAAAAGTTCGTAAGTATTATCTCTTGATATAATTGTATTTCTTCTACTAAACAATCATTTAAGACAGATGAAAAGAGTAGTAAGTTTGATTTTATGTGCAGAATTATTTCTAAGGAAATCTGAAAGGAAAAAAGAATGGAACAGATTGATAAGATTAAAGCATTCTACCTGACTTTGATCTAACTATTTCATTGTTTGTTTCTTTTACTATTTTTTTCATCTAATTTTTTGTTTGAGGTAGTTTAAAAGATTCACTGGTATCCAGCAGTATATTATGACTTTGCTGATATATATCCATTCAGTGCCTGATTATATAATGTATTTTTATCAATTACATGCTGAATATGACTAATAACCAGAAATTCATATTTATATACACATGTTCATCCATGCATGCATTAACGTATGCAGATAAATATTCATTAATCTTAAGATAAATATATGTATTCAGGTATAGTCACATCATATGTGCGTCATCAAGTTCTTTATTGTACATGCAGACTATTCTAGTTAGTGAAATATAGCCATATAAACTAATTGCATTAAAGGAATATACTTCTGTTATTATAGACCATATGCCTGAAAAGTAAACTTGATACTATGCTAAACATTGGAGCCCCACAGCATACTATATCATTGTGTTCCTCTCTATTACCCTTTGAATGGGGTGCCCAGAGTGACTGAGTTGTCAAAAGCACTCTATTAGCGATTGCTGTCATCGCACCTCTCTCTGCATGGGTTCAAGTCTCAGAGTCTCCCAGTTTGGGTGTGTGAGAAATGTTGCCAGTAGGTTCTTGCAGGTCTTTGTTACTTTCGAGGGATTTTTCTGGGTTCTTCCTCCACCATTAATAGTGGCCGCCATGGAAAGCCTATTCTGTGCTGAAAAAGGGCGTTGAGCCCCACAACAACAACAACCCTTTCAATGAGCTGTATCATAATGACTTTTGATATTTCTTTTCTTTCCATGACATCTTTCACAAAACAGATAGAAATAATGGACTCTTTATATGACTGTATTATGTTCTCTAGAGTCCTTTAATACACCAAAGAAATTAGTACAACATCTATCTTTTTTTTGTGCACAAATATCTCTTATGACACCGAGAGGAAAAATAATAAGAAACATTTCAAACGGAAGACAGTGATAACCTTACTCTTCAATAACTTCTCTTAATTCATGGAACAAGGATGATTAATGCATTATACATAATAATATTCCGGTTATTTTATTTCCCTTTCGGTGGCAATATTTGGTTCATACATTGTTGTTCTAATGCAACTATTTAACATCATGGTATTTTCTATAATTATTGTCATTTTGTGAATATGTCCTAATAACAATCTTCTCCAAACCCATTGGAATCTCATCAGTATTGAGTTATTTATTTTATCATTACTCCGAGTCTGGACCACCATATATATACAATGTTCAGATCCATGCTTTAGACTTCTAATTCTGTTTGAAATAATGTGATTGATTGAAGTTTATGCAGAAGTATTTTATGACCTTTCGATGTATATCAATTCAGTGCCTAAATGAATTGGATATTTTCATCACTCATACACTGAAGACGACTAATAACCAGAAATTCATACCCCAATTCATTTTTTCATCCATGCAGACATATACGTATGCACATAAAGATTCTTTGATAATTTAGATAAATATATGTATTGAAGAATTGGCACTTGATATGTGTGTCATCAAGTTGTTTTTGTTTAATGCAGACTATTATTTTTAGTGAAATACTGCCATCCATAACTGGCTGAATGCTTTAATTGTATATACTTCTGTTCATATGGATGTTACAGCTGACAAGTAAAGTTCATACTAAGCCCTTCATTAGAACCCAACATCATATTATATCATTGTGTTCTCCTATATTACTCTTTCAATGAGTCATATCGTATTACTGATTTTTGATATTTCTTTTTCATGACATCCTTCACAAAACAGTTGGTAAGTATTATCTCTTGATATAATTGTATTTCTTCTACTAAACAATCATTTAAGACAGATGAAAAGAGTAGAAAGTTTGATTTTATGTGCAGAATTATTTCTAAGGAAATTTGAAAGGACACACCAATGGAACAGATTCATAAGGTTAAAGCATTCTACATGACTTTGATTTAACTATTTAATTGTTTGGGGTTCTTCTTACTATTTGATTCATCTAATTTTGTTTGAGGTAGTTTAAAAGATCCACTGCTATCCAACAGTATATTATGACTTTGCTGATATGTATCCATTCAGTGCCTGATCATATGGTGTATTTTTATAAATTACATGCTGAAAATGACTAATAACCAGAAATTCTTATGTATATACAGATGTTCATCCATGGATGCATGAACGTATGCACTTAAATATTCATAAATCTTTGGATCAATATATGTACACAAGTATAGTCCCATCATATGTGTGTCATCAAGTTCTTTACTTATATGCACACTATTCTAGTTAGTGAAATATAGCCATATAAACTAATTGCATTAAAGGAATATACTTCTGTTATTATAGACCATATACCTGATAAGGAAAGTTGATAGTATGCTAAACATTGGAGACCGACAGCATACTATATCATTGGGTTCCTATATATTACCCTTGAATGGGGAGCACAAAGTAACTGATTTGTGAAAAACGTTATGTTATGCTTCACTGCGATCTCACCTCTCTCTGCATGGGTTCAAGTCTCAGAGTCTGCTAATTTGGGTGTGTGAGAAATGTTGCCAGTAGGTTGTTGTTAATCAGTGTTTCTTTCCATAGATTTTCTAGCTTCTTCCTGCACCATTATTACTTCCTGCCATGTAAAGCCTATTGTGTGCTGAAAAGTGGAGTTGAACCCTACAACAACAACAATAAGCCTTTCAATTACCTGTTTCATATTGACTTTTGATATTTCCTTTTTTTCCATGACATCTTTCACAAATCAGATGGAAAGATTGGACTATTTATATGATTGTATTACGTTCTCTAAAGAGTCGTTTAATAGACGGAAGACATTAGTACAAAATCTTATTATATGTGCAAAAAAATCCTTTAGGAAACAGAGAGGAAAAATTATAGGAAACATTTCCAATTAAAAACAATCAAAACCTTACTCTTCAATTTCTTGTCTCAATTTATGGAAAATAGATGAATAATGCATGATACATAACTTTGATATTAATTTTCCGTTTATTTTATTTTCATTTCTGTGGCAATATCTGTTTCCTACATTGTTCTTCTTATGCAATAATTTAACATCAGTGGTTTTTCTTTAAGTATTGTCATTTGTGAATATGTCCTGATAACATTATCCTCCAAATCCATTTGAATCTTATCAGTATTGAGTTATTTATTTTATCATTACTCCGAGTCTGGACCACCATATATATACAATGTTCAGATCCATGCTTTAGACTTCTAATTCTGTTTGAAATAATGTGATTGATTGAAGTTTATCCAGAAGTATTTTATGACCTTTTGATGTATATCAATTCAGTGCCTAAATGAATTGGATATTTTCATCACTCATACACTGAAGACGACTAATAACCAGAAATTCATACCCCAATTCATTTTTTCATCCATGCAGACATATACGTATGCACATAAAGATTCTTTGATAATTTAGATAAATATATGTATTGAAGAATTGACACTTGATATGTGTGTCATCAAGTTGTTTTTGTTTAATGCAGACTATTATTTTTAGTGAAATACTGCCATCCATAACTGGCTGAATGCTTTAATTGTATATACTTCTGTTCATATGGATGTTACAGCTGACAAGTAAAGTTCATACTAAGCCCTTCATTAGAACCCAACATCATATTATATCATTGTGTTCTCCTCTATTACTCTTTCAATGAGTCATATCGTATTACTGATTTTTGATATTTCTTCTTTTTCATGACACCCTTCACAAAAAAGTGTCTAAGTATTATCTCTTGATATAATTGTATTTCTTCTACTAAACAATCATTTAAGACAGATGAAAAGAGTAGAAAGTTTGATTTTATGTGCAGAATTATTTCTAAGGAAATCTGAAAGGACACACTAATGGAACAGATTCATAAGGTTAAAGCATTCTACATGACTTTGATTTAACTATTTAATTGTTTGGGGTTCTTCTTACTATTTGATTCATCTAATTTTGTTTGAGGTAGTTTAAAAGATCCACTGCTATCCAACAGTATATTATGACTTTGCTGATATGTATCCATTCAGTGCCTGATCATATGGTGTATTTTTATAAATTACATGCTGAAAATGACTAATAACCAGAAATTCTTATGTATATACAGATGTTCATCCATGGATGCATGAACGTATGCACTTAAATATTCATAAATCTTTGGATCAATATATGTACACAAGTATAGTCCCATCATATGTGTGTCATCAAGTTCTTTACTTACATGCACACTATTCTGGTTAGTGAAATATAGCCATATAAACTAATTGCATTAAAGGAATATACTTCTGTTATTATAGACCGTACACCTGATAAGGAAAGTTGATACTATGCTAAACATTGGAGACCGACAGCATACTATATCATTGGGTTCCTATTTATTACCCTTTGAATGGGGAGCACAAAGTAACTGATTTGTGAAAAACGTTATGTTATGCTTCACTGCGATCTCACCTCTCTCTGCATGGGTTCAAGTCTCAGAGTCTGCTAATTTGGGTGTGTGAGAAATGTTGCCAGTAGGTTGTTGTTAATCAGTGTTTCTTTCCATAGATTTTCTAGCTTCTTCCTGCACCATTATTACTTCCTGCCATGTAAAGCCTATTGTGTGCTGAAAAGTGGAGTTGAACCCTACAACAACAACAATAAGCCTTTCAATTACCTGTTTCATATTGACTTTTGATATTTCCTTTTTTTCCATGACATCTTTCACAAATCAGATGGAAAGATTGGACTATTTATATGATTGTATTACGTTCTCTAAAGAGTCGTTTAATAGACGGAAGACATTAGTTCAAAATCTTATTATATGTGCAAAAAAATCCTTTAGGAAACAGAGAGGAAAAATTATAGGAAACATTTCCAATTAAAAACAATCAAAACCTTACTCTTCAATTTCTTGTCTCAATTTATGGAAAATACATGAATAATGCATGATACATAACTTTGATATTAATTTTCCGTTTATTTTTTTTTCATTTCTGTGGCAATATGTTTCCTACATTGTTCTTCTTATGCAATAATTTAACATCAGTGGTTTTTCTTTAAGTATTGTCATTTGTGAATATGTCCTGATAACATTATCCTCCAAATCCATTTGAATCTTATCAGTATTGAATTATGTATTTTGTCATTACTCCGAGCCTGGACCAATATATATATATATATATATATATATATATATATATATATATATATATATATATATATATATATATATATATATATATATATATATATTTACACAATGTTCAGCTGCTTGCGGTCTTCTTCTAATTCTGTTTCAAATAATGTCATTGATTGATGTTAATCCATCCGTATTTTATGACCTTTTGATGTATATCAATTCAGTGACTAAACGAATTGTATATATTCATCACTCACAGACTGAGGATGACTAATAACCAAAAATTGATATGCCAAATCATGTTTTCATCCATTCAGACATAAACGTATGCACATAAAGATTCATTAATCTTTAGATAAATACATGTATAGAAGTATTGGCACATGATATGTGTGTCATCAAGTTCTTTATTTTTCATGCAGACTATTCTTTTTAATGAAATACTGTCATCCATAACTAAGTGCTTTAAATGTATATTCTGTTCTTATGGATGTTACAGCTGACAAATAAAGTGGGTACTAAGCCCTTCATTCGAACCCTTTATCATATTATATCCTTGTGTTCTCCTTTATTACCCTTTCAATGAGTAATATCGTATTACTGATTTTTTTATATTTCTTCTTTTTCCTGACACCGTTCACAAAACAGTTGGTAAGTATTATATCTTGATATAATTGTATATCTTCTACTAAACAATCAATTAAGACAGAATAAAAGAGTAGAAAGTTTGATTTATGTGCAGAATTATTCCTAAGGAAATCTGAAAGGAAACATTAATGGAACAGATTCATAAGATTAAAGCTTTCTACACGACTTTGATTTAACTATTTCGTTCTTTATTTTATTTTCCTATTTTATTCTTCTAATTTTATTTGAGAGAATTTAAAAGATTGAGTGCTATCCAGCATGACTTTGATGATATATATCCATTCAGTGCCTGATCATTTAGTGTATTTTTATCAATTACATGCTGAATAGGACTAATAACCAGAAATTCATATTTATATACACATGATCATCCATGCATGCATGAACGTATGCACATAAAAATTCATAGATCTTTAGAGAAATATATGTATACAAGTATAGTCACATCATATGTGCGTCATGAAGTTCTTTATTTTACATGTTGACTGTTCTAGTTAGTGAAATATAGCCATCCATAAGTGGCTAAATTCTTTAAATATATATACTTCTTTTCTTATGGATGTTACAGCTGACAAGTAAAGATGATACTAAGCCCTCCATTCGAACCCTACATCATATTATATCCTTGTGTTCTCCTTTATTACCCTTTCAATGAGTAATATCGTATTACTGATTTTTTTATATTTCTTCTTTTTCCTGACACCGTTCACAAAACAGCTGGTAAGTATTATATCTTGATATAATTGTATTTCTTCTACTAAACAATCATTTAAGACAGAATAAAAGAGTAGAAAGTTTGATTTATGTGCAGAATTATTCCTAAGGAAATCTGAAAGGAAACATTAATGGAACAGATTCATAAGATTAATGCATTCTATATGAATTCCTTGAGATTAGTTTGTTAATTATCTCGAAGAGCTCTTTGCAGCTGGAACTCTCCGTGATCTTAGTACTTTAGTGGGATGATTTGGCTAAATGGACTCTGTTTGTGACGTTCGTCTTAGCGGCTTCGTAGATTTGTTTATGAATAGTGAGTCTCGTGGAAAGCCAAAGCCTGCTTTTCGGCAATGTCTTTTTGCAGTGCGAAGCTTTTCCCTAACACTGCTATACCATGGAGAACACTTTTTTATTGATACTCTAAATTTGGTGGCTGGGGCATGTTTTTAAAGCAATGAACGCAGGTAGTTATCAAGTTGTTCTGCTGTTGGATGTAAGAAATTTGTGAGGTTTTCTTGGATGTCATGCATGATTTTGGTTCTATTTATCATACGGAGGTTTCTCTTAGTAGCAAATAGAGATGGAGGGTTAGTGACTGATACGTTGAGATGACATACAATGCAGAGGTGATCCGATGCAAGTTCGTGGGATACAGGGGTGGATTGCAGAATATTATCATCAGTTCTATAAAGAAACCAATCTAAAATGTGACCAAGTTGATGGGTAGGTTGCTTAACTGACTGATTAAGATTGAAAACATGAATGGAATCTAGGAGTTTTGACATGTATGGTTTACTAGGACAGTCAAAGTGAAAGTTGAAATCTCCAAGAATAATTAGTTTGCCACCTATCGAATTTCCATACTCTAGAAGATTTGGAAACTGCTCCAAAAAGAGAGATTCAGACAGCTTGTTTTTTCTACTAGTTCAAACGATGTGTGGCAGGAATTGAAGGTTGTATTGTACTTAAGGCATTCGATCATGGAATTCTTTGTAATTACAGCAATTCCAACTCCGCGAGAGTTGCGGGGGAACGACGTGATGGAGTTATCGCTGGGTGTTAAATCTGCACACTTACATTCATCACCTGCGAAATGTAACGAAGTTTCTGTCAAGAAGAAGACGTCAATATTCTGGTTGTTGATAAAATTAACAAGTTCTGAGCGCTTTGCCGGTGATCCTACTGATTGAGCGTTGAATTATGCAATACGTAAAGGCATCCCAGGGACAGTTGACATAACGATTGACGATTTAATAGGAATTTGAACCAGGTTATTAAAATTAACGGCATTGTTTTTAAGTTGTTTATCCATTACGGGCGAAAGAGGGATAACGGGAATTCTTCTTCTTCTTCTACGCTGGCCAGCATTGAAAGAATGTTTCTTTTTTCGCTTCCGTTTACATTTAATTAATGATGAATGTATTCCCGGTTCGTTTAGTCTTGAGCACAATGTAGTATCTAGAACCAAGGTGCGGTCATTTATTCCAATTAATGAGGGTCCGTCGTATTGTAAGCGGTCACTTGACGGCGGTTTATTCAAAAACAAATGACGTTTACACATTGTGACAAAACCGTTGAGAAAAATTCTAATTCTCGTTTCCAAAACAAAGACATGAATCAACACATACGAACGGAACAGCCAATGCATGATGAAACACAATAATGTATACGATGATAGAGAACCAGCTTGAATATCATAAATAGAGCACAAAATCGGAAGAGCCTATCTCGAGCAGTAAATCGATGGCGGCCATCTTTCCGGACTGACTGAGTTGTCAAAAGCGCTCTGTTATGGATCACTGCCATCTCAGCTCTGTCTGCATGGGTTCAAATTTCACAGTCTGCCAATTTGGGTGTGTGAGAAATGTTGTTAGTAGCTCTTTGTTGGTCAGTGTTTCTTTCCATAGATTTTTCTGGCTTCTTCATTCACCTTTAATATTGTATGCCATGTAAAGCATATTCTGTGCTGAAAAATGGTGCTGAACGCTTGATCAACAACAGGAACCCATTCAATGACCTGTATCATATTGACTTTTGATATTTCTTTTCTTTCCATGACATCTTTCACAAAACAGATGGAAAGAACGGACTCTTTATATGATTGTATTATGTTCCCTAAAGAGTCATTTAATAGACGGAAGAAATTAGTACAAAATCTTATTTTAGGTGCAAAAAGATCCCTTAGTACCCCAGAGAGGAACAATAATAGGAAAAATTTCAAATACAAAACAGTCATAACCTTACTCTTCAATAACTTATCTTAATACATGGAACAGAGATGATTAATGCATTGTACATATCTTTGATGATAATATTTGTTTTTTTTTCATTTTCATTTCTGTGGCAATATCTGGTTCATACATTGTTGTTCTAATGCAATAATTTAACATCAGTTTCTTTTCTTTAATTATTGTCATTTTGTGATTATGTCCTGATAACATTATCCTCCAAATCCATTGGAATCTCATCAGTATTGAATTATTTATTTTGTCATTACTTCGAGTTTGGACCAACATATATATCCAATGTTCAGTTGCTTGCTTTAGTCTTCTATTTCTGTTTGAAATAATGTGATTGATTGAAGTTTATCCAGCAGTATCATATCACCTTTTGATGTATATCAATTCAGTGCCGAAATGAATTGTATATTTTCATCACTTAGATAAATATATGTATTCAAGTATAGTCTCATCATATTTGCGTCAAAAAGTTCTTTATTTTACATGCAGACTATTCTAGTGAGTGAAATATAGCCATAGAATCTAATTGCATTAAATGAATATACTTCTGTTATTAGACATCACATGCATGATAAGTAAAGTTGATACTATGTTAAACATTGGAGCCCGACAGCATACTATATCATTGTGTTCCTCTCTATTACCCTTTGAATGGGGAGCCCAGAGTGACTGAGTTGACAAAAGCACTCTGTTATGGATCACTGCCATCTCAAATCTGTCTGCATGGGTTCAAGTCTCAGAGTCTGCCAATTTGGGTGCGGGAGAAATGTTGCCAGTAGGTTCTTGCTGGTCTTTGTTACTTTCGAGGGATTTTTCTGGGTTCTTCCTCCGCCATTAATAGTGGCCGCCATGGAAAGCCTATTCTGTGCTGAAAAAGGGCGTTGAGCCGCACAACAACAACAACCCTTTCAATGACCTGTATCATATTGACTTTAGATATTTCTTTTCTTTCCATGACATCTTTCACAAAACAGATAGAAATAATAAACTCTTTATATGACAGTATTATGATCTCTCGAGTCCTTTAATACACCGAAGAAATTAGTACAACATCTATCTTTTTTTGTGTGCACAAATATCCCTTATCACACAGAGAGGAAAAATAATAAGAAACATTTCAAACGGAAGACAGTGATAACCTTACTCTTCAATAACTTCTCAAAATTAATGGAACAAGGATGATTACTGCATTATACATAATAATATTCCGGTTATTTTATTTCCCTTTCGGTGGCAATATTTGGTTCATACATTGTTGTTCTAATGCAACAATTTAACATCAGTGTATTTTCTATAATTATTGTCATTTTGTGAATATGTCCTAATAACATTCTCCTCCAAACCCATTGGAATCTCATCAGTATTGAGTTATTTATTTTATCATTACTCCGAGTCTGGACCACCATATATATACAATGTTCAGATCCATGCTTTAGACTTCTAATTCTGTTTGAAATAATGTGATTGATTGAAGTTTATCCAGAAGTATTTTATGACCTTTTGATGTATATCAATTCAGTGCCTAAATGAATTGGATATTTTCATCACTCATACACTGAAGACGACTAATAACCAGAAATTCATACCCCAATTCATTTTTTCATCCATTCAGACATAAACGTATGCACATAAAGATTCATTAATCTTTAGATAAATACATGTATAGAAGTATTGGCACATGATATGTGTGTCATCAAGTTCTTTATTTTTCATGCAGACTATTCTTTTTAATGAAATACTGTCATCCATAACTAAGTGCTTTAAATGTATATTCTGTTCTTATGGATGTTACAGCTGACAAATAAAGTGGGTACTAAGCCCTCCATTCGAACCCTTTATCATATTATATCCTTGTGTTCTCCTTTATTACCCTTTCAATGAGTAATATCGTATTACTGATTTTTTTATATTTCTTCTTTTTCCTGACACCGGTCACAAAACAGTTGGTAAGTATTATATCTTGATATAATTGTATTTCTTCTACTAAACAATCAATTAAGACAGAATAAAAGAGTAGAAAGTTTGATTTATGTGCAGAATTATTCCTAAGGAAATCTGAAAGGAAACATTAATGGAACAGATTCATAAGATTAAAGCTTTCTACACGACTTTGATTTAACTATTTCGTTCTTTATTTTATTTTCCTATTTTATTCTTCTAATTTTATTTGAGAGAATTTAAAAGATTGAGTGCTATCCAGCATGACTTTGATGATATATATCCATTCAGTGCCTGATCATTTAGTGTATTTTTATCAATTACATGCTGAATAGGACTAATAACCAGAAATTCATATTTATATACACATGATCATCCATGCATGCATGAACGTATGCACATAAAAATTCATAGATCTTTAGAGAAATATATGTATACAAGTATAATCACATCATATGTGCGTCATGAAGTTCTTTATTTTACATGTTGACTGTTCTAGTTAGTGAAATATAGCCATCCATAAGTGGCTAAATTCTTTAAATATATATACTTCTTTTCTTATGGATGTTACAGCTGACAAGTAAAGATGATACTAAGCCCTCCATTCGAACCCTACATCATATTATATCCTTGTGTTCTCCTTTATTACCCTTTCAATGAATAATATCGTATTACTGATTTTTTTATATTTCTTCTTTTTCCTGACACCGTTCACAAAACAGCTAGTAAGTATTATATCTTGATATAATTGTATTTCTTCTACTAAACAATCATTTAAGACAGAATAAAAGAGTAGAAAGTTTGATTTATGTGCAGAATTATTCCTAAGGAAATCTGAAAGGAAACATTAATGGAACAGATTCATAAGATTAATGCATTCTATATGATTTCCTTGAGATTAGTTTGTTAATTATCTCGAAGAGCTCTTTGCAGCTGGAACTCTCCGTGATCTTAGTACTTTAGTGGGATGATTTGGCTAAATGGACTCTGTTTGTGACGTTCGTCTTAGCGGCTTCGTAGATTTGTTTATGAATAGTGAGTCTCGTGGAAAGCAAAAGCCTCTGCTTTTCGGCAATGTCTTTTTGCAGTGCGAAGCTTTTCCCTAACACTGCTATACCATGGAGAACACTTTTTTATTGATACTCTAAATTTGGTGGCTGGGGCATGTTTTTAAAGCAATGAACGCAGGTAGTTATCAAGTTGTTCCGCTGTTGGATGTAAGAAATTTGTGAGGTTTTCTTGGATGTCATGCATGATTTTGGTTCTATTTATCATACGGAGGTTTCTCTTAGTAGCAAATAGAGATGGAGGGTTAGTGACTGATACGTTGAGATGGCATACAATGCAGAGGTGATCCGATGCAAGTTCGTGGGATACAGGGGTGGATTGCAGAATATTATCATCAGTTCTATAAAGAAACCAATCTAAAATGTGACCAAGTTGATGGGTAGGTTGCTTAACTGACTGATTAAGATTGAAAACATGAATGGAATCTAGGAGTTTTGACATGTATGGTTTACTAGGACAGTCAAAGTGAAAGTTGAAATCTCCAAGAATAATTAGTTTGCCACCTATCGAATTTCCATACTCTAGAAGATTTGGAAACTGCTCCAAAAAGAGAGATTCAGACAGCTTGTTTTTTCTACTAGTTCAAACGATGTGTGGCAGGAATTGAAGGTTGTATTGTACTTAAGGCATTCGATCATGGAATTCTTTGTAATTACAGCAATTCCAACTCCGCGAGAGTTGCGGGGGAACGACGTGATGGAGTTATCGCTGGGTGTTAAATCTGCACACTTACATTCATCACCTGCGAAATGTAACGAAGTTTCTGTCAAGAAGAAGACGTCAATATTCTGGTTGTTGATAAAATTAACAAGTTCTGAGCGCTTTGCCGGTGATCCTACTGATTGAGCGTTGAATTATGCAATACGTAAAGGCATCCCAGGGACAGTTGACATAACGATTGACGATTTAATAGGAATTTGAACCAGGTTATTAAAATTAACGGCATTGTTTTTAAGTTGTTTATCCATTACGGGCGAAAGAGGGATAACGGGAATTCTTCTTCTTCTTCTACGCTGGCCAGCATTGAAAGAATGTTTCTTTTTTCGCTTCCGTTTACATTTAATTAATGATGAATGTATTCCCGGTTCGTTTAGTCTTGAGCACAATGTAGTATCTAGAACCAAGGTGCGGTCATTTATTCCAATTAATGAGGGTCCGTCGTATTGTAAGCGGTCACTTGACGGCGGTTTATTCAAAAACAAATGACGTTTACACATTGTGACAAAACCGTTGAGAAAAATTCTAATTCTCGTTTCCAAAACAAAGACATGAATCAACACATACGAACGGAACAGCCAATGCATGATGAAACACAATAATGTATACGATGATAGAGAACCAGCTTGAATATCATAAATAGAGCACAAAATCGGAAGAGCCTATCTCGAGCAGTAAATCGATGGCGGCCATCTTTCCGGACTGACTGAGTTGTCAAAAGCGCTCTGTTATGGATCACTGCCATCTCAGCTCTGTCTGCATGGGTTCAAATTTCACAGTCTGCCAATTTGGGTGTGTGAGAAATGTTGTTAGTAGCTCTTTGTTGGTCAGTGTTTCTTTCCATAGATTTTTCTGGCTTCTTCATTCACCTTTAATATTGTATGCCATGTAAAGCATATTCTGTGCTGAAAAATGGTGCTGAACGCTTGATCAACAACAGGAACCCATTCAATGACCTGTATCATATTGACTTTTGATATTTCTTTTCTTTCCATGACATCTTTCACAAAACAGATGGAAAGAACGGACTCTTTATATGATTGTATTATGTTCCCTAAAGAGTCATTTAATAGACGGAAGAAATTAGTACAAAATCTTATTTTAGGTGCAAAAAGATCCCTTAGTACCCAGAGAGGAACAATAATAGGAAAAATTTCAAATACAAAACAGTCATAACCTTACTCTTCAATAACTTATCTTAATACATGGAACAGAGATGATTAATGCATTGTACATATCTTTGATGATAATATTTGTTTTTTTTTCATTTTCATTTCTGTGGCAATATCTGGTTCATACATTGTTGTTCTAATGCAATAATTTAACATCAGTTTCTTTTCTTTAATTATTGTCATTTTGTGATTATGTCCTGATAACATTATCCTCCAAATCCATTGGAATCTCATCAGTATTGAATTATTTATTTTGTCATTACTTCGAGTTTGGACCAACATATATATCCAATGTTCAGTTGCTTGCTTTAGTCTTCTATTTCTGTTTGAAATAATGTGATTGATTGAAGTTTATCCAGCAGTATCATATCACCTTTTGATGTATATCAATTCAGTGCCGAAATGAATTGTATATTTTCATCACTTAGATAAATATATGTATTCAAGTATAGTCTCATCATATTTGCGTCAAAAAGTTCTTTATTTTACATGCAGACTATTCTAGTGAGTGAAATATAGCCATATAATCTAATTGCATTAAATGAATATACTTCTGTTATTAGACACCACATGCATGATAAGTAAAGTTGATACTATGTTAAACATTGGAGCCCGACAGCATACTATATCATTGTGTTCCTCTCTATTACCCTTTGAATGGGGAGCCCAGAGTGACTGAGTTGACAAAAGCACTCTGTTATGGATCACTGCCATCTCAAATCTGTCTGCATGGGTTCAAGTCTCAGAGTCTGCCAATTTGGGTGTGGGAGAAATGTTGCCAGTAGGTTCTTGCTGGTCTTTGTTACTTTCGAGGGATTTTTCTGGGTTCTTCCTCCGCCATTAATAGTGGCCGCCATGGAAAGCCTATTCTGTGCTGAAAAAGGGCGTTGAGCCGCACAACAACAACAACCCTTTCAATGACCTGTATCATATTGACTTTTGATATTTCTTTTCTTTCCATGACATCTTTCACAAAACAGATAGAAATAATGGACTCTTTATATGACAGTATTATGATCTCTCGAGTCCTTTAATACACCGAAGAAATTAGTACAACATCTATCTTTTTTTGTGTGCACAAATATCCCTTATCACACAGAGAGGAAAAATAATAAGAAGCATTTCTAACGGAAGACAGTGATAACCTTACTCTTCAATAACTTCTCAAAATTAATGGAACAAGGATGATTACTGCATTATACATAATAATATTCCGGTTATTTTATTTCCCTTTCGGTGGCAATATTTGGTTCATACATTGTTGTTCTAATGCAACAATTTAACATCAGTGTATTTTCTATAATTATTGTCATTTTGTGAATATGTCCTAATAACATTCTCCTCCAAACCCATTGGAATCTCATCAGTATTGAGTTATTTATTTTATCATTACTCCGAGTCTGGACCACCATATATATACAATGTTCAGATCCATGCTTTAGACTTCTAATTCTGTTTGAAATAATGTGATTGATTGAAGTTTATCCAGAAGTATTTTATGACCTTTTGATGTATATCAATTCAGTGCCTAAATGAATTGGATATTTTCATCACTCATACACTGAAGACGACTAATAACCAGAAATTCATACCCCAATTCATTTTTTCATCCATGCAGACATATACGTATGCACATAAAGATTCTTTGATAATTTAGATAAATATATGTATTGAAGAATTGGAACATGATATGTGTGTCATCAAGTTGTTTTTGTTTAATGCAGACTATTATTTTTAGTGAAATACTGCCATCCATAACTGGCTGAATGCTTTAATTGTATATACTTCTGTTCATATGGATGTTACAGCTGACAAGTAAAGTTCATACTGAGCCCTCCATTAGAACCCAACATCATATTATATCATTGTGTTCTCTATTACTCTTTCAATGAGTCATATCGTATTACTGATTTTTGATATTTCTTCTTTTTCATGACACCCTTCACAAAACAGCGTGTAAGTATTATCTCTTTATATAATTGTATTACTTCTACTAAACAATCATTTAAAACAGATGAAAAGAGTAGAAAGTTTGATTTTATGCGCAGAATTATTTCTAAGGAAATCTGAAAGGAAACACTAATGGAACAGATTCATAAGATAAAAGCATTATACATGACTTTGATTTCACTATGTAATTGTTTGGGGTTCGTTTTACTATTTGATTCATCTAATTTTGTTTGAGGTAGTTTAAAAGATTGGGTGCTATCCAACAGTATATTATGACTTTGCTTATATGTATCCATTCAGTGCCTGATTATACAATGTATTTTTATCAAGTACATGCTGAATATGACTAATAACCAGAAATTCATATTTATATACACATGTTCATCCATGCATGCATTAACGTATGGACATAAGTATTCATAAATCTTTAGATAAATATATGTATACAAGTATAGTCACATCATATTTGCGTCCTCAAGTTCTTTATTGTACATGCAGACTATTCTAGTTAGTGAAATATAGCCATATAAACTAATTGCATTAAAGGAATATACTTCTGTTATTATAGACCATATACCTGAAAAGTAAAGTTGATACTATGCTAAACATTGGAGCCCCACAGCATACTATATAATTATTTTCCTCTCTATTACCCTTTGAATGGGGTGTCCAGAGTAACTGAGTTGTCAAAAGCACTCTGTTATGGATTGCTGCCATCTCACATCTCTCTGCATGGGTTCAAGTCTCAGAGTCTCCCAGTTTGGGTGTGTGAGAAATGTTGCCAGTAGGTTCTTGTTGGTGAGTGTTTCTTTCCAGGGATTTTTCTGGCTTTTTCCTCCACCATTAATACTGGCTGCCATGTAAAGCCTATTGCGTGCTGAAACATGGCGTTGAACCATAGAACAACAACAATAAGCCTTTCAATCAACTGTTTCATTTTGACTTTTGATATTTCTTTTATTTACGTGACTTCTTCCACAAAACAGATGGAAGTAATGGACTCTTTATATGATTGTATTATGTTCTCTAAAGAGTCATTTAATAGATGGAAGAAATTAGTATAAAATCTTACTTTATGTGCAAAAAAATCCCTTACGAAACAGAGAGGCAAAATAAGTTATTTGTCTTTAAGTATTGTCATTTTGTGAATATGTCCTGATAACATTATCCTCCAAATCCATTGGAATCTTATCAGTATTGAATTATGTATTTTATCATTACTCCGAGTCTGGACCAACATATATATATATATATATATATATATATATATATATATATATATATATATATATATATATATATATATATATATATACAATGTTCAGTTGCTTGCTGTATTCTTCAAATTCTGTTTGAAATAATGTCATTGATTGATGTTAATCCATCCGTATTGTAACAGAATTGTTACCGAAAGGATGGTGGATTAAATGAACAACACAAACACAATATGTGAAAGAAAATATAAATTTATGAAATAAATTATTAATGAAAAATAATGATGTATCAACACAATAACTCATGCGTTCAACCCACAATTACACTCACAACCATTCACAATACATGAATAAATTAAATATTAATACACAGATACAAAGGAATCTCTTGGACTATACACAGATCCAAGGAACCTTTACAAAAGTTATATTACCGCAAGTGTAAATTACGATAACAAATACAAAACATCAAACTATACTATCGCACGTATGGATTGCGACAACTAGCACGAACATATACATGTATTTAATCAAGTTGCTAACTTTTATTGAGATTCATGCAATCCCTTGAAATACTATTGTGATTTGAAGTAACTATGTAAATATAACAATGTATTCAATTGTACTACAATTGCAGCACACACATGTGTCTCGACCCTGTATAACCGTACGATTCACCAACTGTTGAATCGCCGCCCAGTTTCCCCGAATACCTAGGGTTCACCAATACTTTTATCGGCCGTTTGCCCTTCACGGATCCACCACAGTTATACGTACAGACAGCATACAGCATCTACTAGAACCAACGTTCTCAAATACCTAGATGCCACCCCGGATGTTTACAACTCTTGACAGCTCCGACACTCGGACTTCTAGATTTCCGAATATTTACACGTCACTTCAGATGTAGACGGACAGACAATCTGACAAACAGACAGTCAGATACCTCAATTCGATCGCACAATTAAACAGCACAATCACGGCACAATCAGTCACATTCAGCTACAATTCAGAGACATTCAGAGACGTTCAGAGACGTTCAGCTACAATTCAGAGATGTTCCGCAACAAATCAGCTACGATATTAGAGATGTTCCGCAATAAATCATCTACAATTTCAGAGACGTTCCGCTACAATATCAGAGATGTTCTGCAACAAATCATCTACAATTTCAGAGACGTTCCGCTACAATATCAGAGATGTTCCGCTACAATATCAGAGACGTTCAGCTACAAATCAGCTACAATAAAGAAACCAGACTAATAATAGTAGTCTCAAAAAATAATCTAAACCTTAGATTACGCTATTGCATTTAAAGTCTAATAGTGACTAGTAATTCCAAATATTCCTCGTTTAAAATCTGCATTGTAATAAAGGCATCATTATATGAAATGATAAACTGAATAAAATTCACAATAAAACGAAATATAAATTTAACACTCACCCCTTTGGCTGGAGATAGTATGACGAGCTATCTTTCCTGTGATAGGATACTTTTGGTCCCGTAATATTTATCAGAAATATTCTGCCTTATATATCCTCAAATAGGTGAGCAGAATGGCATATCTGCGTCCCGATTTAATCAATTCGTCACGTGCCATCTGGCATGTACTCTCAAGTTTATTTCGCAGATCTAACACGTACTGGTAAGTTGTTTTTATTTCCTCGTCGCGACATCACCAGTCCATAGTTCGCGTAGTATCCGCATCGGGCCTCGAACTGTTCTACCGTACAACAGTTCGAAGGGTGAAAACCCTAAACTTTCCTGCGGTACTTCACGGTACGCGAACAGAACAGCGTTCAAATAACGGTCCCAGTCTTGCGGACGTTCCGCGCACATCTTTCGTAGCATGCTTTTCAGGGTACCATTAAACTTCTCTATCAGTCCATTGCACATCCGATGGTATGGGGTAGTGTTTAGCTGTTTGATGGATAACAGCCTACTTATCTCACCCATGAGGTCAGAGGTGAATTGGGCACCACAATCTGTGAGGATTTCTTCTGGCACCCCTACCCTACTGAAGATATCAACTAATGCTTCAGCTACCCTTTCCGTTTCAATAGTTGGTAACGCTACGGCTTCGGGGTATCTGGTCGCGTAATCAACCAGAGTAAGAATATACCGATTCTTTCTTTCGGTAACTGGGTGTATTGGTCCTACAATATCTACTGCCACTCTTTTAAACGGTGTATCTATTAATAGCATCTGTCCTAAGGGCACCCTTGTGACCCTTCCCTTACATACGGTTTTCTGACATACGTCGCACGACCTACAGAACCGTGTGACATCGCCATTAACACCTGGCCAGTAGAATTCAGCGACTACCCTGCTAGTGGTCTTAGCCTTACCTAGGTATCCTGCCATGCTTGACTCATGCGCCACCCTAAGTACTTGAGATCTATATCTCTGGGGTACGTCCACTTGCCAATACTTCTTACCCTCCCTAGCGCTAAACTCCCTATGAATTAATCCGTTCTTGCGTACGAATCTCGAGCTACCCTCACCCTTGCAGTGTTTAATCGCGCCGGACGTGATTTTCTCAAGAATTGTTTTGATGGATTCATCACGTTCCTGCTCTTGTTTCAAATCATCACGCGAAATTCCTGAGATCGATTCAGGGACTATTAATTTATGAAACGCACTTTTCTCTCACCGTGTTTGCGCTCGCGTTTCGATTGCCTGGGCAAAAGGTATTTTAAAATCGGCCATGGTTGGAAGACGGGAACCTTCAACATTACCGATCGTCAGATCGTAAATAGGATTTTCCATACAAAGGGCATCAACAGTTCCCGTTAGGAAAGGTGTTTTTACCGTGATCCTTGCTACAGGAATGCGACCGATCGTCTGATCAAGTAACATACATGGGGACTCCCACCCGAGCATTTGGTTATCCTGCACGAGACTCCGTTTGATCACTACGCCCGTGCAACCAGTGTCACGTAATACTACGACTTTTCGACCGTTGACAAACCCTCTCGCGGTTGGTACACGCGCTTCGGGTAATAGACACGTGCCAAGCTAATGAATACATGGTTCTACCTGTACGATATTATCAGATATACCTTTACTTTGTATAGCCACTGCTACCTTATGTACAAGTCCCTTTCTTTTAGGACAGTCTTTTTGAACATGACCCCATGCATTACACAAGTAACATTGCACACGCTGAATACCTGGATTCCTAACTGACCTATTTACCTCAGCTGATTTCACAAGCTCCCTAGGCATCGGTCTCGCGGACTGGTTTCCAGACTTAAAATCTTTTGAAACCACGTTCTGGGTTCCCCCATGAGCTTCGGCAAAGAAATCGGCTTGCTTAGCCATATCTTTTACGTTTGTGAAGACTTTCTCTTTCAGAAATTGATCTAATTCTCGCCCAACTGTATTAAATAATTGATCTCTGAGCAAGAAATCAGTCAACCCTTCAAACGTTTTCACCGCTTTGCCGCATTCAATCCCCCGCTCAAAATAGTTCGCAATTCTAACGGTGAACTGACCAAAGGTTTCTCCCTTATCGGGCTTGCTATACCTGAACTTTTTACGAAAACCCTGTTCAGTGAGCTCGTACCTTTTGAGAAGTGCTTCTTTTAGGACGTCGTACTTAAACACATCGTCTCTCGGAAGTCGCGAGTATACATCCAGCGCTTTACCTTTTAATAGAGCACTAAGATGCAGTGCCCAGTCATTTTGACTCCACTTCTGGTTTTCGGCATACCGCTCAAACCGATGAAGATAACTATCCATGTTATCTTTTTCATCGTCAAAGGGAGGTAATTTGGGGCCCCTTAATTTGCTAGAGGCAGAATCGTGCTCTCTTCCAGATGTTGCTAATTCTACCTTACGCTCATGATCCCGTTGCTTTGCTTTTTCTTCTAACTCTAATATTTCTACTTTTGTTTCTTTTATCCAACTCTATTCGCCTTTCCTCCGCTTCCATTTCCCATCCTATCCTGTCCTTCTCGGCCTGCTTCTCTAATTCTATCTTTTCCTTCTTTACTCCTATCTTTTCCTTCTCAAAGGCCCATTTCCTTTCATCGGCTTCCCTTTCTAATTCCCGTTTCCTTTCATCGGCTTCCCTTTCTAATTCCCGTTTCCTTTCATCGGCTATCCCTTTTTCCCTTTCTAATTCCCTTGCCCTTACCCTTTCTTCCCTTTCCCGGGCTTGTTCTTCCTGAATAAATTTCCTTAGACTTTCACCTTCATACCCAAATTCTTTGCCTAAGGCAACCAAGTCCTTAAGGGATGACATGACAATTGTAATACGAATATAGATGTATATATACCACAGGCTGACCTTATCTTCCTGATGAAGGTAACCAAACCAATGCTTTAAACACGTTTATATTGGACACACGGACCTAGATAAACTAAATAAAAATAAACCCCAACTTGAGTATTATCTTGTCAAGAAGGTCACGCTCAAATATAAACATTAAATGTATACTTTCACAAAAATGATTGACAGTTCACTTAATCCAGCGATCCCACTTCTGACATCATTGTAACAGAATTGTTACCGAGAGGATGGTGGATTAAATGAACAACACAAACACAATATGTGAAAGAAAATATAAATTTATGAAATAAATTATTAATGAAAAATAATGATGTATCAACACAATAACTCATGCGTTCAACCCACAATTACACTCACAACCATTCACAATACATGAATAAATTAAATATTAATACACAGATACATAGGAATCTCTTGGACTATACACAGATCCAAGGAACCTTTACAAAAGTTATATTACCGCAAGTATAAATTACGATAACAAATACAAAACATCAAACTATACTATCGCACGTATGGATTGCGACAACTAGCACGAACATATACATGTATTTAATCAAGTTGCTAACTTTTATTGAGATTCATGCAATCCCTTGAAATACTATTGTGATTTGAAGTAACTATGTAAATATAACAATGTATTCAATTGTACTACAATTGCAACACACACGTGTCTCGACCCTGTATAACCGTACAATTCACCAACTGTTGAATCGCCGCCCAGTTTCCCCGAATACCTAGGGTTGACCAATACTTTTATCGGCCGTTTGCCCTTCACGGATTCACCACAGTTATACTTACAGACAGCATACAGCATCTACTAGAACCAACGTTCTCAAATACCTAGATGCCACCCCGGATGTTTACAACTCTTGACAGCTCCGACACTCGGACTCCTAGATTTCCGGATATTTACACGTCACGACAGATGTAGACGGACAGACAATCTGACAAACAGACAGTCAGATACCTCAATTCGATCGCACAATTAAACAGCACAATCACGGCACAATCAGTCACATTCAGCTACAATTCAGAGACATTCAGAGACGTTCAGCTACAATTCAGAGATGTTCCGCAACAAATCAGCTACGATATCAGAGATGTTCCGCAATAAATCATCTACAATTTCAGAGACGTTTCGCTACAATATCAGAGATGTTCCGCAACAAATCATCTACAATTTCAGAGACGTTCCGCTACAATATCAGAGATGTTCCGCTACAATATCAGAGACGTTCAGCTACAAATCAGCTACAATAAAGAAACCAGACTAATAATAGTAGTCTCAAAAAATAATCTAAACCTTAGATTACGCTATTGCATTTAAAGTCTAATAGTGACTAGTAATTCCAGATATTCCACGTTTAAAATCTGCATTGTTATAAAGGCATCATTATATGAAATGATAAACTGAATAAAATTCACAATAAAACGAAATATAAATTTAACACTCACCCCTTTGGCTGGAGATAGTATGACGAGCTATCTTTCCTGTGATAAGATACTTTTGGTCCCGTAATATTTATCAGAAATATTCTGCCTTATATATCCTCAAATAGGTGAGCAGAATTCACGGCAAAATTACCGTGCACCCCGTGAATCTAATGTTCCGGACTTCATGTGATTCGAAGTCAGGCACATGCAAATCGTTACACGCGCTTACCTTGGAGAAAACCACTTATTCACCCCAGGTAACGCATGTACGAGGAAACAAAAAATATGGTGGAATTAGTTTGTAATTCAAGAAGCAAATAAATTCAATTTTCGCCTAATTCTGTGACACGTATTTTATGACCTTTTGATGTATATCAATTCAGTGACTAAACGAATTGTATATATATTCACTCATAGACTGAAGATGACTAATAACCAGAAATTGATATGCCAAATCATGTTTTCATCCATTCAGACATGCGTATACACATAAAGATTCATTAATCTTTAGATAAATACATGTATAGAATTATTGGCATATGATATGTGTGTCATCAAGATCTTTTTTTTTCATGCAGACTATTCTTTTTAATGAAATACTGTCATCCATAACTTACTAAATGCTTTAAATGTATATTCTGTTCTTATGGATGTTACAGCTGACAAAGTGGATACTAAGACGTACATTCGAACCCTACAGCATATTGTATCCTTGTATTCTCCTCTATTACCCTTTGAATGAGTCACATCGTATTACTGATTTTTGTATATTTCTTCTTTTCCATAACACCTTTCACAAACCAGTTGGTAAGTATTATATCTTGATATAATTGTAGTTCTTCTACTAAACAATCAATTAAGCAGAATAAAAGAGTAGAAAGTTTGATTTTTGTGCAGAATTATTTCTAAGGAAATCTGAAAGGAAACATTAATGGAACAGATTCATAAGATTAAAGCTTTCTACACGACTTTGATTTAACTATTTCGTTCTTTATTTTATTTTCCTATTTTATTCTTCTAATTTTATTTGAGAGAATTTAAAAGATTGAGTGCTATCCAGCATGACTTTGATGATATATTTACATTCAGTGCCTGATCATTTAGTGTATTTTTATCAATTACATGCTGAATTTAACTAATAACCAGAAATTCATATTTATATACACATGTTCATCCATGCATGCATGAACGTATGCACATAAAAATTAATAAATCTTTAGAGAAATATATGTATACAAGTATAGTCACATCATATGTGCGTCATGAAGTTCTTTATTTTACATGTTGACTGTTCTAGTTAGTGAAATATAGCCATCATAAGTGGCTAAATTCTTTAAATGTATATACTTCTTTTCTTATGGATGTTACAGCTTACAAGTAAAGTTGATACTAAGCCTTCCATTGGAACTCTACATCATATTATATCATTGTGTTCTCCTCAATCATCATTTCAATGAGTCATATCGTATTACTGATTTTTGATATTTCTTCTTTTTCATGACACCCTTCACAAAACAGCTAGTAAGTATTATATCTTGATATAATTGTATTTCTTCTACTAACCAATCATTGAAGATAAAAGAAAATAGTAGAAAGTTTGATTTATGTGTAGAATGTTTTCTCAGGAATACTGAAAGCAAACATTAATGGAACAGATTCATAAGATTAAATCATTCTACACGACTTTAATAGAACGATTTCGTTGTTTATTTTATTTTATATTTTATTGGTCTAATTTTATTTGAGGGAATTTAAAAGATTGAGTGCCATCCAGGATGATTTTGCTGATATATATCCATTCAGTGCCTGATCATATTGTTTAATTTTATCAATTACATCCTGAATTTAAGTAATAACCAGAAATTCATATTTATATACACATGTGTATCCATGCATGCATGAACGTATGCATATAAATCTTCATAAATCTTTAGATAAATATATGTGTACAAGTATAGTCACATCATATGTGTGTCATCATGTTCTTTATTTTACATGCAGACTATTCTAGTGAGTGAAATATAGCCCTAGAAACTTATTGCTTTAAAGGAATATACTTCTGTTATTATAGGCTATATAACTGATAAGTAAAGTTGATACTGTGCTAAACATTGGAGCCTCATAGCATACTATATCATTGTGTTTCTCTCTATTACCCTTTGAATAATGATAATAATAATGAGGACTTTGTATAGCGCCTAATCGTTCGAAGCTCTAAGCGCTTTACACCATCAATAATAATATGACTACACTACAAGGCAACAAATGACAAAAACAAAGAAATTGGACAACAAAAAAACATGCTGAAAACATATAAGATACAAAACATGATTAGGTCGCTTAGTTTGTCCAGGGAGTCGAAACAGGTGAGGCTTAAGAGCACTCTTAAAAGGGTCCACTGTGTCTTTGTGTCTAATTTCAATGGGCAATTGGTTCCACGTCGCTGGGCCCTGGTGTGCAAACCAACGTTATCCATATGACTTTGTTTTCACCTTGGGGACAATGAGTATATGATTATCAGAAGAAGAGCGCAAGGATTTAGCTAGTGTATACACATGGGTGAGACTGGATAGGTATGTTGGACTGGAGTCTGTCTTTGAAACGTAGCACAGAGAACCAATTTTGTGTTTGATTCTGTATCGAATTGATAGCCAATGTAGGGTACTGAGCCGTTAACACCACAACATACGTCAACTGGGCTGGATTGTATTCCATTTGCAGATATAATTTGTGCCCTGTTAACTAAGTAGGACTTGAACCACTGTAAGGCTATATTCTGAATGCCAAATACATGCTGGAGACGGTGAACTAATATATCATGGTCTTTTGTGTCAAATGCTGCATATAAATCCAGGAGAGTGAGGACTGTAATCTTTCCACTATCCAAAGCAGAGAGAATGGCATTAAATACTTTCAGAAGAGTAGTTTCCGTACTGTGCCAAGAGCGATATGCAAACTGTACATAGCTAAAATGACTGTTTGAATTCAAATGACATAGAAGTTGAGTTAGATCAATCTCTTCTAAGATTTTTTATATGAATGGGAGATTAGAAACTGGGCGGTAGTTCTTTAAATCGTTATGGTCCAGTGCTGGTTTCTTCAGCAGTGGCTTTACGATGGCAGTTCTGAAAAATGATGGGAATTCCCCTGATGAGAGAGAGATATTAATAACATCAGTTAGTGAAGGCAATATTGGGTCTAAGCACTCACGCATCAGTGATGTTGGAATTGAATCAAGTTCACAAGACTTTGGTGCACTTTTCATCACAATTGTACGTACTAAATCAATAGAAATAGGTTCAAATCCTCCTAACGGTTGTCGCTGAAATTCTGCATCATAACTGTATGGTGACGAATCAGTTGAAATTGTGCTGTCAAGCGAATCTCTAATGGATTTTACTTTGTCATCGAATAAATTTGCAAATTGGTCTTGTAGGTCTAGTGGAGAGAATGTTGTTGGAAATGGTGTACATTTGTTCCTTGACATTAGTTAGTTTTTTCGAAGAGCTCCTTGCAGCTGGAACTCTCCGTGATCTTAGTACTGTAGTGGGATTATTTGGGTAAATGGACTATGTTTGTGACGTTCTTCTTAGCGGCTTCGTAGATTTGTTCATGAATATTGAGACTGGTGGAAAGCCAAAGCCCCTCTGCTTTTCGGCGATGTCTTTTAGCAGTGAGCTGGTCACTAGCACTGCTCTACCATGAAGAACACTCTTTTATTGATACTCTGCATTTGGTGTCTGGGGCATGTTTTTCAAGCAATGAACTCAGGCAGTTATCAAGTTGTTCCGCTGTGGGATGTAAAAAAGTTGTTAGGTTTTCTTGGATGTCATGCATGAATTTGGTTCTATTTATCATACGGAAGTTTCTCTTAGTAGCAAATAGAGGTGGAGGGTTAGGGACTGATACGTCGAGATGGAATACAATGCAGAGGTGATCCGATGCAAGTTCGTGGGATACAAGGGTGGATTGCAGAATATTATCATCAGGTCTATAAAGAAACCAGTCTAAAATACGACCAAGTGTACGGGTAGGTTGGTTAACTGACTGTTTAAGATTGAAAACATGAATCGAATCTAGGAGTTTTGACATGTATGGTTTACCAGGACGGTCAAGGTGAAAGTTGAAATCTCCAAGAATAATTAGGTTGCGATCTATCGAATTTCCATACTCTAGAAGATTTGGAAACTGCTCCAAAATAGAGTTTCAGTCAGCTGGTTTTTTCTGGTATGAGGAGGACGGTAGAGACAGAAAAAATGGACAGACCTTTGTACCTGTGTGAAACACAATTTATGCCACACATCGTTTGAACTAGTCCAAACAACGTGTTTGGACTAGTTCAAACGATGTGTGTCATAAATTGAAGGTTGTATTGTACTTAAGGCATTTGATCATGCAATTCTTTGTATTTACAGTAATTCCACCTCCGCGAGAGTTGCGGATAAACGACTTGATGGCGTAATTGCTGGGTGTTAAATCCGCACACTTACATTCATCAGCTGCGGAATGTAACCAAGTTTCTGTCAGGAAGAAGACGTCAATATTCTGGTCGTTGATAAAATTAACAATTTCTGTGCGTTTTTCCGGTGTTTCTATTGATTGATCGTTGCATAATACAGTACGTAGTGGTATTCCTGGGACATTTGACACAACGTTTGACTATTTAAGTGGAATTTGAACCAGGTTATTAAAATTAACGGCAGAGAATTTTTGAAAGAACGTTCCTTATTTCGATTCCGTTTACGTTTAAGATATGATGAATGTATTATCAGTTCGTTTAGTCTTGAGCACGATGCAGTATCTAGAACCAAGGTGTGGTCATTTAATCTAATTAATGAGGATCCGTCGTATTGTAAGCGGTCACGTGACGGCGGTTTATTAAAAAACAAATGACGTCTAAACATTGGGACAAAACAACAGCTGAGAAAAATTCTAATGGTTCTCGTTTCCAAAACAAGGAAATGAATTCACACATACGAACGGAACAGCCAATGCATGATGAAACACAATAATGTAGACGATGATAGAGAACAAGCACAAATAACAAATACAGCACAAACTGGAAGAGCCAATCTCGAGCAGTTATGCGATGGCGGCCATCTTTCCCGACTGACTCAGTTGTCAAAAGCGCCCTGTTATGGATCACTGCCATCTCAACTCTGTCTGCATGGGTTCAAGTCTCAGAGTCTGCCAATTTGGGTGTGTGAGGAATGTTTTCAGTAGAATCTTGTTGATCAGTGTTTATTTCCAGGGATATTCCTTGGTTCTTCCTCTATAATTAATATTGGCTGCCATGTAAAGCATATTCTGTGCTGAAAAATGGTATTCAACCCTACAACAACAATGACAACCCTTTCAATGACCTGTATCATATAGACTTTTGATATTTCTTTTCTTTCCATGACATCTTTCACAAAACAGATGGAAAGAATGGTCTCTTTATCTAATTGTATGATGTTCTCTAAAGAGTCATTTAATAGCTGAAAGAAATTAGTACAAAATCTTATTTTATGTACAAAAATATCCCTTAGGACACGGAGAGGAAGAATAATAAGAAACATTTTAAATAGAAAACGGTCATAACCTTACTCTTCAATAACTTGTCTTGATTCATGGAACGGGGATGATTAATGCATTATACATGTCTTTGATAATAATTTTCCGTTTCTTTTATTTTCATTTCTGTGGCAATATCTGGTTCAAACATTTTTGTTCTTATACAACAATTTATCATCAGTGTCTCTCCTTTAGATATTGTCATTTTGTGAATATGTCCTGATAACATAATCCTCCATATCCATTGGAATCTCATCAGTATTGAATTATTTATTTTGTCATTACTACGAATCTGGACCAACATATATGTCTAATATTCAGTTGCTTGCTTTAGACTTCTAATTCTGTTTGAAGAAATGTCATTGGTTGAAGTTTAACCAGCAGTATTTTATGACCTTTTGATGTATATCAATTCAGTGCCTAAATGAATTATATATTTTCATCACTCAAGGACTGAAGATGACTAATAGACAGAAATGTATACCCCAATTCATTTTTTCATCCATGCAGACATATACGTGTGCACATATCGATTCATTAATCTTTAGATAAATACATTTGTAGAAGTATTGGCGCATCATATGTGTGTCATCAAGTTCTTTATTTTACATACAGACTATTCTTCGTAGTGAAATAATGTCATCCATAACTGGCTAAATGCTTTAAATGTATATACTTCTGTCTTTTTGGATGTTACAGCTGACAAGTAATGTTGATACTAAGCCCTCCATTCGAACCCTACATCATATTATATTCTTGTGTTCTCCTCTATTACCCTTTCAATGAGTCATATCGTATTACTGATTTTTGATATTTCTTCTTTTTCATGACACCCTTCACAAAACAGCTGGTAAGTATTATATCTTGATATATATGTATTTCGTCTACTAAACAATCATTTAAGACATAAGAAAAGAGTAGAAAGTTTGATTTTTGTGCAGAATTATTTATAAGGAAATCTGAAAGGAAACATTAATGGAACAAATTCATAAGATTAAACCATTCCACACGACTTTGATAGATCTGTTTAGTTTTTAATTATATTTTCCTATTTCATTCTTCTAATTATATTTAGGGGAATTTAAAAGTTTCAGTGCTATCCAGCATAACCTTGCTGATATGTATCCATTCATTGCTTGATCAAATAGTGTATTTTTATCAATTACATGCTGAATATGACTAATAACTAGAAATTCATATTTATATACACATGTTCATCCATGCATGCATGAATGTATGCACAAAAATATTCATAAATCTTTAGATAAATATATGTATGCAAGTATAGTCACATCATATGTGTGTCATTATGTTCTTTATTTTACATGCAGACTATTCTAGTTTGTGAAATATAGCCATAGAAACTGATTGCATTAAAGGAATATACTTCTGTTATTATAGACCATATATCTGATAAGTAAAGTTGATACTATGCTAAACATTGGGGCCCGATAGCATACTATATCAATGTGTTCCTCTCTATTACCCTTTGAATGGAGAGCCCAGAGTGACTGAGTTATGAAAAGCACTTTGTTATGGATCACTGCCATCTCACCTCTGTCTGCATGGGTTGAAGTCTCAGAGTCTGCGAATTTGGGTGTGTGAGAAATGTTGCCAGTAGGTTCTTGTTTGTCAGGGTTTCCTTCCAGGGATTTTTCTGGCTTCTTCCTCCACCATTAATTCTGGCTGCCATGTAAAACCTATTGTGTGCTGAAAAATGGCGTTGAACACTACAACAACAACAATAAGCCTTTCAGTGCCCTGTTTCACACTGACTTTTAATATTTATTTTATTTCCATGACATCTTTCACAAAACAGATGGAAGGAATGGATTTTTTATACGATTGTATTATGTTCCCTAAAGAGTCATTTAATCGATGGAAGACTTTAGTACAAAATCTTATTTTATGTGCAACAAAATCCCTTAGGAAACAGGGAGGAAAAATAATAGGAAACATTTCAAATAGAAACAGTCATGACCTTACTTTTCAATAACTTCTCTAAATTCATGGAAAAGAGATGATTAATGCATTATTCATATCTTTGATATTAATTTTCCGTTTATTTTATTTTCATTTCTGTGGTAATATCTCTTTCATACATTGTTGTTGTAATGCAATCATTTAACATCAGTGTCTGTTCTTTAAGTGTTGTCATTTTGTGAATATGTCCTGATAACATTAGCCTCCAAAATCCATTGGAATGTCATCAGTATTGAATTATTTATTTTTTCATTACTCCGAGTCTTGATCAACATATATATCCAATGTTCAGTTGCTTGCTTTAGTCTCCTACTTCTGTTTGAAATAATGTCATTGCTTGAAGTGTATCCAGCAGTATTTTATGACCTTTTGATGTATATCAATTCAGTGCTTAAATGAATTGTATATTTTCATCACTGACAGACTGAAGATGACTAATAGCCTGAAATTTATACCCCAGTTCATTTTTTCATCCATGCACCTATGCACATAAAGATTCATTAATCTTTAGATAAATACATGTATAGAAGTATTGGCACATCATATGTGTGTCATCAAGTTCTTTATTTTTCATGCAGACTATTCTTTTTAGTGAAATAATGTCATCCATAACTGGCTGGATGCTTTAAATGTATATACTTCTGTTCTTATGTTTGTTACAGCTGACAAGTAAAGTTGATACTAAACCCTCTATTCGAAACCCACATCATATTATATTCTTGTGATCTCCTCTATTACCCTTTCAATGAGTCGTATCGTATTACTGATTTTTGATATTTCTTCTTTTTCATGACACCCTTTACAAAAAAGTGTGTAAGTATTATCTCTTCATATAATTGTATTACTTCTACTAAACAATCATGTAAAACAGAATAAAAGAGTAGAAAGTTTGATTTATGTGCATAATTATTTCTACGGAAATCTGAAAGGAAACATTAATGGTACACATTCAGAAGATTAAAGCATTATACACGAATTTGTTAGAACTATTTCGTTCTTTATTTTATTTTACTATTTTATTCTTCTAATTTTATTTTGAGGGAATTTAAAAGATTGAGTGCTATCCAGCAATACTTTGCTGATATATATATCCATTCAGTGGTTGATCATATAGTGTATTTGTATCAATAACATGCTTAATATGACTAATAACCAGAAATTAATATTTATATACACATGTACATCCATGCATGCATGAACATATACAAGTAAATATTCATAAATCTTTAGATAAATATATGTATACAAGTATAGGCACATCATATGTGTGTCATCAAGTTCTATATATTACATGTAGACTATTCTAGTTAGTGAAATGTAGCCATAGAAACTGATTGTATTAAAGAAATATACTCTTGTTATTGTAGACCATATACCTGATAAGTAAATTTGACACTGTCCTAAACATTGGAGCCCCACAGCATACTACATGATTGTGTTCCTCTCTATTACCCTTTGAATGGGGAGCCCACAGTGACTGAGATGACAAAAGCGCTTTGTTATGGATCACTGCCATCTCAACTATGTCTGCATGGGTTCAATTCTCAGAGTCTGCCAATGTGGGTGTGTGAGAAATTTTGTCAGTAGCTTCTTGTTGGTCAGTGTTTGTTTCCAGGGATTTTACTCGGTTCTTCCTCCACCATTAATACTGGCTGCCATGTAAAGCCTATTGTGTGCTGAAAAATCGAGTTGAACTCTATACCAAAAGCAACAGAACCAGCCATTTACATGACCTGTATCATATTGACTTTTAATATTTCTTTTCTTTCCATGACATCTTTCACAAAACAGATGGAAAGAATGGACTCTTTATATGATTGTATTATGTTCTCTAAAGAGTCATTTAATAGACGGAACAAATTAGTACAAAATCTTATTTTATGTGCCAAAAATCCCTTAGGAAACAGAGGAAAAATAACAGGAAACATTTCAAATAGAAAAGTCATAACCTTAATCTTCAATAATTTCTCTTTATTCATGGAACAGAGATGATTATTGCATTTTACATATCTTTGATATAATATTGCGTTTATTTTATTTTCATTTGTGTGGCAACATCTGGTTGATACATTGTTTTTCTAACGCAGTCATTTAACATCAGCGTCTTTTGTTTAATTATTATCATTTTGTGTATATGTCCTGATAACATTATCCTCCAAATCCATTGGAATATCATCAGTATTGAATTATTTATTTTGTCATTACACCGAGTCTGGACCGACATATATATCGAATGTTCATTTTCTTGCTTTAGACTACTAATTCTGTTTGAAATAATGTGATTGATTGACGTTTATCCAGCAGTATTTTATGACCTTTTGATGTATATCAATTCAGTGCCTTAATGACTTGTATATTTATATCAATCACAGACTGAAGATGATTAGTAATCAGACATTCATACCCCAATTCATGTTTTCATCCATGCAGATATATACGTATGCACAAACATTATTCATTAATCTTGAGATAAATACAGGTATAGAAGTATAGGCACATCAAATATGTGTCATCAAGTTCTTTATTTTTCATGTAGACTACTCTATTTAGTGAAATACTGCCATCTATAACTGGCTAAATGCTTTAAATGTATATACTTCTGTTCTTATGGATCTTACAGCTGACAAGTAAAGTTGATACTAAGCCCTCCATTGGAACCATACATCATATTGTATCCTTGTGTTCGCCTCTATTACCATTTCAATGAGTCATATCGTATTACTGATTTTTTTTATATTACTTTTTTTTATGACACCCTTCACAAAACAGGGCGTAAGTAATATCTCTTGATATAATTGTATTACTTCTACTGAACAATCATCTAAGACAGAACAAAGGAGTAGAAAGTTTGATTTTATGTGTATAATTATTCCTTAGAAAATCAGAAAGAAACATTAATGGAACATATTCTTTCGATTAAAACATTCTTCATCATTTTGGTTTAACTATTTCATTTTTTTTATTTTATTCATTTAATTTTGTTTGAGGTAGTTTAAAGATTGACTGCTATCCAGCAGTATATTATGAGTTTGCTGATATATATCCATTCAGTGCCTGATCATATAGTGTATTTTTATCAATTAAATTCCGAATATGCCCAATAACCAGAAATTCATATAGATATACACGTTTTTCCATAAATGCATGAACATATGCACATAAATATTCATAAATCTTTAGATAAATATATGTATACAATTATAGTCACATCATATGTGGCTCATCAAGTTCTTTATATTACATGCAGACTATTCTAGTTAGTGAAATATAGCCATAGAAAGTAATTGCATTAAAATAATATACTTCTGTTATTATGGACCATATACCTGATAAGTAATGTTGATACTATGCTAAACTTTGTAGCCCGACAGCATACTATATCTTTTTGTGCCTCTATATTACCCTTTGAATGGGGAGCCCAGAGTGACTGAGTTGTCAAAAGAGCTCTGTTATGGATGACTGCCATCTCACCTCTCTCTCCATGAGTTCAAGTATCAGTGTCTGCCAATTTGTGTGTGTGAGAAATATTGCCAGTAGGTTCTTCTTGGTCAGTGTTTCTTTCCAGGGAATGTTCTAGCTTCTTCCTCCTCCACCATTAATTCTGGCTGCCATGTAAAGCATATTGTGTGCTGAACAATGGCGTTGAACACTACAACAACGACATTAAGCCTTTCAATGACCTGTTTCGGATTGACTTGTAATATTTATTTTATTTCCATGACATCTTTCACAAAACAGATGGAAGGAATGGATTCTTTATATGAATGTATTATGTTCTCTAAAGAGTCATTTAATCGATGGAAGAAATTAGTACAAAATCTTATTTATGTGCAAAATATCCCTTAGGAGACAGGGAGGAAAAATAATAGGAAACATTTCAAATAGAAAACAGTCATGAACTTACTTTTCAATAACTTCTCTAAATTCATGGAAAAGAGATGATTAATGCATTATTCATATCTTTGATATTAAGTTTCCGTTTATTTTATTTTCATTTCTATAGTAATATCTCTTTCATACATTGTTGTTCTAATGCAATAATTTAAGATCAGTGTCTGTTCGTTAAGTATTGTCATTTTGTGAATATGTCCTGATAACATTATCCTCCTAAATCCATTGGAATGTCGTCAGTATTGAATCATTTATTTTTTCATTACTCCGAGTCTTCACCAACATATATGTCCAATGTTCAGTTGCTTGCTTTAGTCTTCTAATTCTGTTTGAAATAATGTCATTGATTGAAGTTTATCCAGCTGTATTTTATGACATTTTCATGTATATCAATTCAGTGCCTAAATGAATTGTATATTTTCATCACTCACAGACTGAAGATAATTAATAACCAGAAATTCATACCTGAATTGATTTTATCATCCATGCAGACATATACGTATGCACATAAAGATTCATTAATCTTTAGATAAATACATGTATAGAAGTATCGGCACATCCTATGTGTGTCATCAAGTTCTTTATGTTTAGTACAGACTATTCTTTTTAGTGCAATACTGCCATCCATAACTGGCTAAATGCTTTAAATGTATATACTTCTGTTCTTATGGATGTTACAGCTGACAAATAAAGTTGATACTAAGCCCTCCATTGGAACTCTACATCACATTATATCATTGTGTTCTTCTCAGTTACCATTTCAATGAGTCATATCGTATTACTGATTTTTTTATATTTCTTCTTTTTCATGAAACCCTTCACAAAACAGCTGGTAAGTATTATATCTTGATATAATTGTATTTCTTCTACTAAACAATCATCTAAGATAGAAGAAAAGGTTAAAAAGTTTGATTTATGTGTAGAATGTTTTGTAAGGAAATCTGAAAGGAAACATTAATGAAACAGATTTTTAAGATTGAAGCATTCTACACGACTTTGATAGAACTATTTCGTTGTTTATTATATTTCATATTTTATTGGTCGAATTTTATTTGAGGGAATTTAAAAGATTAAGTGCCATCCAGCATGACTTTGCTGATATATATCCATTCAGTGCCTGATCATATAGTGTATTTTTCTCAAATTCATGCTGAATTTAAGTAATAACCAGAAATTCATATTTATATACACATGTTTATCCATGCATGCATGAACGTATGCACATAAATATTCATAAATCTTTAGATAAATATATGTATACAAGCATAGTCACATCACATGTGTGTCATCAAGTTCTTTATTTTATATGCAGACTATTCTAGTGAAATATAGCCATATAAAGTGATTGCCTTAAAGGAATATACTTATGTTTTTATAGACCATATACCTGTAAAGTTGATACTATGCTAAAGATTGGAGCCCTGCAGCATACTATATCATTGTGTTCCTCTCTATTACCCTTTGAATAATGAGAATAATAATGATTACTTTGTATAGCGCCTAATCTTTCGAAGCTCTAAGCGCTTTACACCATCAATAATAATATGACTACACTACAGGACAACAAATGACAAAAACAATGAAATTGGACAACATAAAAACATGCTGAAAATATATAAGATACAAAACATGATTAGGTCGCTAAGTTTGTCCCTTCAGTCGAAACAGGTGAGTCTTAAGAGCACACTTAAAAGGGTCCACTGTGTCTTTGTGTCTAATTTCAATCGGCAATTGGTTCCACGTCGCCGAGCCCTGGTGTGCAAACGAACGTTATCCATATGACTTTGATTAAACTTGGGGACAATGAGTATCAGATTATCAGAAGAAGATCCTAACGATCTAGCTAGTGTATACTCAAGTGTGAGACTTTGTTTTCACCTTGTTAATAATGAGTATATGATTATCAGTAGAAGAGCGTAAGGATCTAGCTGGTGTATACACATGGGTGGAGCTGGATAGGTATGTTTGACTGGAGTCTGTCAATGAAACGTAGCACAGAGAACAAATTTTGTGTTTGATTCTATATCGAATTGATAGCCAATGTAGGGTACAGAGCAGTGGTGAGGTGTGCTCTGATCGAGGTACTCTAAAGATGATCCGTGCAGCTGTGTTTTGAACGTTTTGAAGTTTCTGGAGTAAATATTGTGACGATCCAGACAGAATTGAGTTACAATAGTCCAGTCTTGAAAGTACTAATGAACACACAAGTGTTTTAGTGGCATCAACTGAAAGATATTTACGAATGAAACTGATGCGTCTCAATTCAAGATATGCAGATTTGCATATGTTCATGACATGTTGCTGCAATGTGAGAGTACTGTCTTGAGTAACGCCTAGGTTCCGTACTGACTGTGAGAATTTAATGTTGGTGTTGCTGATATTTAGTGTCTGAGGTAAAGGATGTGAATGAGAAAGTCTTTGTTTTGTGCTCAGAATTGTCTCAGTTTTATCATCATTCATCTGCAGCTTGTTGCATGTCCTCCATGATTTCACATCAGAAATGCACTTCTCTACTCCATGGATGGTAGCATGAACTTCAATTGGGTGGCTAGACGTATATTTGGGTGTCATCATCATACAATTGGTGCGATACTGGGTGAAGATCTATGACACTTGAGAGCAGCTGAGTATACAGAATGAAGAGAACAGGCCCAAGAACAGATCCCTACGGAACACGACAAAATTCGTCAACTGGGCTGGATTGTATTCCATTTGCAGATATAATTTGTGTCCTGTTAACTAAGTAGGACTTGAACCACTGTAAGGCTATATTCTGAATGCCAAATACATGCTGGAGGCGGTGAACTAATATATCATGGTCTTTTGTGTCAAATGCTGCATATAAATCCAGGAGAGTGAGGACTGTAATCTTTCTACTATCCAAAGGAGAGAGAATGGCACTAAATACTTTCAGAAGAGTAGTTTCCGTATTGTGCTAAGGGCGATATGCAAACTGTACATTGCTAAAATGACTGTTTGAATTCAAATGAGATACAAGTTGAGTTAGATCAATCTTTTCTACGATTTCTTATCTGAATGGGAGATTAGAAACTGGGCGGTAGTTCTTTAAATCGTTATGGTCCAGTGTTGGTTTCTTCAGCAGTGGCTTTACGATGGCAGTTTTGAAAAATAATGGGAATTCCCCTGATGAGAAAGAGATATTAATATCATCAGTTAGTGAAGGCAATATTGGGTCTAAGCACTCAAGTAGCAGTGATGTCGGAATTGAATCAAGTTCAAAAGACTTTGGTGCACTTTTCATCACGATTGTCCGTACTAAATCAATAGAAACAGGTTCAAATCCTCCTAACGGTTGTCGCTGAAATTCTGCATCATAACTGTATGGTGACGAATCAGTTGAAATTGTGCTGTCACGCGAATCTCTAATGGTGTGAACTTAGTCATCGAATAAATTTGCAAATTGGTCTGGTAGGTCTAGTGGAGAGAAGGTTGTTGGAAATGGTGTACATTTGTTCCTTGACATTGGTTTGTTAGTTATCTCGAAGAGCTCTTTACAGCTGGAACTCTCTGTGATCTTAGTACTGTAGTGGGATGATTTGGGTAAATCGAATATGTTTGTGACGTTCTTAGCGGCTTCGTAGATTTGTTTATGAATAATGAGTCTGGTGGAAAGCCAAAGCCTCTCTGCTTTTTGGCGATGTCTTTTAGCAGTGCGAGGCTGGTCCCTAACACTGCTATACTATAATAATAATAATAATAATAATAATAATAATAATAATAATAATAATAATAATAATGATAATAATGATGATGACTTTATTTAAAGAGGGTAACACAATTAGCTAAGAAGTAATCTACCTTGAGGCCCTCATACAAAGAATTTATTTAATTCAGCAGCATCTCAGAAGCCACTGGATATATTGGGTTTTGAAGATGGAAATAGAGTGAGCATTTCTAATTTCAACTGGAATACTATTCCAGAGCAAAGTCCCAGATTATTGGAAACTTTTCTTGAATAATTCCTTATTTGGTTTGGGAATTTTATACTGTTTTGTAGATATTGTTCGCAGATGGGGTGTATTACCAGGTAGCCTATACTGGAATAGGGATTGTAAATATTCAGGAGCACTATTATTGGATATCCTGTACATTAATTTGGCTTTTCTAAACATATTCGGTCTTTAATAGGTAATATTTTTAACTTACCAGCTTAATTTCCTTGCTTTCTCTCTGGTTTGATATTAGCCTAAATGCTCTTTTCTGAAGATTTTCCAAATTTTATATGTTTTTATCATTTGAATTACCCCATACTGTATTACAGTAGTCTAAATACGGTTGTATGTAACTGTTATAACATAATTTTCTGTGCCTTTCAGGGAGAAAATGTCTTATCCTACTGAGAAGCCATAAACTTGAATTGACCTTTTTACTGATATGTTTGATATGATCAGTCCATGATAGATTATTATCTACCAAAACACCAAGTAGTCTGTCGTGACAGACCATTTGCAAATTTGTATCCTTCCATGTCAGACATAGTTTATTGCTATGAAGATTTTTTCCATTTCTTCCTTGTTGAGATAAGTAATATTTTAGTTTTACCAGTATTTACTACCATGCCATTGCATGTGCACCAGTTTTTCAGCTTGTTTAATGCATTCTGTAAAGAAATTTCGAGTTCATGCTTTGTGCTTTGGATGTCTGATAATGTTGTGTCATCTGCATAGAGATCTGTAGATGATATCGAGTCTCTTAGTAAAAATATTAGGTTGTTAATAAATGAAATAAATAGTAATTGACGTAGAATTGAGTCTTGTGACACTCCATATCTAATTGTTTCAGGTTCGGTCAGAACGTTATTTATATAAACATGTTGTGTTCTCTCACTTAAGTATGAAGTAAACCATCTAACTGTTTTTTCATCGTATTGGTAGATTTTAGTTTCTTCAAAAGGATTTCATGATCCACCATGTCAAACGCTTTCTACAAATACAGATCCTATTATTTTACCTTGGTCAAGTGCTTGAAGCCATTTATCAGTTAGGGAGATCAAGGCAGTCTCACATGAATGTTTCTGTCTAAAGCCTGATTGATTAGGGTGTAACAGCAAGTGTTTGGTTAAATATGACATGAATGAGTCATGGACATGTTTTTCAATCAATTTTGACAAGTTTGGTAGTATTGAGATTGGTCGGTAGTTATCAGCATCATTCTTAGATCCAGATTTGTAAATAGGAGTTACTTTTGCAGTTTTCCATATTTTGGGGACAGATGAGGTTGCAATACTTAAATTGATTATGAATGTTATGCTATCTAAAATAGCAGAGGCAGAAGATTTAATGAGTCTTGGACCAATCTGATCAAGTCCTGTAGCTTTCTTGGTATGAAGTTCACTGAGACATTTTTTAACAAAGTTTTTTGATACTGGTGGGATAGAGAAACATACTTCCTTAGAGATTTTGCTGCTGCAGAACTTTTTCAGTTCAATAAAGTTGTTTTCTATCACTGGTTCTTTTAACTTTGTGGAGATACTGGTGAAAAAATCATTGAAAACATTTGTTGTGTGTTCCTCCAGTGAGTTCATTGAAGACTTTCCAAATGGAGATTGTGTTGCTCTTTCTGTTTTCAAGCAATGACTGATAATACGACATTTTAGCTATTTTAATCATACTTGTTATTTTATTTTTCCATACTTTATATTTTGCATGATTTCCCCTACCCTTGAATTGGTCTCGTGTTTTCATAGCATCTAGTATTTCAGTAGTAAGCCAATTAGGTTGTATTTCATTATTCTTTACTCGATTTACTTTCAGTGGTGCATGCTTAGAGACTACATCCATAAATAAGTCAGTCCACACTCTCAGAGCTTCATCTATGTCATCCAAATTTTGGATCATATTCCATGGAACTTTATATAGGTCATCAAGAAACTGTTCTTCACTAAAATGTTTGAGTGATCGTTTAAGTGTGTGTTTTTCTTATTTCTCTGGCATTTAACCTTTCTTGTAAAAAAAAGTAGGAAAGTGGTCACTAAGACCAATATTTGGTACATTAACAAAATCCACATTGTCTGGTAGGTTGGTATAAATGTGATCAATAGGAGTGCTTGATTTTTCTGCTACCCTTGTGGGCTCATTTACCATCTGGACTAGGCCTAATGATTAAATAAATTCCATCCAGTTGTCCCTTATTTGAATGTTGAGAAGGTCCTTATTTATATCACCAAGTATATATGTTTCTTTCTCCTGTGCAAGAACATTTTCCATTTGTTTGAAAAAATCATCATTCCAGATTGCTTTGGAGGAAGGTGGCCTATAAATGAAACCAATTAGGAATGATTTTGCATTATTTTGAGACATTTCCACCCAGACACTCTCAATTTCATGTGACTCCAAGTCAAGTCGCCTTTCTGCATTTACATCTTCTCTAATGTATACAACAAGATCTCCCCCCGCTGTCTCTCTGGACCTGCGTAATGGTTTATTGTTGCCTTGACAGTGAAATAGATTATCATTGTGGTTAGCATTTAATTTAGTTTCAGTGAGTCCTAAAATATGTATATTATTTTCTTTAGAAAACAACATTAACTTAATCTGGTCAATTTTTCGCAATATACCTTGTACATTTAGGTGACCTATGTTAACACCTTTTGAATTTAGTTTCATATCGATTATATGTATATTATCATGCAGTGTGGCACACAATGAGATTAACTCCGTACTACTTTTATCATTCTGACATCCTATTTCTGTATTTAAATGGTCATATATATTAGCATTTTCAGAGTCACATGCAGACCCTGAAAATCTGTTAGCTTTTGTATTTACAATAGTGTGCAGTGAATAGTTAGAGACAAAAGTGTCACTTGGTACATTTAGATTTGTTGTTGTAAATGAAGCATTGGCATTCTTCTCTTTACCAGCTTCCTAGTATGTATACTACAATGCTGTACAGAGACTTTGTGTCCATATTTATGGCATCTGAAGCACTCAATCTGTTTGTCATGACGGCATACTTATGTAATGTGCCCAGTTTCTCCACAGTAGAGACAGTACTCTTCATTATAGTGTATGAAAATGGGGGCAAACATGTTAATATTTCTCAGTAGTTGAGAGGTTCCTTTACTGCTTAGATGAATTTTGTCTTTGTCGTAGAGTCTTAGGTTGACGTCCTGGTTCTGAAGAAAGAAAGATGTGTATTGTGGAATGTACTGTATGTTGAAGTCTTCACATAGGTGAATTATGAGATCATTGATTATTTTCACCCTGCTGTCCACACGAGGAGTTAGTCCTGATATCATTATTTTACATGTATCTGGACTACAATACCTAGCAGCATAGAGTAGACTTTCAAACTCTGTTCTGATTTGATTTAGTGATCTTCCCTCACTGGCATCATTTCCACCTACTAAAATAATAATATGGTTATATTTGGTCAGGTCAGAATTCATTATTTTGTCTGTGATGTTGCTTTTTGCACCTCTTGGAGTCTGGACATCTGTTTTAAAAAGTCTCCTTGTAATTATAGCTTTCAGTATTGAGGAGCCAATTATTAGAGTCCTTTCTATCTTGGCTTGTGATTTCATCTGTTGGACTCTGGGTTTTTTATATTAGACACATCTCTTGGAGGAAGGGTGCTGACATTGATGTTGCAGTTGTGTGAACTGATCGAGGTGATGTTGATGTTCACACATTTGTCTGAGTACTTGGAAATGGAGTTGTGTGCAGGCAACAGACTTGTCTTAGCTGAGGGCCATAGGTGGACACTTTCTGCTGTTACAGGTGTGACGTGTAGCTTGGAGGAGGGTACTATTGTTTGCAATGCAGGTTTACTTAGGGTATAAGTTTTTACCATGGCGAACACTTTCTTTATTGATACTCTGCATTTGGTGGCTGGGGCATGTTTTTAGGTTTTCTTGGATGTCATGCATGAATTTGGTTCTATTTATCATACGGAGGTTTGTCTTAGTAGGAAATAGAGGTGGAGGGTTAGGGACTGATACGTCGAGATGGCATACAATGCAGAGGTGATCCGATGCAAGTTCATGGGATACAAGGGTGGATTGCAGTATATTATCGTCAGGTCTATAAAGAAACCAGTCTAAAATGTGACCAAGTTTATGGGTAGGTTGGTTAACTGACTGTTTAAGATTGAAAACATGAAAAGAATCAAGGAATTTTGACATGTATGGTTTACTAGCACAGTCAAAGTGAAAGTTGAAATCTCAAAGAATAAGTAGGTTGCCACCTATCAAATTCCCATACTCTAGAAGATTTGGAAACTGCCCCAAAAAGAGAGATTCAGTCAAATTGTTTTTTCTACTAGGAGGAGGACGGTAGAGACAGAAAAGATGGAGTGACCTTTGTTCCAGTGTGAGCGTTGTTTGGACTAGTTCAAACGATGTGTGGCAGAAATTGAAGGTTGTATTGTACTTAAGGCATTTTGATCATGGAATTCTTTGTAATTACAGCAATTCCACCCGCGAGAGTTGAGGGGGAACGACCTGATGGGGTAATCGCTGGGTGTTAAATCCGCACACTTACATTCATCACCTGCGGAATGTAACCAAGTTTCTGTCAGGAAAAAGACATCAGTATATTCTAATCATTTATAAAATTAACAATTTTTGTGCGCTTTTCCGGTGATCCTACTGATTGAGCGGTGAATAATGCAATACGTAGTGGTATTCCTGGGACAGTTGACACAACGGTTGACGATTTAAGAGGAATTCGGAACAGGTTATTAAAATTTACGGCAGAATTTTTAAGTTGTTTATCAGTGACGGGCGAAAGGGAGATAACTGGAAATCTTCCTATTCTACACCGGCCAGCTATGAAATAACGTTTCTTTTTTCGCTTCCGTTTACATTTAAGAAATGATGAATGTATTCCTAGTTCGTTTAGTCTTGAGCATAATGTAGTATCAAGAACCAATGTGTGATCATTAAATCGAATTAATCAGGGTCCATCGTATTGGAAGCGGTCACGTGACGTCGGTTTATTAAAAAATAAATGACGACTTAACATTGGGACAAAACAGCTGAGAAAAATTCTAATTGTTCTCGTTTCCAAAACAAGGAGATGAATTAAGACATACAAACGAAACAGCCAATGCATCTGAAACACAAAAATGTAGACGATGATAGAGAACAAGCACAAACATCATAAATATAGCAAAACATTAGGAGAGCCTATCTCGAGCAGTTAAGCGAAGGCGGCCATCTTTCCGGACTGACTGACTTGTCAAAAGCTCTCTGTTCTGGATTACTGCCATCTCAACTCTGTCTGCATGGGTTCAAGTCTCAGAGTCTGCCAATTTGGGTGTGTGAGAAATGTTGTCAGTAGCTTCTTGTTGGTCAGTGTTTCTTTTCAGGGATTGTACTGGCTTCGTCCTCCACCATTAATACTGGCTGCCATGTAAAGCCTTATCTGTGCTGAAAAAAAGGTGTTGAACCCCACAACAACAACAACAACCCTTTCAATGACCTGAATCATATTGACTTTTGATATTTCTTTTCTTTCCAAAACATATTTCACCAAACAGATGGAAAGAATGGACTCTTTATATGATTGTATTATGTTCTCAAAAGAGTCATTTAATAGACGGAAGAAATTAGTACAAAATCTTATTTTATGTGCAAAAATATCCCTAAGGACACGTAGAGGAAAAAGGATAGAAAACATTTCAAATAGAGAACAGCCATAACCGTACTCTTCAATAACTTCTCTTAATTCATGGAACAGAGAAAGATTAATGCATTATACATATCTTTGATAATAATATTCCGTTTATTTTATTTTCATTTCCGTGGCAATATCTGGTTCATACATTGTTGTTCTAATGCAACAATTTAACATCAGTGTCATTTCTTTAATTATCGTCATTTTGTGAATGTGTCCTGATAACATTAAGCTCCAAATCCATTGGAATCTTATCAGTATTGAATTATTTATTTTGTCATTACTCCGAGTCTGGACCAACATATATATCCAATGTTAAGTTTCTTGCTTTACTCTTCTAATTCTGTTTGAAATCATGTCATTGATTGAAGTTGATCCAGCAGTATTTTATGACCTTTTGATGTATATCAATTCAGTGCCTAAATGAATTGTATATTTTCATCACTTACAGACTGAAGATGACTAATAACCAGAAATTTACACCCCAATTCATTTTTTCATCCATGCAAACATATACGTATGCACATAAAGATTCATCAATCTTTAGATAAATACATGTATAGAAGATTGGGCACATCATATGTGTGTCGTCAAGTTCTTTATTTTTCATGCAGACTATTCTTTTTAGTTAAATACTGCCATCCATAACTGGCTAAATGCTTTAAATGTATACACTTCTGTTCTTATGGATGTTACAGCTGACAAATAAAGTTGACTCTAAGCCCTCCATTGGAATCCTACATCATATTCTATCATTGTGTTCTCCTCTATTACCATTTCAATGAGTCATATCATATTACTCATTTTTTATATTTTTTTTTCTCATGATACCCTTGAGAATACAGATGGTAAGTATTATATCTTTATATATTTTTTTTCTTCTACTAAACAATCATGTAAGACAGAATAAAAGAGTAGAAAGTTTGATTTATGTGCAGAATTATTTCAAAGGAAATCTGAAAGGAAACATTGATGGTACACATTCAGATTAAAGCATTCTACACGAATTTGTTAGAACTATTTCGTTGTTTATTTTATGATACCGTTGACAATACAGATGGTAAGTATTATATCTTTATATATTTTTTTCTTCTACTAAACAATCATGTAAGACAGAATAAAAGAGTAGAAAGTTTGATTTATGTGCAGAATTATTTCTAAGGAAATCTGAAAGGAAACATTAATGGTACACATTCAGATTAAAGCATTCTACACGAATTTGTTAGAACTATTTCGTTGTTTATTTTATTTTGCTATTTTATTCTTCTAATTTTATTTTGAGGGAATTTAAAAGATTGAGTGCTAAACAGCAATACTTTGCTGATATATATCCATTCAGTGGTTGATCATATAGTGTATTTTTATCAATTACATGCTGAATATGACTAATAACCAGAAATTCATATTTATATACTCATGTTCATCCATGCATGCATGAACGTATGCACATAAATATTCATAAATCTTTAGATAAATATATGTATACAATTATAGTCACATCATATGTGTGTCATCAAGTTCTTTATTTTACATGCAGACTATTCTAGTTAGGGAAATATAACCATCGAAACTGATTGCATTAAAGGAATACACTGCTGGTATTATAGACCATATACCTGATAAGAAAAGTTGATACTAGGTTAAACGTTGGAGCCCCATAGCGTACTATTTCAATGTATTCCTCTCTATTACCCTTTGAATGGGGAGCCCACACTGACTGAGTTGTTAATTGCGCTCTCTTATGGATCACTGACTCTCAACGTTGTCTTCATGGGTTCATTTCTCAGAGTCTGCCAATTTGGGTGTGTGAGAAATGTTGTCAGTAGCTTCTTGTTGGTCAGTGTTTCTTTCCATGAATTTTTCTGGGTTCTTCCTACACCATTAATACTGGCGGCCATGAAAAGCCTAATCTGTGTTGAAAAATGGCGTTGAACCCTTCAACAACAACAACAACAACAACTACCATTTCCTTGACCTGTATCATATTGACGTTTGATGTTTCTTTTCTTTCCATTACATCTTTCACAAAACAAATGGAAAGAAAGTACTCTTTATCTGATTGTATTATGTTCTGTAAAGAGTCATTTAATAGACTGAACAAATTAGTACAAAAACTATCTTTATCTGCCCAAAAAATCCCTTAGGAAACAGAGAGGAAAAATAATAGGAAACATTTCAAATAGAAAACAGTCATAACCTTAATCTTCAATAACTTCTCTTTATTCATGGAACATAGATGATTAATGCATTTTACATATATTTGATAACAATATTGCGTTTATTTTATTTTCACTTCTGTGGCAATATCTGGTTCATACATTGTATTTCTAACGCAACAAATTAACACCACACTCTTTTGTTTAATTGTTGTCATTTTGTGAATATTTCCTGAAATCATTATCCTCCAAATCCGTTGGAATCTCATCAGTATTGAATTATTTATTTTGTCATTACTCCGAGTCTGGACCGACATATATATCCAATGTTCAGTTTCTTGCTTTAGTCTTCTAATTCTGTTTGAAATAATGTCAATGATTGAAGTTGATCCAGCAGTATTTTATGACCTTTTGATGTATATCAATTCAGTGCCTTAATGACTTATATATTTATATCACTCACAGACTGAAGATGACTAGTAATCAGAGATTCATACCCCAATTCATGTTTTCATCCATGAAGACATATAAGTATGCACAAAAGATTCATTAATCGTTACATAAATACATGTATATAAGTATTGGCACATTATATGTGTCTCATCAAGTTCATTATGTTTCATGCAGACTATTCCTTTTAGTGAAATACTGCCATCCATAACTGACTGAATGCTTTAAATGTATATAGTTCTGTTCTTATGGATCTTACAGCTGACAAGTAAAGTTGATACTAAGCCCTCCATTTGAACCCTACATCATATTGTATCCGTGTGTTCGCCACTATTACCCTTTCAACGAGTCATATCTTATTACTGATTTGTGATATTGCTTTTTTTCATGACACCCTTCACAAAACAGGGCGTAAGTATTATATCTTGATATAATTGTATTACTTCTACTAAACAATCATCTAAGACAGAAGAAAAGAATAGAATGTTTGATTTTATGTGCAGAAAGTATCCTGAGAAAATCAGAAAGAAACATTACTGGAACAGATTCATACGATTAAAGCATTCTACATCATTGTGTTTTAAATATTTCATTTTTTCCCTATTTTATTCATATAATTTTGTTTGGGGTAGTTTAAAAGATTGACTGCTATTCAGCAGTATATGATGACTTTGCTGATATATATCCATTCAGTGCCTGATCATATAGTGTATTTTTATCATTTACATGCTGAATATGACTAATAACCAGAAATTCATATTTATATACACATGTGCATCCATGCAAGCATTAATGTATGCACATAAATATTCATAAATCTTTAGATTAATATATGTATACATGTATAGTAACAACATATGTGCCTCATCAAGTTCTTGATATTACATGCAGACTATTCTAGGTACTGAAATATAGATATATAAACTAATTGCATTAAAGGAATATACTTCTGTTATTATAGACCATATACCTGATAAGTAATGTTGATACTATGCTAAACTTTGGAGCTCGACAGAGTACTATATCTTTGTTTGCTTCTCTCTCTTACCGTTTGAATGGGGAGCCCAGAGTGACTGAGTTGTCAAACGCGCTCTGTTATGGATGACTGCCATCTCACCTCTCTCTGCATGGGTTCAAGTCTGAGAGTCAGCCAATTTGGGTGTGTGAGAAATGTTGCCAGTAGGTTCTTCATGGTCAGTGTTTCTTTCCAGGGAATATTATGGCTTCTTCCTCCACGATTAATACTGGCTGCCATGTAAAGCCTATTGTGTGCTGAAAAATGGCGTTGAAACCTACAACATCAACAATAAACCTTTCAATGACCTTTTTCATATTGACTTTTATTATTTCTTTTATTTCCATGATAACGTTCACAAAACAGATGGAAAGAATGGACTCTTTATATGATTTCATTATGTTCCCTTCAGCGTCATTTAATAGATGGAAGAAATTAGTACAAAATCTTATTTTATGTGCAAAAAATCCCTTAGGAAACAGAGAGGAAAAATAATAGGAAACATTCAAGTAAAAACAGTCATAACCTTACTCTTCAATAACTTCTCTAAATTCATGGAAATTAGATGATTAATGCATTAAACATATCTTTGATATTAATTTTCCGTTTATTTTATTTTCATTTCTTTGGCAATATCTGTTTCATACATTGTTCCTCTTATGCAATAATTTAACATCAGTATCTTTTCTTTAAGAATTGACATTTTTGGAATATGCCCTGATTACAATATCCTCCAAATCCATTGGGATCTCATCAGTACTGAATTATTTATTTTGTCATTACTCCGAGTCTGGACCAACATATACATCCAATGTTCAGTTACTTGCTTTAATCTTCTAATTCTGCTTGAAATAATGTCATTGATTGAAGTTTATTCAGCAGTATTTTATGACCTTTTGATGTATATCAATTCACTGCCTAAATGAATTGTAAATTTTCATCACTCACAGACTAAAGATGACTAATAGCCAGATTTTCATACCCCAATTCATTTTTTCAGCCATGCAGACATATACTTATGCACATAACGAATCATTAATATTTAGATAAATACATGTATAGAAGTATTTTCACATCATATGTGTGTCATCAAGTTCTTTATTTTTCCTGCAGACTATTCTTTTTAGTGAAATACTGCCATCCATAACTGGCTGAATGCTTTAAATGTATATACTTCTGTTTTTATGGATGTTACAGCTGACAAGTAAATTTGATACTAAACCCTCCATTCGAACCCTACTTCATATTATATCCTTTTGTTCTCCTCTATTACCCTTTGAATGAGTGATATCGTATTACTGATTTTGAATATTTCTTCTTTTTCATGATACCCTTCACAAAACAGTGCGTACGTATTATCTCTTGATATAATTGTATTACTTCTACTAAACAATCATCTAAGACAGAAGAAAAGAGTAGAAAGTTTGATGTTATGTGCAGCGTCATTCCTAAGGAAATCGAAAAGGAAACATTAATTGAACAGATTCATAAGATTGAAGCATTCTACATGACTTTGATTGAACTATTTCATTGTTTATTTCCTTTCCTATTTGATTCATTTAATTTTGTTTGTGGTAGTTTAAAGATTGACTGCTATCCAGCAGTATATTATGAGTTTGCTGATATATATCCATTCAGTGCCTGATCACATAGTGTATTTTTATCAATTAAATTCTGAATATGCCCAATAACCAGACATTCATATTTATATGCACATGTTCATCCATGCCTGCATGCACATATGCACATAAATAATCACAAATGTTTAGATAGATATTTGTGTACAAGTATAGTCACATCATATGTGTGTCATCATGTTCTTTATTTTACGTGCAGACTATTTTAGATAGTGAAATATAGCCATAGAAACTTATTGCATCAAAAGAATATACTTATGTTATTATAGACCATATACCTGATAAAGTTGATACTATGCTAAACATTGGAGCCCCACAGCATCCTGTATCATTATGTTCCTCTTTATTACCGTTTGAATGGGGAGCCCATAGTGGCTGAGTTGTCCAAGGCGCTCTGTTATGGATCATTGCCATCTCAACTTTGCATGGGTTGAAGTCTCAGGGTCTGACAATTTGAGTGTGTGAGAAATGTTGTTAGTAGCTTCTTGTTGGTCAGTGTGTCTTTCCAGGGATTTTCTGGGTTATTCCTCCACCATTAATACTGGCTGTTATGTTCTCAAACGAGTCATTTAATAGACGGATGAAATTAGTACAAAATCTTATTTTATTTCCAAACAAATTCCTTAGAACACAGAGAAAAAAAATATACGAAACATTTCAAATAGAAAACAGTCATAACCTTCCTCTTGAATAACATCTCTTAATTCACGGAACACAGATGATTAATGCATTATACATAACTTTGATCATAATATTGCATTTATTTTATTTTTATTTCTGTGGCAAAATATGGTTCATAAATTGTTGTTCTAATGCAACAATTTAACATCACTGTCTTTTCTTTAATTATTGTCATTTTGTGAACATGTCCTGATAACATTATCCTCCAAATCCATTGGAATCTCATCAGTATTGAATTTTATTTATTTTGTCATTACTCCGAGTCTGGACCGACATATATATCCAATGTTCAGTTTCTTGCCTTAGTCTTATAATTTTGTTTGAAATAATGTTATTGATTGAAGTTTATCCAGCAGTATTTTATGACCTTTTGATGTATATCAATTCAGTGCCTAAATGATTTGTATATTTTCATCACTCACAGACTGAAGATGACAAATAACCAGAAATTCTTACCCCAGTTCATTGTTTCATCCATGATGAAACAATACGTATGCACAGAAAGATTTATTAATCTTTAGATAAATACATGTATAAAAGTATTGGCACATCATATGTGTGTCATCAAGTTCTTTTTTTTTCATGCAGACTATTCTTTTTAGTGAAATACTTCCATCCATAACTGGCTAAATGCTTTAAATGTGTATACTTCTGTTCTTATGGATGTTACAGCTGACAAGTAAAGTTGATACTAAACCCTGCATTCGAACCCTACCTCATAGTATATCATTGTGTTCTCCTATATTACCATTTCAATGTGTAATATCATATTACTGATTTTTGATTTTTCTTCTTTTTCATGATCCCCTTGATAATACAGTTGGTAAGTAATATATCTTGATATAATTGTATTTCTACTTCTAAACAATCATGTAAGACAGACTAAAAGAGTACAAAGTTTGATTGATGTGCACAATTATTTATAAGGAAATCTGAAAGGAAACTAATGAAACAGATTCATAAGATTAAAGCATTTTACGCGACTTTGATATAACTATTTCGTTGTCTATTTTTTTTCCTACTTTATTCTTCTAATTTTGTTTGAGGGAATTTAAAAGATTGAGTGCTATCCAGCATGACTTTGCTGATATATATCCTTTCAGTACCTGATCATATAGTGTATTTTTATCAATTACATGCTGAATAGGACTAATAACCACCAATTCATATTTATTTACACATGTTCATCCATGCATGCATGAACGTATGCACATAAATATTCATAAATCTTTAGATAAATATATGTATACAATTATAGTCAACTTAGTTCTTTCTCCACCATTAATACTTGCTGCCATGTAAAGCCTATTGTGTGCTGAAAAATGGTGTTGAACCTACAACAACAACAACATCCCTTTCAATGACCTGTATCATATTGACTTTTGATATTTCTTTTCTTTCCATGACATCTTTCACAAAACAGATGGAAAGAATGGACTCTTTATATGATTGTATTATGTTCTCTAAAGAGTCATTTAATAGTCAGAAGAACTTAGTACAAAATCTTATTTTATGTCCAAACAAATTCCTTAGGACACACAGAAAAATAAATATAGGCAATATTTCAAATAGAAAACAGTCATAACCTTACTCTTGAATAACATCTCTTAATTCACGGAACACAGATGATTAATGCATTATACATAACTTTGATCATAATATTGCATTTATTTTATTTTCATTTCTGTGGCAATATCTGGTTCATACATTGTTGTTCTAATGCAACAATTTAACATCACTGACTTTTCTTTAATTATTGTCATTTTGTGAATATGTCCTGATGACATTATCCTCCAAATCCATTGGAAGCTCATCAGTATTTAATTTTTTATTTTTTCATTACTCAGAGTCTGGATCAACATATATATCCAATGTTCAGTTGCTTGCTTTAGTCTTCTTATTCTGTTTGAAATAATGTCATTGATTGAAGTTTATCCAGCAGTATTTTATGACCTTTTCATGTATATCAATTCAGTGCCTAAATGAATTGTATATTTTCATCACTCACAGACTGAAGATGATTAATAACCAGAATTTCATAGCCTAATTCATTTTTTCATCCATGCAGACATATACGTATGCGCATAAAGATTCATTAATCTTTAGATAAATACATGTATGAAGTATTGGCACATCATATGTGTGTCATCAGGTTCTTTATTTTTCATGCAGACTATTCTTTTTAGTGAAATACTGCCATCCATAACTGGCTGCATGCTTTAAATGTATATACGTCTGTTCTTATGGATGTTACAGCTGACAAGTAAAGTTCATACTAAGCCCTCCATTAGAACCCAACATCATATTGTATCCTTGTGTTCTCCTCTATTACACTTTCAGTGAGTGATATCGTATTACTGATTTTTAATATTTCTTCTTTTTCATGTTACCCTTCACAAACCAGTGTGTAAGTATTATCTCTTGATAATATTGTATTACTTCTACTAAACAATCATCTTGGACAGATTAAAAGATTAGAAAGTTTGATTTTATTTGCAGAATTATTCCTAAGGAAATCGGAAAGGAAACATTAATGGAACAGATTCATACGATTAAAGTATTCTACGCGATTTTCATAGAACTATTTCATTGTTTATTTTTTTCCTATTTTATTCATCTAATTTTGATTGAGGTAGTTTAAAAGATTATCTGCCATTCAGCAGTATATTATGACTTTGCTGACATATATCCATTCAGTGCCTGATCATAGAGTGTATTTTGATCAACTACATGCTGAATATGACTAATGAACAGAAATTCATATTTATATACACATGTTCATCCATGCATTCATGCATGAACGAATGCACATAAAAATTCATAAATCGTTTGATAAATATATGTATACAAGTATAGTCACATCATATGTGTGTCAGCAAGTTCTTTATTTTACATGCAGACTATTCTAGTTAGTGAAATATAGCCGTATAAACTGATTGCATTAAAGGAATATACTTATGTTATTATAGACCATATACCTGTAAAGTTGATACTATGCTAAAGATTGGAGCCCCACAGCATACTATATCATTGTGTTCCTCTCTATTACCCTTTGAATAATGAGAATAATAATGATGACTTTGTATAGCGCCTAATCTTTCGATGCTGTAAGCGCTTTACACCATCAATAATGATATGACTACACTACAGCACAACAAATGACAAAAACAATGAAATTGAAAAACAAAAATACGCTGGAAACATATAAGATAGAAAACATGATTTAGTCGCTAAGTTTGTCCCTGCAGTCGATACAGGTGAGTCTTAAGAGCACTCTTAAACGTGACCAGTGTCTTTGTGTCTAATTTCAATGGGGAAGTCGTTCCACGTCGCCGTGCCCTGGTGTGCAAACGAACGTTGTTCATATGACTTTGTTTTCACCTTGTTAATAATGAGTATATGATTATCAGTAGAAGAGCGTAAGGATCTAGCTGGTGTATACACATGGGTGGAGCTGGATAGGTAAGTTGGACTGGAGTCTGTTATTGAAACATGGCATTGCTAACAAATTTTGTTTTTGATTCTGTATCGAATAGATAACCAATGTGGGGTACTGAGCAGTGGTGAGGTGTGCTCTGATCGAGGTACTCTAAAGATGATCCGTGCAGCTGTGTTTTGAACTTTTTGAAGTTTCTGGAGTAAATATTGTGACGAACCAGACATAATTGAATTACAATAGTCCAGTCTTGAAAGTACTAATGAACACAGGAATGTTTTAGTGGCATCAACTGAAAGATATTTACGAATGGAACTGATGCGTCTCAATTCAAGATATGCAGCTTTGCATATGTTCATGACATGTTGGTGCAATGTCAGAGTACTGTCTAGAGTAACGCCTAGGTTCCGTACTGACTGTGAGAATGTAATGTTAGTGTTGCTGATATGTATTGTCTTAGGTAAAGCATGTGAATGAGAAAGTCTTTGTTTTGTGATCAGAACAGTCTCAGTTTTATCATCATTCATCTGCAGCTTGTTACATGTCATCCATGATTTCACATCAGAAATGCACTTCTCTACTCCATGGATGGTAGCATCAACTTCAGTTGGGTAGCTAGATTTGTATATTTGGGTGTCATCAGCATACAATTGGTGCGACACTGGGTGATGATCTATGACACTTCAGAGCGGCTGAGTATACAGAATGAAGAGAACAGCTCCAAGAACACCACAACATACGTCAACTGGGCTGGAGTGTATTCCATGTGCAGATATAATTCGTGTCCTGTTCAGAAAGTAGGACTTGAACCTCTGTAAGGCTAAATTCTGAATGCCAAATACATGTTGGAGACGGTGAAGTAATATATCATGAAGCAATAGATATTGGTCTATTGTGTAAAATGCTGGAGACAAATCCAGGAGAGTGAGGACTGTAGTTTTTCCACCAACCAAAGCAGAGAGAATGTCACTAAATACTTTCAGAAGAGTAGTTTCCGTACTTTGGCGAGGGCGATATGCAGACTGTACATTGCTAAAAAAGACTATTTGAATTCAAATGCAATACAAGTTGAGTTAGAACAACCTTTTCTAAGATTTTTGATATGATTGGGAGATTAGGAACTGTACGGTAGTTTTTTTAAATCGTTTTGGTCCAGAGTTGGTTTCTTCAGCAGTAGCTTTACAATGGCAGATTTGAGAAATGATGGGAATTCCCCTGATGAGAGAGAGATCTTAATAACATCAGTTAGAGAAGGCAATATTGGGTCTAAGTACTCAAGCAGCAGTGATGTCGGGATTGGATCAAGTTCACAAGACTTTGGTGCACTTTACATCACGATTGTCCGTACTAAATCAATATAAACAAGCTCAAATGCTCCTAACGTTTGTCTCTAAAACTCTGCATCATAATTGTATGGTGACTAATCAGTTGAAATTGTGCTGTCAAGCGAATCTCTAATGGTTTATACTTAGTCATCGAAGAAATTTGCAAATTGGTCTGGTAGGTCTAGTGGAGAGAAGGTTGTTGGAAATGGTGTACATTTGTTCCTTGACATTAGTTTGTTAGTTATCTCGAAGAGCTCTTTACAGCTGTAACTCTCTGTGATCTTAGTACTGTAGTGGGATGATCCCTAACACTGCTATACCATAGACAACACTTTGTTAAATTGATACTCTGCATATTATCGTCAGGTCTATAAACAAACCAGTCTATAATGTGACCAAGTTTATTGGTAGGTTGGTTAACTGACTGTTTAAGATTGAAAACATGAATGGAATCTAGGAGGTTTGACATGTATGGTTTACTAGCACAGTCAAGGTGAAAGTTGAAATCTCAAAGAATAATTAGGTTGCCACCTATCTAATTTCCATACTCTAGAAGATTTGGAAACTGCTCCAAAAAGAGAGATTCAATCAGCTTGTGTTTTCTACTAGGAGGAGGACGGTAGAGACAGAAAAGATGGAGTGACCTTTGTTCCAGTGTGAGCGTTGTTTGGACTAGTTCAAACGATGTGTGGCAGAAATTGAAGGTTGTATTGTACTTAAGGCATTTGATCATGGACTTCGTTGTAATTACAGCAATTCTACCTCCGCGAGAGTTGCATCAGATCGACTTGATGGGGTAATCGCTGGGTGTTAAATCCGCACACTCACATTCATGACCTGCGGAATGTAACCAAGTTTCTGTCAGGTAGAAGACGTCAGTATATTCTAGTCATTGATAAAATTTACAATTTCTGTGCGCTTTTCCGGTGATCCTACTGATTGAGCGTTGAATAATGTAATAGTTAGTGGTATCCCTGGGACAGTTGATTCAACGGTTGAATATTTAAGAGGAATTTGAACCAGGTTATTAAAATTTGAAGCAGAATTTTTAAGTTGTTTATCAGTGACGGGCGAAAGGGAGATAACTGGAATTCTTCTTCCTTTTCTATGCCGGCCAGCTTTGATATAACGTTTATTTTTTCGCTTCCGTTTACATTTAAGAAATGATTAATGTATTCCCAGTTCGTTTAGTCTTGAGCTAAATGTAGTATCTAGAACCAATGTGTGATCATAAATCGAATTAATCAGGGTCCGTCGTATTGGAAGCGGTCACGTGACGTCGGTTTATTCAAAAACAAATGACGTCTTAACATTGGGACAAAACAGCTGAGAAAAATTCTAATTGTTCTCGTTTCCAAAACAAGGATATGAACTAAGACATACAAACGGAACAGCCAATGCATAATGAAGCATAATAATGTAGACGATGATAGAGAACAAGCACAAATATCATAAATATAGCACAAAATTAGGAGAGCCTATCTCGTGCAGTTAAACGATAGCGGCCATCTTTCCGGACTGACTGAGTTGTCAAAAACGCTCTGTTATGGATCACTGCCATCTCAACTCTGTCAGCATGGGTTCAAGTCTCAGAATCTGCCAATTTGGGTGTGTTAGAAATGTCAGTAGCTTCTTGTTGGTCAGTGTTTCCTTTCAGGTATTTTACTCGGTTCTTCCTCCACCATTAATACTGGCTGCCATGTAAAGCCTATTGTGTGCTGAAAAATGGTGTTGAACCCAACAACAACAACTTCATCCCTTTCAATGACCTGTATCATATTGACTTTCGATATTTCTTTTCTTTCCATGACATCTTTCACAAAACAGATGGAAAGAAAGGACTCTTTATATGATTGTATTATGTTCTCTAAAGAGTCATTTAATAGACAGAAGAAATTAGTACAAAATCTTATTGTATGTCCAAACAAATTTCTTAGGACAGAGAGAAAAATAATTATAGGCAATATTTCAAATAGAAAACAGTGATAAACTTACTCTTGAATAACATCTTTTAATTCACGGAACGCAGATGGTTAATGCATTATAGACAACTTTGATCATAATATTGCATTTATTTTATTTTCATTTCTGTGGCAATATCTGGTTCATACATTGTTGTTCTAATGCAGCAATTTAACAACACTGGCTTTGTTTTTAATTATTGTCATTTTGTGAATATGTCCTGATAACATTATCCTCCAAATCCATTGGAATTTCATCAGTATCTAATTATTTATTTTGTCATTACTCCGAGTCTGGACCAACATATATATCCAATGTTCAGTTTCTTGCTTTAGTCTTCTAATTTTGCTTGAAATAATGTCTTTGATTGAAGTTGATCCAGCAGTATTTATGACCTTTTGATGTATATCAATTCAGTGCCTAAATGAATTATATAGTTTCATCACTCACAGACTGAAGATGACAAATAACCTGAAATTCTTACCCCTGTTCATTTTTCATCCATGCAGACATATACGTATGCACAATTAGATTCATTAATCTTTAGATAAATACATGTATAGAAGTATTGGCACATCATATATGTGTCATCAAGTTCTTTAGTTTTCATGCAGACTATTCTTTTTAGTGAAATACTGTCATCCATAACTTGCTAAATGCTTTAAATGTATATACTTCTGTTCTTATGGATGTTACAGCTGACAAGTAAAGTTGATACTAAACCCTCCATTCGAAACCTACATCATATTATATCCTTGTGTTCTCCTCTATTACCCCTTCAATGAGTCATATCGTATTACTGATTTTTGATATTTCTTCTGTTTCATGACAACCTTCACAAAACAGTGCGTACGTATTATCTCTTGATATAATTGTATTACTTCTACTAAGCAATCATCTAAGACAGAAGAAAAAAGTAGAAAGTTTGATTTTATGTGCAGAATTATTCCTAAGGAAATCGGAAAGGAAACATTAATTGAACACATTCATAAGATTGAAGCATTCTACAAGACTTTGATTGAACTATTTCATTGTTTATTTTCTTTCCTATTTTATTCATTTAATTTTGCTTGAGGTAGTTTTAAAGATTGACTGCTATCCAGCAGTATATTATGACTTTGCTGATATATATCCATTCAGTGCCTGATCACATAGTGTGTTTTTATCAATTACATGCTGAATATGACTAATAACCAGACATTCATATTTATATGCACATGTTCATGCATACCTGCATGAACATATGCACATAAATAATCACAAATGTTTAGATAGATATTTCTATACAAGTATAGTCACATCAGATGTGTGTCATCCTGTTCTTTATTTTACATGCAGACTATTTGAGTTAGATAAATATAGGCATAGAAGCTAATTGCATCAAAGGAATATACTTCTGTTATTATAGACCATATACCTGATAAAGTTGATACTATGCTAAAGATTGGAGCCCCACAACATACTGTATCATTGTGTTCCTCTTTATTACCGTTTGAATGGGGAGCCCATAGTGACTGAGTTGTCAAAAGCACTCTGTTATGGATCATTGCCATCTCAACTTTGCATGGGTCGAACTCACAGGGTCTAACAATTTGAGTGTGTGAGAAATTTTGTTAGTAGCTTCTTGTTGGTCAGTGTTTCTTTCCAGGGATTTTCTGGGTTATTCCTCCACCATTAATACTGGCTGTTATGTTCTCAAAAGAGTCATTTAATAGACGGATGAAATTAGTACAAAATCTTATTTTATGTCCAAACAAATTCCTTAGGACACACAGAAAAATAAATATAGGCAATATTTCAAATAGAAAACAGTCATAACCTTACTCTTGAATAACATCTCTTAATTCACGGAACACAGATGATTAATGCATTATACATAACTTTGATCATAATATTGCATTTATTTTATTTTCATTTCTGTGGCAATATCTGGTTCATACATTGTTGTTCTAATGCAACAATTTAACATCACTGGCTTTTCTTTAATTATTGTCATTTTGTGAATATGTCCTGATAACATTATCCTCCAAATCCATTGGAATCTCATCAGTATTTAATTTTGTATTTTGTCATTACTCAGAGTCTGGGTCTACATATATATCCAATGTTCAGTTGCTTGCTTTAGTCTTCTAATTCTGTTTGAAATAATGTCATTGATTGAAGTTTATTCAGCAGTATTTTATGACCTTTTGATGTATATCAATTCAGTGCCTAACTGAATTGTATATTTTCATCACTCACAGACTGAAGATGACTAATAACCAGAAATTCATAGCCCAATTCATTTTTTCATCCATGCAGACATATACGTATGCGCATAAAGATTAATTAATCTTTAGATAAATACATGTATGAAGTATTGGCACATCATATGTGTGTCATCAGGTTCTTTATTTTTCATGCAGACTATTCTTTTTAGTGAAATACTGCCATCCATAACTGGCTGCATGCTTTAAATGTATATACGTCTGTTCTTATGGATGTTTCAGCTGACAAGTAAAGTTGATACATAGTCCTCCATTCAAAACCTACATCATATTATATCCTTGTGTTCTCTATTAGCCTTTCAATGAGTGATATCGTATTACTGATTTTTGATATTTCTTCTTTTTCATGATACTCTTCACAAAACAGTGTGTAAGTATTATCTATTGATATAGTTGTATTACTTCTACTAAACAATCATCTTGGACAGATTAAAAGATTAGAAAGTTTGATTTTATTTACGGAATTATTCCTAAGGAAATCGGAAAGGAAACATTAATGGAACAGATTCATACGATTAAAGTATTCTACGCGATTTTGATAGAACTATTTCATTGTTTATTTTTTCCTATTTTATTCATCTAATTTTGATTGATGTAGTTTAAAAGATTATCTGCCATCCAGCAGTATATTATGACTTTGCTGACATATATCCATTCAGTGCCTGATCATAGAGTGTATTTTGATCAACTACATGCTGAATATGACTAATGAACAGAAATGCATATTAATCTACACATGTTCATCCATGCATTCATGCATGAACGAATGCACATAAAAATTCATAAATCGTTTGATAAATATATGTATACATGTATAGTCACATCATATGTGTCAGCAAGTTCTTTATTTTACTTGCAGACTATTCTAGTTAGTGAAATATAGCCATATAAACTGATTGCATTAAAGGAATATACTTATGTTATTATAGACCATATACCTGTAACGTAAAGTTGATACTATGCTAAAGATTGGAGCCCCACAGCATACTATATCATTGTGTTCCTCTCTATTACCCTTTTAATAATGAGAATAATAATGATGACTTTGTATCGCGCGTAATCTTTCGATGCTGTAAGCGCTTTACACCATCAATAATGATATGACTACACTACAGCACAACAAATGACAAAAACAATGAAATTGAAAAACATAAAAACACGCTGGAAACATATAAGATAGAAAACATGATTTAGTCGCTATGTTTGTCCCTGCAGTCGAAACAGGTGAGTCTTAAGATCACTCTTAAAAGTGACCAGTGTCTTTGTGTCTAATTTCAATGGGGAAGTCGTTCCACGTCGCCGTGCCCTGGTGTGCAAACGAACGTTGTTCATATGACTTTGTTTTCACCTTGTTAATAATGAGTATATGATTATCAGTAGAAGAGCGTAAGGATCTAGCTGGTGTATACACATGGGTGGAGCTGGATAGGTATGTTTGACTGGAGTCTGTTATTGAAACATAGCGGAGATAACAAATTTTGTTTTTGATTCTGTATCGAATTGATAGCCAATGTGGGGTACTGAGCAGTGGTGAGGTGTGCTCTGATCGAGGTACTCTAAAGATGATCCGTGCAGCTGTGTTTTGAACTTTTTGAAGTTTCTGGAGTAAATATTGTGACGAACCAGACAGAATTAAGTTACAATTGTCCAGTCTTGAAAGTGCTGATGAACACAGAAATGTTTTAGTGGCATCAACTGAAAGATATTTACGAATGGAACTGATGCGTCTCAATTCAAGATATGCAGCTTTGCATATGTTCATGACATGTTGGTGCAATGTAAGAGTACTGTCTAGAGTAACGCCTAGGTTCCGTACTGACTGTGAGAATGTAATGTTAGTGTTGCTGATATTGATATGTATTGTCTGAGGTAAAGGATGTGAATGAGAAAGTCTTTGTTTTGTGATCAGAACAGTCTCAGTTTTATCATCATTCATCTGCAGCTTGTTACATGTCATCCATGATTTCACATCAGAAATGCACTTCTCTACTCCATGGATGGTAGCATCAACTTCAGTTGGGTGGCTAGATTTGTATATTTGGGTGTCATCAGCATACAATTGGTGCGACACTGGGTGATGAGCTATGACACTTCAGAGCGGCTGAGTATACAGAATGAAGAGAACAGCTCCAAGAACACCACAACATACGTCAACTGGGCTGGAGTGTATTCCATGTGCAGATATAATTCGTGTCCTGTTCAGTAAGTAGGACTTGAACCTCTGTAAGGCTAAATTCTGAATGCCAATTACATGTTGGAGACGGTGAAGTAATATATCATGAAGCAATAGATATTGGTCTATTGTGTAAAATGCTGGAGACAAATCCAGGAGAGTGAGGACTGTAATTTTTCCACTAACCAAAGCAGAGAGAATGTCACTAAATACTTTCAGAAGAGTAGTTTCCGTACTGTGGCAAGGGCGATATGCAGACTGTACATTGCTAAAAAGACTGTTTGAATTCAAATACAATACAAGTTGAGTTAGAACAACCTTTTCTAAGATTTTTTATATGATTGGGAGATTAGGAACTGTACGGTAGTTTTTTTAAATCGTTTTGGTCCAGTGTTGGTTTCTTCAGCAGTGGCTTTACGATGGCAGTTTTGAAAAATGATGGGAATTCCCCTGATGAGAGAGAGATATTAATAACATCAGTTAGAGAAGGCAATATTGGGTCTAAGTACTCAAGCAGCAGTGATGTCGGATTGGATCAAGTTCACAAGACTTTCGTGCACTTTTCATCATGATTGTACGTACTAAATCAATATAAACAAGCTCAAATGCTCCTAACGTTTGTCGCTGAAATTCTGCATCATATCTGTATGGTGACGAATCAGTTGAAATTGTGCTGTCAAGCGAATCTCTAATGGTTTGTACTTAGTCATCGAAGACATTTGCAAATTGGTCTGGTAGGTCTAGTGGAGAGAAGGTTGTTGGAAATGGTGTACATTTGTTCCTTGACATTAGTTTATTAGTTATCTCGATGAGCTCTTTACAGCTGTAACTCTCTGTGATCTTAGTACTGTAGTGGGATGATCCCTAACACTGCTATACCATAGACAACACTTTTTTAAATTGATACTCTGCATTTGGTGGCTGGGGCATGTTTTTAAGCAATGAACGCAGGCAGTTATCAAGTTGTTCCGCTTTTGGATGTAAGAAAGTAGTTAGGTTTTCTTGGATGTCATGCATGAGTTGGTTCTATTTGTCATACGGAGGTTTGTCTTAGTAGGAAATAGAGGTGGAGGGTTAGGGACTGATACGTCGAGATGACATACAATGCAGAGGTGATCCGATGCAAGTTCATGGGATACAGGGGTGGATTGCAGTATATTATCGTCAGGTCTATAAAGAAACCAGTCTAAAATGTGACCAAGTTTATTGGTAGGTTGGTTAACTGACTGTTTAAGATTGAAAACATGAATGGAATCTAGGAGTTTTGACATGTATGGTTTACTAGCACAGTCAAAGTGAAAGTTGAAATCTCAAAGAATAATTTGGTTGCCACCTATCGAATTTCCATACTCTAGAAGATTTGGAAACTGCTCCAAAAAGAGAGATTCAATCAGCTTGTGTTTTTTACTAGGAGGAGGACGGTAGAGACAGAAAAGATGGAGTGACCTTTGTTCCAGTGTGAGCGTTGTTTGGACTAGTTCAAACGATGTGTGGCAGAAATTGAAGGTTGTATTGTACTTAAGGCATTTGATCATGGAATTCTTTGTAATTACAGCATTTCTACTTCCGCGAGAGTTGCGTCAGATCGACTTGATGGGGTCATCGCTGGGTGTTAAATCCGCACACTCACATTCATGACCTGCGGAATGTAACCAAGTTTCTGTCAGGAAGAAGACGTCAGTACATTCTGGCCATTGATAAAATTAACAATTTCTGTGCGCTTTTCCGGTGATCCTACTGATTGAGCGTTGAATAATGCAATAGGTAATGGTATCCCTGGGACAGTTGACTCAACGGTTTTCTATTTAAAAGGAATTTGAACCAGGTTATTAAAATTTGAAGCAGAATTGTTAAGTTGTTTATCAGTGTCGGGCGAAAGGGAGATAACTGGAATTCTTCCTTTTCTACGCCGGCCAGCTGTGAAATAACGTTTATTTTTTCTCTTCCGTTTACATTTAAGAAATGATTAATGTTTTCCCAGTTCGTTTAGTCTTGAGCACAATGAGTATCTAGAACCAATGTGTGATCATTAAATCGAATTAATCAGGGTCCGTCGTATTGGAATCGGTCACGTGACGTCGGTTTATTAAAAAACAAATGACGTCTTAACATTGGGACAAAACAGCTGAGAAAAATTCTAATTGTTCTCGTTTCCAAAACAAGGATATGAATTAAGACATACAAACGGAACAGCCAATGTATAATGAAGCATAATAATGTAGACGATGATAGAGAACAAGCACAAATATCATAAATATAGCACAAAATTAGGAGAGCCTATCTCGTGCAGTTAAACGATAGCGGCCATCTTTCCTGACTGACTGAGTTGTCAAAAACGCTCTGTTATGGGTCACTGCCATCTCAACTCTGTCTGCATGGGTTCAAGTCTCAGAATCTGCCAATTTGGGTGTGTTAGTAATGTTGTCAGTAGCTTCTTGTTGGTCAGTGTTTCCTTCCAGGTACTTTACTCGGTTCTTCCTCCACCATTAATACTGGCTGCCATGTAAAGCCTATTGTGTGCTGAAAAATGGTTTTGAACCCTACAACAACAACAACATCCCTTTCAATGACCTGTATCATATTGACTTTTGATATTTCTTTTCATTCCATGACATCTTTCACAAAACAGATGGAAAGAATGGACTCTTTATATGATTGTATTATGTTCTCTAAAGAGTCATTTAATAGTCAGAAGAAATTAGTACAAAATCTTATTTTATGTCCAAACAAATTCCTTAGGACACACAGAAAAATAAATATAGGCAATATTTCAAATAGAAAACAGTCATAACCTTACTCTTGAATAACATCTCTTAATTCACGGAACACAGATGATTAATGCATTATACATAACTTTGATCATAATATTGCATTTATTTTATTTTCATTTCTGTGCCAATATCTGGTTCATACATTGTTGTTCTAATGCAACAATTTAACATCACTGGCTTTTCTTTAATTATTGTCATTTTGTGAATATGTCCTGATAACATTATCCTCCAAATCCATTGGAATCTCATCAGTATTTAATTTTTTATTTTGTCATTACTCAGAGTCTGGATCAACATATATATCCAATGTTCAGTTGCTTGCTTTAGTCTTCTAATTCTGTTTGAAATAATGTCATTGATTGAAGTTTATTCAGCAGTATTTTATGACCTTTTGATGTATATCAATTCAGTGCCTAACTGAATTGTATATTTTCATCACTCACAGACTGAAGATGACTAATAACCAGAACTTCATAGCCCAATTCATTTTTTCATCCATGCACACATATACGTATGCGCATAAAGATTAATTAATCTTTAGATAAATACATGTATGAAGTATTGGCACATCATATGTGTGTCATCAGGTTCTTTATTTTTCATGCAGACTATTCTTTTTAGTGAAATACTGCCATCCATAACTGGCTGCATGCTTTAAATGTATATACGTCTGTTCTTATGGATGTTACAGCTGACAAGTAAAGTTGATACATAGTCCTCCATTCAAAACCTACATCATATTATATCCTTGTGTTCTCTATTAGCCTTTCAATGAGTGATATCGTATTACTGATTTTTGATATTTCTTCTTTTTCATGATACTCTTCACAAAACAGTGTGTAAGTATTATCTATTGATATAGTTGTATTACTTCTACTAAACAATCATCTTGGACAGATTAAAAGATTAGAAAGTTTGATTTTATTTACGGAATTATTCCTAAGGAAATCGGAAAGGAAACATTAATGGAACAGATTCATACGATTAAAGTATTCTACGCGATTTTGATAGAACTATTTCATTGTTTATTTTTTCCTATTTTATTCATCTAATTTTGATTGATGTAGTTTAAAAGATTATCTGCCATCCAGCAGTATATTATGACTTTGCTGACATATATCCATTCAGTGCCTGATCATAGAGTGTATTTTGATCAACTACATGCTGAATATGACTATTGAACAGAAATGCATATTAATCTACACATGTTCTTCCATGCATTCATGCATGAACGAATGCACATAAAAATTCATAAATCGTTTGATAAATATATGTATACATGTATAGTCACATCATATGTGTCAGCAAGTTCTTTATTTTACATGCAGACTATTCTAGTTAGTGAAATATAGCCATATAAACTGATTGCATTAAAGGAATATACTTATGTTATTATAGACCATATACCTGTAAAGTAAAGTTGATACTATGCTAAAGATTGGAGCCCCACAGCATACTATATCATTGTGTTCCTCTCTATTACCCTTTTAATAATGAGAATAATAATGATGACTTTGTATCGCGCCTAATCTTTCGATGCTGTAAGCGCTTTACACCATCAATAATGATATGACTACACTACAGCACAACAAATGACAAAAACAATGAAATTGAAAAACATAAAAACACGCTGGAAACATATAAGATAGAAAACATGATTTAGTCGCTATGTTTGTCCCTGCAGTCGAAACAGGTGAGTCTTAAGATCACTCTTAAAAGTGACCAGTGTCTTTGTGTCTAATTTCAATGGGGAAGTCGTTCCACGTCGCCGTGCCCTGGTGTGCAAACGAACGTTGTTCATATGACTTTGTTTTCACCTTGTTAATAATGAGTATATGATTATCAGTAGAAGAGCGTAAGGATCTAGCTGGTGTATACACATGGGTGGAGCTGGATAGGTATGTTTGACTGGAGTCTGTTATTGAAACATAGCGGAGATAACAAATTTTGTTTTTGATTCTGTATCGAATTGATAGCCAATGTGGGGTACTGAGCAGTGGTGAGGTGTGCTCTGATCGAGGTACTCTAAAGATGATCCGTGCAGCTGTGTTTTGAACTTTTTGAAGTTTCTGGAGTAAATATTGTGACGAACCAGACAGAATTAAGTTACAATTGTCCAGTCTTGAAAGTGCTGATGAACACAGAAATGTTTTAGTGGCATCAACTGAAAGATATTTACGAATGGAACTGATGCGTCTCAATTCAAGATATGCAGCTTTGCATATGTTCATGACATGTTGGTGCAATGTAAGAGTACTGTCTAGAGTAACGCCTAGGTTCCGTACTGACTGTGAGAATGTAATGTTAGTGTTGCTGATATTGATATGTATTGTCTGAGGTAAAGGATGTGAATGAGAAAGTCTTTGTTTTGTGATCAGAACAGTCTCAGTTTTATCATCATTCATCTGCAGCTTGTTACATGTCATCCATGATTTCACATCAGAAATGCACTTCTCTACTCCATGGATGGTAGCATCAACTTCAGTTGGGTGGCTAGATTTGTATATTTGGGTGTCATCAGCATACAATTGGTGCGACACTGGGTGATGATCTATGACACTTCAGAGCGGCTGAGTATACAGAATGAAGAGAACAGCTCCAAGAACACCACAACATACGTCAACTGGGCTGGAGTGTATTCCATGTGCAGATATAATTCGTGTCCTGTTCAGTAAGTAGGACTTGAACCTCTGTAAGGCTAAATTCTGAATGCCAATTACATGTTGGAGACGGTGAAGTAATATATCATGAAGCAATAGATATTGGTCTATTGTGTAAAATGCTGGAGACAAATCCAGGAGAGTGAGGACTGTAATTTTTCCACCAACCAAAGCAGAGAGAATGTCACTAAATACTTTCAGAAGAGTAGTTTCCGTACTGTGGCAAGGGCGATATGCAGACTGTACATTGCTAAAAAGACTGTTTGAATTCAAATACAATACAAGTTGAGTTAGAACAACCTTTTCTAAGATTTTTTATATGATTGGGAGATTAGGAACTGTACGGTAGTTTTTTTAAATCGTTTTGGTCCAGTGTTGGTTTCTTCAGCAGTGGCTTTACGATGGCAGTTTTGAAAAATGATGGGAATTCTCCTGATGAGAGAGAGATATTAATAACATCAGTTAGAGAAGGCAATATTGGGTCTAAGTACTCAAGCAGCAGTGATGTCGGGATTGGATCAAGTTCACAAGACTTTCGTGCACTTTTCATCATGATTGTACGTACTAAATCAATATAAACAAGCTCAAATGCTCCTAACGTTTGTCGCTGAAATTCTGCATCATATATGTATGGTGACGAATCAGTTGAAATTGTGCTGTCAAGCGAATCTCTAATGGTTTGTACTTAGTCATCGAAGAAATTTGCAAATTGGTCTGGTAGGTCTAGTGGAGAGAAGGTTGTTGGAAATGGTGTACATTTGTTCCTTGACATTAGTTTATTAGTTATCTCGATGAGCTCTTTACAGCTGTAACTCTCTGTGATCTTAGTACTGTAGTGGGATGATCCCTAACACTGCTATACCATAGACAACACTTTTTTAAATTGATACTCTGCATTTGGTGGCTGGGGCATGTTTTTAAGCAATGAACGCAGGCAGTTATCAAGTTGTTCCGCTTTTGGATGTAAGAAAGTTGTTAGGTTTTCTTGGATGTCATGCATGAGTTGGTTCTATTTGTCATACGGAGGTTTGTCTTAGTAGGAAATAGAGGTGGAGGGTTAGGGACTGATACGTCGAGATGACATACAATGCAGAGGTGATCCGATGCAAGTTCATGGGATACAGGGGTGGATTGCAGTATATTATCGTCAGGTCTATAAAGAAACCAGTCTAAAATGTGACCAAGTTTATTGGTAGGTTGGTTAACTGACTGTTTAAGATTGAAAACATGAATGGAATCGAGGAGTTTTGACATGTATGGTTTACTAGGACAGTCAAAGTGAAAGTTGAAATCTCAAAGAATAATTAGGTTGCCACCTATCGAATTTCCATACTCTAGAAGATTTGGAAACTGCTCCAAAAAGAGAGATTCAATCAGCTTGTGTTTTCTACTAGGAGGAGGACGGTAGAGACAGAAAAGATGGAGTGACCTTTGTTCCAGTGTGAGCGTTGTTTGGACTAGTTCAAACGATGTGTGGCATAAATTGAAGGTTGTATTGTACTTAAGGCATTTGATCATGGAATTCTTTGTAATTACAGCATTTCTACTTCCGCGAGAGTTGCGTCAGATCGACTTGATGGGGTCATCGATGGGTGTTAAATCCGCACACTCACATTCATGACCTGCGGAATGTAACCAAGTTTCTGTCAGGAAGAAGACGTCAGTACATTCTGGCCATTGATAAAATTAACAATTTCTGTGCGCTTTTCCGGTGATCCTACTGATTGAGCGTTGAATAATGCAATAGGTAGTGGTATCCCTGGGACAGTTGACTCAACGGTTTTCTATTTAAGAGGAATTTGAACCAGGTTATTAAAATTTGAAGCAGAATTGTTAAGTTGTTTATCAGTGTCGGGCGAAAGGGAGATAACTGGAATTCTTCCTTTTCTACGCCGGCCAGCTGTGAAATAACGTTTATTTTTTCTCTTCCGTTTACATTTAAGAAATGATTAATGTTTTCCCAGTTCGTTTAGTCTTGAGCTAAATGTAGTATCTAGAACCAATGTGTGATCATTAAATCGAATTAATCAGGGTCCGTCGTATTGGAATCGGTCACGTGACGTCGGTTTATTAAAAAACAAATGACGTCTTAACATTGGGACAAAACAGCTGAGAAAAATTCTAATTGTTCTCGTTTCCAAAACAAGGATATGAATTAAGACATACAAACGGAACAGCCAATGTATAATGAAGCATAATAATGTAGACGATGATAGAGAACAAGCACAAATATCATAAATATAGCACAAAATTAGGAGAGCCTATCTCGTGCAGTTAAACGATAGCGGCCATCTTTCCTGACTGACTGAGTTGTCAAAAACGCTCTGTTATGGGTCACTGCCATCTCAACTCTGTCTGCATGGGTTCAAGTCTCAGAATCTGCCAATTTGGGTGTGTTAGTAATGTTGTCAGTAGCTTCTTGTTGGTCAGTGTTTCCTTCCAGGTACTTTACTCGGTTCTTCCTCCACCATTAATACTGGCTGCCATGTAAAGCCTATTGTGTGCTGAAAAATGGTTTTGAACCCTACAACAACAACAACATCCCTTTCAATGACCTGTATCATATTGACTTTTGATATTTCTTTTCTTTCCATGACATCTTTCACAAAACAGATGGAAAGAATGGACTCTTTATATGATTGTATTATGTTCTCTAAAGAGTCATTTAATAGTCAGAAGAAATTAGTACAAAATCTTATTTTATGTCCAAACAAATTCCTTAGGACACACAGAAAAATAAATATAGGCAATATTTCAAATAGAAAACAGTCATAACCTTACTCTTGAATAACATCTCTTAATTCACGGAACACAGATGATTAATGCATTATACATAACTTTGATCATAATATTGCATTTATTTTATTTTCATTTCTGTGGCAATATCTGGTTCATACATTGTTGTTCTAATGCAACAATTTAACAACACTGGCTTTGTTTTTAATTATTGTCATTTTGTGAATATGTCCTGATAACATTAAGCTCCAAATCCATTGGAATCTCATCAGTATCTAATTATTTATTTTGTCATTACTCCGAGTCTGGACCAACATATATATCCAATGTTCAGTTTCTTGCTTTAGTCTTCTAATTTTGCTTGAAATAATGTCTTTGATTGAAGTTGATCCAGCAGTATTTTATGACCTTTTGATGCATATCAATTCAGGCCTAAATGAATTATATAGTTTCATCACTCACAGACTGAAGATGACAAATAACCTGAAATTTTTACCCCTGTTCATTTATCATCCATGCAGACATATACGTATGCACATTAAGATTCATTAATCTTTAGATAAATACATGTATATAAATATTGGCACATCATATATGTGTCATCAAGTTCTTTAGTTTTCATGCAGACTATTCTTTTTAGTGAAATACTGTCATCCATAACTGGCTAAATGCTTTAAATGTATATACTTCTGTTCTTATGGATGTTACAGCTGACAAGTAAAGTTGATACTAAACCCTCCATTCGAAACCTACATCATATTATATCCTTGTGTTCTCCTCTATTACCCCTTCAATGAGTCATATCCTATTACTAATTTTTGATATTTCTTCTGTTTCATGACACCCTTCACAAAACAGTGCGTACGTATTATCTCTTGATATAATTGTATTACTTCTGCTAAGTAATCATCTAAGACAGAAGAAAAAAGTAGAAAGTTTGATTTTATGTGCAGAATTATTCCTAAGGAAATCGGAAAGGAAACATTAATTGAACAGATTCATAAGATTGAAGCATTCTACGCGATTTTGATAGAACTATTTCATTGATTATTTTCTTTCCTATTTTATTCATTTAATTTTGCTTGAGGTAGTTTTAAAGATTGACTGCTATCCAGCAGTATATTATGACTTTGCTGATATATATCCATTCAGTGCCTGATCACATAGTGTGTTTTTATCAATTACATGCTGAATATGACTAATAACCAGACATTCATATTTATATGCACATGTTCATCCATACCTGCATGAACATATGCACATAAATACTCACAAATGTTTAGACAGATATTTCTGTGCAAGTATAGTCACATCATATGTGTGTCATCCTGTTCTTTATTTTACATGCAGACTATTTGAGTTAGATAAATATAGCCATAGAAGCTAATTGCATCAAAGGAATATACTTCTGTTATTATAGACCATATACCTGATAAAGTTGATACTATGCTAAACATTGGAGCCCCACAGCATACTGTATCATTGTGTTCCTCTTTATTACCGTTTGAATGGGGAGCTCATAGTGACTGAGTTGTCAAAAGCGCTCTGTTATGGATCATTGCCATCTCAACTTTGCATGGGTCGAACTCACAGGGTCTGACAATTTGAGTGTGTGAGAAATTTTGTTAGTAGCTTCTTGTTGGTCAGTGTTTCTTTCCAGGGATTTTCTGGGTTATTCCTCCACCATTAATACTGGCTGTTATGTTCTCAAAAGAGTCATTTAATAGACGGATGAAATTAGTACAAAATCTTATTTTATGTCCAAACAAATTCCTTAGGACACACAGAAAAATAAATATAGGCAATATTTCAAATAGAAAACAGTCATAACCTTACTCTTGAATAACATCTCTTAATTCACGGAACACAGATGATTAATGCATTATACATAACTTTGATCATAATATTGCATTTATTTTATTTTCATTTCTGTGGCAATATCTGGTTCATACATTGTTGTTCTAATGCAACAATTTAACATCACTGGCTTTTCTTTAATTATTGTCATTTTGTGAATATGTCCTGATAACATTATCCTCCAAATCCATTGGAATCTCATCAGTATTTAATTTTTTATTTTGTCATTACTCAGAGTCTGGATCAACATATATATCCAATGTTCAGTTGCTTGCTTTAGTCTTCTAATTCTGTTTGAAATAATGTCATTGATTGAAGTTTATTCAGCAGTATTTTATGACCTTTTGATGTATATCAATTCAGTACCTAACTGAATTGTATATTTTCATCACTCACAGACTGAAGATGACTAATAACCAGAACTTCATAGCCCAATTCATTTTTTCATCCATGCAGACATATACGTATGCGCATAAAGATTAATTAATCTTTAGATAAATACATGTATGAAGTATTGGCACATCATATGTGTGTCATTAGGTTCTATATTTTTCATGCAGACTATTCTTTTTAGTGAAATACTGCCATCCATAACTGCCTGCATGCTTTAAATGTATATACTTGTGTTCTTATGGATGTTACAGCTGACAAGTAAAGTTGATACATAGTCCTCCATTCAAAACCTACATCATATTATATCCATGTGTTCTCCTCTATTAGCCTTTCAATGAGTGATATCGTATTACTGATTTTTGATATTTCTTCTTTTTCATGATACTCTTCACAAAACAGTGTGTAAGTATTATCTATTGATATAGTTGTATTACTTCTACTAAACAATCATCTTGGACAGATTAAAAGATTAGAAAGTTTGATTTTATTTGCAGAATTATTCCTAAGGAAATCGGAAAGGAAACATTAATGAAACAGATTCATACGATTAAAGTATTCTACGCGATTTTGATAGAACTATTTCATTGTTTATTTTTTTCCTATTTTATTCATCTAATTTTGATTGATGTATTTTAAAAGATTATCTGCCATCCAGCAGTATATTATGACTTTGCTGACATATATCCATTCAGTGCCTGATCATAGAGTGTATTTTGATCAACTACATGCTGAATATGACTAATGAACAGAAATTCATATTTATATACACATGTTCATCCATGCATTCATGCATGAACGAATGCACATAAAAATTCATAAATCTTTTGATAAATATATGTATACATGTATAGTCACATCATATGTGTGTCAGCAAGTTCTTTATTTTACATGCAGACTATTCTAGTTAGTGAAATATAGCCATATAAACTGATTGCATTAAAGGAATATACTTATGTTATTATAGACCATATACCTGTAAAGTAAAGTTGATACTATGCTAAAGATTGGAGCCCCACAGCATACTATATCATTGTGTTCCTCTCTATTACCCTTTGAATAATGAGAATAATAATGATGACTTTGTATAGCGCCTAATCTTTCGATGCTGTAAGCGCTTTACACCATCAATAATGATATGACTACACTACAGCACAATAAATGACTAAAACAATGAAATTGAAAAACATAAAAACACGCTGGAAACATATAAGATAGAAAACATGATTTAGTCGCTAAGTTTGTCCCTGCAGTCGAAACAGGTGAGTCTTAAGAGCACTCTTAAAAGTGACCAGTGTCTTTGTGTCTAATTTCAATGGGGAAGTCGTTCCACGTCGCCGTGCCCTGGTGTGCAAACGAACGTTGTTCATATGACTTTGTTTTCACCTTGTTAATAATGAGTATATGATTATCAGTAGAAGAGTGTAAGGATCTAGCTGGTGTATACACATGGGTGGAGCTGGATAGGTATGTTTGACTGGAGTCTGTTATTGAAACATAGCAGAGAGAACAAATTTTGTTTTTGATTCTGTATCGAATTGATAGCCAGCGTGGGGTACTGAGCAGTGGTGAGGCGTGCTCTGATCGAGGTACTTTAAAGATGATCCGTGCAGCTGTGTTTTGAACTTTTTAAAGTTTCTGGAGTAAATATTGCCACGAACCAGGCAGAATTGAGTTCCAATAGTGCAATCTTGAAAGTACTTATGAACGCACACATGTTTTAGTGGCATCAACTGAAAGATATTTACGAATGGAACTGATGCGTCTCAATTCAAGATATGCAGCTTTACATATGTTTATGATATTTTGGTGCAATGTGAGAGTACTGTCTAGAGTAACGCCTAGGTTCCGTACTGACTGTGAGAATGTAATGTTAGTGTTGCTGATATGTATTGTCTGAGGTAAAGGATGTGAATAAGAAAGTCTTTGTTTTTTTTATCAGAACAGTCTCAGTTTTATCATCATTCATCTGCAGCTTGTTACATGTCATCCATGATTTCACATCAGAAATGCACTTCTCTACTCCATGGATGGTAGCATCAACTTCAGTTGGGTGGCTAGACTTGTATATTTGGGTGTCATCAGCATACAATTGGTGCGACACTGGGTGATGATCTATGACACTTCAGAGCAGCTGAGTATACGGAATGAAGAGAACAGCTCCAAGAACACCACAACATACGTCAACTGGGCTGGAGTGTATTCCATGTGCAGATATAATTCGTGTCCTGTTCAGTAAGTAGGACTTGAACCTCTGTAAGGCTAAATTCTGAATGCCAAATACATGTTGGAGACGGTGAAGTAATATATCATGAAGCAATAGATATTGGTCTATTGTGTAAAATGCTGGAGACAAATCCAGGAGAGTGAGGACTGTAATCTTTCCACTAACCAAAGCAGAGAGAATGTCAATAAATACTTTCAGAAGAGTAGTTTCCGTACTGTGGCAAAGGCGATATGCAGACTGTACATTGCTAAAAAGACTGTTTGAATTCAAATGCAATACAGGTTCAGTTAGAACAACCTTTTCTAAGATTTTTGATATGATTGGGAGATTAGGAACTGTACGGTAGTTCTTTAAATCGTTTTGGTCCAGTGTTGGTTTCTTTAGCAGTGGCTTTACGATGGCAGTTTTGAAAAATGATGGGAATTCCCCTGATGTGAGAGAGAGAGATATTAATAACATCAGTTAGAGAAGGCAATATTGGGTCTATGTACTCAAGCAGCAGTGATGTCGGGATTGGATCAAGTTCACAAGACTTGGGTGCACTTTTCATCACGATTGTCCGTACTAAATCAATAGAAACAAGCTCAAATGCTCCTAACGTTTGTCGCTAAAATTCTGCATCATAACTGTATGGTGACGAATCAGTTGAAATTGTGCTGTCAAGCGAATCTCTAATGGTTTGTACTTAGTCATCGAAGAAATTTGCAAATTGGTCTGGTAGGTCTAGTGGAGAGAAGGTTGTTGGAAATGGTGTACATTTGTTCCTTGACATTAGTTTTTTAGTTATCTCGAAGAGCTCTTTACAGCTGTAACTCTCTGTGATCTTAGTACTGTAGTGGGATGATCCCTAACACTGCTATACCATAGACAACACTTTTTTTAAATTGATACTCTGCATTTGGTGGCTGGGGCATGTTTTTTAAGCAATGAACGCAGGCAGTTGTAAAGTTGTTCCGCTTTTGGATGTAAGAAAGTTGTTATGTTTTCTTGGATGTCATGCATGAATTGGTTCTATTTATCACACGGTGGTTTGTCTTAGTAGGAAATAGAGGTGGAGGGTTAGGGACTGATACGTCGAGATGACATACAATGCAGAGGTGATCCGATGCAAGTTCATGGGACACAGGAGTGGATTGCAGTATATTATCGTCAGGTCTATAAAGAAACCAGTCTAAAATGTGACCAAGTTTATTGGTAGGTTGGTTAACTGACTGTTTAAGATTGAAAACATGAATGGAATCTAGGAGTTTTGACATGTATGGTTTACTAGGACAGTCAAAGTGAAAGTTGAGATCTCAAAGAATAATTAGGTTGCCACCTATCGAATTTCCATACTCTAGAAGATTTGGAAACTGCTCCAAAAAGAGAGATTCAATCAGCTTGTGTTTTCTACTAGGATGAGGACGGTAAGGACAGAAAAGATGGAGTGAACTTTGTTCCAGTGTGAGCGTTGTTTGGACTAGTTCAAACGATGTGTGGCATAAATTGAAGGTTGTATTGTACTTAAGGCATTTGATCATGGAATTCTTTGTAATTACAGCATTTCTACTTCCGCGAGAGTTGCGTCAGATCGACTTGATGGGGTCATCGCTGGGTGTTAAATCCGCACACTCACATTCATGACCTGCGGAATGTAACCAAGTTTCTGTCAGGAAGAAGACGTCAGTACATTCTGGTCGTTGATAAAATTAACAATTTCTGTGCGCTTTTCCGTTGATCCTACTGATTGAGCGTTGAATAATGCAATAGGTAGTGGTGTCCCTGGGACAGTTGACTCAACGGTTTTCTATTTAAGAGGAATTTGAGCCAGGTTATTAAAATTTGAAGCAGAATTTTTAAGTTGTTTATCAGTGACGGGCGAAAGGGAGATAACTGGAATTCTTCCTTTTCTACGCCGGCCAGCTGTGAAATAACGTTTATTTTTTCTCTTCCGTTTACATTTAAGAAATGATTAATGTTTTCCCAGTTCGTTTAGTCTTGAGCACAATGTAGTATCTAGAACCAATGTGTGATCATTAAATCGAATTACTCAGTGTCCGTCGTATTGGAATCGGTCACGTGACGTCGGTTTATTAAAAAACAAATGACGTCTTAACATTGGGACAGAACAGCTGAGAAAAATTCTAATTGTTCTCGTTTCCAAAACGAGGATATGAATTAAGACATACAAACGGAACAGCCAATGTATAATGAAGCATAATAATGTAGACGATGATAGAGAACAAGCACAAATACCATAAATATAGCACAAAATTAGGAGAGCCTATCTCGTGCAGTTAAACGATAGCGGCCATCTTTCCGGACTGACTGAGTTGTCAAAAACGCTCTGTTATGGATCACTGCCATCTCAACTCTGTCAGCATGAGTTCAAGTCTCAGAATCTGCCAATTTGGGTGTGTCAGTAATGTTGTCAGTAGCTTCTTGTTGGTCAGTGTTTCCTTCCAGGTATTTTACTCGGTTCTTCCTCCACCATTAATACTGGCTGCCATGTAAAGCCTATTGTGTGCTGAAAAATGGTGTTGAACCCTACAACAACAACAACATCCCTTTCAATGACCTGTATCATATTGACTTTTGATATTTCTTTTCTTTCCATGACATCTTTCACAAAACAGATGGAAAGAATGGACTCTTTATATGATTGTATTATGTTCTCTAAAGAGTCATTTAATAGTCAGAAGAAATTAGTACAAAATCTTATTTTATGTCCAAACAAATTCCTTAGGACACACAGAAAAATAAATATAGGCAATATTTCAAACAGAAAACAGTCATAACCTTACTCTTGAATAATATCTCTTAATTCACGGAACACAGATGATTAATGCATTATACATAACTTTGATCATAATTTTGCCTTTATTTTATTTTCATTTCTGTGGCAATATCTGGTTCCTACATTGTTCTAATGCAATAATTTAACATCACTGGCTTTTCTTTAATTATTGTCATTTTGTGAATATGTCCTGATAACATTAAGCTCCAAATCCATTGGAATCTCATCAGTATTTAATTATTTATTTTGTCATTACTCCGAGTCTGGACCGACATATATATCCAATGTTCAGTTGCTTGCTTTAGTCTTATAATTTGGTTAGAAATAATGTCATTGATTGAAGTTTATCCAGCAGTATTTTATGACCTTTTGATGTATATCAATTCTGTGCCTAAGTGAATTGTATATTTTCATCACTCACAGACTGAAGATGACTAATAACCAGAACTTCATAGCCCAATTCATTTTTTCATCCATGCAGACATATACGTATGCGCGTAAAGATTCATTAATCTTTAGGTAAATACATAAATGAAGTATAGGCACATCATATGTGTGTCATCAGGTTCTTTATTTTTCATGCAGACTATTCTTTTTAGTGAAATACTGCCACCCATAACTGGCTGCATGCTTTAAATGTATATACTTGTGTTCTTATGGATGTTACAGCTGACAAGTAAAGTTGATACTAAGCCCTCCATTCGAAACCTACATCATAGTATATCCTTGTGTTCTCCTCTATTACCCTTTCAATGAGTGATATCGTTTTACTGATTTTTGATATTTCTTCTTTTTCATGATACTCTTTACAATACAGTTGGTACGTATTATATCTTGACATAGTTTTATTACTTATACTGAACAATCATGAAAGACAGAAGAAAAGAGTAGAAAGTTTGATTTTATGTGCAGAATTATTCCTAAGGAAATTTGAAAAGAAACATTAATGGAACAGATTCATACGATTAAAGCATTCTACGCGATTTTGATAGAACTATTTCATTGTTTATTTTTTTTCCTATTTTATTCATCTAATTTTGATTGAGGTAGTTTGAAAGATTGGCTGCCATTCAGCAGTATATTATGACTTTGCTGACATATATCCATTCAGTGCCTGATTATAGAGTGTATGTTTATGAAATACATGCTGAATATGACTAATGAACAGAAATTCATATTTATATACACATGTTCATCCATGCATTCATGCATGAACGAATGCACATAAAAATTCATAAATCTTTTGATAAATATATGTATGCATGTGTAGTCACATCATATGCGTGTCAACAAGTTCTTTATTTTACAATCAGACTATTTTAGTTAGTGAAATATAGGCATGGAAACTGATTGCATTAAAGGAATATACATATGTTATTACAGATCATATACCTGTGAAGTTGTTACTATGCTAAAGATTGGAGCCCCACAGCATACTATATCATTGTGTTCCTCTCTATTACACTTTGAATAATGAGAATAATAATGATGACTTTGTATCGCGCCTAATCTTTCGATGCTGTAAGCGCTTTACACCATCAATAATGATATGACTACACTACAGCACAACAAATGACAAAAACAATGAAATTGAAAAATATAAAAACACGCTGGAAACATATAAGATAGAAAACATGATTTAGTTGCTAAGTTTGTCCCTGCAGTCGAAACAGGTGAGTCTTAAGAGCACTCTTAAAAGTGACCAGTGTCTTTGTGTCTAATTTCAATGGAGAAGTCGTTCCACGTCGCCGTGCCCTGGTGTGCAAACGAACGTTGTTCATATGACTTTGTTTTCACCTTGTTAATAATGAGTATATGATTATCAGTAGAAGAGCGTAAGGATCTAGCTGGTGTATACACATGGGTGGAGCTGGATAGGTAAGTTGGACTGGAGTCTTTTATTGAAACATAGCAGAGAAAACATATTTTGCTTTTGATTCTTTATCGAATTGATAGCCAATGTGGGGTACTGAGCAGTGGTGAGGTGTGCTCTGATCGAGGTACTCTAAAGATGATCCGTGCAGCTGTGTTTTGAACTTTTTGAAGTTTCTGGAGTAAATATTGTGACGAACCAGACAGAATTGGATTACAATAGTCCAGTCTTGAAAGTACTAATGAACACAGAAATGTTTTAGTGGCATCAACTGAAAGATATTTACGAATGGAACTGATGCGTCTCAATTCAAGATATGCAGCTTTGCATATGTTCATGACATGTTGGTGCAATGTGAGAGTACTGTCTAGAGTAACGCCTAGGTTCCGTACTGACTGTGAGAATGTAATGTTAGTGTTGCTGATATGTATTGTCTGAGGTAAAGGATGTGAATAAGAAAGTCTTTGTTTTGTGATCAGAACAGTCTCAGTTTTATCATCATTCATCTGCAGCTTGTTACATGTCCTCCATGATTTCACATCAGAAATGCACTTCTCTACTCCATGGATGGTAGCATCAACTTCAGTTGGGTGGCTAGACTTGTATATTTGGGTGTCATCAGCATACAATTGGTGCGACACTGGATGATGATCTATGACACTTCAGAGCGGCTGAGTATACAGAATGAAGAGAACAGCTCCAAGAACACCACAACATACGTCAACTGGGCTGGAGTGTATTCCATGTGCAGATATAATTCGTGTCCTGTTCAGTAAGTAGGACTTGAACCTCTGTAAGGCTAAATTCTGAATGCCAAATACATGTTGGAGACGGTGAAGTAATATATCATGAAGCAATAGATATTGGTCTATTGTGTAAAATGCTGCAGACAAATCCAGGAGAGTGAGGACTGTAATCTTTCCACTAACCAAAGCAGAGAGAATGTCAATAAATACTTTCAGAAGAGTAGTTTCCGTACTGTGGCAAGGGCGATATGCAGACTGTACATTGCTAAACAGACTGTTTGGATTCAAATGCAATACAGGTTCAGTTAGAACAACCTTTTCTAAGATTTTTGATATGATTGGGAGATTAGGAACTGTACGGTAGTTTTTTTTTAAATCGTTTTGGTCCAGTGTTGGTTTCTTTAGCAGTGGCTTTACGATGGCAGTTTTGAAAAATGATGGGAATTCCCCTGATGAGAGAGAGATATTAATAACATCAGTTAGAGAAGGCAATATTGGGTCTTAAGCACTCAAGTAGCAGTGATGTCGGAATTGGATCAAGTTCACAAGACTTTGGTGCACTTTTCATCACGATTGTCCGTACCAAATCAAAAGAAACAAGCTCAGATCCTCCTAACGGTTGTCGCTGAAATTCTACATCATAACTGTATGGTGACGAATCAGTTGAAAATGTGCTGTCAAGCGAATCTCTAATGGTTTTTACTTTGTCATCGAAGAAATTTGCAAATTGGTCTGGTAGGTCTAGTGGAGAGAAGGTTGTTGGAAATGGTGTACATTTGTTCCTTGACATTAGTTTGTTAATTATCTCGAAGAGCTCTTTACAGCTGTAACTCTCTGTGATCTTAGTACTGTAGTGGGATGATTTGGGTAAATGGACTATATTTGTGACGTTCTTCTTAGCGGCTTCGTAGACTTGTTTATGAATAATGAGTCTGGTTGAAAGCCAAAGCCTCTCTGCTTTTTGGCGATGTCTTGTAGCAGTGCGAAGCTTGTCCCTTACACTACTATACCATAGAGAACACTTTTTATTAATTGATACACTGCATTTGGTGGCTCGGGCATGTTTTCTAAGCAATGAACGCAGGCAGTTATCAAGTTGTTCCGCTTTCGGATGTAAGAAAGTTGTTAGGTTTTCTTGGATGTCATGCATGAATTTGGTTCTATTTATCACACGGAGGTTTGTCTTAGTAGGAAATAGAGGTGGAGGGTTAGGGACTGATACGTCGAGATGACATGCAATGCAGAGGTGATCCGATGCAAGTTCATTGGATACAAGGTTGGTTTGCAGTATATTATCGTCAGGTCTATAAAGAAACCAGTCTCAAATGTGACCAAGTTTATGGGTAGGTTGGTTAACTGACTGTTGAAGATTGAAAACATAAATGGAATCTAGGAGGTTTGACATGTATGGTTTACTAGGACAGTCAAAGTGAAAGTTGAAATCTCAAAGAATAATTAGGTTGCCACCTATCGAATTTCCATACTCTAGAAGATTTGGAAACTGCTCCAAAAAGAGAGATTCAGTCAGCTTGTGTTTTTTACTAGGAGGAGGACGGTAGAGACAGAAAAGACGGAATGACCTTTGTTCCAGTGTGAGCGTTGTTTGGACTAGTTCAAACGATGTGTGGCAGAAATTGAAGATTGTATTGTACTTAAGGCATTTGATCATGGAATTCTTTGTAATTACAGCAATTCCTCCTCCGCGAGAGTTGCGGCAGAACGACTTGATGGGGTAATCGCTGGGTGTTAAATCCGCACACTCACATTCATGACCTGCGGAATGTAACCAAGTTTCTGTCAGGTAGAAGACGTCAGTATATTCTGGTCATTGATAAAATTAACAATTTCTGTGCGCTTTTCCGGTGATCCTACTGACTGAGCGTTGAATAATGCAATACGTAGTGTTATCCCTGGGACAGTTGACACAACGGTTGACTATTTAAGAGGAATTTGAACCAGGTTATTAAAATTTCAAGCAGAATTTTTATGTTGTTTATCAGTGACGGGCGAAAGGGAGATAACTGGAATTCTTCTTCCTTTTCTACGCGGCCAGCTTTGAAATTACGTTTCTTTTTTCGCTTCCGTTTACATTTAAGAAATGATTAATGTATTCCCAGTTCGTTTAGTTTTGAGCACAATGTAGTATCTAGAACCAATGTGTGATCATTAAATCGAATTAATCAGTGTCCGTCGTATTGGAAGCGGTCACGTGACGTCGGTTTATTCAAAAACAAATGACGTCTTAACATTGGGACAAAACAGCTGAGAAAAATTCTAATTGTTCTCGTTTCCAAAACAAGGATATGAATTAAGACATACAAACGGAACAGCCAATGCATAATGAAGCATAATAATGTAGACGATCATAGAGAACAAGCACAAATATCATAAATATAGCACAAAATTAGGAGAGCCTATCTCGTGCAGTTAAACGATAGCGGTCATCTTTCCGGACTGACTGAGTTGTCCAAAAAGTTCTGTTATGGATCACTGTCATCTCAACTCTGTCAGCATGGGTTCAAGTCTCAGAGTCTGCCAATTTGGGTGTGTTAGAAATGCTGTCAGTAGCTCCTTCTTGGTCAGTGTTTCCTTCCAGGTATATTACTCGGTTCTTCCTCCACCATTAATACTGGTGGCCATGTAAAGCTTATTGTGTGCTGAAAAATGGTGTTGAACCCTACAACAACAACATCATCCCTTTCAATGACCTGTATCATATTTACTTTCGATATTTCTTTTCTTTCCATGACATCTTTCACAAAACAGATGGAAAGAAAGGACTCTTTATATGATTGTATTATGTTCTCTAAAGAGTCATTTAATAGACAGAAGAAATTAGTACAAAATCTTTTTGTATGTCCAAACAAATTTCTTAGGACAGAGAGAAAAATAAATATAGGAAATATTTCAAATAGAAATCAGTGAGAAACTTACTATTGAATAACATCTCTTAATTCACGGAACACAGATGGTTAATGCATTATATATAACTTTGATCATAATATCGCATTTATTTTATTTTCATTTCTGTGGCAATATCTGGTTCATACATTGTTGTTCTAATGCAACAATTTAACATCACTGGCTTTTCTTTAATTATTGTAATTTTGTGAATATGTCCTGATAACATTATCCTCCAAATCCATTGGAATTTCATCAGTATCTAATTATTTATTTTGTCATTACTCCGAGTCTGGACCAACATATATATCCAATGTTCAATTTCTTGCTTTGGTCTTCTAATTTTGCTTGAAATAATGTCTTTGATTGAAGTTGATCCAGCAGTATTTTATGACCTTTTGATGCATATCAATTCAGTACCTAAATGAATTATATAGTTTCATCACTCACAGACTGAAGATGACAAATAACCTGAAATTCTTACCCCTGTTCATTTTTCATCCATGCAGACATATACGTATGCACATTAAGATTCATTAATCTTTAGATAAATACATGTATATAAGTATTGGCACATCATATATGTGTCATCAAGTTCTTTAGTTTTCATGCAGACTATTCTTTTTAGTGAAATACTGTCATCCATAACTGGCTAAATGCTTTAAATGTATATACTTCTGTTCTTATGGATGTTACAGCTGACAAGTAAAGCTGATACTAAACCCTCCATTCGAAACCTACATCATATTATATCCTTGTGTTCTCCTCTATTACCCCTTCAATGAGTCATATCCTATTACTGATTTTTGATATTTCTTCTGTTTCATGACACCCTTCACAAAACAGTGCGTACGTATTATCTCTTGATATAATTGTATTACTTCTACTAAGCAATCATCTAAGACAGAAGAAAAATGTAGAAAGTTTGATTTTATGTGCAGAATTATTCCTAAGGAAATCGGAAAGGAAACATTAATTGAACAGATTCATAAGATTGAAGCATTCTACATGACTTTGATTGAACTCTTTCATTGATTATTTTCTTTCCTATTTTATTCATTTAATTTTGCTTGAGGTAGTTTTAAAGATTGACTGCTATCCAGCAGTATATTATGACTTTGCTGATATATATCCATTCAGTGCCTGATCACATAGTGTGTTTTTATCAATTACATGCTGAATATGACTAATAACCAGACATTCATATTTATATGCACATGTTCATCCATACCTGCATGAACATATGCACATAAATAATCACAAATGTTTAGATAGATATTTCTGTGCAAGTATAGTCACATCATATGTGTCTCATCCTGTTCTTTATTTTACATGCAGACTATTTGAGTTAGATAAATATAGCCATAGAAGCTAATTGCATCAAAGGAATATACTTCTGTTATTATAGACCATATACCTGATAAAGTTGATACTATGCTAAACATTGGAGCCCCACAGCATAATGTATCATTGTGTTCCTCTTTATTACCGTTTGAATGGAGAGCCCATAGTGCCTGAGTTGTCAAAAGCGCTCTGTTATGGATCATTGCCATCTCAACTTTGCATGGGTCGAACTCACAGGGTCTGACAATTTGAGTGTGTGAGAAATTTTGTTAGTAGCTTCTTGTTGGTCAGTGTTTCTTTCCAGGGATTTTCTGGGTTATTCCTCCACCATTAATAATGGCTGTTATGTTCTCAAAAGAGTCATTTAATAGACGGATGAAATTAGTACAAAATCTTATTTTATGTCCATACAAATTCCTTAGGACACACAGAAAAATAAATATAGGCAATATTTCAAATAGAAAACAGGCATAACCTTACTCTTGAATAACATCTCTTAATTCACGGAACACAGATGATTAATGCATTATACATAACTTTGATCTTAATATTGCATTTATTTTATTTTCATTTCTGTGGCAATATCTGGTTCATACATTGTTGTTCTAATGCAACAATTTAACATCACTGGCTTTTCTTTAATTATTGTAATTTTGTGAATATGTCCTGATAACATTATCCTCCAAATCCATTGGAATCTCATCAGTATTTAATTTTTTATTTTGTCATTACTCAGAGTCTGGATCAACATATATATCCAATGTTCAGTTGCTTGCTTTAGTCTTCTAATTCTGTTTGAAATAATGTCATTGATTGAAGTTTATTCAGCAGTATTTTATGACCTTTTGATGGATATCAATTCAGTACCTAACTGAATTGTATATTTTCATCACTCACAGACTGAAGATGACTAATAACCAGAACTTCATAGCCCAATTCATTTTTTCATCCATGCAGACATATACGTATGCGCATAAAGATTAATTAATCTTTAGATAAATACATGTATGAAGTATTGGCACATCATATGTGTGTCATCAGGTTCTTTATTTTTCATGCAGACTATTCTTTTTAGTGAAATACTGCCATCCATAACTGGCTGCATGCTTTAAATGTATATACGTCTGTTCTTATGGATGTTACGGCTGACAAGTAAAGTTGATACATAGTCCTCCATTCAAAACCTACATCATATTATATCCTTGTGTTCTCTATTAGCCTTTCAATGAGTGATATCGTATTACTGATTTTTGATATTTCTTCTTTTTCATGATACTCTTCACCAAACAGTGTGTAAGTATTATCTATTGATATAGTTGTATTACTTCTACTAAACAATCATCTTGGACAGATTAAAAGATTAGAAAGTTTGATTTTATTTGCAGAATTATTCCTAAGGAAATCGGAAAGGAAACATTATTGGAACAGATTCATACGATTAAAGTAATCTACGCGATTTTGATAGAACTATTTCATTGTTTATTTTTTTCCTATTTTATTCATCTAATTTTGATTGAGGTAGTTTAAAAGATTATCTGCCATCAAGCTGTATATTATGACTTTGCTGACATATATCCATTAAGTGCCTGATCATAGAGTGTATTTTGATCAACAACATGCTGAATATGACTAATGAACAGAAATTCATATTTATATACACATGTTCATCCATTCATTCATGCATGAACTAATGCACATAAAAATTAATAAATCGTTTGATAAATATATGTATACATGTATAGTCACATCATATATGTGTCAGTAAGTTCTTTATTTTACATGCAGACTATTCTAGTTAGTGAAATATAGCCATATAAACTGATTGCATTAAAGGAATATACTTATGTTATTATAGACCATATACCTGTAAAGTAAAGTTGATACTATGCTAAAGATTGGAGCCCCACAGCATACTATATCATTGTGTTTCTCTCTATTACCTTTTGAATAATGAGAATAATAATGATGAATTTTTATAGCGCCTAATCTTTCGATGCTGTAAGCGCTTTACACCATCAATAATGATATGACTACACTACAGCACAACAAATGACAAAAACAATGAAATTGAAAAACATAAAAACACGCTGGAAACATATAAGATAGAAAACATTATTTAGTCGCTAAGTTTGTCCCTGCAGTCGAAACAGGTGAGTCTTAAGAGCACTCTTAAAAGTGACCAGTGTCTTTGTGTCTAATTTCAATGGAGAAGTCGTTCCACGTCGCCGTGCCCTGGTGTGCAAACGAACGTTGTTCATATGACTTTGTTTTCACCTTGTTAATAATGAGTATATGATTATCAGTAGAAGAGCGTAAGGATCTAGCTGGTGTATACACATGGGTGGAGGTGGATAGGTATGTTGGACTGGAGTCTGTTATTGAAACATAGCAGAGAGAACAAATTTTGTTTTTCATTTTGTATCAAATTGATAGCCAATGTGGGGTACTGAGCAGTGGTGAGGTGTGCTTTGATCGAGGTACTCTAAAGATGATCCGTGCAGCTGTGTTTTGAACCTTTTAAAGTTTCTGGAGTAAATATTGTGACGAACCAGGCAGAATTGAGTTCCAATAGTCCAATCTTGAAAGTACTAATGAACGCACACATGTTTTAGTGGCATCAACTGAAAGATATTTACGAATGGAACTGATGCGTCTCAATTCAAGATATGCAGCTTTACATATGTTTATGACATGTTGGTGCAATGTGAGAGTACTGTCTAGAGTAACGCCTAGGTTCCGTACTGACTGTGAGAATGTAATGTTAGTGTTGCTGATATGTATTGTCTGAGGTAAAGGATGTGAATAAGAAAGTCTTTGTTTTTTATCAGAACAGTCTCAGTTTTATCATCATTCATCTGCAGCTTGTTACATGTCATCCATGATTTCACATCAGAAATGCACTTCTCTACTCCATGGATGGTAGCATCAACTTCAGTTGGGTGGCTAGACTTGTATATTTGGGTGTCATCAGCATACAATTGGTGCGACACTGGATGATGATCTATGACACTTCAGAGCGGCTGAGTATACAGAATGAAGAGAACAGCTCCAAGAACACCACAACATACGTCAACTGGGCTGGAGTGTATTCCATGTGCAGATATAATTCGTGTCCTGTTCAGTAAGTAGGACTTGAACCTCTGTAAGGCGAAATTCTGAATGCCAAATACATGTTGGAGACGGTGAAGTAATATATCATGAAGCAATAGATATTTGTCTATTGTGTAAAATGCTGCAGACAAATCCAGGAGGGTGAGGACTTTAATTTTTCCACTAACCAAAGCAGAGAGAATGTCATTAAATCCTTTCAGAAGAGTAGTTTCCGTACTAAGGCAAAGGCGATATGCAGACTGTACATTGCTAAAAAGACTGTTTGAATTCAAATGCAATACAAGTTGTGTTAGAACAACCTTTTCTAAGATTTTTGATATGATTGGGAGATTAGGAACTGTACGGTAGTTTTTTAAAACGTTTTGGTCCAGTGTTGGTTTCTTCAGCAGTGGCTTTACGATGGCAGTTTTGAAAAATGATGGGAATTCCCCTGATGAGAGAGAGATATTAATAACATCAGTTAGAGAAGGCAATATTGGGTCTAAGCACTCAAGTAGCAGTGATGTCGGAATTGGATCAAGTTCACAAGACTTTGGTGCACTTTTCATCACGATTGTCCGTACTAAATCAATAGAAACAAGCTCAAATGCTCCTAACGTTTGTCGCTAAAATTCTGCATCATAACTGTATGGTGACGAATCAGTTGAAATTGTGCTGTCAAGCGAATCTCTAATGGTTTGTACTTAGTCATCGAAGAAATTTGCAAATTGGTCTGGTAGGTCTAGTGGAGAGAAGGTTGCTGGAAATGGTGTACATTTGTTCCTTGACATTAGTTTGTTAGTTATCTCGATGAGCTCTTTACAGCTGTAACTCTCTGTGATCTTAGTACTGTAGTGGGATGATCCCTAACACTGCTATACCATAGACAACACTTTTTTAAATTGATACTCTGCATTTGGTGGCTGGGGCATGTTTTTTAAGCAATGAACGCAGGCAGTTGTCAAGTTGTTCCGCTTTTGGATGTAAGAAATTTGTTATGTTTTCTTGGATGTCATGCATGAATTGGTTCTATTTATCATACGGAGGTTTGTCTTAGTAGGAAATAGAGGTGGAGGGTTAGGGACTGATACGTCGAGATGACATACAATGCAGAGGTGATCCGATGCAAGTTCATTGGATACAGGGGTGGATTGCAGTATATTATCGTCAGGTCTATAAAGAAACCAGTCTAAAATGTGACCAAGTTTATTGGTAGGTTGGTTAACTGACTGTTTAAGATTGAAAACATGAATGGAATCTAGGAGTTTTGACATGTATGGTTTACTAGGACAGTCAAAGTGAAAGTTGAAATCTCAAAGATTAATTAGGTTGCCACCTATCGAATTTCCATACTCTAGAAGATTTGGAAACTGCTCCAAAAAGAGAGATTCAATCAGCTTGTGTTTTCTACTAGGAGGAGGACGGTAGAGACAGAAAAGATGGAGTGACCTTTGTTCCAGTGTGAGCGTTGTTTGGACTAGTTCAAACGATGTGTGGCATAAATTGAAGGTTGTATTGTACTTAAGGCATTTGATCATGGAATTCTTTGTAATTACAGCATTTCTACTTCCGCGAGAGTTGCGTCAGATCGACTTGATGGGGTCATCGCTGGGTGTTAAATCCGCACACTCACATTCATGACCTGCGGAATGTAACCAAGTTTCTGTCAGGAAGAAGACGTCTGTACATTCTGGTCGTTGATAAAATTAACAATTTCTGTGCGCTTTTCCGTTGATCCTACTGATTGAGCGTTGAATAATGCAATAGGTAGTGGTATCCCTGGGACAGTTGACTCAACGGTTTTCTATTTAAGAGGAATTTGAGCCAAGTTATTAAAATTTGAAGCAGAATTTTTAAGTTGTTTATCAGTGACGGGCGAAAGGGAGATAAGTGGAATTCCTCTTCATTTTCTACGCCGGCAAGCTTTGAAATAACGTTTCTTTTTTCTCTTCCGTTTACATTTAAGAATTGATTAAAGTTTTCCCAGTTCGTTTAGTCTTGAGCACAATGTAGTATCTAGAACCAATGTGTGATCATTAAATCGAATTAATCAGTGTCCGTCGTATTGGAATCGGTCACGTGACGTCGGTTTATTAAAAAACAAATGACGTCTTAACATTGGGACAAAACAGCTGAGAAAAATTCTAATTGTTCTCGTTTCCAAAACAAGGATATGAATTAAGACATACAAACGGAACAGCCAGTGTATAATGAAGCATAATAATGTAGACGATGATAGAGAACAAGTACAAATATCGTAAATATAGCACAAAATTAGGAGAGCCTATCTCGTGCAGTTAAACGATAGCGGCCATCTTTCCGGACTGACTGAGTTGTCAAAAACGCTCTGTTATGGGTCACTGCCATCTCAACTCTGTCTGCATGGGTTCAAGTCTCAGAATCTGCCAATTTGGGTGTGTCAGTAATGTTGTCAGTAGCTTCTTGTTGGTCAGTGTTTCCTTCCAGGTATTTTACTCAGTTCTTCCTCCACCATTAATACTGGCTGCCATGTAAAGCCTATTGTGTGCTGAAAAATGGTGTTGAACCCTACAACAACAACAACATCCCTTTCAATGACCTGTATCATATTGACTTTTGATATTTCTTTTCTTTCCATGACATCTTTCACAAAACAGATGGAAAGAATGGACTCTTTATATGATTGTATTATGTTCTCTAAAGAGTCATTTAATAGTCAGAAGAAATTAGTACAAAATCTTATTTTATGTCCAAACAAATTCCTTAGGACACACAGAAAAATAAATATAGGCAATATTTCAAATAGAAAACAGTCATAACCTTACTCTTGAATAACATCTCTTAATTCACGGAACACAGATGATTAATGCATTATACATAACTTTGATCATAATATTGCATTTATTTTATTTTCATTTCTGTGGCAATATCTGGTTCATACATTGATGTTCTAATGCAACAATTTAACATCACTGGCTTTTCTTTAATTATTGTCATTTTGTGAATATGTCCTGATAACATTAAGCTCCAAATCCATTGGAATCTCATCAGTATTTAATTATTTATTTTGTCATTACTCCGAGTCTGGACCGACATATATATCCAATGTTCAGTTGCTTGCTTTAGTCTTATAATTTGGTTAGAAATAATGTCAGTGATTGAAGTTTATCCAGCAGTATCTTATGACCTTTTGATTTATATCAATTCTGTGCCTAACTGAATTGTATATTTTCATCACTCACATACTGAAGATGACTAATAACCAGAACTTCAGAGCCCAATTCATTGTTTCATCCATGCAGACATATACGTATGCACGTAAAGATTCATTAATCTTTAGGTAAATACATATATGAAGTATAGGCACATCATATGTGTGTCATCAGGTTCTTTATTTTTCATGAAAAGTGTTCTTTTTAGTGAAATACTGCCATCCATAACTGGCTGCATGCTTTAAATGTATATACTTGTGTTCTTATGGATGTTACAGCTGACAAGTAAAGTTGATACTAAGCCCTCCATTTGAAACCTACATCATATTATATCCTTGTGTTCTCCTCTATTACCCTTTCAATGAGTGATATCGTTTTACTGATTTTTGATATTTCTTCCTTTTCATGATTCTCTTGACAATACAGTTGGTAAGTATTATATCTTGACATAGTTTTATTACTTATACTCAACAATCATGAAAGACCGAAGAAAAGAGTAGAAAGTTTGATTTTATGTGCAGAATTATTCCTAAGGAAATCGGAAAGGAAACATTAATGGAACAGATTCATACGATTAAAGCATTCTACGCGATTTTGATAGAACTATTTCATTGTTTATTTTTTTCCTATTTTATTCATCTAATTTTGATAGAGGTAGTTTGAAAGATTGGCTGCCATCCAGCATTATATTATGACTTTGCTGACATATATCCATTCAGTGCCTGATTATAGAGTGTATGTTTATCAACTACATGCTAAATATGACTAATGAACAGAAATTCATATTTATATACACATGTTCATCCATGCATTCATGCATGAACGAATGCACATAAAAATTCATAAATCTTTTGATAAATATATGTATGCATGTATAGTCACATCATATGTGTATCAATAAGTTCTTTATTTTACAATCAGACTATTTTAGTTAGTGAAATATAGCCATGGAAACCGATTTCATTAACGGAATATACTTATGTTATTATAGATCATATACCTGTAAATTTGTTACTATGTTAAAGATTGGAGCCCCACAGCATACTATATTATTGTGTTCCGCTTCATTACCATTTGAATAATGAGAATAATAATGATGACTTTGTATAGCGCCTAATCTTTCGATGCTGTAAGCGCTTTACACCATCAATAATGATATGACTACACTACAGAACAACAAATGACAAAAACAATGAAATTGAAAAACATAAAAACACGCTGAAAACATATAAGATACAAAAACGTGATTTAGTCGCTAAGTTTGTCCCTGCAGTCGAAACAGGTGAGTCTTAAGAGCACTCTTAAAAGTGACCAGTGTCTTTGTGTCTAATTTCAATGGGGAAGTCGTTCCACGTTGCCGTGCCCTGGTGTGCAAACGAACGTTGTTCATATGACTTTGTTTTCACCTTGTTAATAATGAGTATATGATTATCAGTAGAAGAGCGTAAGGATCTAGCTGGTATATACATATGGGTGGAGCTGCATAGGTAAGTTGGACTGGAATCTGTCATTGAAACATAGCACAGGGAACAAATTTTGTTTTTGATTCTGTATCGAATTGATAGCCAATGTGGGGTACTGAGCAGTGGTGAGGTGTGCTTTGATCGAGGTACTCTAAAGATGATCCGTGCAGCTGTGTTTTGAACTTTTTGAAGTTTCTGGAGTAAATATTGTGACGAACCAGGCAGAATTGAGTTACAATAGTCCAATCTTGAAAGTACTAATGAACACACACATGTTTTAGTGGCATCAACTGAAAGATATTTACGAATGGAACTGATGCGTCTCATTTCAAGATATGCAGCTTTACCTATGTTTATGACATGTTGGTGCAATGTAAGAGTACTGTCTAGAGTAACGCCTAGGTTCCGTACTGACTGTGAGAATGTAATGTTAGTGTTGCTGATATGTATTGTCTGAGGTAAAGGATGTGAATGAGAAAGTCTTTGTTTTGTGATCAGAACAGTCTCAGTTTTATCATCATTCATCTGCAGCTTGTTACATGTCCTCCATGATTTCACATCAGAAATGCACTTCTCTACTCCATGGATGGTAGCATCAACTTCAGTTGGGTGGCTAGACTTGTATATTTGGGTGTCATCAGCATACAATTGGTGCGACACTGGGTGATGATCTATGACACTTCAGAGCGGCTGAGTATACAGAATGAAGAGAACAGCTCCAAGAACACCACAACATACGTCAACTGGGCTGGAGTGTATTCCATGTGCAGATATAATTCGTGTCCTGTTCAGTAAGTAGGACTTGAACCTCTGTAAGGCTAAATTCTGAATGCCAAATACATGTTGGAGACGGTGAAGTAATATATCATAAAGCAATATATATTGGTCTATTGTGTAAAATGCTGCAGACAAATCCAGGAGAGTGAGGACTGTAATCTTTCCACTAACCAAAGCAGAGAGAATGTCACTAAATACTTTCAGAAGAGTAGTTTCCGTACTGTGTAATGTGGCAAAGGCGATATGCAGACTGTACATTGCTAAACAGACTGTTTGAATTCAAATGCAATACAGGTTCAGTTAGAACAACCTTTTCTAAGATTTTTGATATGATTGGGAGATTAGGAACTGTACGGTAGTTCTTTAAATCGTTTTGTTCCAGTGTTGGTTTCTTGAGCAGTGGCTTTACGATGGCAGTTTTGAAAAATGATGGGAATTCCCCTGATGAGAGAGAGATATTAATAACATCAGTTAGAGAAGGCAATATTGGGTCTAAGCACTCAAGTAGCAGTGATGTCGGAATTGGATCAAGTTCACAAGACTTTGGTGCACTTTTCATCACGATTGTCCGTACTAAATAAAACGAAACATGCTCAAATGCTCCTAACGGTTGTCGCTGAAATTCTGCATCATAACTGTATGGTGACGAATCAGTTGAAATTGTGCTGTCAAGCGAATCTAATGGTTTTTACTTTGTCATCGAAGAAATTTGCAAATTGGTCAGGTAGGTCTAGTGGAGAGAAGGTTGTTGGAAATGGTGTACATTTGTTCCTTGACATTAGTTTGTTAATTATCTCGAAGAGCTCTTTACAGCTGTAACTCTCTGTGATCTTAGTACTGTAGTGGGATGATTTGGGTAAATGGACTATATTTGTGACGTTCTTCTTAGCGGCTTCGTAGACTTGTTTATGAATAATGAGTCTGGTGGAAAGCCAAAGCCTCTCTGCTTTTTGGCGATGTCTTTTAGCAGTGCGAAGCTGGTCCCTACCACTACTATACCATAGAGAACACTTTTTATTAATTGATACACTGCATTTGGTGGCTGGAGCAAGTTTTCTAAGCAATGAACGCAGGCAGTTATCAAGTTGTTCCGCTTTCGGATGTAAGAAAGTTGTTAGGTTTTCTTGGATGTCATGCATGAATTTGGTTCTATTTATCACACGGAGGTTTGTCTTAGTAGGAAACAGAGGTGGAGGGTTAGGGACTGATACGTCGAGATGACATACAATGCAGAGGTGATCCGAAGCAAGTTCATTGGATACAAGGGTGGATTGCAGTATATTATCGTCAGGTCTATAAAGAAACAAGTCTAAAATGTGACCAAGTTTATTGGTAGGTTGGTTAACTGACTGTTGAAGATTGAAAACATAAATGGAATCTAGGAGTTTTGACATGTATGGTTTACTAGGACAGTCAAAGTGAAAGTTGAAATCTCAAAGAATAATTAGGTTGCCACCTATCGAATTTCCATACTCTAGAAGATTTGGAAACTGCTCCAAAAAGAGAGATTCAATCAGGTTGTGTTTTCTACTAGGAGGAGGACGGTAGAGACAGAAAAGATGGAGTGACCTTTGTTCCAGTGTGAGCGTTGTTTGGACTAGTTCAAACGATGTGTGGCATAAATTGAAGGTTGTATTTTACTTAAGGCATTTGATCATGGAATTCTATGTAATTACAGCAATTCCACCTCCGCGAGAGTTGCGGCAGAACGACTTGATGGGGTAATCGCTGGGTGTTAAATCCGCACACTCACATTCATGACCTGCGGAATGTAACCAAGTTTCTGTCAGGAAGAAGACGTCAGTATATTCTGGTCATTGATAAAATTAACAATTTCTGTGCGCATTTTCGGTGATCCTACTGACTGAGCGTTGAATAATGCAATAGGTAGTGGTATCCCTGGGACAGTTGACACAACGGTTGACTATTTAAGAGGAATTTGAACCAGGTTATTAAAATTTCAAGCAGAATTTTTATGTTGTTTATCAGTGACGGGCGAAAGGGAGATAACTGGAATTATTCTTCCTTTTCTACGCCGGCCAGCTTTGAAATTACGTTTCTTTTTTCGCTTCCGTTTACATTTGAGAAATGATTAATGTATTCCCAGTTCGTTTAGTTTTGAGCACAATGTAGTATCTAGAACCAATGTGTGATCATTAAATCGAATTAATCAGTGTCCGTCGTATTGGAAGCGGTCACGTGACGTCGGTTTATTAAAAACAAATGACGTCTTAACATTGGGACAAAACAGCTGAGAAAAATTCTAATTGTTCTCGTTTCCAAAACAAGGATATGAATTAAGACATACAAACGGAACAGCCAATGTATAATGAAGCATAATAATGTAGACGATCATAGAGAACAAGCACAAATATCATAAATATAGCACAAAATCAAGAGAGCCTATCTCGTGCAGTTAAACGATAGCGGCCATCTTTCCGGACTGACTGAGTTGTCAAAAACGCTCTATTATGGATCACTGCCATCTCAACTCTGTCTGCATGGGTTCACGTCTCAGAGTCTGCCAATTTGGGTGTGTTGGAAATGTTGTCAGTAGCTTCTTGTTGGTCAGTGTTTCCGTCCAGGTATATTACTCGGTTCTTCCTCCACCATTAATACTGGTGGCCATGTAAAGCCTATTGTGTGCTGAAAAATGGTGTTGAACCCTACAACAACAACAACATCCCTTTCAATGACCTGTATCATATTGACTTTCGATATTTCTTTTCTTTCCAAGAAAGCTTTCACAAAACAGATGGAAAGAAAGGACTCTTTTTATGATTGTATTATGTTCTCTAAAGAGTCATTTAATAGACAGAAGAAATTAGTACAAAATCTTATTTTATGTCCAAACAAATTTCTTAGGACAGAGAGAAAAATAAATATAGGAAGTATTTCAAATAGAAAACAGTCATAAACTTACTCTTGAATAACATCTCTTAATTCACGGAACACATATGGTTAATGCATTAAACATAACTTTGATCATAATAATGCATTTATTTTATTTTCATTTCTGTGGCAATATCTGGTTCATACATTGTTGTTCTAATGCAACAATTTAACATCACTGGCTTTGTTTTTAATTATTGTCATTTTGTCAATATCCTGATAACATTATCCTCCAAATTCATTGGAATTTCATCAGTATCTAATTATTTATTTTGTCATTACTCCGAGTCTGGACCAACATATATATCCAATGTTCAGTTTCTTGCTTTAGTCTTATAATTTTGTTTGAAATAATGTCATTGATTGAAGTTTATCCAGCAGTATTTTATGACCGTTTGATGTCTATCAATTCAATTGCCTAAATGAATTATATAGTTTCATCACTCACAGACTGAAGATGACAAATAACCTGAAATTCTTAACCCTGTTCATTTTTCATCCATGCAGACATATACGTATGCACATTAAGATTCTTTAATCTTTAGATAAATACATGTATAGAAGTATTGGCACATCATATATGTGTCATCAAGTTCTTTAGTTTTCATGCAGACTATTCTTTTTAGTGAAATACTGTCATCCATAACTGGCTAAATGCTTTAAATGTATATACTTCTTTTCTTATTGATGTTACAGCTGACAAGTAAAGTTGATACTAAACCCTCCATTCGAAACCTACATCATATTATATCCTTGTGTTCTCCTCTATGACCCCTTCAATGAGTTATATCTTATTACTGATTTTTTATATTTCTTCTGTTTCATGACACCCTTCACAAAACAGTGCGTACGTATTATCTCTTGATATAATTGTATTACTTCTAATAAGCAATCATCTAAGACAGAAGAAAAAAGTAGAAAGTTTGATTTTATGTGCAGAATTATTCCTAAGGAAATCGGAAAGGAAACATTAATTGAACAGATTCATAAGATTGAAGCATTCTACATGACTTTGATTGAACTATTTCATTGTTTATTTTCTTTCCAATTTTATTCATTTAATTTTGCTTGAGGTAGTTTTAAATATTGACTGCTATCCAGCAGTATATTATGACTTTGCTAATATATATCCATTCAGTGCCTGATCACATAGTGTTTTTTTTATCAATTACATGCTGAATATGACTAATAACCAGACATTTATATTTATATGCACATGTTCATCCATACCTGCATGAACATATGCACATAAATAATCACAAATGTTTAGATAGATATTTCTATGCAAGTATAGTCACATCATATGTGTGTCATCCTGTTCTTTATTTTACATGCAGACTATTTGAGTTAGTTCAATATAACCATAGAAGCTAATTGCATCAAAGGAATATACTTCTGTTATTATAGACCATATACCTGATAAAGTTGATACTATGCTAAAGATTGGAGCCCCACAGCATACTGTATCATTGTGTTCCTCTTTATTACCGTTTGAATGGGGAGCCCATAGTGACTGAGTTGTCAAAAGCGCTCTGTTATGGATCATTGCCATCTCAACTTTGCATGGGTCGAACTCACAGGGTCTGACAATTTGAGTGTGTGAGAAATGTTGTCAGTAGCTTCTTGTTGGTCAGTGTTTCTTTCCAGGGATTTTCTGGGTTATTCCTCCACCATTAATACTGGCTGTTATGTTCTCAAAAGAGTCATTTAATAGACGGATGAAATTAGTACAAAATCTTATTTTATGTCCAAACAAATTCCTTAGGACACAGAGAAAAAAAAATATAGGCAATATTTCAAATAGAAAACAGTCATAACCTTACTCTTGAATAACATCCCTTCATTCATGGAACAGAGATGATTAATACATTATACATATATTTGATCATAATATTGCGTTTATTTTATTTTCATTTCTGTGGCAATATCTGGTTTATAAATTGTTGTTCTAATGCAACAATTTAACATCACTGGCTTTTCTTTAATTATTGTCATTTTGTGAACATGTCCTGATAACATTATCCTCCAAATCCATTGGAATCTCATCAGTATTGAATTTTATTTATTTTGTCATTACTTCGAGTCTGGACCAACATATATATCCAATGTTCAGCTGCTTGCATTAGTCTTATAATTTTGTTTGAAATAATGTCATTGATTGAAGTTTATCCAGCAGTATTTTATGACCTTTTGATGTATATCAATTCAGTGCCTAAATGAATTGTATATTTTCATCACTCACAGACTGAAGATGACAAGATGACAAATAACCAGAAATTCTTACCCCAGTTCATTGTTTCATCCATGATGACATATACGTATGCACATAAAGATTCATTAATCTTTAGATAAATACATGTACAGAAGTATTGGCACATCAGATACGTTTAATCAAGTTCTTTATTTTTCATGCAGGCTATTCTTTTTAGTGTCCATCCATAACTGGCTAAATGCTTTAAATGTGTATACTTCTGTTCTTATGGATGTTACAGCTGTCAAATAAAGTTGATGCTAGCAGCAGGGGGGTGGGGGGCGAATCACACATTTGTCCGAGACATCATTTGCTCTAAATCTAACAAACATCTCGAGAGAATTAATTCGAATCCTTCTTTTTCAACCAAAAAAAAAGATTACTTGCTCGAAACATAAGTTTTTCGCAAGTCATACTCCAAGACCGTTTTCATCGTTTAGTCAAAATACGGTCTCGTCGTGATGTCATCGTCCCCCCCCCCCCGCTGCTATGGGTTAATAATTTATTTCAACCAAATATTTGATCGAGTCCGATACGATATCGTGTCCGAGGATCATGTAAATTTATTGTTATAAATCCATGCGGGGTTGACTGAGCTTTACTAAAGAAATTTTTAAATTGATTGAAGTCCATATCGGAACACAATGTCTGCCAACTATTTCGTAGCGTATGTGTATCAACGCCGTTAAACACAGCATGAATATTACAGTTATCTCTGATCACTTTTGGAATCTGAGTGTAGCGTTGAGTGACATATATCACGTCGGTGTTTTTATGCCTGACTCGGGAAAATATTCTAGCTGGGTTTTTTTTTTGATTGTCTAACATCACATCGTCGTATACGACTAAATTGTTAATGCTCCCATCAAGGTCATCCACGGATGGTGCCTCGTCAATATCAGTTATAAAATCAATGGCGTTCTCACCCTTAATTTCTGATGCATTCTCGTTAAAATCCTTTAACACTTCATAGCATCGTTGATCATCTACGCTAGGAGCAACTAAATACAACTTATCCCACTTCATCCATCTCACTATTAAATTGAGCAACAATTGCGTCTTGCCGGATCCAGATGGCCCGATTATAATTGCGCGGATAGAGTTTGGTAGCGCTGCATGATGCTTAACTGGTTCTCATGTTTTAGTCGCTGAAAAATCAATTATTTTCATATCTCTATACATAAATTATGGATCTATATTGTGTGAAGTGTAAAACGCGTACTAACACAAATGATGTGACGACGATCACAACTAAAAATAATAGATCATGACTTACTGGTAGATGTGCAACATGTGGTACAAAAAAGTTTAGATTTATTTCTATGAAATCCGGAGATGTTTTTAAAAAAAAACGAGGAGGTGATATCGCAGCCAAATTCGCAATACTCCCTGGAACCCCATGGGCAAAGTACCCCGTAGAAAAGCACCTTCCAGGATATAGCTACTGTGGCCCCGGAACACGATTAGATATCAGACTTGATGATCAAAATCACCCCCGATCCGGCGAGTATCCGATAAACGCTATTGATAAGGCGTGTCATGCTCATGATGTTGCATATAAAAGCAGCAATCTGCAAAACAGGCATCTCGCGGATGTGACATTAATTCATGCGTTAAATGCTAATCCTGATAAATCTTTCAAAGAAAAATTGGCTTCGTGGTTGGTAAAATCAGCTATGAAAGGCAAATTGATGATGGGCGCTGGTAATTAATAATATGGAATCTATTTATTATTCTCCGAGGGGATACTGGAGGGGTAACGCTGCAATCAATAAACTCGCCAACGCCGCTAAAGTGAAAAAAACCACTGCGGCTAATTGGTTATCCAAACAGGCTATATGGCAAATTTATCTACCGCGTCCTAAACAAATCAGTTTCTCGCATTTTGATGTTACCGGACCCAATGAAGTTCATCAAGCTGTTTTATTGTTTTTACCACATGATAATGGTTACAAATACGCGCTAACCGTAGTTGACGTTGCGAGTCGATACAAACAAGCAGAACCGCTAAAAACAAAATCATCACCTGAAGTTGCTTCTGCATTTGAAAAGATTTATCGACGAGGCCCTCTACACTGGCCAAATCTGTTACAAGTTGATCCTGGCAAGGAATTTCAAGGCGCTGTTTTATCAGCGATGAAAGATCACAATGTCACCATCAGACGGGGGCATACTGCACTACATCGCGATCAGGCAATTGTAGAACGATTTAATCAGACGCTTGCTGAGCGGTTATTTGGATATCAATACGCAAAAGAATTCATCCAAGAAAAGCGATCCCGTGAATGGGTCAAAAGGTTACCAGGGGTAGTTCCAGCGCTAAATAACGAGATTACCAGAGCAATCAATATGAAACCTAACAACGCAATAAGAAAAGTATATACCACAACCACAGCGGGATAGCGTTTCTCAGCCAATTCTCAGCAATGTCACCGTGAGATATTTATATGAACCAGGAGAACTCGAAGGTGGTAAAAAAAAGGGCTTCTGATCCTATTTGGAGTGTCACTACGCATAGCATATCTACAATAACACGATCAACTGGTAGACCTCCAATCTATAAATTGGATTCAACTGCCCCTCAGCGGGGTTTTACACGCGAACAGCTACAAGTGATTCCTGATGATACTCAATTGCCACCGCGCGGCCTTTACTAGCACCGTTGCGTCTATTACACTCAAGACAAGTCAACATCACATTGTTTCTGACATGACCGAGACTGTTATTTTTTCTGTCTACGGTAAATTGGCGAGGATCTTTATCCGAATACTGCCAACGCATTATACAATTGCAACTTGCGCAGTGATTATTCTGTTGTTGCTTCAGCGTAATTATTAATTCAGCATCAATATCAAATTCTCGTTGTTTTTTTGTCTTGTTGTTTGTAACCGGAGAGTTTTTTTATTAATGATGCTAACATCAATATCATCCATTGTGGTGTCATCATCAAATACAATTCTTCGAAGCTGATTTATTCGCCGTACGCTAGACACTGCAAGATAGACTAAATTTGACCACTCAATGCGATTATCGACTATCCAAACAATTGTATCCGTGATGGTTAATCCCTGCGAGGAATGTATTGTTGTTACATAGCCGAGTGTCCATGGCGATGATTTAGCGTTCAATGCGCGTTCAACAAATTGTATATTAACGCATACAATATCATTTAGCTTGCGGGTATCAGCTGGTCTGTAACACAATGGAACCTGTAACATCGGATATTTTTGTTTGTGTAGCTCAAATAATTGCTGCTGAATTGTGTCTCTGACTATCTTTCTATTTGCCACTACAAAATCGTTTGGTCTCCATGCTTCCCAAATTTCCTCCATGGGAGTTTCAGAAATTATTTCTCTGATTATTTCACATTGGATTCTATCGGGTTGCAGTCTAATTAAATTCTTAAGTGTACGTAATTTTTTATCAAGTGCTCTATAGTCAGTATCGATTTCTTCATAATAGTCAACAAAATTCTTTAGCCAATCATGTGGACCTGCGCCGACAAATGGTGGTGGTTGGCCATGATCTCCACACATTATTACCGCTGTATTCTTTTGCAGCAACCAATCAAGAAACATTTTTAATACATCTATCGAAACCGTGCATATCTCATCCCAAATAATAACCGCAGGGATGAATTTATCACCCATTCTTTCAGTGGTCCATTCATCGCCCTTGTATCGAAAAAAGCTGTGATAAGTACAAGTTTCAACGTTTCGTTGTTTCATCTGTCTGGCTAATCTATGTGTTGGCGTCAGCACAATCATGTTTGTGAAATCCGTAGGATTTTCCCACGAAACAACTCGATTACACGCGTCGTTTTTCCTGACCCGCCACAGCCGTTTAAATAAACTGTTTTATATCTACAAATTGGATCTGATATCGATGGTGCATTAGAACGCTCTGATAAATTATCACCGCGTAAGTAATTACTTTTACTTTCAACGTCTGCTGATTCAGAATACTCGCGCAGCATTTCTTTTTTAATTCTCCATGATCCCCAACTTTCATCCGAATTAGTGAATTCAGCAACTGTGCAACTGTACTTGCTGTTAATGTAAAATGAATCAACGGTAACTCTAACCGCAGTGTCAGAAAATCTATTTATCATTGAAAATAAATTAATACAAGCATAACCCAGCATCGGCGACCTCAAATGTGTATACGGGGATCTGTAACCGTCGCTATAAGTAGCAACTGTACCCAATTTTGTTCCATCGGACAAAAGAGCATCTTTACGATCTACATATATGTTTTTAGATACTGCATCCGCGATTACAAAGTCATATTCGGTGTTATCCATAATCAGCCGTGAACAATATCGTCTATAGTCGCATTTTTTTCCTCCCTGAGTGAATTTTCCGATTATTCTTCTGCCGAGATCTTTTGCTTCGATGTTTCGTTGATTAAATATCCGTTTGGACCACTCAATGATATATTCTTCGTTGGCATCAATATGTTTTCTGAATTCGTCAATTATACTATCAAGACGTTCCGGTGTTGGTAACCAGACATTGGTTTGTTTCCGATATGATATAATTGCTTCACTGACCGTCAGCGAAATTAACATTTTTGTATCAATCATGAATCGTAATAGCGCTATTGGCAGCCACTTCTTTTCAGACATGTGTCTACCAATCCAAATATAACAACAGCGATGAAGTCCTGCTGCGAACTCAAATGATACTACACGAGCGAATCCAGTTAAATCAAAACCAGGCAGCGGCCCATTAATTGCAACACGAGTCATTTCATGTACGGGGTGTCCAAATCGTTTAAACTACTCAGTACACTCTCCATAACCAAGAAAACTCGCTGGATAACAAGCAACTATATCAACTGAAATGATATTATCATGGTCGTATTTGTTATTCCATAAACCGCCATGATTAAATTCTAAACAACTAGCCTCAATGTCTGGCAAGAATTCTACGCGTGTTGGTTTCCATGCGTTTTTTATTCTCGCAAAATGAGCTGCAACCGACGGGATTGTAAAACAGTTTGTCAATAATTATTCGTCGTTGATGATTTCATCGGTGGCTTCGCCACACGCCGTTAAAAACACACTAGCTGTTTTTTTCATTTTGTTGTGAAATGCTTCAGTGCGGTATAATTCACCGTTTGGTCTTACAAACTGATCAAACGTATCCGAGTCGTTTTCAGTGCTGCGAAGTAACCACACCGACACGGGGTCGTTTTTACTCAAATGCGCAATAGCATCGAATAGTTTCTTTTCATTTTGAAAACCGTCCCTGGAAGATTCTTCTCGTAAGAATTCGTCGGGTATATACTTTATTGTTCTGTTTCGTGGAAATATTGTGACCGCGGACGTCCATGCGTGTTCGTTATGATCAATAATCTTAATTGGAGCTCCCATTGATTTATATTTTGATTTGTATAAAACTTCTCCGGTTATCGTTGCAACAGTTATTGGAAATCTCAGCGACGTTTCTAATTTTGCTATATCGCTAATAGTCGCTCCGCGGTTTTTCACCGTTAACTCCCATTGAGCTATTTTGCTACGCCGTAGATCGGTAAGTTTGTTCCCTCGGGATGCATTTGTAAAATGTTCTGTTATTCGTGCTGCTACACAATTGAGTGGCAAAGCCACTGACGATGAAGTCGCCGGCGACGACTGTTTCATTGGTTCAAGTTTTCTTATATCAGGTTTTTCATTTAACGGATATATCCCATACACAACTGCTGTTTCAGGATATGCTCGTTCATAGTATGGTTTGTCAATTCCAGTTAATAGACCCGGCTTAGAATCACGGCTAACAACGACCGTTTTCTTGTCTTTGAGAATCGGTTTAAATTTGTCTCGTATAATCCAACCGCCTGATTCTACACGGATAATGAATTTCACTCTAAAAAAGTACTTTTTGTTGCCAAGTTGTGATAACATCAGCGCTGCGTTGCTGTCGTTCATGGTGGTATCAACAGCGCCATCAATTCGAAATGTTGACCAGCTATGAGATGCGCCGTCGTGCTTGAATTCATTAATACAATCGCGTATTTTATTTATCAGGGCTCTATCCGTTATTGCTCGTTTTGGCACATCTTTGAGGGTTCTATCGAAATTAAATTTAACGTTTTTGAAAGGCTTAATTGCTGATAATCTCTCGAACTCCTCCATGTTATAATTAAAACAAGTATTTAAATAGAAAAATATAGTATAATGAATCACTGCAAGTGGCTAATGATTGGATCAACAACCCCGTGTAACAAATCATGCAGAAGCGAATTCTGTGGGTATCATTTACAAAGTGTTTGCAACGGTTCCTTTGGCCCCCTTCCATGCCTCCGATGTGGGGTGGGGGTAAGGGGAAAATCGCAGTTGTGTCTCAGTTGTGGCGGCAAACGATACAGAGAACTAAAACGCTATTATGACAAACGAATAAAAAATGAAGTCATTGATCCTACTGATGACTCCGTCAGCAACAAAATCATAAAGACCCCTCAATACCACATTGATAGACTTATAATTAAAGCAGATATAAATTAGACAAATAGTATTATTATACAAATGAGCCAAGATTTCAGACCTCACCCAGTGCTTGTTAATTATGAAGCATCCCGTGATGGTGTTGTTAGAAATTGCAGACTAAAAATACCGGTTGGATGGGTAAATAATATGGGATACTTGATGTTTACAGCTGGGAGGAAGAAATATCTGTCATAGAGCCATCTATGAAGCATTTTACGGATTAATCGAAGACGGATTTGTGATTGATCACGTTGATGGATTCCCTCAAAATAACAAATTGGATAACTTACGAGTTGTTACTCAAAGTCAGAATACAAAATTAGGTGGAATCGGCAAACACGCAAAAAGGGCGAAACACGTCAAAGCATTTGATACAGAAACAAACGAAGAAAAAATATTTCAATCAATAAATGAAGCCAGTACATATTTTGATATTTGTAGGCCTTCAGTACGATTTGTTGCAGAAAATATAACTAAATTAACTCTGTCTAAAAGAAATGGTCATAAAATAAAATTCGTATACATCTGAAACGATTCAAGGGAGATAAATCCTTTATGGATAAATCCGCCGTCACTCATAACACTCTACTCACTAAGTTCCCTTGTATTATGACGCCAAAGGAATTTGTGCCGTCTGCTACACCTGTAGAGAGAGGTATAATTGACTAGGCGCGCGCACGTGACTGTAATGGAGTATAATACATAGTTTCGGTAGAGTTGTATTTATCAACTTTTAACATTTTTTAAAAACTTTTTATTGTCGCTTGGTTAAAACTGCATCATTTAAACAGTTGTATTATTTAGACCATCTAAATTCAGCTATTAATACACTTTTAGTAAAGACGTTCTTTATAATCCAGCGCATTACCTATGTTCGCTCAGCCGGAACGAGCAGGAAATACTAGTGTTTCCCATTCATTGAAGTAGGTGGGCGTGGTTAAAATTCCTCTGTATACAGCTCTTTGTGATCTAATCGATAATGCATTTTGTCTAGGGAATTAGAACAGGGAAAATACACGCTGTTATCTAACAACTGTATTATTTTGTTTAGTGTTTTATTTAAAATATTTGTCTCATTTAAACGTTGTGAAACAGTATTAATAAGTAATTCAAGGAAATAAAATAATACACTCGTTAATCAACGCTGCTGTATTAGTCGCCTTATATATGTTATGACTCGTAATAAGCTTGGTGCTTTCGAAAGCCAATCAAAACTAACCAACGCCATTAACACGGGCGTGTGGTTGTCTTTTGTCAATCATGCAACCGGGTTAATTTAGTTTGGTTGCTTTTGATTGGTTGGATTGGCCGTAGAAAATCTGCCCCGTCGTTTCATTTTTGTGCTGTCTTTGGGCCGTCCCCACATAATTACATCACAAATTCTATCATCGTTTCATTGTATATACCATCCTTAATTAAGTATATATGGAATTGTGCTGTCCCACATCAATCGTTTCATCGAATAACACCATCCTTAATTGAGTATATGTTATGCCTAAAATTTGCCGCAACACTCGAGTGGAGATATATATGGCATTGTGCCGTCCCACATCATTACATCACAAATTCCATCATCGTTTTATTGTATATACCATCCTTATATGGAATTGTGCCATCCCACATCATTACATCACAAATTCCATCATCGTTTCATCGTAAATATCCATCCCTAATTAACTTAATTAAGTACATGTAGTGCCGTCCCCTAACTTTGGGCTTACTTGGATGTGAAGGCAACCAAGGAGTTCCAAAGATGTGTTGTCGTATATGTAACCTCTGGATCTCTCTGACGTCATAGGGCGCCAGCGGGGATTGCCAAATGGGGTTTTCATGTATGTGCTGTCCTTAATTAACTTAATTAAGTACATGTAGTGATGTCCCCCAAGCATATCTTCTGGGCGGTCTAAGATGGCGTTTGCCACGTTAGGCCTCCCGCCGGAGATGTATGTTTCGGGTTACCTTGGGCTTACTTGGATGCGAAGGCACCCAAGGAGTTCCAAAGATGCGTGTTGTGCTGTCCTTAATTAGGTTAATAAAGTAACCTCTGAGTCTCTCTGACGTCATAGGGCGCCAGCGAGATTGCCAAATGAGTGTTATTTTTTTTTAATAATTAAAGATAAAATTTATTATAATATATTTTTATATAAATAATGGATATCAAAGATGTAAATTCTATAATTGCTGAAATCTAAAATTTGAGGAATCGATGGATAGTATTATCTGAAGATCTCGACTGCGACAGGATTGCCTCGGAATATGAAGACATTGAGTATCAGATTAGTAAGGGTCGTTATGTTTTACCTAAGATGTATAGGCTCGTGAAAGGAATTCAAAAGTCCATCAATACTTGTTTGTACGGTAACGACATTAATGTATTTATGACGCTATTTAGCACCGTTGAAGCAATACGTCAAAAGCTCGGCCAGGAGTATCAAAAACGAGCTGAAATTGGTAATAAGGTTCGTGATCTTAGAAAAATATTAAACGAGGAAAAACCAGTATCCTAACCACGTGAGTGTTACTATAAAAATAGGCTTTCAGTAAATTTTTCAGTAAAAATTCATTTTTTTTTAGCGTTTTTTTGTAACACTCACAAAGGATTTTCTCCTGAAAGGATACTCAGCAGTTTGGGCTTGCTCATGCAGTTATGTGCGTACTGGATGATCTGATTGTGGTAGCAAGTAATCACCGCGATGCCTCCATTTTCACGTAGTTGTTGTTGCCGCGTCGTTAACAAAAATCGTTCATCGCCGTTCTCAGATATTAAAATTTTGAAACCCCCAGCGATGTTGTTTCTGAAACACTCGCGGATAGCGTCGTACAGTTTAACCATGTCCGAGATGGATACGTTAGCTTGATGGTACATTATTTAATAACTCAGCTTTTAATTGTGATAGTTTCACATTTGAAAACTCAGTTCACAAACAATATATGGTAGGTGAATCGCTTACAACTAACTTAGCCCGAGAGCGGCTAGCAGAAATTAAAATGTTTATACCGGTTCGAGACAGACTTCGTCAGAAACTTCAACAACGACAACAAGCGCAGACTGACTTTTCTGTGTCAAGTGAACAACTGTTTACTCCGATAACAAGTGCGACCAAAGATGTGAAAAAGTTAACTGAAGCAGCGATATACGGAGATATTCCTGAAAAAGAACGAGCAAAGAAGGCGCCGCTGCTTGAAACGCTTGAAAAGATAGCAGCGAAAACTGAAAAGACATCAGCGTTGTTACAAAAAAACCACCTGGTCCGGAAAAGACCAATGATAAAATAGTAGATGAATTACGTGCGCGATTTAACGAAGAAGGGTTAGCAGCAAGTGATAAGACTGACCATGCAAAGTTTCCTGCACTTGTTGTTACGACGTATGAAAACAGAAAAAAAATGTTAAAACCAGAACAGCACAAGTATGTAAGAGGTATACAATAATGGGCTGATATATTTTACAAAATTAAAACTGAAACAGGTAGAGTTGACAGCGATAATACGTCATATATTGAATATCTCAAAATGGTGAGTACAGTGTATAATAAATATGAAGAACGAAAATCACAAAGAAAACCACAAAGACTGCAGCGGTGACAACAACCTGCAAAAAAAATATCTTTTTCACCTGTTTAACAAGAAGAATCTCAACAACATCTACCACCCCAAGCTTCGCTTGGACTTTCGCCTGGACCATCTGATCGAGATGATGATGATCCTTTTAGTTATGTACAAAGTATGGATTTAGAAAAACTGGAGGAAGCACCTGATTATAGTAGTGGGGAGGGATTTTCTAAATCTCAGAAATTGCCAGTAATTTCAGGTAGTGGTTTAGTTAGTTGTCCTGGTAACATCCTCAGTGATATATCACGGCTGGAAGTTCTCATCGGGGGGAAGCGAGCTGGAAACAACTCCATTGAAATAATTAATGAAGCAGCTGATATCTGTAGACGATTATTTGCCGGCGGTATCATGGGCATTGATGTATATCGAGAACTCATTGCTGAATTAGTTGAAAATCACAGAGACGCCCATGGTTATGATGAAAATCCTACGGATCTCAGCGATTGGTCACTAATTGAAAAACTACTAGTTTTATAACAAGATGATCATACACTACAACCATGATAATCCCGTAAGCGTCTACGTGGTGAACTCACGATTGCCTGTTTATAGAGCATATTACGGAGATGGTTTCGGCAATACCATTGCGCGGTTATTTACAAGAATGGCCCCAAAAGTGGCGCCGTTAGCTAAACAATTATCAATGAAGGCCATTGATGTTATTCGTGATAAGGGAATCAGCGCTGTTGGAAATCTTGCCGGAAAGGCATTTTCTGCCGCGAAAGATAAAATAGCATCATTGGTGCGAAAGAAACCAACGGTGCTGTCATCAACTACAGTGATGCCTGCAAAAATCAGCAAAACAATAAATAGCGCAGTGGAAGAAAAACTAGCGTCGTTGGCTGCTTCGGTGACTCCGTCGCCATTGACGGCTTCACCGGTAACAGATAGCGCTATCATGAACGCGATAGCAGGAAGTGGTTTGAAACGAAAACAAAAACGACGATGATTACAAAGAGTTTCACAATTGAAAACACTAGTATTTTAATAAAATGTTTAAACGAACAGCTGATCCGGCCTTCGATATGGAAGCCCCAGTACCCAAGGACAATACCGTTCGTGATTATCAATACTATTCCTGCAATACAACCCGACCTACGATCGCAAATTGAACTTCAAGTTCAAGATACCAGTAAATACTTTTTGCCATGTGAAGCATTTATTGAAATCGAGGGAAAACTCGTAACAAACGAAGCTGTTCATAATGATCCACCATATGCAAATGATCCAAATATCCGAGTTGGTTTTGTTAATAATGGCATAATGGCGTTATTTGAAAGCGCAAGATATCTCATTGATGGAAAAGAAATTGAATCAATAGACCGTGAAGTTGATGTTGCAACAACAATAATCGGGCTAGCAAGATACTCCGATGATTATACAAGGTCGGCTGGTCCATCTATGATGTTTGCAAAGGATACCTCTGATAACGCTGACCACCTTCAATACATTAAAGTGTTGACAGCACAAGATACTGCAGAAGCAAATCAACAAGAAGCAGCTAATCCAGAACGTCGAGCTAGACCAGGAGCTGCGTTTGATATTCTCGGAGGCGTTAATGATAATTTCAATTTAGGATTTGCAACACGAAAAGGAACATTGCACAAACAGCAGCGATATTTTCATGTGCAATTCCATTCCATCACATATTTGGATTCTGCAGAAATGTCAGAAAAGTCATCTATGGAGCCAAGCACACAATCGCGTTAGTGCGAAGAGGTAATGACAATGATGCAATTTGGCGTACTGGTGCCGCTGATGGTAAAGTTGTTTTGAGTAAAATAGTATTGTGGATGCCAGTAATGACCCCATCAATTACCACGGAAGAGCGGTTGCTTTCATTTATGGACACAGGTGGCAAATCATTGATAAGTTGGCTAACAACAACAACTGATGTCAAAGAGGATAAGGTTGCTGATACATTTACATGGCACCTGGCATCAAAACAAGGCGTTTCAGCTCCACGTCATATATTTATAGCGTTTCAGAATCTGAATCGATTAGGTTCCCAAGAACGCAGTCATATGATATTTGATCAATTAGGAGTCAAGGAGGTTTGACTGAGAATAAACGGACAACAAGAACCATCTGAGGATATACAGCTTGATTACGACACTAACCATATAGCACGTGTGTATCATCGGATGCTGTCATATATGGGCCGTGATCAAATTGTTGATACTGGTTTACAAATATCGCAACTTGATTTTAAAAACCTATATCCGATTTATTACTTTTCGCTGGAACATCTTGATTTAACAAGGCAATCCGTCGTTGACATACATTTTAGGGTTCGTATAGATCCTGATGGTGTTAATTATAGAGCGGTTGCTGTTATTCTCAGCGACAAATCAATGTTGTTAGAAGGGGATGGCGGACGAATGAGAATCGTTGATGCACCAGTGGAAAATATGTAAATGAAACTTGAAGAGTTTCCAATTAGATCAATTGAAAGCATAAATGTGTTTTACAATAAAATGACATATAGTGTTGTTAGTGTCAAGCTGACTGATGGTCAGGTCAAGAAATTGCGATCAAAATCCGCTAAAGAATGTGGAACCACAATAACGTTAAAACCAGCGCAGATGTCTGGCGGTACACATAAAATATCACTGACGGATCGTCAAATAAAACATTTCAATGATGCGCTAAAGAATGAGAGAGGGGTTGAAATTGTATTTTCAAAGGCTGCAGTCGCCAACATGATAAAATCAGGTATATTTCCATTGTTAGCTGCAATACCAGCATTGATTGCAGCGGCTGCCCCAGCAGTGGCGAAGGCGGCGGCGTTGGCACCGCGGCAGGGATGGCGTTGAAAAAGGCAACTGGGAAAGGATATAAAAAAGGTAAAGGGTTTAAGACTACCAGGAACCCCGTATTCATGGTACAGCGGGAGATCCGTTCACGGATCCGGCCTGAGAATACCAGGAACGGTTTATTAGTTGAAAGCCCAATTATTCCCATGTCCAATTTTGATTTAATTAATGCTGCTAAAAAAACTAGCGATAAAAAACTTCAGAGGGGTTTTTATGAGAGATCAATTACCGAGAAAACCTAAACGCGTTGAAACCGGTATCATCAATCTTGATAACAGTAACGGATCGGGAACTCACTGGGTTGCATACGCGATTGATCCACGTGGGATTGTCTATTTTGATTCATATGGATTAGCTCCGCTAAGCGAGTTTATGCGGTATATAAATTCTTCGATGAAACTCAAAGAGTTTCCGATTTTTTATTCCACGCTGCCAACACAACAATTAAATGATCCACCGATATGCGGCCGTGAAGTATTAAATGTCCTCGCGTAGATTTCATCGTCACAGAAACCACCTCATCTGGTTGTAAATAAATACACGAGTGGGAAATTACAAGGTAATTTTAGAGAATCAATAAATTGAAAATACTAGAGTCTTTACAATAATGATTGATATTTGGGGACGATCTCTGTCAATGTCGAAACCAACCACGAAAACATCTGCGGGTTCTATCGAGGATGTAAAAAAAATAATTGAAGATGAAATCGCTGAGACGTTAAATTTAGCAAGTGTTGACCCGAACGAAATAGTTGTATTTCAAGATCGCCAGGGTAAATTGAAAAGCAGTAATATATCCGCGGATGACATTTTGATACGACAGAGCGATGCCGCTGAAAACTCTATTGCGCTGTATTGCAGCGGTGGACGACTTAAACCAGGCGCACTTGTGTATACGATCACCGACAGGATTACCGCCCACGACAGCATGATTGCCACCCACGACAGCATGATTGCCACCCACGACAGCATGATTACCACCCACGGCCGTGAGCTGGATGATTATATACGAGGTTATAATAGTTTTCGCAAAAATGTCGTACATAAATTCTTTGGAACCCCGCTTGTGGTTGGCATGACTCTAGCTGCAATTAAAAACTTTCTATCTTTATTCTTTTTTAACAAGGATGTGGGGAGGATGATGAATGAAAATGAAATCAAGGCAAATTATCTCGATATTTACACAGATATTTCTAAACTAATAGAAAATTTTGAAAAGGTACAAAAACCCACTAACGACGTCGTTGGTAAGTTTTTGGAACCGCACTTGTGGCAGGTATGACTCTCATTGAAATTAGCGAGTTTATTGGCAAGCATACTCACAATGCCTACGTCGCTAATAGTTTCTTTGGTGTCCCTGCTACATCTACGACGACACTCAAAGATATTAATATGTTTATGGTGAGACAAACAACACTCAATACCATCGTGGATAAATTCTTGGGGAGAACACCTGTGTCTGAAACCACATCTCTGACAGGCCCAACCCTCGCTGAAGTTAAAAAAGCTATTGACGAACAAAAACTCACCAATAAAATGGTTAATAATTTCTTTGAGGGTTCTGAAAGTTACAATATCACGACTACATATTCTCAACTCAACGGGCATTATAATGCCCAAAAAAGTTTGGAATTTAACCTCCTTTTGATTTTATTTTTTAAACGCCGCGATGGAACGATGATGAAATATACCGAAATCAATAAAACCTCGACGTTTACGACGATATTCCTCAACTAAGAGAAAAATCTGAAAAGGTAAAGATTCTGCATCCAGACATAGACGTTAAAAATATCGTGTATACGGTCGATCATGGAACCATGGATTTGATAAAAGACGTTTATACTACATTGTCCATCGGTATCTGGGCGGATGTCGAAGCGGGGGGCGATGGCATCCTCAGGCCAAAGTGGGTCGATGGTATCTACAGGCTAACGTGGATCTCTATCCATCAATTTAATATAATCGCGGACGGTAAAACCTACTCTGGTGGCACCGCGACGTTAATTATAAAGGGTCGCGAACAAAACTTTAATGTCGTCGCGGTTGATAGATCCACCATTAGATCAAAAATAACTTGGTGTTTAGAATTTTTAGATGATTTTTCCGGCTGAAGCTCTATACCTATAGGCCCTTAACGATCGAGAATAATTGAAAACACTAACGGGTTTAAAATAACACTGACATCGATGAAATCAATTGAACCGATAATAGTCCCAGAGGTATCACAATCGCATCGATATCGATATGATACCGTGAAAGAATTTTCCGCGAATTTGAAATCACTTTCTGAGCGTTATCGTGAAAAAATGAAAAAATACCGACGCAGCATAGCAATCATCGACATCACCGTGTACTCGGTGTCCGGTGTGATGGCCAGCGCCGGGGTTATTTTGTCGACGGTGACCATGATGGCTCCGATTTCAGTTCCAATCGCTATCTCCGCGGCAACAACAATTGCGACAATCGCCACCGCGATAAATAAAAAGTTATCATCGTGTTCTCAGAAAAAACTCAGTGATTATACAGCTCGGTACCGGGTAGTATTTGACGCGTACTCGAAATTATCCGAGTTGATCTCGCTGTCGATAGATAATTCGTTCATATCCGATGTTGAATTTTCCACGATGACCCAGTTGTATAACTCCGCGATGTTGAAAGTGGAAATTGAAGACAGCGTTAACAATAATGTCACTCGAACTGCTTCAACGAATCGCGGAGAATACCACTCCGATACGAACAAGCATGATATCAATAACATCAACAAACCCACAATTTAGTGTGAACTTCCCTTCTCCAATTCTAGTGCGTGAGATCGCGCTGGCAAAATTACGAGTATATCATAGCTGGCCTAATATCAGATCGGTTGCATTTGGCGGTCAGCAACCCAACAACGCACTGGTGTTCTCGTATAAGAATAAACCCGATGGTACTCCAGTGTGGGAAACTGTTTCGTTACCAACTGGGTCGTACCAAATTGAGCAAAGCGATGCTGAAATTCAGCGTAGAATAAAATCAATCACTGGAAAAGAATCAAAAATAGCTATTAATCTTCATGAACCAACGCTCTCGTCGAAATAAGCACAGAGGGATACATTGTAGATATTTATAACCGCTCGTTAAGAACAGTGTTAGGATGGCCTGAAAAACCACCCGGAGCCGCCGCCGACTTAACCACGGACGTACAATCATATCATGAAATAAATCCCAGATATCGAGATAATTTATCTGATATAAGAAAAGTAAAAATCGCCGATAGATTTATATTTACCAACATAAACACGTTGCAATGGGATTTTGTCATTAAAAGAACAGCTGACTGATCTGTTACTATTTCATTTACGCTAAATGACATCACTGGTTATTTTAATGAAATTAATCAATTACATGAAACACAACTAGAACAACTACGGCAAACGAAATCGCGAAAACACGTTGAAATATTAAATCAGCTTGTATCTGACATGGAATATATCAATGAACGAATTATTCAAACAATAATTAATGACAACAGCGACAGTAAACAACAATTCCTAACCGGTTACAATATCACAGAAGCCGATCCGCGTAATTTCAAGTTTCCCGGATACAACGCGGAGGAACTAAAACAATCTGTTAGGAATGTTTTTAAGGTATTACAAGTACAAGATTCAACTATCCTCAAGTATAATAATGACCCAGATGGCGGTGGTAGGCATATTGCCCCGCACAATGTAAATATTTCAGCGGTGATTGCGGTCAATTTCACATGAGATGCAATTGAAGGAAACTATCAAATTAAACTAGAGCAATCAAATCAAGCTCAGCAGGGATATATTCTTTATTCGTTTGCGCCAACAGCTCCTCCGGGATTCCTAATTATTGAAAACCCAATTAATCCTGTCTACATGCGATGCCATAATAATTCGCTAACGAGAATTAATTTCCGACTCACCGACCAGACAAATAATTTAATTGATCTACAAGATGAGGTGTTAGCAATTAGTTTGTTTGTGAAATCATAAAGACTCGATCAAATATTTGGTTAACCCATAGCAGCAGGGGGGCAATGACATCACGACGAGACCGTATTTTGACTAAACGATGAAAACGGTCTTGGAGTATGACTTGCGAAAAACTTATGTTTCGAGCAAGTAATCTTTTTTTTTTGGTTGAATAAGAAGGATTCGAATTAATTCTCTCGAGATGTTTGTTAGATTTAGAGCAAATGATGTCTCAGACAAATGTCTGATTCGCCCCCCCTCCCCCCCCCACTGCTGTTCTAAACCCTGCATTCGAACCCTACATTATATTATATCATTGTGTTCTCCTCTATTACCATTTCAATGTGTCATACCATATTACTGATTTTTGATATTTCTTCTTTTTTATGATACCCTTGATAATACAGTTGGTAAGTATTATATCTTGATATAATTGTATTTCTTCTTCTAAACAATCATGTAAGACAGACTAAAAGAGTAGAAAGTTTCACTGATGTGCAGAATTATTTCTAAGGAAATCTGAAAGGAAACTTTAATGAAACAAATTCATGAGATTAAAGCATTTTACGCGACTTTGATAGAACTATTTCGCTGTTTATTTTATTTTCCTATTTTATTCTTCTAATTTTGTATGAGGGATTTTAAAAGATTGAGTGCTATCCAGCATGACTTTGCTGATATATATCCATTCAGTACCTGATCATATAGTGTATTTTTATCAATTACATGCTGAATAGAACTTATAACCAGCAATTCATATTTATTTACACATGTTCATCCATGCATGCATGAACGTATGCACATAAATATTCATATATCTTTAGGTAAATATATGTATACAATTATAATCACATCATATGTGTGTCATCATGTTCTTTATTTTATATGCAGACTATTCAAGCTAGTGAAATATAGCCACCGAAACTGATTGCATTAAAGGAATATACCACTGGTATTATAGACCATATACCTGATAAGTAAAGTTGATAGTATGCTAAACGTTGGAGCCCCACAGCATACTATATCATTGTGTTCCTCTCTATTACCATTTGAATGGGGAGCCCACAGTGACTGAGTTGTCAAAAGTGCTCTCTTATGGATCACTGCCAACTCAACTTTGTCTGCATGGGTTCAAGTCTCAGAGTCTGACAATTTGGGTGTGTGAGAAATGTTGTCAGTAGCATCTTGTTGATCAGTGTTTCTTTCCAGGAATTTTCCTGGGTTCTTGCTCCACCATTAATACTGGCTGCCATGTAAAGCATATTCTGTGTTGAGAAATGGCGTTGAACCCTACAACGACAACAACAATCCTTTCAATGAGCTGTATCATATTGACTTTTGATATTTCTGTTTTTTCCATAACATCCTTCACAAAACAGATGAAAAGACTGGACTCCTTATATGATTGTATTATATTGTCTAAAGAGTCATTTAATGGAAGGATAAAATTAGTATAAAATCTTATTTTATGTGCAAAAATATCTCTTATGACACAGAGAGAAAAAAGGATAGCAAACATTTCAAGTAGAAAACAGTCTTAACTGAACTCTTGAATAACTTCTCTTAATTCATGGAACAGAGATGATTAATGCATTATACATAACTTTGATCATAATGTTGCGTTTATTTTATTTTCATTTCTGTGGCAATATCTGGTTCATACCTTGTTGTTCTAATGTAACAATTTAACATCACTAGCTTTTCTTTAATTTATGTCATTTTATGAATATGTTCTGATAAAATTATCCTCCAAATCCATTGGAATTTCATATGTATTGAATTATTTATTTTGTCATTACTCAGAGTCTGGATCAACATATATATCCTATGTTCACTTGCTTGCTTTAGTCTTCTAATTCTGTTTGAAATAATGTCATTGATTGAAGTTTATCCAGCAGTATTGTATGACCTTTTCAGGTATATCAATTCAGTGCCTAAATGAATTGTATATTTTCATCACTCACAGACTGAAGAAGACAAATAACCAGAGCTTCATAGCCCAATTCATTTTTTTTTTATCCATGCAGACACATACGTATGCGCATAAAGATTCATTAATCTTTAGATAAATACATGTATGAAGTATTGGCACATCATATGTGTCATCAGTTTCTTTATTTTTCATGCAGACTATTCTTTTTAGTGAAATACTGCCATCCATAACTGACTGCATGCTTTAAATGTATATACGTCTCTTCTTATAGATGTTACAGCTGACAAGTAAAGTTGATACATAGCCCTACATTCGAGACCTACATCATATTATATCCTTGTGTTCTCTTCTATTACCCTTTCAATGAGTGATATCGTATTACTGATTTTTGATATTTCTTCTTTTTCATGATACCCTTCACAAAACAGTCTGTAAGTATTATCTACTGATATAGTTTTATTACTTCTACTAAACAATCATCAAAGACAGAAGAAAAGAGTAGAAAGTTTGATTTTATTTGCAGAATTATTCCTAAGAAAATCTGAAACGAAACATTAATGGAACAGATTCATACGATTAAAGCATTCTACGCGATTTTGATAGAACTATTTCATTGTTTATTTTGTTCCTATTTTATTCATCTAATTTTGATTGATATAGTTTCAAAGATTGGCTGCCATCCAGCAGTATATTATGACTTTGCTGACATATCCATTCAGTGCCTGATTATAGAGTGTATGTTTATCAACTACATGCTGAATATGACTAATAAACAGAAATTCATATTTATATACAAATGTTCATCCATGCATTCATGCATGAACGAATGCACATACAAATTCATAAAACGTTTGATAAATATATATATACATGTATAGTCACATCATATGTGTGTCAGCAAGTTCTTTATTTTACATGCACAGTATACTAGTTAGTGAAATATAGCCATAGAAACTGATTGTATTAAAGGAATATACTTATGTTATTATAGACCATATACCTGTAACGTAAAGTTGATACTATTCTAAAGATTGGAGCCCCACAGCATACTATATCATTGTGTTCCTCTCTATTACCCTTTTAATAATGAGAATAATAATGATGACTTTGTATAGCGCCTAATCTTTCGATGCTGTAAGCGCTTTACACCATCAATAATGATATGGCTACTCTACAGAACAACAAATGACAAAAACAATGAAATTGGAAAACATCAAAACACTCTGGAAACATATAAGATAGAAAACATGATTAAGTCGCTATGTTTTTCCCTGCAGTCGAAACTGGTGAGTGTTAAGAGCGCTCTTAAAAGTAACCACTGTGTCTTTGTGTCTTATTTCAATGGGGAAGTCGTTCCACGTCGCCGAGCCCTGGTGTGCAAACGAACGTTGTTCATATGACTTTGTTTTCACCTTGTTAATAATGAGTATATGATTATCAGTAGAAGAGCGTAAGGATCTAGCTGGTGTATACACATAGGTGGAGCTGGATAGGTAAGTTCAACTGGAGTCTGTTATTGAAACATAGCACAGAGAACAAATTTTGTTTTGATTCTGTATCGAATTGATAGCCAATGTGGGGTACTGAGCAGTGGTGAGGTGTGCTTTGATCGAGGTACTCTAAAGATGATCCGTGCAGCTGTGTTATGAACTTTTTGAAGTTTCTGGAGTAAATATTGTGACGAACCAGACAGAATTGAGTTACAATAGTCCAGTCTTGAAAGTACTAATGAACACAGAAATGTTTTAGTGGCATCAACTGAAAAATATTTACAAATGGAACTGATGCGTCTCAATTCAAGATATGCAGCTTTGCATATAACATGTTGGTGCAATGTCAGAGTACTCTCTAGAGTAACGCCTAGGTTCCGTACTGACTGTGAGAATTTAATGTTAGTGTTGCTGATATGTATTGTCTGAGGTAAAGGATGTGAATGAGAAAGTCTTTGTTTTGTGATCAGAACAGTCTCAGTTTTATCATCATTCATCTGCAGCTTGTTACATGTCATCCATGATTTCACATCAGAAATGCACTTCTCTACTCCATGGATGGTAGCATAAACTTCAGTTGGGTGGCTAGACTTGTATATTTGGGTGTCATCAGCATACAATTGGTGCGACACTGGGTGATGATCTATGACACTTCAGAGCGGCTGAGTATACAGAATGAAGAGAACAGCTTCAAGAACACCACAACATACGTCAACTGGGCTGGAGTGTATTCCATGTGCAGATATAATTTGTGTCCTGTTCAGTAAGTAGGACTTGAACCTCTGTAAGGCTAAATTCTGAATGCCAAATACATGTTAGAGACGGTGAAGTAATATATCATGAAGCAATAGATATTGGTCTATTGTGTAAAATGCTGCAGACAAATCCAGGAGAGTGAGGACTGTAATCTTTCCACTAACAAAAGCAGAGAGAATGTCACTAAATACTTTCAGAAGAGTAGTTTCCGTACTGTGGCAAAGGCAACATGCAGACTGTACATTGCTAAAAAGACTGTTTGAATTCAAATGCAATACAAGTTGAGTTAGAACAACCTTTTCTAAGATTTTTCATATGATTGGGAGATTGGGAACTGTACGGTAGTTCTTTAAATCGTTTTGGTCCAGTGTTGGTTTCTTCAGAATTGGCTTTACGATGGCAGTTTTGAAAAATGATGGGAATTCCCCTGATGAGAGAGAGATATTACTAACATCAGTTAGAGAAGGCAATGTTGGGTCTAAGTACTCAAGCAGCAATGATGTCGGGATTGGATCATGTTCACAAGACTTGGGTGCACTTTTCATCACGATTGTCCGTACTAAATCAATAGAAACAAGCTCAAATGCTCCTAACGGTTGTCGCTGAAATTCTGCGTCATAACTGCATGGTGACTAATCAGTTGAAATTGTGCTGTCAAGCGAATCTCTAATGGTTTGTACTTTGTCATCGAAGAAATTTGCAAATTGGTCTGGTAGGTCTAGTGGAGAGAAGGTTGTTGGAAATGGTGTACATTTGTTTCTTGACATTAGTTTGTTAGTTATCTCGAAGAGCACTTTACAGCTGTAACTCTCTGTGATCTTAGTACTGTAGTGGGATGATCCCTAACACTGCTATACCATAGACAACACTTTTTTTAATTGAATCTCTGCATTTGGTGGCTGGGCATGTTTTTTAAGCAATGAACGCAGGCAGTTATCAAGTTGTTCCGCTTTTGGATGTAAGAAAGTTGTTATGTTTTCTTGGATGTCATGCATGAATTGGTTCTATTTATCATACGGAGGTTTGTCGTAGTAGGAAATAGAGGTGGAGGGTTAGTGACTGATACGTCGAGATGACATAAAATGCAGATCCGATGCAAGTTCATGGGATACAGGGGTGGATTGCAGTATATTATCGTCAGGTATATAAAGAAACCAGTCTAAAATGTGACCAAGTTTATGGGTAGGTTGGTTAACTGACTGTTGAAGATTGAAAACGTGAATGGAATCTAGGAGGTTTGACATGTATGGTTTACTAGGACAGTCAAAGTGAAAGTTGAAATCTCAAAGAATAATTAGGTTGCTACCTATCGAATTTCCATACTCTAGAAGATTTGGAAACTGCTCCAAAAAGGGAGATTCAATCAGGTTGTGTTTTCTACTAGGAGGAGGACGGTAGAGACAGAAAAGATGGAGTGACCTTTGTTCCAGTGTGAGCGTTGTTTGGACTAGTTCAAACGATGTGTGGCAGAAATTGAAGGATGTATGGTACTTAAGGCATTTGATCATGGAATTTTTTGTAATTACAGCAATTCCACCTCCGCGAGAGTTGCGTCAGATCGTCTTGATGGGGTAATCGGTGGGTGTTAAATCCGCACACTCACATTCATCACCTGCGGAATGTAACCAAATTTCTGCCAGGAAGAAGACGTCAGTATATTCTGGTCATTGATAAAATTAACAATTTCAGTGCGCTTTTCCGGTGATCCTACTGATTGAGCGTTGAATAATGCATTACGTAGTGGTATCCTTTGGACAGTTGACTCAACAGTTGACTATTTAAGAGGAATTTGAACCAGGTTATTAAAATTTGAAGCAGAATTTTTAAGTTGTTTATCAGTGACGGGCGAAAGGGAGATAAGTGGAATTCCTCTTCATTTTCTACGCCGGCAAGCTTTGAAGTAACGTTTCTTTTTTCGCTTTCGTTTACATTTAAGAAATGATTAATGTATTCCCAGTTCGTTTAGTCTTGAGCACAATGTAGTATCTAGAACCAATGTGTGATCATTAAATCGAATTAATCAGTGTCCGTCGTATTGGAAGCGGTCACGTGACGTCGGTTTATTCAAAAACAAATGACGTCTTAACATTGGGACAAAACAGCTGAGAAAAATTCTAATTGTTCACGTTTCCAAAACAAGGATATGAATTATGACATACAAACGGAACTGTCAATGCATAATGAAGCATAATAATGTAGACGATCATAGAGAACAAGCACAAATATCATAAATATAGCACAAAATTAGGAGAGCCTATCTCGTGCAGTTAAACGATAGCGGCCATCTTTCCGGACTGACTGAGTTGTCAAAAACGCTCTGTTATGGATCACTGCCATCTCAACTCTGTCTGTATGGTTCAAGTCTCAGAGTCTGCCAATTTGGGTGTGTTAGAAATGTTGTCAGTAGCTTCTTGTTGGTCAGTGTTTCCTTCCAGGTATATTACTCGGTTCTTCCTCCACCATTAATACTGGCTGCCCTGTAAAGCCTATTGTGTGCTGAGAAATGGTATTGAACCCTACAACAACAACAACATCCCTTTCAATGACCTGTATCATATTGACTTTTGATATTTCTTTTCTTTCCATGACATCTTTCACAAAACAGATGGAAAGAATGGACTCTTTATATGATTGTATTATGTTCTCTACAGAGTCATTTAATAGTCAGAAGAAATTAGTACAAAATCTTATTTTATGTCCAAACAACTTCCTTAGGACACACAGAAAAATAAATATAGGCAATATTTCAAATAGAAAACAGTCATAACCTTACTCTTGAATAACATCTCTTAATTCAAGGAACACAGATGATTATTCCATTATAAATAACTTTGATCATAAAATTGCATTTATTTTATTTTCATTTCTGTGGCAATATCTGGTTCATACATTGTTGTTCTAATGCAACAATTTAACATCACTGGCTTTTCTTTAATTATTGTCATTTTGTGAATATGTCCTGATAACATTATCCTCCAAATCCATTGGAATCTCATCAGTATTTAATATTTTATTTTGTCATTACTCAGTGTCTGGATCAACATATATATCCAATGTTCAGTTGCTTGCTTTAGTCTTATAATTTTGTTTGAAATAATGTCATTGATTGAAGTTTATCCAGCAGTATCTTATGACCTTTTGATGTATATCAATTCAGTGCCTAAATGAATTGTATATTTTCATCACTCACAGACTGAAGATGACTAATAACCAGAACTTCATAGCCCAATTCATTTTTTCATCCATGCAGACATATACGTATGCGCGTAAAGATTCATTAATCTTTAGGTAAATACATATATGAAGTATTGGCACATCATATGTGTGTCATCAGGTTCTTTATTTTTCATGCAGACTATTATTTTTAGTGCAATACTGCCATCCATAACTGTCTGCATGCTTTAAATGTATATACTTCTGTTCTTATGGATGTTACAGCTGACAAGTAAAGTTGATACTAAGCCCTCCATTCGAAACCTACATCATATTATATCCTTGTGTTCTCCTCTATTACCCTTTCAACGAGTATTATCGTTTTACTGGTTTTTGATATTTCTTCTTTTTCATGATACCCTTCACAAAACAGTCTGTAAGTATTATATCTTGATATAGTTTTATTACTTATACTGAACAATCATCAAAGACAGAAGAAAAGAGTAGAAAGTTTGATTTTATTTGCAGAATTATTCCTAAGGAAATTTGAAAGGAAACATTAATGAAACAGATTCATACGATTAAAGCATTCTATGCGATTTTGATAGAACTATTTCATTGTTTATTTTATTTTCCTATTTTATTCATCTAATTTTGATTGAGGTAGTTTGAAAGATTGGCTGCCATCCAGCAGTATATTATGACTTTGCTGACATATATCCATTCAGTGCCTGATCATAGTGTGTAGTTGTATCAACTACATGCTGAATATGACTAATAAAAAGAAATTTATATTTATATACACATGCTCATCCATGCATTCATTCATGAACGAATGCACATAAAATATTCATAAAACGTTTGATAAATATATGTATGCATGTATAGTCACATCATATGTGTGTCAACAAGTTCTTTATTTTACATGCAGACTATTTTAGATAGTGAAATATAGCCATAGAAACTGATTGCATTAAAGGAATATACTTATGTTATTATAGATCATATACCTGTAAAGTTGTTACTATGTTAAAGATTGGAGACCCACAGCATACTATATCATTGTGTTCCTCTCTATTACACTTTGACTTATGAGAATAATAATGATGACTTTGTATAGCGCCTAATCTTTCGATGCTGTAAGCGCTTTACACCATCAATAATGATATGGCTACTATACAGAACAACAAATGACAAAAACAATGAAATTGGAAAACATCAAACCACGCTCGAAACATATAAGATAGAAAACATGATTAAGTCGCTAAGTTTGTCCCTGCAGTCGAAACAGGTGAGTCTTAAGAGCACTCGTAAGAGTGACCAGTGTGTCTTTGTGTCTAATTTCAATGGGGAAGTCGTTTAACGTCGCCGGGCCCTGGTGTGCAAACGAACGTTGTTCATATGACTTTGTTTTCACCTTGTTCATAATGAGTATATGATTATCAGTAGAAGAGCGTAAGGATCTAGCTGGTATACACATATGGGTGGAGCTGGATAGGTAAGTTGGACTGGAGTCTGTCATTGAAACATAGCACAGGGAACAAATTTTGTTTTTGATTCTGTATCGAATTGATAGGCAATGTGGGGTACTGAGCAGTGGTGAGGTGTGCTCTGATCGAGGTACTCTAAAGATGATCCGTGCAGCTTTGTTTTGAACTTTTTGAAGTTTCTGGAGTAAATATTGTGACGAACCAGACAGAATTGAGTTACAATAGTCCAGTCTTGAAAGTACTAATGAACACAGAAATGTTTTAGTGGCATCAACTGAAAGATATTTACGAATGGAACTGATGCGTCTCAAATCAAGATATGCAGCTTTGCATATGTTCATGACATGTTGGTGCAATGTGAGAGTACTGTCTAAAGTAACGCCTAGGTTCCGTACTGACTGTGAGAATGTAATGCTAGTGTTCCTGATATCTATTATCTGAGGTAAAGGATGTGAATGAGAAAGTCTTTGTTTTGTGATCAGAACAGTCTCAGTTTTATCATCATTCATCTGCAGCTTGTTACATGTCATCCATGATTGCACATCAGAAATGCACTTCTCTACTCCATGGATGGTAGCATCAACTTTAGTTGGGTGGCTAGACTTGTATATTTGGGTGTCATCAGCATACAATTGGTGCGACACTGGGTGATGATCTATGACACTTCAGAGCGGCTGAGTATACAGAATGAAGAGAACAGCTTCAAGAACACCACAACATACGTCAACTGGGCTGGAGTGTATTCCATGTGCAGATATAATTTGTGTCCTGTTCAGTAAGTAGGACTTGAACCTTTGTAAGGCTAAATTCTGAATGCCAAATACATGTTGGAGACGGTGAAGTAATATATCATGAAGCAATAGATATTGGTCTATTGTGTAAAATGCTGCAGACAAATCCAGGAGAGTGAGGACTGTAATCTTTTCACTAACCAAAGCAGAGAGAATGTCACTAAATACTTTCAGAAGAGTAGTTTCCGTACTGTGGCAAGGGCAACATGCAGACTGTATATTGCTAAAAAGACTGTTTGAATTCAAATGCAATTCAGGTTCAGTTAGAATAACCTTTTCTTAGATTTTTGATATGATTGGGAGATTGGGAACTGTACGGTAGTTCTTTAAATCGTTTTGGTCCAGTGTTGGTTTCTTCAGCAGTGGCTTTACGATGGCAGTTTTGAAAAATGATGGGAATTCCCCTAATGAGAGAGAGATATTAATAACATCAGTTAGAGAAGGCAATATTGGGTCTAAGCACTCAAGCAGCAGTGATGTCGGAATGGGATCAAGTTCACAAGACTTTGGTGCACTTTTCATCACGATTGTCCGTACTAAATCAATAGAAACAAGCTCGAATGCTCCTAACAGTTGTCGCTGAAATTCTGCATCATAACTGTATGGTGACGAATCAGTTGAAATTGTGCTGTCAAGCAAATCTCAAATGGTTTGTACTTAGTCATCGAAGACATTTGCAAATTGGTCTGGTAGGTCTAGTGGAGAGAAGGTTGTTGGCAATGGTGTACATTTGTTCCTTGACATTAGTTTGTTAGTTATCTCGAAGAGCTCTTTACAGCTGCAACTCTCTGTGATCTTAGTACTGTAGTGGGATGATTTCGGTAAATGGACTATATTTGTGACGTTCTTCTTAGCGGCTTCGTAGACTTTTTTATGAATAATGAGTCTGGTTGAAAGCCAAAGCCTCTCTGCTTTTTGGAGATGTCTTTTAGCTGTGCGTACCTGGTCCCTAACACTGCTATACCATAGACAACACTTTTTTTAATTGATACTCTGCATTTGGTGGCTGGTGCATGTTTTTTAAGCAATGAACGCAGGCAGTTATCAAGTTGTTCCTCTTTTGGATGTAAGAAAGTTGTTAGGTTTTCTTGGATGTCATGCATGAATTGGTTCTATTTATCATACGGAGGTTTGTCTTAGTAGGAAATAGGTGGAGGGTTAGGGACTGATACGTCGAGATGACATACAATGCAGAGGTGATCCGATGCAAGTTCATTCGATACAGGGGTGGATTGCAGTATATTATCGTCAGGTCTATAAAGAAACCAGTCTAACATGTGACCAAGTTTATGGGTAGGTTGGTTAACTGACTGTTTAAGATTGAAAACATGAATGGAATCTAGGCATTTTGACATGTATGGTTTACTAGGACAGTCAAAGTGAAAGTTGAAATCTCGAAGAATAATTAGGTTGCCACCTATCGAATTTCCATACTCTAGAAGATTTGGAAACTGCTCCAAAAAGAGAGATTCAATCAGCTTGTGTTTTCTACTAGGAGGAGGACGGTAGAGACAGAAAAGATGGAGTGACCTTTGTTCCAGTGTGAGCGTTGTTTGGACTAGTTCAAACGATGTGTGGCAGAAATTGAAGGTTGTATTGTACTTAAGGCATTTGATCATGGAATTCTTTGTAATTAGAGCAATTCCACCTCCGCGAGAGTTGCGTCAGATCGACTTGATGGGGTAATCGCTGGGTATTAAATCCGCACACTCACATTCATCACCTGCGGAATGTAATCAAGTTTCTGTCAGGAAGAAGACGTCAGTATATTCTGGTCATTGATAAAATTAACAATTTCTGTGCGCTTTTGCGGTGATCCTACTGATTGAGTGTTGAATAATGCAATACCTAGTGGTATCCCTGGGACAGTTGACTCAACGGTTGACTATTTAAGAGGAATTTGAACCAGGTTATTAGAATTTCAAGCAGAATTTTTAAGATGTTTATCAGTGATGGGCGATAGGGAGATAACTGGAATTCTTCTTCCTTTTCTACGCCGGCTAGCTTTGAAATAATGTTTCTTTTTTCGCTTCCGTTTAGCAGCAGAAGGGGCGAATCGGACAACATTTTTAGACAAGTTTTCACTGAAATCACGCTTAAAAACAATGAAACCAATGACATCAGCCCCCCAATGTGTGTGTGAATCTGATATCGTTTCATGGATTATGTCCCAAAAAAAAATATGAAAAAATCAATGAAATTAATGAAATCCTCCATCGATTTTGGGGAAAAAGGGACTACAACGTCGTTGTCACTCACTAGAACTTTCAGTTGGGGTTAACCGAATATTTGATCCAGTCCGATACGATATCGTGTTCGAGGGTCATGTAAATTTATTGTTACAAATCCGTGTGGGGCAGACTGAGCATGACTAAAGAAATTTCTAAATTGATTGAAGTCCATATCAGAACACCATGTCTGCCAAATATTTCGTAGCGTATGTGTATCAACGCCGTTGAATACAGCAAGCATATTACAGTTATCTCTAATCACTTTTGGAATCTGAGTGTAGCGTTGAGTGACATAGATCACATCCGTGTTTTTATGCCTGCCTCTGGAAAATATTCTAGCAGGATTTTTTTGATTATCTAACATGACATCGTCGTATACAACTAAATTGTTGATACTTCCATCGAGGTCATTCACGGATGGCGCCTCGTCAATATCGGTTATAAATTCAATAACATCCTCGCCGGCAATCTCTGAAGCGTTTTCATTAAAATCTTTTAGCACTTCATATCATCGTTGATCATCTACGCTAGGGGCAATTAAATACAACTTATCCCACTTCATCCATCTCATTATTAAATTGAGCAACAATTGCGTTTTACCGGATCCAGATGGCCCGATTATAATTGCGCGGATAGAGTTTGGTAGCGCTGCATGATGCTTCACTGGTTCTCTTGTTTTAGTCGCTGAAAAATCAATTATATTCATATCTCTATACATAAATTATGGATCTATATTGCGTGAAGTGTAAGGCGCGTACTGGCACAGATGACTTGACGACGATTACAGCTAAAAATAACCGATCAGCGCTTTCTGGTAAATGCGTACAATGTAGTACAAAGAAATTTAGATTTGTTTCTAAACCCAAGGAACGCAAGGAACCTTTAAAAAAAAAACGAGGAGGTGATATCGCTGCCAAATTAGCAAAACTCCCTGGAACCCCATGGGCAAAATACTCCGGAGAAAAACACCTTCCAGGGTATAGTTATTGTGGACCGGGAACAAGACTTGATATCAGACTCAATGATCAAAATCAGCCCCGACCCGGTGAGGAACCAATAAACGCTATTGATAAGGCCTGTCACCTTCATGATGTTGCTTATAAAAGTAGCAATTTGCAACACAGGCATCTAGCAGATGTGAAATTAATTCATGCGTTGAATTCTATCACTGATAAATCCTTCAAAGAAAAATTGGCTTCATTTTTGATAAAATCGGCAATGAAAAGTAAATTGATGTTAGGTGCTGGTAATTAATAACAACATGGAATCTATTTATTATTCCCCAAGAGGATACTGGAAGGGTAACGCTGCAATCAGTAAACTCGCTAGCGCCGCAAAAGTGAAAAAAACCACTGCGGCTCATTGGTTATCCAAACAGGCACTATGGCAAATTTATCTACCACCGCCTAAACAAATTCAATTCTCGCATTTTGATGTGACCTTTCCTAATGAAGTTCATCAGGCTGATCTATTATTTCTGCCACATGATCGTGGTTACAAATATGCGTTAACTGTAGTTGATATTGCAAGTCGATACAAAGAAGCAGAACCGTTAAAAACAAAATCAGCCACTGAAGTGGCTTCTGCATTTGAAAGGATTTATCGAAGGAGCCCTCTGCACTGGCCAAATCTGTTACAAGTTGACCCGGGCAAGGAATTTCAGGGTGCAGTGTTATCTACAATGAAATATCACAATGTCGCTATCAGACGAGGGCATACTGCACTGCATCGTGATCAGGCCATTGTAGAACGATTTAAACGGATTCTTTCTGAGCGGTTATTTGGATATCAATATGCAAAAGAATTCATCCAAGAAAAAAGATCCCGTGAATGGGTTAAGAGATTACCAGGTGTAGTTACCGCACTGAATAACGAGATTACTAGAACCATCAACATGAAACCTATCAACGCGATTAAAAAGAAGTCGATACCTGAAAAACCACAAAAAGATTTCAAAGAACCAATTCTTGGTAGTAATGTCATTGTGAGGTACTTATACGAACCAGGAGAGCTTGAAGGGGATAGAAAAAGGGCTACTGATCCTATTTGGAGCGTCACTACGCATAAGATATCTAGTATAACACGATCTACGGGTAGACCTCCAATCTATAAACTGGATTCAACTGCCCCTCAACGGGGTTTTACTAGACAACAATTACAAGTGATACCCGAGGATACTCAATTGCCACCCCATGGTCTTAACTAGCACCCTTGCGTCTATTGCACTCAAGACAAGTCAACATCACATTATTTCTGACATGACCGAGATTGTTATTTTTTCTGTCAACGGTGAATTGGCGAGGATCCTTATCCGAATACTGCCAACGCATTATACAATTGCAACTCGCGCAGTGATTATTCTGTTGTTGCTTCAAAGTGATTATTAATTCAGCATCAATATCAAATTCTCGTTGTTTTTTTTTTGTCCTGTTGTTTGTAACCGGAGAGTTTTTTATCAATAATATCATCTATTGTGGTGTCATTATCATCGCTAATGATTTCATCATCGCCTGACTCTGTCAGGACAATTCTTCGAAGTTGATTTATTTTTCGTACTCTGGATACTGAAAGATAGACTAAATTCGACCATTCTATGCGATTATCTACCATCCAAACAGTTGTATCCGATATAGTCAATCCCTGTGAAGAGTGTATTGTTGCTGCATAACCTAGCGTCCATGGGGATTTATTTGCACGCAATGCATCTTCAACGACATTGATATCAACCAGCACAATATCATTTAATACGAGAATCTTCTTTTCACGCCCTGACTCTGTCAGGCCTGGAATATCAACTTCGATGTTCTGTTTTCGCGTATCCGATGGCCTATAACATAACGGTACTGGAAGTTTGTTTGTTTGTTTGTTTGATTAGGATTTTTAACGTAGCTTTAACAATTTTTCAGTCATATCGCTACGATGTCTGCAGTGAGGCAGTTTATAGTGATGTCTAGCACTGAGACATCATGCCGCAGACATGTAGCATGATGTCTCACCCAGTCACATTATCCTGACACCAGGCCGACCAGTCCTAACACTAACCTCTTAATGCTGAGCGTCAAGCGAGGCAGCTGTTAGTACCATTTTTGTAAGTCTTTGGTATGAGGTACTGGAAGTGTTGCAAATTTTTGTTTATGCAATTCAAATAACTTCATCTGAAGTGTGTCCCTGACTATTTTTCTACTTGCAATGATTAAATCATTTGGTCTTCACGCTTCCCAAAACTCATTCATGGGAGTTTCCGAAATTATTTCACGGGCTATTTCACACTGGATTCTATCCGGTTGTAATCTAATTAGTTTCTTCAATTCTTTTAATTTTTCATCTAGTGATCTATGATCGGTATCAATTTCTTCATAATAGTCTACAAAACCCTTTAGCCATTCATGGGGAGATGCACCGACAAATGGTGGTGGTTGGCCGTGATCACCGCACATGACGACTTTTGTATTCTTCAATAACAACCACTCAAGAAATATTTTTAAGACATCTTCGGACACTGTGTCTATTTCATCCCAAATGATAATTTCAGGAATAAATTTCTCTCCCATGCGCTCAGGAGTCCATTTATCTCCCTTCCATCGGAAAAAGCTGTGATAAGTGCAGGCATTTACCCCTCTCTGTATCATTTCTCTTGCTAGTCTGTGAGTCGGTGTTAGTACAATCATGTTTGGATTGGAAACACGAAATAACTCAATTGCCCGGGTTGTTTTTCCTGACCCACCACAGCCGTTTAAATAAACTGTTTTATACAGGCATATTGGATCAGAAATCGGTGGTGCACTAGAAAATTCTGAACACTGATTGCTTTCTAAGTAATTATTTTCAATGGTAACATCTGCTGATTGAATATAATCATGAATCATTTCTTTCTTAATTCTCCATGTTCCCCATTTCTCGTTGCCAGTAGCCTTAAAATCAGCCATTTTGCTATTTATGTAAAATGAGTCAGTAGCAACTCTAACTGCGGTGGTAGGAAATCTATTGATCATTGAAAACAGATTGATAGAAGCATAACCGAGCATAGAAGCTCTTAAGTGTGTGTACTGCGGATGGTATCCATCATTGTAGGTAACAATTGTACCCAATTTGGTTCCATCGGACAGAAATGCGTCCTTACGATTGACATATAAGCCCTTATTCGTTAAATCCGCCATTACAAAATCGTATTCAGCGTTGTCTATAATCAATCGTGAAGAATATTTCGTATTATCATCTTTGCCACCTTGGGTAAATTTACCGATTATTCTTCGTCCAAGATTTTTTGCTTCATTGTTTCTGATTTCAAATAACTGTTGGGACCAATCCATGATTTGTTGTTCATTAAAATCAGGAAACAGTTTTCGCTCTTCGCTAATTATTTTTTCTAGATCAGGTTGTGGTAACCAGACTGATTTCTGTGCTCGATAGGATATAATTGCTTCACTGACAATTAATGATTTTAACATCTTACAATCAAGCATATATCGTAATAACACTATTGGCATCCAGTGTTTTTCAGACATGTGTTTACCAATCCAAAGATAACTACACGGATGAAGCCCTTCAGCCATTTCAAATGATACTACACAAGCGAATCCGGTTAAATCAAAATCAGGAAGTGGTCCATTAATAGCAACACGGGTCATTTCGTGTGTAGGGTGTCCAAATCGTTTGAAATATTTCTCACACTCTCCATACCCAAGAAAACTTCCTGGATAACATGCAATCATATCAACTGAAATAACGGTATCAGCGGTGTATTTTGTGTTCCATAATCCTCCATGGCTGTATTCAAGACAGGACAATTTGACATCTGATAAAAACTCACTTCGGGTTGGTTTCCACGCGTTTTTCTTTCTAGCAAAATGTGCTGCAATGGATGGTACTGTGAAACAGTTTGCTAATAATTGATCGTTGTCTTCTCCGTCCCCAGAAAACTCACTAGCTAGTTGTTTCATTTGATTCTGCAGTTCTTCAGTACGGTATAATTCTCCGTTAGGCCTTACAAACTGATCAAATCTGCATTCCTCGTCTGAATTACTATGAAATAGCCACGCTGACACAGGATCGTTTTTACTCAAATGGTAAATAGCATCAAATAATTTCTGCTCTGAAAAAAACTCTTCGGTTTGGGATAGATATTTTACGGTTCTATCCCGTGGGAATATTGTTACTGCAGATGACCACGCGTGCGCGTTATGATCAATAATTTCAATGGGAGTCCCTTTTGATTTATATTTCGATTCAGCAGCAGAGGAGGTGAACAGACCAAGTTTTCAAGCAAAAATAAGGCTTCTACGGAAACCGAAACTAAATCAGACAAATCGAAACTAAATTAGATAAACTGAAACTATTTCACATAAAAGGCTGCTATAGAGTCTCCCTAGGTAGGAAAGTGAACAGACCAGCTTTTTTAGTCGTCAACGATGCTTCCTTCTAGTTAATATTTACTAGGAAGTCCTAATTTGTCAAATAAACCCTTCTAGTTAATATTTACTAGGAAGTCTTAATTTGTCAAATAAACCCTTCTAATAAATATCAAGAGAAGGGTCCATTTGGTAAAAAAAAAGATGCCATTTAGTTGACGTTCACCTCCTCGGCTGCTAATGCGCTAACTAAATATTTGATCAAGTCCGACACGATATCTTGTCCGAGGGTCTGATAAATTTATCGTCACAAATCCGTGTGGGATTGTGTGAGCGTGGCTAAAGAAATTTCTAAATCGATTATGATCCATATCACCACCGCACCAAGTTTGCCAAATATTTCTAAGAGTATGAGTATCAACTCCGTTAAATACACACAGCATATTGCAGTTATCTCTGATCACTTTTGGTATTTGAGTGTAACGTTGAGTGATATATATCACATCGGTGTTTTTATGTCTGCCTCTGGAAAATATTCTAGCAGGATTCTTTTGATTATCTAACATAATATCATCATATACGACTAAATTGTTAATACTTCCATCAATATCATCAATATTCGGTGCCTCTTCGATATCGGTTATAAACTCAATAACACCATCGCCGTTAATTTCTTGCGCGGCATCATTAAAATCCTTTAATACTTCATAACATCGTTGATCGTCTACACTCGGAGCAATCATGTACAATTTATCCCACTTCATCCATCTCGTTATCAAATTAAGTAGCAATTGTGTTTTACCACTTCCAGATGGTCCGATGATAATCGCGCGAATAGAATTTGGTAACATTGCATGGTGTCTAATAGGTTCCCGTCGTCGAGTAGCTGAATAATCAATTACATTCATGCCGTTATATAATATAATTATGGATTTATATTGTGTGAAATGTAGGACACGTACTGGCACAAATGACTTGACGACGATTACAACGAAAAATAATCGATCAGCGCTTTCTGGTAAATGCGTACAATGTAGTACGAAAAAATTTAGATTTACTTCCACGAAACCTTTAAAAAAAACGAGGAGGTGATATTGCAGCCAAATTGACAAAACTCCCAGGAACACCGTGGGCAAAGTATCCAGGAGAAAAGCACCTTCCAGGATATAGCTACTGTGGACCGGGAACACGATTAGATATCAGACTTGATGATCAAAATCAGCCCCGACCCGGCGAATATCCAATAAACGCTATTGATAAGGCGTGTCATGCTCATGATGTCGCTTATAAAAGCAGTAATCTTCAACATAGACATCTCGCAGATGTAAAATTAATTCATGCGTTAAATGCTATTCCTGATAAATCCTTCAAAGAAAAATTGGCTTCGTGGTTGGTAAAATCTGCTATGAAGGGTAAATTGATGTTAGGTGCTGGTAATTGAAAATGCTAGCATTTTAATATGGAATCTATTTATTATTCTCCGAGAGGATACTGGAGAGGTTACGCAGCAATCAATAAACTAGCTAGTGCATCAAAGGTGAAAAAAACTACAGCGGCAAACTGGTTATCTAAACAGGCAATATGGCAAATTTATCTACCAGCGCCTAAACAAATTAACTATTCGCATTTTGATGTGACAACGCCTAATGAAGTTCATCAAGCTGATATACTATTTCTGCCGCATGACAACGGTTACAAATACGCGTTAACGTTAGTTGATATTGCAAGTCGATACAAAGAAGCAGAACCGTTAAAAACAAAATCATCTACTGAAGTAGCTTCTGCATTTGAAAAAATTTATCGACGAGGTCCTCTGCGCTGGCCAAATCTGTTACAAGTTGATCCTGGCAAGGAATTTCAAGGTGTTGTTACATCTACGATGAATCATCATAATGTCGCCATCAGACGAGGACATACTGCGCTACATCGCGATCAGGCAATTGTTGAACGGTTTAATAAAACCCTTGCTGAGCGGTTATTCGGATATCAATACGCAAAAGAATTCATCCAGGATAAACGATCCCGTGAATGGGTCAAGAGATTACCAGCTGTGATTACCGCAATCAATAATGAGATTACTAGAACAATTAATATGAAACCTGTCAACGCTATTAAGAAGGCGTCTATCAAAATGGAAATCCAAGGAATTTCACAAAAAGAACCAATTCTTGGTAGTAATGTCATTGTAAGGTACTTATACGAACCAGGAGAGCTTGAGGGTGGTAAAAAAAGAGCTACTGATCCTATTTGGAGCGTCACTACGCATAAAATATCCGGCATAACACGATCAACTGGTAGACCTCCAGTCTATAAACTGGATTCAACTGCTCCTCAGCGAGGATTTACACGCAAACAATTACAAGTGATTCCCGAGGATACTCAATTGCCACCGCGTGGTCTTAATTAGCACCCAGGGTGCTGTCACCCCGGCGTCTGTTGCACTCAAGACAGGTCAACATCACATTGTTTCTGACATGACCGAGATTGTTATCTTTTCTATCTACGGTGAATTGGCGAGGATCTTTATCCGACCAATTCCAACTCATTATACAATTACAACTCGCGCAATGATTGTTCTGTTGTTGCTTTAGTGTCTTAATTAATTCAGCATCAATGTCAAATTCTCTTTTATTTTTTTTATCCTGTTGTTTATAACCAGAGAGTTTTTTTCTGATTATATTATCATCGGTGTGTATATTACTTATTGTATTGTCATTATCATTAACCACAATTCTTCGAAGTTGGTTTATTCGCCGTACTCTGGATACTGCGAGATAAACTAAATTTGACCACTCAATATGATTATCTACTATCCAAAGAGTTGTATCGGATATAGTCAATCCCTGTGAAGAGTGTATTGTTGCTGCATAACCTAGCGTCCACGGGGATTTATCAGCACCTAATGCATCTTTAACGACGCTGATATCAACCAACACAATATCATTTAATACTAAATTCTGCTTTTGTTGTTGTCCAGGAATGTCAACGTCGATATTCTGCTTTCGTGTATCCTTAGGTCTATAACAGAGTGGTACTGGAAGCGTTGCAAATTTTTCTTTATGTAGCGCAAACAACTTCATCTGAAGTGCGTCTCTGACTATTTTTCTACTCGCGATTATTAAATCATTTGGCTTCCACATTTCCCAAAAATCATTCATGGGAGTTTCAGAGATTATTTCACGCGCTATTTCACATTGGATTTTATCCGGTTGTAATCTAATTAGCGCTTTGAATTCTCGTAATTGTTCATCAAGTGATCTATGGTCGGTATTAATCTCTTCATAATAATCTACAAATCCTTTTAGCCATTCATGTGGAGATCCACCAACAAATGGCTGCGGTTGGCCGTGATCCCCGCACATGACGACTTTTGTGTTTTTTGTCAACAACCATGATAGAAATGTCTGTAATACTGTCAACGATATAGTACATACTTCATCAATGATTATTACATCAGGAATGAATTTATCGCCCATTCGATCAGGAGTCCATGTATCGCCTTTCCATCGAAAGAAGCTGTGATAAGTACAGGCTTTTACCCCCCGCGCTATCATCTCTCTGGCGAGTCTGTGAGTTGGTGTTAACACAATCATGTTAGAAACACTTGTGTTTCTATTACGAAATAATTCGATTGCACGAGTTGTCTTTCCTGATCCACCACAGCCGTTTAAATAAACTGTCTTGTATCTACAAATCGGATCGGATACGGGCGGTGCAGTAGAAAATTCTTCAGAAATATTATCTATATTTCTACAAATATATTTATCATCCATAGCAACATCTGCGGATTTACAATACTCATGTAGTGTTTCTTTTTTAAACCTCCAATTCCCCCACGCTTCCTTAGGATCTGTGAATTTAGCTACATCTGATTTGTATTTCTCATGGATATACATCGAATCAGTAGCTACTCTAACCGCGGTATTAGGAAATCTATTTATCATCGAGAATAGATTAATACAAGAATAGGCTAGCATAGAACTTCTCAATTGTGTGTATTGACAACTTTTTCCATCACAGTAGGTAACAACCGTACCTAATTTCTTACCATTTTGAAGGACATCATCTACCCAAACATTATTAGTTCCGCTCGCAGATTTGTAAGCTTCCTCATCTAATTCCCCTGATAGAAAAGCGTTCTTACGGGTTACAAATTTCCCTTTTTCTATTAAATCAGATATTATGAAATTGTATTCTTCATCGTCTATGATTAATCTCGAAGAGTATTTTGCATTATCAAATCTTCCACCTTGAGTAAATTTACCGATTATTTTTCGTCCGAGATCTTTAGCCTCTCTATTACTACCTTCGAATAATTTCTTAGACCAATCTATGATTTGTTCCTCGCTGAAATTCTTCGAATTTCCATCTAGAAATTGTTTTCGTTGTTCGTTAATTATTTTTTCGAGATCGGGTTTTGGTAACCAAACATCTTTCTGAGCGTTATAACAAATAATCGCTTCACTGACAATTAATGATATTAACATACCACAATTGATCATATATCGCAATAGCACAATTGGCATCCACGCTTTTTCATACATATGTCTACCAAGCCAAAGATAACTACACGGATGTAACCCTGTAGCTAATTCGAATGATATCACACGAGCGAACCCGGTTAAATCAAAATCAGGCAATGGACCATTAATCGCAACACGAGTCATTTCATGTGTGGGATGTCCAAATCGTTTAAAATATTCAGAGCATTCTCCATATCCGAGAAAACTTCCAGGATAACACGCGGATATATCAATTGAAATCATACCATCACGTGAGTATTTCGTATTCCACAATCCTCCATGACCAAATTCGACGCAACTCAACTTCACATCCTCCAGAAAATCACTTCGTGTTGGGCGCCATGAATTCTTTTCTCGTGCGAAGTGAGCTACCACTGATGGAATTGTGAAGCTATCCGTAAGTAGTTTTTCTGTAGAAATGCTAGTGTTTCCTTCTAAATACTCATTAGCGATTTTTCTCATTCTAGTATCTAATTCTTCAGTTCGATATAATTCACCATTTGGTTTTACAAACTGATCAAATCCTATTTCCGGATCCTCATTACTCCTGAGTAACCATACTGACACAGGGTCGTCTTTGGTTAACGCGTGAATAGCATCAAATAATTTCTCTTCATAGAAATCATCCCTAGAAAATTCTTTAGGGATATATCGAATAGTTCTTTCTCGTGGAAATATATTTACCGCTGGTGTCCACGCGTGTTTGTTATGATCAATAATTTCAATTGGAGCTCCTCGCGATTGATATTTCGGTTCGTATAATACTTCTCCGGTTATTGTCGCTACCGATATTGGAAATTTTAATAATGCTTCTAATTTAGCTATATCGGAAATCGTTGCCCCGCGTTGTTTCACTGTCAATTCCCATTCGGTTATTTTGTTTCTTCGTAGATCAGTTAATTTGTTTTCCCGGGATGCATTTTTGAAGTGTTCTATTAACCGTGTTGCTACACAATTAAGTGGCAAAGCCACTGATGATGAAAACATCGGAGCTAGTTTTGCAATATTAGGATTATTATTTATTGGATATAACCCATACACAACTGCTGTTACAGGGTAAGATTTCTCATAGTATGGTTTGTCAATTCCAGTTAGAATTCCTGGTTTGGAATCTCTACTCACAATAACAGTTTTTTTATCCTTAAGGATTGGGTCAAATTTATCTCTGATAATCCATTCACCTTCCTCTTCGATAATGAATTTTATTCTAAAAAAATACCTCCGTAGAGATTTCCCACCAAGGTGTGAAAGTATCACAGCTGCTCTTATATCATTCATAGTAGCATCAATTACGGGTATATTGACATCTTCATCAATAATTCGAAATGTCGACCACGTATGAGATGCTCCATCACGCTTAAACTCATTAAAACAGTCGCTGATTTTACTCAATAGTGGTTTATCATCTACTAGACTTTTAGGTATATCAGAGATTCTATCGAGATTAAATCTAACATTTTTCCAAGGCTTAATTTTCGATAATCTCTTGAACTCCTTCATATTATAATTAAAACAAGTATTTAAATAAGAAAATTTTATATAATGAATCATTGCAAATGGCTTATGATTGGATCAAAGACTCCGTGTAACAAATCATGCAGAAATGAATTCTGTGGGTATCATATGCAGAGTGTGAGAAACGGTTCGGAGGGACCTCTACCATGCTTGCATTGTGGGGTAGGTGTAAGAGGCAAGTCGCAGTTATGCATTAATTGCGGGGGTAAGCGTTATAGAGAGTTAAAACGTTATTATGACAAGCGAAGAATCAAAAATCCTGACGACGTCAATAGCAAAATCATAAAAACTACGGATGACTATATAAAAAGATTTGTTAATGTTATAATTCAGCCAATTAATGAATTAGACAAATAGATATATTATATATACAAATGAGCCAAGAATTTCAAAGACATCCTGTTATTAAAAATTACGAAGCTTCTAGTGATGGTGTTGTTAGACACAGTAAAAATAAGAAATCTGTTGGGCGGGATAATGGTATGGGTTATTTGATGTTTAATGCTGGAGGGAAAATGTATCTCAATCACCGTTTCGTTTATGAAGTGCATAATGGATTAATCAAGGATGGTTTTGTTATTGATCATATTGATTCTAATCCCAAGAATAACAAATTGAACAACCTTCAAGCTATTTCTCAATGTGAAAACACAAAACGAGGAAGAACTGGGAAATACCCGAAAATTGCTAGACCTGTAAGATCGTTTAATACTGACACGGAGATGGTATTTCAATCAATGACAGAAGCTGGTAGGTATTTCGATATTTTCCCCCCCTCGGTACAAAAAGTAGCAGAAGGAATTTATAAGACCGCTTTTTCAAAGCGTTTTAAAAACAAAATTCAGTTTGTTTATGTATAATTTGCATTGGAAATTGCTTCGTGAAATTGTGAAAGAATTTCCATTGAAAATCTTCAATTTTGCAATTTCACATGGGAGATAACTCCGTTAGGTATAACGCGTGTGAAATCCATAGGATTTCCACCAATGACAGAGTTACGGATCTTAAACACGGAAACGCTAGTGTTGGAAAATCTTCGATTTTTGATTGGCTGTTATAATTAAATAAATCCGAACAAAACACAATCAATTTTGTCTTTTTTCAAGTATTAACAGAACTGTTTTATAAACACGTCGTATTTAAACATTTTTTTTTAATGTCTGTTTCAAGTATTATATGTGTTTTCAACGTTGTCAGTGATCGCTAATAAACAAACAAATAATTACAATCACTACACCTATTTTATATCACCTCGTCGTAATGAGTGTATATATACAAATTCGTCTTTATTATAATTGGGCATTAGCCGAAATTCAAGTGTAAACAAAACCACACCGTCACACGTGGTATGAACGTTATTATTGACATTCAAAACCAAAGTTTCGATTTTGCGGTTTTGTTTACACTTGAATGTAGAATAGCCCGCGTCATCCATTGTCATTGAAATCAATTCATTCATTGTTCACCTATAATCTATTGTTGTACCGTCGTCATTGTCATTGAAATCAATTCATTCATTGTTCACCTATAATCTATTGTTGTACCGTCGCATTGTCATTGAAATCAATTCATTCATTGTTCACCTATAATCTATTGTTATGTGTTTGTCGGTTAACCGTTGAGCGCGCTGCTTGATGTATAAAACACCAAGGGGGTTTAAAACGGTAAATGTGCCGTCGTCATTCATTATATATAATCATAATCACCTATAATCGCATTAAGCTTCTGGGTATACTAAGATGATCAACACCTTAGTGTATCCAGAATTCATTTTGAAATATTTTGCATTTTTAATTCTAAAGAATTTTCATACTTTGTATTTAAAATACTTTGCATTTAAACAAATATATTTTTATATATATATGAATCTTGAAAATCTCAAATTGATTATTATTGAAATCAATAAACTTAAGGATGAAAATGTAAAATTATGTTCAGGTTTGGATTGTGATCAAATTATGACTGATTTCGAGGATATACAATTTGCAGAACAGACAGGAAAATATGTCCTATCTAAGAAATATTTTTTAATTAAGAATATCCAAAAGCTTATACGTGAGAGTTTAGTAAATACTGAAGATGTTAATGTCTTCGTACCATTATGTAGCATCGTTGAACGTGTACGTAAGCAATTAGGATTAGAATATGAACAAAAGAGACTTATTAATTGTAAAGTGAGACAATTAAAAATGTTAATGGAAAACTCTGAAGGTGATGAGCCCACGCGTAGAGAGCCTCCTTTGTTTGTATAACCAGTACGGTATGAGGAAGTAAAATTATGTGTGTAACAACAAGGAAGTATTAAAATGATTTGCATTTTTTAGTTAGTGATTTCTTTCGAAATGATTTGCATTTCTAAAATCCAAAGGATTTTTATTTAACAATTAGTAATACTCTTTTAATAATGGTAGGAGAATCATTAACAACGAGATTAGCTAGAGAAAGACTTGAAGCTCTTAAGAAAATATTACCCCTTCGTGATAGAATCCGCGAAAAACTTCAACAGCGGCAATTATTTCAGACTGATTTTTCTGAGGATACAGAACAACTCTTCAAACCTATTGTTAGTGCAACTACAGATGTGAAAACAGCAATTTCTAAACAAGAAAGCGCGCAAAAAGAGTCCTTTCTCCCTGTGTTAGAGAAAATATCAAAACGAACTAAACAAACGAAAAAATCATTAAAAACACTTCCTGGTGATATAATAACTGCTGCAAGACGACAAGAAGAACAACAACGAGAACTTCAGGAAGAAATTGAACGATTAGGTGATGTTGATATTTCCTCACTAGAAACGCAAGCATTTCCACCTGAAGAATTTCAAGAACAACAACAAGAAGAAGAAGAGGGAGCTGTTCCAAGGGGGGGCTATAATCCTGAAAATATATTTACAGTTGATGCGTTAAATACAATCAGAAATATCCCAACACTCAATGGTTTAGCTAAATTTACCAATAACAACATTAAAAAAGATAAGAGAAATGAGTATTTAATAGACGACGCGGCTAAAAAATTTATAAACAGTAAAGACCTTTGGGCAAATAAGGTGTTTTTAGCAAACCGCCGGGAAAATAAAATCAACAAAAAAATAAAACCTGATTATGACCAATTTCTAGCTATGGTAAAGGGGATCACAGTACCACCACCAGTATACACAGCAGACCCAATCCCTGATGAAATACAAATAATGGCAGAGGCTGATTCTAAGAAGGGTGCAACTGGTACAACTAAAAAAAAGGGTAGTGGTTTAGTTGGTAAAAATCCTATAGATTTTCACGCTAGTGTAACATGTCCCGGCAATATTCTCGGTGATATAGCACGATTAGAAATACTTGTAGGAGGAAAACGAGCCGGAAATAACTCACCAGAAATAATCAATGAAGCTGCTGATATCTGTAGGCGATTATTTCAAGGTGGTATCATGGATATTGCAACATATAGAGATTTCATTGAGGAGTTAGCCGAAAATTCTCATGGTTATCATAGCGATTAGATAATTGGAAACACTAGCATTTGGAAACATTAGTGTTTCTATATAGAGAATGATCATACACTACAACCATGATAAACCAACTAGTGTCTACGTGGTAAACTCACGATTACCAAAATACCGAGTATACTATGGAGATGGTCTCGGTAATACTATAATGGGATTATTTTCAAGAATGGCTCCAAAAGTGGCTCCATTTGCAAAACAGGCAGCAATGAAAGCAATTGATGTTATCCGAGATAAGGGTATTAACACTGTTGGTGATCTTGCTAGTAAGGCATTTTCAGCCGCTCGGGATAAACTAACAGCGCTAGTTCGACGACGAAATGCTAGCATTAGAAACACTAGTGTTTCTGGAATGACTTCACTGCCATCTACTACAGTAATGCCTACACAGGTTAGTAAAATAATAAATAACGCCGTGGATAAAAAACTACAATCATTAATGACTAACGCCCAGGATAATATAACAGCAAATATGATAGCCGGAAGTGGGCTTTCGGGAAGTGGCTTTAAGAAGATTCGCCGGAAACGTTAGAAATATTTATTTGAACAGGATTTCCAATTATGATAGTTATTGTAGAAACACTAGTGTCAGAATCACTTGTGATTCTATTTATTTGAATAGGATGCTCAGTTGTTATGGTTATTGTAGAAATGCTAGCATTAGAAATATTTGTGTCAGAATCACTTGTATCAGAAACATTAATGTCAGAATCACTTGTGATTCTACTAACGCTATCTTCATTATCAGATATTTTCATCATCATTATTAAAATACACCCAACTAAATATTTATTTTTATATTATAAAATATTTATTTTTTGCTAATTTTGTTAGATTTTTTACTTTTTTTTACCATTTTTCTAGTGTTTTTACTCATTTTTCTAGTGTTTTTATGCAATTCATCGACAAAATTTCATGAAAATCGAGGATGAAAACCCCAGGAATTCATTTAGAGAAAATCGATTTTGATCAGATTTTTTATCATGTGAGGCTAAAAATATGTTGTTTCATCGAATTTTCGATGTTTTTTTTTATTGATTTTGTATTGTTTTTTGGCTAATCCGTCGACATAATTTCATGAAAATCGATTTTCTCTAAATGAATTCCTTGGGTTTTCAATTCAAAATTCCTTCAGAATTCTTTCAGAATTTTTGATTTAGACCATCGGATATATAATAAAAAATGTTCAAACAGAACCCTGATGTTGCATTTGACATGGAAGCCCCAGTGCTTAAAGATACTTCTGTACGTGATTATCAATTTTTTGCTTATCACGCAGTACAACCTGATCTTCGTGGAAGAATTGAACTTCAGGTTCATGATACCAGTAAATACTTTTTACCCGCTGAAGCCTTTATTGAGGTTGAAGGTGAACTCGTAACAACTATTGATATTCCTGCGATACCAGCGCCATATGCAGATAATATCCAAGTTGGTTTTGTCAATAATGGTATCATGGCATTATTTGAAAGCGCTAGATATCTCATTGATGGAAAAGAAATCGAATCTATTGAACGTGAAGTTGATGTAGCAACAACAATACTAGGGTTAGCAAGATACTCCGATGATTATACTAGATCGGCTGGTCCATCTATGATGTTCTCTAAGGATATTACTGATCATCCTAATGGTACTCCATATATAAGAAGAAGACCACAAAGTCGTGCTGCTCCTGTTGGAGGTGTTATTCCCAACTTTGCTGCTGATCCTGTTGGAGGTGCTGCTGCTGAAACTGCTCAGATTGAAGATTTAGTTGTAAACGCTAATCCTAATTACAATCTAGGATTTGCAACACGATTGGCAACATTACAAGGAGATCGTCGACGATTTTCATGTGCGATTCCGCTCCATCATATATTTGGATTTTGTAGAAACGTCAGAAAGGTTATTTATGGAGTAAAACATACAGTTGCACTAGTAAGAAAAGGTGATGATAATAATGCAATCTGGCGCGCTGTTGGCGTTGCCGCTGGTAGAGTAAATTTAACAAAACTATCACTGTGGATGCCAGTGTTGACTCCATCATTGTCAGTAGAACCGCGGTTGCTATCATTTATGGATCAAGGGGGAAAGAGATTATTAAGCTGGTTGACAACGTCCACAGATACCATGGATTCTAATATTGATGGTACACTTACATGGCATTTGGCAGCACGACAGGGTGTTTCAGCTCCACGACATATTTTTATTGCTCTACAGGATAAAACACGATTGGATAATCAAGAACGTTCCCATATGATATTTGATAAAATTGGATGTAGTGAAGTCTCGCTGAAAATAAACGGACAACAAGAACCAGCAGAGGATATACAACTTAACTATGAAACCAATCATATTGCACGAGTTTATCATCGATTGCTATCATTTATGGGACGTGATCAAAATGTAGATACTGGTCTACAAATATCACAATTGGATTTTAAAGGTCTATATCCGATTTATTACTTTTCGTTGGAACATCTTGACTTGATGAAACAGTCCGTAGTTGATATACACTTCCGAGCTCGTGTACTCCGTCCTGTTGGTGCTGGTGCTATTGCTAATTATAGAGCGGTTGCTGTTATTCTCAGTGATAAGTCAATGATACTTGAAGGTGTTGGTGGACGAATGAGATTGGTAGATGCACCAGTTGAAAATCTATAATTGAAAATTACTCTGTAATTTCAGAAATGCTTAAAAATTGCAAAGCAATTTGAATTTAGAATCAATCTATTTTGTATAATGTCGTATAGTAATATCAATGTTACATTGACACCTGGTCAAATAAAAAAATTACAATCCAAATCAGCTAAGCAATGTGGGACCACAATAACGCTGAAACCTAATCAAATGAATGGCGGAGGGAATAAACTATCGCTAACAAAAACTCAAACTAATCATTTTAATAAAGCGCTGAAAGAAAAAAAAGGAGTTCAGATTACTCTTTCTACGAGCGCGATTAAAAATATGGAAAAGACTGGTGGTATATTCCCGTTGTTAGGGTTGATTCCAGGGTTGATTGCCGCAGCAGCCCCAGCGGTAGCGAAGGCAGCAGCATTAGGAGCTATTGGTACCGCAGCAGGAATGGCATTGAAAAAGGCAACTGGAAAAGGGTATAAAAAAAAAGGAAAGGGTCTAAGACTACCAGGAACCCCGAGTTCATGGTACAGCGGAAAGGGTCTTCGAATTCCAGGAACGATATAGTTCCTATGTCCAATTTTGATTTAATTGATACCGCTAAAAAATTAAAAATAAAAAATTTCAGAGGGGTTTTTATGAGAGATCAGTTACCGGCACAACCAAATGATGTTGAAACCGGTATTATTAATTTAGATAACAGCTCCGGACCTGGAACTCACTGGGTTTGTTACGCAATTGATCCACGTGGGATTATTTATTTTGACTCATATGGATTAGCGCCGCCGAAAGAATTTATGCGTTATATTAAAACCCTTCCAATGAGGACTTGGTATTCTACGTTACCAACACAAACAATGCTTGATCCACCAATATGTGGTAATGAAGTATTAAACGTACTTGATGCTATATCCAAAAGATTTTCGAAACCACCTCATATAGTAGTAAATGAGTATACTAGCGGTAGAAACGCTAGCGTTTCTCGGATTAGAAATCCATAGGATTTAAATGATAAAAAGATTTCTATAATAATGATTGATATTTGGGGACGACCTTTATCATCGCTGAAGAAACCTGATAGTGGAGTTGAAACTGTTGATAACAAGGATGTTAAAAAATTAATCGAAGATGAAATAGCCGAAATATTAAACCTAACAAATGTTGATCCCGGTGAAATAGTTGTATTTCAAGATCGTCAGGGTAAGTTGAAAAGTAGTAATATCTCTCTTAATGATATTTTGGTTAAACGACGAGACGCAGCAGAGGATACTATCGCGTTATTTTCTGATGGGGGTAAACTCAAACCAGGTGTACTTGTTTCAACAATTACGGATAAATTAGCAACATATGATAACACAGTGAATTCATTAAAATCGCTTAATGATAAGTATGATGATCATATAATTGTATTTGATCAGTTTAGTGAAACACAAAGAAATACAATTAACCAAATTGACAAACCCATACTAGAATTTTTTGGAAATCCACCAGTAACCACACCAAAACTCACCGTAATAAAAGATTCTATATTAGAACTAGCAACTCTTCAATCCGAATATGAAAAACACACTAAACTATTTACGACGTTTCGTAAAAACCTCATAGATAAATTTATTGGGAGCTCATTTGATAAAATTGAAATAACACTTCCCGATATTAAAAAATCCATCGATGAACTTAAAACATTCAACAGCGCAATAAAGGATGATGCAACGAGGATGATAAGCGTTGTTGAAAAAGTAAAAATTCCTCATGATAAATCTATCGTCAACAACGTAGTACACACGATTCAACACGGATCATATACGTGGACTCCCACAAACAACAAACTAGATATCACCGCAACCGTAAAGGGTATTTATCGATTAACAATAATATCACCGACTCAGTTTGATATATCATCAAGTAGTTCATCTGGAGTCAATAATACGATATCAACGATCATCGACAAAGGAACAACTGAACTATTCACGATAACGACTACAGATAGAAATCTAGCCAGGGTTTCAGTAACGTGGTACGTAGAATTCGTAGTGGATTTAAGTAAACAATTAAATTAATTTAAAAATTCTTTCACGATTCAAAATTACAAAGTAATTTGTAATTGAAAATGCTAGCACCTTTAAAATAAAATGACTCCATCATCGAATCAGTATCGCTATGATCAAGTCAGAGAATTTCAAACTAAACTCAATTCTCTCTGTGAAGAATATCAAATAAAAATCAAAAAATACAAACGAAGAATAACCACAGTTGATATCACCGTGTACTCGGTGTCAGGAGTAATCACTGCTGCTGGAATAATACTATCTTCGGTTACAATGATTGCTCCGGTCGTAGTTCCAATAGCTATTTCCGCAGTGGCTACAATTGCTGGTATATTAACTGGGATCACAAAAAAACTATCATCGTGTAGCCAGAGTAAACTACATGATTATTTAATTAAATATCATATTGCATCTTCCGGTTACTCGCAATTATCCTCGTTGATATCATCGTCGTTGGATGACACAACAATATCAGATAGCGAATTTTCAACTATGGCTCAATTATATAAATCAATAATGCTGAAATTAGAGCAGAATAATAATAATAATGTCGTCGCAAGAACTACTTCAACAAATAGTAACAAATACAACACCAGTGAAAACAAGCACGATATCAGTAACCTCAACACGTCCCGAATTTAGTGTTAATTTTCCAATTCCTGTTCCCGTGAGCGAGATCGCACTAGCAAAACTACGAGTGTATCATAGCTGGCCTAATATTAGATCGGTAGCATTTGGTGGTCAACAACCGAATAATTCCTTGGTGTTCGCGTGGAAAAATCGTGAAGACGGAACACCAGATTGGCAGGTTGTTTCTATACCAACTGGGTCATATCAAATCGAACAGATCAATGCTGAATTTCAACGCAGAATAAAATCTCTCACCAAAAAAGAATCAAAAATCGCTATAACAGTTCACGAACCAACACTATCATCTGCTATCGAGATAAATACAGAAGGATACGTTGTAGATATTTATCAGAGTTCTATAAGATCAGTATTAGGATGGCCTGAATTACCACCGGATAACTCGCGAGAAAATTCGAAGGATTTTCCACCCGAACCTAAGAAATCCGATTATGTCACAGACAAGATGAAACCTGATAATCCAATAAAAAGTTATCAAGATTTTTCTCCCAAATTTATAGGATACGACAATAAAAATAATATGATATTTTACACCCACCTAATCAAAGAAAACTTAACAGCGATGAATAATGATTTTTCATTATTGTTAACATCCATCAAATCCGGCTCTCTCACCAAAAACGAGTTTATTAGTGTAGTACAAACAGGTAACAAAATCATCAACGATATGGAAACATTTCATACGCAAATTATTCAACAAGTATTAATGAGTGAAATTTATAAAGAAGTGTTTGCGGTAGAATTCAATATCCCAAAAGAGGATATTCAAACATCTAAAATCCCTGGATATAACCCGGATAAACTAAAGAAACAACTTGACGATGCTATTGATATTGGGTTCAAAAGAATCCACGATAATTGGAAAAAATTAAAGAATTCTACAGAAAATATTCTGAAATACAATAATGATCCAGAAGGCGGCGGTAGACATATTGCTCCGAACAATGTGAATATTTCAACGGTGATTGCGCTCAATTTAGTATGTGACGTTATCGAAGGAAATTATCAAATAAATCTCGAACAATCAAATCAAGCTCAGCAAGGATATATTTTATATTCATTTGCACCAACGGCTCCTCCAGGATTTCTAATTATTGAAGACCCAACTAATCTAGTCTATATGCGATGTCATAATAATTTGTTAACGAGAATTAATTTCAAACTCACTGACCAATCTAATAATCTGATTGATTTACGAGGTGAGGTTTTACAAATTAGTTTGTTTGTGAAATCTTAAGGACTTGATCAAATATTTAGTTAGTAAAAATCGAAGATTTTCATAGCAGCCGAGGAGGTGAACGTCAACTAAATGGCGTCTTTTTTTTTACCCGAAAACTCCACGAATTTTCCAAGCATCGTAGCAGCAAAGGGGATGGTGACAACAAAAATGGCGTCGTTTTTTTTAATTTTATTTTGATGAATGGAGGCTTATATTAAGCATTTTCGAGAAAGCCTCAGTTTGCTAAATCGACGCCTGTAAAAGTTGGTCTGTTCACATTCTCTGCATTTTGTTAGATATTTTCGGTTTCCGTAGAAGCCTTATTTTTGCTTGAAAACTTGGTCTGTTCACCTCCTCTGCTGCTGATTCGTATAATACTTCTCCGGTGATTGTCCTTACCGATATTGGAAATCTTAATGATTTTTCTAATTTAGTTATATCCTGAATTGTTGCTCCATGCTCTTTTACCGTGAACTCCCACTCGGTTATTTTTTTTCGTCTTAGATCAGTTAGTTTATTTCCCCGGGACGCATTTGTGAAGTGTTCTATTATTCGTTCTGCTACACAATTGAGCCCTGTCGAATATTTCATGGGTGCTAGTTTTGAAATATCAGGTTTTTCATTGAGCGGATAGATCCCGTAAACAACTGCTGTGACAGGATAAGATCTTTCGTAGTAGGGTTTATCAATTCCAGTCAAAATTCCCGGTTTTGAATCCTGATTCACGGTGACAGTTTTTTTGTCCCTGAGAATGGGTTCAAATTTATCCCTAATAATCCATTTGTCATCTTCACGGATAATGAATTTGATTCGAAAAATATTTCCTTCTTTCCCAAGACGTGAAATGATCACTGCTGCTTTTTCATCATTCATGGTAGCGTCAACAACACCATCAATTCGAAATGTTGACCAACAATAAGATGCCCCATCACGCTTGAATTCATTAAAACAGTCTCTGATGGGTTTATCAAGAATTTTATTCTTGGGTGTATTAGAAACTATATCAAGATTGTATTGAGCATCCTTCCATGGTGATCTCATGTTTCCGTCTCTTGGACGTTTGTTACGTTTTTTGGGTCTATCGATATTAAATCTAGGATTGATTTTTAATAATCTCTTAAACTCTTTCATGTTTCCGTCTCTTGGACGTTTGTTACGTTTTTTGGGTCTATCGATATTAAATCTAGGATTGATTTTCAATAATCTCTTAAACTCCTTCATGTTTCCGTCTCTTGGACGTTTGTTACGTTTGTTTCCGTCTATTGGACGTTTTTTGGGTCTATCGAGATTAAATCTAGGATTGATTTTTAATAATCTCTTAAACTCTTTCATGTTTTCGTCTCTTGGACGTTTTTGACGTTTTTTTGGTCTATCGAGATTAAATCTAGGATTGATTTTCAATAATCTCTTGAACTCTCTATCAGCATTGAATTTAGCATTTTTCGAAGTCAATCTCTTGAACTCCTTCATGCTATACATAAAACAAACATTTAAATGAAAGTTTTATGTATAATGAATCACTGCAAATGGCTCATGATGGGAAATGTAACCCCGTGTAACAAATCATGCAGAAAAAATGAGTACTGTAGGTATCATATGCAAAGTTTTCGACGTGGAAGTCTTGGTCCGTTACCCTGTATTCGATGTGGGGTTGGGGTCAAGGGAAGATCACAATTGTGTATTGATTTTGGTGGTAAGCGATATAGGGAATTGAAGCGTTATTATGATAAAAGAATAAAAAAAATGGACAATCCATCAGAAATTATGACCCTAAAAAAGTCTTTGACCCTGACAACATCAAGGATAAAATCATAAGAACTCCGCAAGACTATATCGAAAGATTTTCCAGTGATGTAATTATTGAACCAAACACTGAATTAGACAAACAATAGAATAGTATATATGAACCAAGAATTCAGACCACATCCAGTGATTACAAAATATGAAGCATCCAGTGATGGTACTGTCAGAAACCGTAGACTGAAAAAATCAGTTGGTTTTGTGAATAATCACGGGTACTTGATGTTTACTGTTGGCGGAGGAAAAGAAAAGAAAACTTATCTCAATCATCGTTTCGCATTTGAATGTTTTAATGGATTGATCAAAGATGGTTTTGTTATCGATCACAAGGATTCTAATCCGAAAAACAATTCTTTATCCAATCTGCAAGCTATCACACAGAGTGAGAATTTGAAAAGAGGGGAGACTGGCACTTGCAAAACGGTTGGGAAGAGACCTGTGACATCTTTGAATACAACAACTAATGAAGAAATGATTTTTCAATCAATGAATGAAGCCGGTAAGTATTTCAATATTTGTCGATCTTCAGTACGAAGAGTTGCAGAGGGGATTTATCGATCGGCTATTTCAAAAAAGACGGGGCAGAAAATTCGATTTAGTTATGTCTAATGCGTCATAATTTCCAATTAGAGATATGTCATTCTTATAGAATAATGAATTCTGAAAACATGAATAGCATCATAGTTGAAATAGCAAAATTGAAAAATCAGGATATCAAACTATCAGATGGGTTAAATCCTGATCAAATTGTGTCTGATTTTCAGGATATAGAATACGGGGTTAGCACTAACAAGTATATGCTACCCAAGAAGTATGCACTCATCAAAAGAATTCAGAATTCTATTAAAGACTCTCTTTCATTTTCCAGTGACATCAGTGTGTTCGTCCCGTTGTATGCTATCGTAGAGGGAATACGAAAAGAATTGGGGTACGAATACGAATTGAAAAAAGAAGTCAACTCTAAAATTAGAAACCTACGAGCATTAATTCAAGAAAATTGATTACCCGACCATTGATTGCCTGACCATTGATTGCCCGACCATTTTATCATTCCGACCCTCAAGAGATTTTCATTTTTTTTAGCATTTTTGGATTGAAAATGTCAAAATCAGTGAATAAAAAATCTATGGACCTTTAATGGATGGTCAATGGAAAAGTGAGGAAAGTCACAGTATTATTAATTTTATATACAATTATGTGACTTTCCTCATCACTGATAGAAGGTGTCTCACGATGAAATAACACTTCCATGACCGTATCAAAAATCATCCGACATGTCAAAAAATCGAATGAGGAAAGTGTGGTATTAATTATTTTATTAGAGAATTCCACACTTTCCTCATTCGATTTTTTGACATGTCGGATGATTTTTGATACGGTCATGGAAGTGTTATTTCATCGTGAGACACCTTCTATCAGTGATGAGGAAAGTCACATAATTGTATATAAAATTAATAATACTGTGACTTTCCTCACTTTTCCATTGACCATCCATTAAAGGTCCATAGATTTTTTATTCACTGATTTTGACATTTTCAATCCAAAAATGCTAAAAAAATGAAAATCTCTTGAGGGTCGGAATGATAAAATGGTCGGTCAATCAATGGTCAGGCAATCAATGGTCGGGTAATCAATTTTCTTGAATTAATGCTCGTAGGTTTCTAATTTTAGAGTTGACTTCTTTTTTCAATTCGTATTCGTACCCCAATTCTTTTCGTATTCCCTCTACGATAGCATACAACGGGACGAACACACTGATGTCACTGGAAAATGAAAGAGAGTCTTTAATAGAATTCTGAATTCTTTTGATGAGTGCATACTTCTTGGGTAGCATATACTTGTTAGTGCTAACCCCGTATTCTATATCCTGAAAATCAGACACAATTTGATCAGGATTTAACCCATCTGATAGTTTGATATCCTGATTTTTCAATTTTGCTATTTCAACTATGATGCTATTCGTTTTCAGAATTCATTATTCTATAAGAATGACATATCTCTAATTGGAAATTATGACGCATTAGACATAACTAAATCGAATTTTCTGCCCCGTCTTTTTTGAAATAGCCGATCGATAAATCCCCTCTGCAACTCTTCGTACTGAAGATCGACAAATATTGAAATACTTACCGGCTTCATTCATTGATTGAAAAATCATTTCTTCATTAGTTGTTGTATTCAAAGATGTCACAGGTCTCTTCCCAACCGTTTTGCAAGTGCCAGTCTCCCCTCTTTTCAAATTTTCACTCTGTGTGATAGCTTGCAGATTGGATAAAGAATTGTTTTTCGGATTAGAATCCTTGTGATCGATAACAAAACCATCTTTGATCAATCCATTAAAACATTCAAATGCGAAACGATGATTGAGATAAGTTTTCTTTTCTTTTCCTCCGCCAACAGTAAACATCAAGTACCCGTGATTATTCACAAAACCAACTGATTTTTTCAGTCTACGGTTTCTGACAGTACCATCACTGGATGCTTCATATTTTGTAATCACTGGATGTGGTCTGAATTCTTGGTTCATATATACTATTCTATTGTTTGTCTAATTCAGTGTTTGGTTCAATAATTACATCACTGGAAAATCTTTCGATATAGTCTTGCGGAGTTCTTATGATTTTATCCTTGATGTTGTCAGGGTCAAAGACTTTTTCAGGGTCATAATTTCTGATGGATTGTCCATTTTTTATTCTTTTATCATAACAACGCTTCAATTCCCTATATCGCTTACCACCACAATCAATACACAATTGTGATCTTCCCTTGACCCCAACCCCACATCGAATACAGGGTAACGGACCAAGACTTCCACGTCGAAAACTTTGCATATGATACCTACAGTACTCATTTTTTCTGCATGATTTGTTACACGGGGTTACATTTCCCATCATGAGCCATTTGCAGTGATTCATTATACATAAAACTTTCATTTAAATGTTTGTTTTATGTATAGCATGAAGGAGTTCAAGAGATTGACTTCGAAAAATGCTAAATTCAATGCTGATAGAGAGTTCAAGAGATTATTGAAAATCAATCCTAGATTTAATCTCGATAGACCAAAAAAACGTCAAAAACGTCCAAGAGACGGAAACATGAAAGAGTTTAAGAGATTATTAAAAATCAATCCTAGATTTAATCTCGATAGACCCATAAAACGTCCAATAGACGGAAACAAACGTAACAAACGTCCAAGAGACGGAAACATGAAGGAGTTTAAGAGATTATTGAAAATCAATCCTAGATTTAATATCGATAGACCCAAAAAACGTAACAAACGTCCAAGAGACGGAAACATGAAAGAGTTTAAGAGATTATTAAAAATCAATCCTAGATTTAATATCGATAGACCCAAAAAACGTAACAAACGTCCAAGAGACGGAAACATGAGATCACCATGGAAGGATGCTCAATTCAATCTTGATATAGTTTCTAATACACCCAAGAATAAAATTCTTGATAAACCCATCAGAGACTGTTTTAATGAATTCAAGCGTGATGGGGCATCTTTTTGTTGGTCAACATTTCGAATTGATGGTGTTGTTGACGCTACCATGAATGATGAAAACGCAGCAGTGATCATTTCACGTCTTGGGAAAGAAGGAAATATTTTTCGAATCAAATTCATTATCCGTGAAGATGACAAATGGATTATTAGGGATAAATTTGAACCCATTCTCAGGGACAAAAAAACTGTCACCGTGAATCAGGATTCAAAACCGGGAATTTTGACTGGAATTGATAAACCCTACTACGAAAGATCTTATCCTGTCACAGCAGTTGTTTACTGGATCTACCCGCTCAATGAAAAACCTGATATTTCAAAACTAGCACCCATGAAATATTCGACAGGGCTCAATTGTGTAGCAGAACGAATAATAGAACACTTCACAAATGCGTCCCGGGGAAATAAACTAACTGATCTAAGACGAAAAAAAAATAACCGAGTGGGAGTTCACGGTAAAAGAGCATGGAGCAACAATTCAGGATATAACTAAATTAGAAAAATCATTAAGATTTCCAATATCGGTAAGGACAATCACCGGAGAAGTATTATACGAATCGAAATATAAATCAAAAGGGACTCCCATTGAAATTATTGATCATAACGCGCACGCGTGGTCATCTGCAGTAACAATATTCCCACGGGATAGAACCGTAAAATATCTATCCCAAACCGAAGAGTTTTTTTCAGAGCAGAAATTATTTGATGCTATTTACCATTTGAGTAAAAACGATCCTGTGTCAGCGTGGCTATTTCATAGTAATTCAGACGAGGAATGCAGATTTGATCAGTTTGTAAGGCCTAACGGAGAATTATACCGTACTGAAGAACTGCAGAATCAAATGAAACAACTAGCTAGTGAGTTTTCTGGGGACGGAGAAGACAACGATCAATTATTAGCAAACTGTTTCACAGTACCATCCATTGCAGCACATTTTGCTAGAAAGAAAAACGCGTGGAAACCAACCCGAAGTGAGTTTTTATCAGATGTCAAATTGTCCTGTCTTGAATACAGCCATGGAGGATTATGGAACACAAAATACACCGCTGATACCGTTATTTCAGTTGATATGATTGCATGTTATCCAGGAAGTTTTCTTGGGTATGGAGAGTGTGAGAAATATTTCAAACGATTTGGACACCCTACACACGAAATGACCCGTGTTGCTATTAATGGACCACTTCCTGATTTTGATTTAACCGGATTCGCTTGTGTAGTATCATTTGAAATGGCTGAAGGGCTTCATCCGTGTAGTTATCTTTGGATTGGTAAACACATGTCTGAAAAACACTGGATGCCAATAGTGTTATTACGATATATGCTTGATTGTAAGATGTTAAAATCATTAATTGTCAGTGAAGCAATTATATCCTATCGAGCACAGAAATCAGTCTGGTTACCACAACCTGATCTAGAAAAAATAATTAGCGAAGAGCGAAAACTGTTTCCTGATTTTAATGAACAACAAATCATGGATTGGTCCCAACAGTTATTTGAAATCAGAAACAATGAAGCAAAAAATCTTGGACGAAGAATAATCGGTAAATTTACCCAAGGTGGCAAAGATGATAATACGAAATATTCTTCACGATTGATTATAGACAACGCTGAATACGATTTTGTAATGGCGGATTTAACGAATAAGGGCTTATATGTCAATCGTAAGGACGCATTTCTGTCCGATGGAACCAAATTGGGTACAATTGTTACCTACAATGATGGATACCATCCGCAGTACACACACTTAAGAGCTTCTATGCTCGGTTATGCTTCTATCAATCTGTTTTCAATGATCAATAGATTTCCTACCACCGCAGTTAGAGTTGCTACTGACTCATTTTACATAAATAGCAAAATGGCTGATTTTAAGGCTACTGGCAACGAGAAATGGGGATCATGGAGAATTAAGAAAGAAATGATTCATGATTATATTCAATCAGCAGATGTTACCATTGAAAATAATTACTTAGAAAGCAATCAGTGTTCAGAATTTTCTAGTGCACCACCGATTTCTGATCCAATATGCCTGTATAAAACAGTTTATTTAAACGGCTGTGGTGGGTCAGGAAAAACAACCCGGGCAATTGAGTTATTTCGTGTTTCCAATCCAAACATGATTGTACTAACACCGACTCACAGACTTGCAAGAGAAATGATACAGAGAGGGGTAAATGCCTGCACTTATCACAGCTTTTTCCGATGGAAGGGAGATAAATGGACTCCTGAGCGCATGGGAGAGAAATTTATTCCTGAAATTATCATTTGGGATGAAATAGACACAGTGTCCGAAGATGTCTTAAAAATATTTCTTGAGTGGTTGTTATTGAAGAATACAAAAGTCGTCATGTGCGGTGATCACGGCCAACCACCACCATTTGTCGGTGCATCTCCCCATGAATGGCTAAAGGGTTTTGTAGACTATTATGAAGAAATTGATACCGATCATAGATCACTTGATGAAAAATTAAAAGAATTGAAGAAACTAATTAGATTACAACCGGATAGAATCCAGTGTGAAATAGCCCGTGAAATAGTTTCGGAAACTCCCATGAATGAGTTTTGGGAAGCGTGGAGACCAAATGATTTAATCATTGCAAGTAGAAAAATAGTCAGGGACACACTTCAGATGAAGTTATTTGAATTGCATAAACAAAAATTTGCAACACTTCCAGTACCGTTATGTTATAGGCCATCGGATACGCGAAAACAGAACATCGAAGTTGATATTCCAGGCCTGACAGAGTCAGGGCGTGAAAAGAAGATTCTCGTATTAAATGATATTGTGCTGGTTGATATCAATGTCGTTGAAGATGCATTGCGTGCTAATAAATCCCCATGGACGCTAGGTTATGCAGCAACAATACACTCTTCACAGGGATTGACTATATCGGATACAACTGTTTGGATGGTAGATAATCGCATAGAATGGTCGAATTTAGTCTATCTTTCAGTATCCAGAGTACAAAAAATAAATCAACTTCGAAGAATTTTCCTGACAGAGTCAGGCGATGATGAAATCATTAGCGATGATAATGACACCACAATAGATGATATTATTGATAAAAAAACTCTCCGGTTACAAACAACAGGACAAAAAAAAACAACGAGAATTTGATATTGATGCTGAATTAATAATCACTTTGAAGCAACAACAGAATAATCACTGCGCGAGTTGCAATTGTATAATGCGTTGGCAGTATTCGGATAAGGATCCTCGCCAATTCACCGTTGACAGAAAAAATAACAATCTCGGTCATGTCAGAAATAATGTGATGTTGACTTGTCTTGAGTGCAATAGACGCAAGGGTGCTAGTTAAGACCATGGGGTGGCAATTGAGTATCCTCGGGTATCACTTGTAATTGTTGTCTAGTAAAACCCCGTTGAGGGGCAGTTGAATCCAGTTTATAGATTGGAGGTCTACCCGTAGATCGTGTTATACTAGATATCTTATGCGTAGTGACGCTCCAAATAGGATCAGTAGCCCTTTTTCTATCCCCTTCAAGCTCTCCTGGTTCGTATAAGTACCTCACAATGACATTACTACCAAGAATTGGTTCTTTGAAATCTTTTTGTGGTTTTTCAGGTATCGACTTCTTTTTAATCGCGTTGATAGGTTTCATGTTGATGGTTCTAGTAATCTCGTTATTCAGTGCGGTAACTACACCTGGTAATCTCTTAACCCATTCACGGGATCTTTTTTCTTGGATGAATTCTTTTGCATATTGATATCCAAATAACCGCTCAGCAAGAATCCGATTAAATCGTTCTACAATGGCCTGATCACGATGCAGTGCAGTATGCCCTCGTCTGATAGCGACATTGTGATATTTCATTGTAGATAACACTGCACCCTGAAATTCCTTGCCCGGGTCAACTTGTAACAGATTTGGCCAGTGCAGAGGGCTCCTTCGATAAATCCTTTCAAATGCAGAAGCCACTTCAGTGGCTGATTTTTTTTTTAACGGTTCTGCTTCTTTGTATCGACTTGCAATATCAACTACAGTTAACGCATATTTGTAACCACGATCATGTGGCAGAAATAATAGATCAGCCTGATGAACTTCATTAGGAAAGGTCACATCAAAATGCGAGAATTGAATTTGTTTAGGCGGTGGTAGATAAATTTGCCATAGTGCCTGTTTGGATAACCAATGAGCCGCAGTGGTTTTTTTCACTTTTGCGGCGCTAGCGAGTTTACTGATTGCAGCGTTACCCTTCCAGTATCCTCTTGGGGAATAATAAATAGATTCCATGTTGTTATTAATTACCAGCACCTAACATCAATTTACTTTTCATAGCCGATTTTATCAAAAATGAAGCCAATTTTTCTTTGAAGGATTTATCAGTGATAGAATTCAACGCATGAATTAATTTCACATCTGCTAGATGCCTGTGTTGCAAATTGCTACTTTTATAAGCAACATCATGAAGGTGACAGGCCTTATCAATAGCGTTTATTGGTTCCTCACCGGGTCGGGGCTGATTTTGATCATTGAGTCTGATATCAAGTCTTGTTCCCGGTCCACAATAACTATACCCTGGAAGGTGTTTTTCTCCGGGGTATTTTGCCCATGGGGTTCCAGGGAGTTTTGCTAATTTGGCAGCGATATCACCTCCTCGTTTTTTTTTAAAGGTTCATTGGGTTCCTTGGGTTTAGAAACAAATCTAAATTTCTTTGTACTACATTGTACGCATTTACCAGAAAGCGCTGATCGGTTATTTTTAGTTGTAATCGTCGTCAAGTCATCTGTGCCAGTACGCGCCTTACACTTCACGCAATATAGATCCATAATTTATGTATAGAGATATGAATATAATTGATTTTTCAGCGACTAAAACAAGAGAACCAGTGAAGCATCATGCAGCGCTACCAAACTCTATCCGCGCAATTATAATCGGGCCATCTGGATCCGGTAAAACGCAATTGTTGCTCAATTTAATAATGAGATGGATGAAGTGGGATAAGTTGTATTTAATTGCCCCTAGCGTAGATGATCAACGATGCTATGAAGTGCTAAAAGATTTTAATGAAAACGCTTCAGAGATTGCCGGCGAGGATGTTATTGAATTTATAACCGATATTGACGAGGCGCCATCCGTGAATGACCTCGATGGAAGTATCAACAATTTAGTTGTATACGACGATGTCATGTTAGATAATCAAAAAAATCCTGCTAGAATATTTTCCAGAAGCAGGCATAAAAACACGGATGTGATCTATGTCACTCAACGCTACACTCAGATTCCAAAAGTGATTAGAGATAACTGTAATATGCTTGCTGTATTCAACGGCGTTGATACACATACGCTACGAAATATTTGGCAGACATGGTGTTCTGATATGGACTTCAATCAATTTAGAAATTTCTTTAGTCATGCTCAGTCTGCCCCACACGGATTTGTAACAATAAATTTACATGACCCTCGAACACGATATCGTATCGGACTGGATCAAATATTCGGTTAACCCCAACTGAAAGTTCTAGTGAGTGACAACGACGTTGTAGTCCCTTTTTCCCCAAAATCGATGGAGGATTTCATTAATTTCATTGATTTTTTCATATTTTTTTTTGGGACCTAATCCATGAAACGATATCAGATTCACAGACACATTGGGGGGCTGATGTCATTGGTTTCATTGTTTTTAAGCGTGATTTCAGTGAAAACTTGTCTAAAAATGTTGTCCGATTCGCCCCTTCTGCTGCTCGTTTACATTTGAGAAATAATTACTGTATTCCCAGTTCGTTTAGTCTTGAGCACAATGCAGTATCTAGAACCAATGTGTGATCATTAAATCGAATTAATCAGTGTCCGTCGTATTGGAAGCGGTCACGTGACGTCGGTTTATTCAAAAACAAATGACGTCTTAACATTGGGACAAAACAGCTGAGAAAAATTCTAATTGTTCTCGTTTCCAAAACAAGGATATGAATTAAGACATACAAACGGAACAGCCAATGCATAATGAAGCATAAGAATGTAGACGATCATAGAGAACAAGCACAAATATCATAAATATAGCACAAAATTAGGAGAGCCTATTTCGTGCAGTTAATGATAGCGGCCATCTTTCCGGACTGACTGAGTTGTCAAAAACGCTCTGTTATGGATCACTGCCATCTCAACTCTGTCTGCATGGGTTCAAGTCTCAGAGTCTGCCTATTTGGGTGTGTTAGAAATGTTGTCAGTAGCTTCTTTTTGTTCAGTGTTTCCTTCCAGGTATATTACTCAGTTCTTCCTCCACCATTAATACTGGCTGCCATGTAAAGCCTATTGTGTGCTGAAAAATGGTGTTGAATCCTACAACAACAACAACATCCCTTTCAATGACCTGTATCATATTGACTTTTGATATTTCTTTTCTTTCCATGACATCTTTCACAAAACAGATGGAAAGAATTTACTCTTAATATGATTGTATTATGTTCTCTAAAGAGTCATTTAATAGACAGAAGAAATTAGTACAAAATCTTATTTTATGTCCAAACAACTTCCTTAGGACAGAGAGAAAAATAAATATAGGCAATATTTCAAATAGAAAACAGTCATAACCTTACTCTTGAATAACTTCTCTTAATTCACGGAACACAGATGATTATTGCATTATACATAACTTTGATCATAATATTGCATTTATTTTATTTTCATTTCTGTGGCAATATCTGGTTCATACATTGTTGTTCTAATGCAACAATTTAACATCACTGGCTTTTCTTTAATTATTGTCATTTTGTGAATATGTCCTGATAACATTATCCTCCAAATCCATTGGAATCTCATCAGTATTTAATTTTTTATTTTGTCATTACTCCGAGTCTGGACCGACATATATATCCAATGTTCAGTTTCTTGCTTTAGTCTTCTAATTTTGTTTGAAATAATGTCATTGATTGAAGTTTATCCAGCAGTATTTTATGACCTTTTAATGTATATCAATTCAGTGCCTAAATGAATTGTATATTTTCATCACTCACAGACTGAAGATGACAAATAACCAGAAATTCTTACCCCAGTTCATTTTTCATCCATGCAGACATATACGTATGCACAGAAGATTCATTAATCTTTAGATAAATACAGGTATAGAAGTATTGGCACATCATGTATGTGTCATCAAGTTCTTTATTTTTCATGCAGACTATGCTTTTTAGTGAAATACTGCCATCCATAACTGGCTGCATGCTTTAAATGTATATACTTCTGTTCTTATGGATGTTACAGATGACAAGTAAAGTTGACACTAAACCCTCCATTCAAACCCTACATCATAGTATATCCTTGTGTTTTCCTCTTTCAATGAGTGATATCGTATTACTGATTTTTAATATTTCTTCTGTTTCATGACATCCTTCACAAAACAGTGCGTACGTATTATCTCTTGATATAATTTTATTACTTCTACTAAGCAATCATCTAAGACAGAAGAAAAGAGTAGAAAGTTTGATTTTATGTGCAAAATTATTCCTAAGGAAATCGGAAAGGAAACAATTATTGAACAAATTCATAAGATAGAAGCATTCTACATGACTTTGATTTAACTATTTCATTGTTTATTTTTTTTTCCTATTTTATTCATTTAATTTTGCTTGAGGTAGTTTTAAAGATTGACTGCTATCCAGCAGTATATTATGAATTTGATGATATATATCCATTCAGTGCCTGCTCATATAGTGTATTTTTATCAATTACATGCTGAATATGACTAATAACCAGAAATTCATATTTATATGCACATGTTCATCCATGCCTCCATGACCATATGCACATAAATAATTACAAATATTTAGATAGATATTTGTATACAAGTATAGTCACATCATATGTGTGTCATCAAGTTCTTTATTTTACATGCAGACTATTTTAGTTAGTGAAATATAGCCATAGAAACTAATTGCATCAAATGAATATACTTCTGTTATTATAGACCATATACCTGATAATGTTAATACTACGCTAAAGATTGGAGCCCCACAGCATACTGTATCGATGTGTTCCTCTCTATTACCCTTGAATGGGGAGCCCAGAGTGACTGAGTTGTCAACTGCACACTGTTATGGATCACTACCATCTTAACTTTGTCTGCATGGGTTCAAGTCTCAGGGTCTGACAATTTTTGTGTGTGAGAAATGTTGTCAGTAGCTTCTTGTTGGTCAGTGTTTCTTTCCAGAGATTTTTCTGGGTTATTCCTCCACCATTAATACTGACTGTTACGTTCTCAAAAGAGTCATTTAACAGACAGATGAAATTAGTACAAAATCTTATTTTATGTCCAAACAAATTCCTTAGGACACAGAGAAAAAAAATATAGGAAACATTTCAAATAGAAAACAGTCATAACCTTACTCTTGAATAACATCCCTTCATTCATGGAACAGAGATGATTAATGCATTATACATATATTTGATCATAATATTGCGTTTATTTTATTTTCATTTCTGTGGCAATATATGGATCATACATTGTTGTTCTAATGCAACAATTTAACAACACTGGCTTTTCTTTAATTTATGTCATTATGTGAATATGTCCTGATAACATTATCCTCCATATCCATTGGAATCTCATCAGTATTGAATAATTTATTTTGTCATTACTCCGAGTCTGGACCGACATATATATCCAATGTTCAGTTTCTTGCTTTAGTCTTATAATTTTGTTTAAAATAATGTCATTGATTGAAGTTTATCCCGCAGTTTTTTATGACCTTTTGATGTATATCAATTCAGTGCCTAAATGAATTGTATATTTTCATCACTCACAGACTGAAGATGACAAATAACCAGAAATTCTTACCCCAGTTCATTTTTTCATCCATGCAGACATATACGTATGCACATAAAGATTCATTAATCTTTAGGTAAATAAATGTATAGAAGTATTGGCACATCATATATGTGTCATCAAGTTCTTTATTTTTCATGCAGACTATTCTCTTTAGTGAAATACTACCATCCATAACTGGCTAAATGCTTTAAATGTATATACTTCTGTTCTTATGGATGTTACAGCTGACAAATAAAGTTGATACTAAACCCTGAATTCGAACCCTACATCTTATTATATCATTCTGTTCTCCTCTATTACCATTTCAATGTGTCGTATCATATTACTGACTTTTGATATTTCTTCTTTTTCATGATACTCTTGACAATACAGTTGGTAAGTATTATATCTTGATATAATTGTATTTCTTCTACTAAACAATCATGTAAGACAGAATAACAGAGTAGAAAGTTTGATTGATGTACACATTTATTTCTAAGTAAATCTGAAAGGAAACTTTAATGAAACAGATTCATGAGATTAAAGCATTTTACGCAACTTTGATAGAACTATTTCGTTGTTTATTTTATTTTTCTTTTTTTATTCTTCTAATTTTGTTCGAGGGAATTTAAAAGATTGAGTGCTATCCAGCATGACTTTGCTGATATATATCCATTCAGTACCTGATCATATAGTGTATTTTTATCAATTACATGCTGAATAGGACTAAAAACCAGAAATTCATATTATTTACACATGTTCATCCATGTATGCATGAACGTATGCACATAAATATTCATAAATCTTTACATAAATATATGTATACAATTATAGTCACTTCATATGTGTGTCATCATGTTCTTTATTTTACATTCAGACTATTCAAGTTAGTGAAATATAGCCATCGAAACTGATTGCATTAAAGGAATATACTTCTGTTATTATAGACCATATACCTGATAGGTAAAGTTGATACAATACGAAACATTGGAGCCCCACAGCATACTGTATCCTCTCTTTTCCCCTTTGAATGTGGAGCCCAGAGTGATTGAGTTGTCAAAAGCGCTCTGGTATGGATCACTGCCATCTCAGCTTTGTCTGCATGGGTTCAAGTCTCAGGGTCTAACAATTTGGATGTGTGAGAAATGTTGTCAGTAGCTTCTCGTTGTTCAGTGTTTCTTTCCAGGAATTTTTCAGGGTTCTTCCTCCACCATTAATACTGGCTGCCATGTAAAGCCTATTCTGTGCTGAAAAATGGTGTTGAACCCTACAACAACAACAACAACAACAACCCTTTCAATGACCTGTATCATATTGACTTTTCATATTTCTTTTCTTTCCATGACATCTTTCACGAAACAAATGGAAAGAATAGACTCTTTATATGATTGTATTATGTTCTCTAAAGAGTCATTTAATAGACAGAAGAAATTAGTACAAAATCTTATTTTATATGCAAAAATATCCCTTAGGATACAGATAGGAAAAAGGGTAGCAAACATTTCAAATATAAAACAGTGATAACCTTACTCTTCAATAACTTCTCTTAATTCATGGAACACAGATGATTAATGTATTATTCATATCTTTGATAATAATATTCCGTTTATTTTATTTTCATTTCTGTGGCAATATCTGGTTCATACATTGTTGTTCTAATGCAACAATTTAACATCACTGGCTTTTCTTTAATTATTGTCATTTTGTGATTATGTCCTGATAACATTATCCTCCAAATCCGTTGGAATCTTATCAGTATTGAATTATTTATTTTGTCATTGCTCCGAGTCTGGACCAACAAATATATCCAATTTTCAGTTGCTTGATTTAGTCTTTTAATTCTGTTTGAAATACTGTCATTGATTGAAGTTTATCCAGCAGTATTGTATGACCTTTTGACATATATTAATTCAGTGCCTAAATGAATTGTATATTTTCATCACTCACGGACTAAAGATGTCTAATAACCAGAAATTCATTCACCAATTCATTTTTATATCTATGCAGACATATATGTCTCCACATAAAGATTCATTAATCTTTAGATAAATACATGTATAGAAGTCTTGGCACATCATATGTTTGTCCTCAAGATCTTTATTTTTCATGCAGACTATTCTTTTTAGAACATACTGCCATCCATAACTGGCTAAATGCTTTAAATGTATATACTTATGTTCTTATGGATGTTACAGCTGACAAGTAAAGTTGATACTAAGCTCTCCATTCGAACCCTACATCATATTATATCATTGTGTTCTCCTCTATTACCATTTCAATGAGGGATATATTGCTGATTTTTTATATTTCGTCTTTTTCAAGACATCCTTGCCGATACAGTTGGTAAGTATTATATCTTGATATAATTGTACTTTTTCTACTAAAGAATCATGTAAGACAGAATAAAAGAGTAGAAAGGTTGATTTATGTGCAGAATTATTTCTAAGGAAATCTGAAGGGAAACATTAATAGAACAGATCATAAGATTAAAGCATTTTACTCGACTGTGATAGAACTATTTCGTTGTTTATTTTATTTTTATTCGTCTCAATTTGTTTGAGGGAATTTGAAAGGTTGAGTGCTATCCATCATGACTTTGCTGATATATATCCATTCAGTGCCTGATCATATAGTGTATTTGTATCAATTACTTGCTGAATAGGACTAATAACCAGAAATTCATATATATATATATATATATATATATATATATATATATATATATATATATATATATATATATATATATAAACGTGTTCTTCCATGCATGCATGAACGTATGCACATAAATATTCATAAATCTTTAGATAAATACATGTATTCAAGTATAGTCACATCATGTATGTGTCATCAAGTGCTTTATTTTACATGTAGACTATTCTAGTTAGTGAAATATAGCCACAAAAACTGATTGCATTAAAGAAATATACTTTTGTTATTATGGACCATATACCTGAGAAGTAAAGTTGATACAATGCTAAACATTGGAGCCCCACAGCAAACTGTATCCTCTCTATTACCCTTTGAATGGGGAGCCCAGAGTGACTGAGTTGTCAAACGCGCTCTGTTATGGATCACTGCCAGCTCAACTTTGTCTGCATGGGTTCAAGTCTCAGGGTCTGACAATTTGGATGTGTGATAATTGTTGTCAGTAGCTTCTTGCTGGTCAGTGTTTCTTTCCAGGCATTTTTCTGGGTTCTTCCTCCACCATTAATAATGGCTGCCATGTAAAGCCTATTCTGTGCTGATAAATGGCGTTGAACCCTACAACAACAACAACAACCCTTTCAATGACCTCTATTATATTGACTTTTGATATTCCTTTTCTTTCCATGACATCTTTCACAAAACAGATTGAAATAATGGACTCTTTATATGAATGTATTATGTTCTCTAAAGAATTATTTAATAGACGGATCAAATTAATACAAACTTTTCTTTGATGTCCAAACTAATCCCTTTGGACACAGATAGGAAAAATTATAGGAAACATTTAAAATAGAAAATAGTCATAACCTTACTCTTGAATAACTTCTCTTAATTCAAGGAAAAGAGATGATTAATGCATTATACCTAACTTTGATCATAATATTGCGTTTATTTTATTTTCATTTCTGTGGCAATATCTGGTTCATATATTGTAGTTCTAATGCAACAATTTAACATCAGTGTCTTTTCTTTAATTATTGTCATTTTGTGAATCCAAATCCATTGGAATCTCATCAGTGTTTAATTCTTTATTCCGAGTCTGGACCAGCAAATATATCCAATGTTCAGTTGCTTGCTTTAGTCGTCTAATTCTGTTTGAAATATTGTCATTGATTGAAGATTATCCAGAAATTCATTCCCCAATTCTTTTTTTCATCCATGCAGACATATACGTTTGCACATAAAGATTCATTAATCTTTACATAAATACATGTATAGAAGTATTGGCACATCATATGTGTGTCATCAGGTTCTTTATTTGTAATGCAGACTATTCTTTTTATTGAAATACCGCCATCCATAACTGGTTGAATGCTTTAAATGTATATACTTCTGTTCTTATGGATGTTACAGCTGACAAGTAAAGTTGATACTAAACCCTGCATTCGAAACCTACATCATATTATATCCTTGTGTTCTCCTCTACTACTCTTTCAATGAGTGATATCGCATTACTGATCTTTGATATTTCTTCTTTTTCATGATACCCTTCACCAAACAGTGTGTAAGTATTATTTCTTGATATAATTGTATTACGTCTACGAAACAATCATCAAAGACAGAAGAAAAGAGTAGAAAGTTTGATTTTATGTGCAGAATTATTCCTAAGGAAATCTGAAAGGAAACATTAATGGAACAGATTCATAGGATTAAAGCATTCTACTCGACTTTGATAGAACTATTTCATTGTTTATTTTTTTTCCCTATTTTATTCATCTAATTTTGTTTGAGGTAGTTTAAATGATTGGCTGCCATCAAGCAGTATATTATGACTTTGCTGATATATATCCATTCAGTGCCTGATCATATTTTTAAAGATTACATGCTGAATATGACTCCGTGGCATCCGTCCGTCAACGTGAGACTATAGCGTAGCTCCAAAGTCAGCTGTTCCTTCTTTCTGTCTCTCTTTTGAGCAAGCTTCCTATTTCTGTCATCCTCAGCTTTGCTAACTCCCTGCTTGACAACTAGGCGCCAGATGGGGTGGTCATTAGCAAGACTCCCCCATTTGTTGACATCATCGATGTTGGCCGTCTTTATGTCTCTCTTGCAAACGTCTTTGTATCGCAGGTGTGGACGTCCAGTTGGTCTTGTACCATCTGCTATTTCCCCATATAATATGTCCTTAGGGATGCGGCCCGTGTCCATTCTCTTCACAAGGCCGAGCCAGCGAAGGCGCCTCTCATTGAGAATGGCGAACATTCTGTTGATGTTGGCGCGTTTTAGAACCTCTGTGTTCGGTACTTTGTCCGGCCTCTTGATGTGCATAATGCGCCGCAGACATCTCAGTCTGGAAGCTTTTGAGTTTTCTCTCGTGGCTTGCATAAGTGGTCCATGTTTCGCTGCTGTAGAGGAGTGAGCTGAGCACGCAGGCCTGGTATACACGCAGTTTGGTCTACTCTGTGAGGTTGGGGTTGCTCCATACCCTCTGGTTAAGTCTGACCATCACTGCAGCTGCCTTGCAATCCTGCTATTCACCTCGTAATGAATTGAGAGTGAGCTAGAGATGTTGGACCCGAGGTATGTGAAGTTCTCAACCACTTCCAAGTTGTATCCATCATTGGTGACAGACGGAGGGGAGTCTGCATCTTGCGGCATGACGTTTGTTTTCTTCAAGCTGATGGTCAGTCCAAATTCCTTGCAAGCGTTGGAGAGGCGGCCTACCAGATGCTTCATTCCATCTTCCGTGTGGGATGTCATGGCTGCATCATCGGCAAAAAGCAATTCACGGATGAGTACATTTGTGATTTTAGTCTTAGCACGGAGACGGGCGATGTTGAATAGCTTTCCGTCAGCCCTGGTATGGATGTACACTCCATCGCTGCAGCCCTTCAAGGCATACTGGAGAAACATGGAGAAGAATATGGCGAAGAGAGTCGGCGCAAGCACACAGCCTTGTTTGACTCCGCTGATTTCTGGGAAGGCCGCTGATGTTACGCTATTGAAGCACACTGTGCTGTGCATGTTCTCATGGAATGACATTATGACAGGAAGTAGACGTGGGGTGCAGCCAATCTTCTGCAGGATTCTGAAGAGTCCGCTCCGACTGACCAAGTCAAATGCCTTCGTCAGGTCTATGAAGGCAATGTAGAGAAGCATCTGCTGCTCATGACACTTCTCCTGCAGCTGACGTAGTGAGAAGATCATGTATACAGTTGACCTTCCGGCTCGAAATCCACACTGGGACTCTTGGTAGACGCGGGAGGCTAGGCAACTAGCGTGTTCTTTACGGCAAAACCTACACTGTGTTGCCTAGTTTCATGTGATGGCTTCCCCTGCAAAAAGAACGTGTAATTGACTTCCCTTATGGTGCCGCTGTCAGCCAGTCGGGTCTCCTGGAGACAGGCAATGTCGATGTTCAGTCGGGAGAGTTCTCTGTCTATGACGGCAGTCTTCTTTATCGTCGATCTGTTGTAGTCCATTGGTCAGTCCAGGATACATGGTCCTAACGTTCCAGGTCGCAAAACGAAGTGTTGAAGTTTTCTTATTTCTTCTTTTAGTTTTCCTGGTGCGGAGTTTTGTGGCCCACTTGTCGAGATGGTTCTCTAAGCTCCACGCACCCAGTGAAGCAGGCAGGCCATGGAGGTAAGCACCTTACTAATTGGGGGCTGCCCAGCTTAAGGCGGGCGGTAGATGTCCAGTGAGACCTGATGATCTCTCCCACCGTCAGAAGTAACCCCTGGCGCTAAGCTCCACGCCATTCGAGTAATGGCTTAGAACCGGTAAACGGCTACTTCTCGTGTTGTGCTGACGTCATACGACGATGCTGAAGTCTCCTCTCTAGTGCAGCTATGAAACCTGGGCAGGGTGGTTTGGAGAATCAGCTCTTCCCCATGCAGCAGATCCCCCTCTCCACGCAGCTGGTGGGACCGAGGGAACGACAAATGTCGATACAGCTTTGCACCAACGGCGTCGCAGGAGTTGCCGGAATGGCATTGAGATCTATGTCATACCGCCTTAGGGACTCCGTCTCCGGATTTTTGTTGGGGTTTACTCCCTTAGCCTTTCACATGAGTGTGTATAGCCGGAAGGCAGCATAGGTTTTGAATCAGAGTTTTCCTTTTCCGAGCTAGCATCCAAGGTTTACGAGTCCCATCTACCCGATGCAACTGGTTTCAAGGCGCCAGTGGCCCGCCTACACCCCTTCTGTTGGTGGATAACGCGGTCCGCCGGGCTTCAGGTCTAAGACACACGTGAAGGCCAGGAGCTGGATTTTAGTTGACAGAGGCGATCAGAGACGCAAACCGTATGGGGTATTTACCTGGAATGGGGCGCTTGTCTCCCACTCCCTCACCGGCAATGTCAACCTTAGACCGCAGAACATGACTAATAACCAGAAATTGATATTTATATACACATGTTCATCCATGCATGCATGAACGTATGCACATAAAAATTCATAAATCTTTTGATAAATATATGTACACAAGTATAGTCACATCATATGTGTGTCATCAAGTTCTTTTTTTTACATGCAGACTATTCTAGTTAGTGAAATATAGCAATAAAAACTGATTGCATTAAAGGAATATACTTCTGTTATTATAGACCATATACCTGATAAGTAAAGTTGATACTATGCTTAAGATTGGAGCCCCACAGCATACTATATCATTGTGTTCCTCTCTATTACTCTTTGAATAATGATAATAATAATGAGGACTTTGTATATCGCCTAATCTTTCGAAGTTCTAAGCGCTTTACACCATCAATAATGATACGACTACACTATAGAACAACAAATGACAAAAACAATGAAATTCGAAAACAAAAAAACATGATGCAAACATATAAGATAGAAAACATGATTAAGTCGCTAAGTTTGTCCCTGCAGTCGAAACAGGTGAGTCATAAAAGCACTCTTAAAAGGGACCACTGTGTCTTTGTGTCTAATTTCAATGGGCAATTCGTTCCACGTCGCCGGACCCAGGTGTGCAAACGAACGTTGTCCATATGACTTTGTTTTCACCTTGGGAATAATGAGTATACGATTATCAGAAGAAGAGCGTAAGGATCTAGCTGGTGTATACACATGGGTGAGGCTGGATAGGTATGTTGGACTGCAGTCTGTCATTGAAACATAGCACAGAGAACACATTTTGTTTTTCATTCTGTATTGAATTGATAGCCAATGTAGGGTACAGAGCAGTGGTGAGGTGTGCTCTGATCGAGGTACTCAAAAGATGATCCGTGCAGCTGTGTTTTGATCTTTTTGAAGTTTCTGGAGTAAATATTGTGACGAACCAGACAGAATTGAGTTACAATAGTCCAGTCTTGAAAGTATTAATGAACACACAAGTGTTTTAGTGGCATCAACAGAAAGATATTTACGAATGGAACTGATGCGTCTCAATTGAAGATCTGAACTTTGCATATGTTCATGACATGTTGCTGAAATGTCAGAGTACTGTCTAGAGTAACGCCTAGGTTCCGTACTGACTGTGAGAATTTAATGTTGGTGTTGTTGATTTTTATTGTATGTGGTAAATGATCTGAATGAGAAAGTCTTTGTGTTGTGATCAAAATAGTCTCAGTTTTATCATCATTCATCTGCAGCTTGTTACATGTCATCCATGATTTTACAACAGAAATGCACTTCTCTACTCCATGGATGGTAGCTTCAACTTCAGTTGGGTGGCTAGACTTGTATATTTGGGTGTCATCAGCATACATTTGGTGCGACACTGGGTGATCATCTATGACACTTGAGAGCGGCTGAGTATACAGAATGAAGAGAACAGGTCCAAGAACAGATCTGTGTGGAACACCACAACATACGTCAACTGGGCTGGAGTGTATTCCATTTGCATATATAATTTGTTTCGTCTTCACTAAGTAGGACTTGAACCACAGTAAGGCTATATTCTGAATGCAAATACATGTTGGAGACGGTGAAGTAATACATCATGGTCTGTTGTGTCAAATGCTGCAGATAAATCCAGGAGAGTGAGGACTGTAATCTGTCCACTATCCATAGCTGAGAGAATGTCACTAAATACTTTCAGAAGAGTAGTTTCCGTACTGTGGCAAGAACGATATGCAGACTGTACATTGCTAAAAAGACTGTTTGAACTTAAATGAGACACAAGTTGAGTTGGAACAACCTTTTCTAAGATTTTTTATATGAATGGGAGATTAGAAACTGTGCGGTACTTCTTTAAATCGTTATGGTCTAGTGTTGGTTTCTTCAGCAGTGGCTTTACGATGGCAGTTGTGAAAAATTATGGGAATTCACCTGATAAGAGAGATATTAATAACATCCGTTAGTGAAGGCAATATTGGGTCTAAGCACTCAAGCAGCTGTGATGTCGGATAGGATCAAGTTCACAAGACTTTGGTGCACTTTTCATCACGATTGTCCGTACTAAATCAATAGAAACAGGTTCAAAATGCTCCTAACGTTTGTCGCTGAAATTCTGCATCATAACTGTATGGTGACGAATCAGTTCAAATGTGCTTTCAAGCGAATCTCTAATGGTTTTTACTTTGTCATCGAAGAAATTTGCGAATTGGTCTGATAGCTCTAATGGAGAGAACGTTGTTGGAAGTGATGTACATTTGTTACATGACATTAGTTTGTTAGTTATCTCGAAGAGCCCTTTGCAGCTGGTACTCTCTGTGATCTTAGTACTGTAGTGGGAGGATTTGCCTAATTGGACTATGTTTGTGACGTTCTTCTTAGCGGCTTCGTAGATTTGTTTATGAATAGTGATTATGGTGGAAAGCCATAGCCTCTCTGCTTTTTGACGATGTCTTTTAGCAGTGCGAAGCTGGTCCCCAACACTGGTATAGGATGGAGAACAATTATTTATTGATACTCTGTAATTCGTGGCTGGGGCATGTTTTTCAAGCAATGAATGCAGGCAGTTATCAAGTTGTTCTGCTGTTGGATGTAGAAAAGTTGTTAGGCTTTCTTACATGTCATGCATGAATTTGGTTATATTTTGCATACGGAGGTTTGCCTAAGTAGCAAATAGAGGTGGAGGGTTAGGGACTGATACGTCGAGATGGCATGCAATGCAGAGGTGATCCGATGCAATTTCATGGGATACAAGGGTGGATTGCAGAATATTATCATCAGGTCTATAAAGAAACCAGTCTAAAATGTGACCAAGTTTATAGGTAGGCTTGTTAACTGACTGTTTAAGATTGAAAACATGGATGGAACATAGGTGTTTTGACATGTATGGTATACCAGGACAGCCAAAGTGATAGTTGAAATCTACAAGAATAATTAGGTTGCCACCTATCGAATTTCCATACTCTAGAAGATTTGGAAACTGCTCCAAAAATGGATTCAGTTAGCTTGTTGTTTTCTACTAGGTAGAGGACGGTAGAGACAGAAAAAATGGACTGACCTTTGTTTCAGTGTGAGCGTTGTTTGTACTAATTCAAACGATGTGTGGCAGAAATTGAAGGTTGCATTTTACTTAAGGCATTTGATCATGGAATTCTTTGTAATTACAGCAATTCCACCTCCGCGAGAGTTGCGGGGGAACGACTTATTGGAGTAATCGCTGGGTGTTAAATCCGGACACTTACATTCATCACTTGCGGAATGTAACCAAGTTTCTGTCAGGAAGTAGATGTCAATATTCTGGTCGTTGTCAAAATTAAAAAAATTTCTGCGCTGTTCCGGTGATCCTACTGATTGTGCGTTGAATAATGCAATACGTAGTGGTATCCCAAGGACAGTTGACACAACGGTTGACGATTTAAGAGGAATTTGAACCAGGTTATTAAAATTAACGGTAGAATTTTTAAGTTGTTTACCCGTTACTGGCGAAAGGGAGATAATATGGAATTCTTCTTCCTGTTCTGCGCCGGCCAGCTTTGGAAGAACGCTTCTTTTTTCGCTTCCGTTTAAATTTAAGAAATGAAGAACGTATTCCCAGTTCATTTAGTCTTGAGTACAATGTAGTATCTAGAACGAAGGCGTGGTCATTTATTCCAATTAATAAGGTCCGTCGTATTGTAAGCGGTCACGTGCCGGCGGTTTATTCAAAAAATAATGACGTCTTAACATTGGGACACAACAGCTGAGAAAACTAATTGTCCTCATGTCCAAAACAAAGAGATGAATTAACACATAAGAACGGAACAGGCAGTGCATGATGAAGCACAATAATGTAGACGATGATAGAGAACAAGCACAAATATCATAAATATAACACAAAATCGGAGGAGCCTATTAAGTTAAGCGATAGCTGCCATGTTTCCGGACTGACTGAGTTGTCAAAAGCGCTCTGTTATGGATCACTGCCATCTCAACTCTGTCTGCATGGGTTCAACTCTCAGAGTCTGCCAATTTGGGTGTGTGAGAAATGTTGTCAGTAGCTTTTTGTTGGTCAGTGTTTCTTTCCAGGGATATTCCTGCGTTCTTCCTCCACCATTAATACTGGATGCCATATAATGCCTATTGTGTGCTGCAAAAATGGTGTTGAACCCTAATACAACAACAACACTTTCAATGACCTATATCTTCTTGACTTTTGATATTTCTTTTCTTTCCATGCCATCTTTCACAAAACAGATGGAAGAATTGACTCTCTATATGATTGTATTATGTTATCTAAAGAGTCATTTAATACACGGAAGAAATTAGTACAAAATCTTTTTTTGTGCAAATATATCCCTTAGGACAAAGACAGGAAAACTAATAGCAAATATTTCAAATAGAAAACAGTCATAACCTTACTCTTCAATAACATCTCTTAATTCACGGAACACAGATGATTAATGCATTATACATAACTTTGATCATAATATTGCATTTTTTTATTTTCATTTCTTTGACAATATCTGGTTCATACATTGTTGTTCTAATGCAACAATTTTACATGCGTGTCTTATCTTTAATTATTGTCATTTTGTGAATATGTCCTGATAACATTATCCTCCAAATCCATTGGAATCTCATCAGTATTTAATTATTTATTTTGTCATTACTCCGAGTCTGGACCAACATATATATGCAATGTTCAGTTGCTTGCTTTAGTCTTCTAATTCTGTTTGATATAATGACATTGATCGAAGTTGATCCAGCAGTATTTTATGACCTTTTCATGTATATCAATTTAATGCCTAAATGAATTGTATAGTTTGATCACTCACAGACTGAACATAACACATAACCAGAAATTCATACCCAAATTCATTTTTTCATCCATGCAGACATATTCGTATGCACATAAAGATTCATGAATCTTTAGATAAATACATGTATAGAGGTATTTTCACATCATATGTGTGTCATCAAGTTCTTTATTTTTACTGCAGACTATTCTTTTTAGTAACATACTGCCATCCATAACTGGCTAAATGCTTTAAATGTATATACTTATGTAGTTATGGATGTTACAGCTGACAAGTAAAGTTGATACTAAGCTCTCCATTCGAACCCTACATCTTATTACATCATTGTGTTCTCCACTATTACCATTTCAATGAGTGATATATTGCTGATGTTTTTATATTTCTTCTTTTTCAAGACATTCTTGACAATACAGTTGGTAAGTATTATATCTTGAGATAATTGTACTTTTTCTACTAAAGAATCATGTAAGACAGAATAAAAGAGTAGAAAGGTTGATTTATGTGCAGAATTATTTCTAAGGAAATCTGAAGGGAAACATTAATAGAACAGACTCATAAGATTAAAGCATTTTACGCGACTTTGATAGAACTATTTCGTTGTTTATTTCATTTTTATTCGTCTAATTTTTCATCACTCACAGGCAGATGATAACTAATAACGAGAACTTCATAGCCCAATTCTTTGTTTCATCCATGCAAACATTTACGTATGCACATAAAGACTCATTATTCTTTTGATAAATTCATGTATAGAAGTATTGGCACATCATATGTGTGTCATCAAGTTGTTTATTTTTCATGCGGACTATTCTTTTTAGTGAAATCCTGCCATCCATAAATGGCCGACTGCATTTAATGTATATACTGCTGTTATTATGGATGTTATAGCTGACAGGTAAAGTTAATACTAAGCCCTCCATTCGAGCACTACATCATATTATATCCGTGTGCTCTCCTCCATTACCCTTTCAATGAGTTATGTTGCATTCCTTATTTTTTATATTTCTTCTTTTCCATGACACACTTCACAAAACAGACCGTAAGTATTATCTCTTGATCTAATTGTATTACTTCTACTAAACAATCAATTAAAACAGAATTTAAGAGTAGAAAGTGTGATTTTATGTGCAAAATTATTCCTAAGGAAATCGGAAAGCAAACATTAATGGAACATATTCAAAAAATTCAAGCATGATACATGACTTTGATTTAACTATTTCATTCTTGATTGTTTTGCCCCTATTTTATTCATCTAATTTTGTTTGAGGTAGTTTAAACGATTGACTGCTATCCAGCAGTATATTATGAATTTGCTGATTTATATCCATTCAGTGGTTGCTCATATAGTGTATTTTTGTCAATTACATGCTGTATATGACTAATATCCAGAAATGCACGTTTATATACACATGTTCATCCATGCATGCATGAACGTATGCAAAAAAATATTCATAAATCTTTAGATAAATTTATGTATACAAGTATAGTCAGATCATATGTGCGTCATCAAGTATATATATACACACACACAGGATTTACAATGAGATGGCTTATCAATTTACTGACTTCATATAAAATTTCCATTTAGCTCAAGATCAGGCCGACTTTTTGGCATGGTTTATACATACTGATCTGAATTGAAACTTGATAGCTGGTGAGATGCTTCATAATAAAAAATACAGTTTTGCAACAAAAACAGGTCAATATATTTATATATTCAAGTGACTGTTTATTTGCCTGTGTTTTTGTACATGCAATGTTCATTAAAGGATCATAAACTAGATAATTTCATATATTGTAATGAATTTGATTGTTTTTAATGTGATTTAAAAAAACAAAAAAATAATTAGTTCATTATCTTTTGTTTTCATTTGTTTGATATTAGAAACTATTCAGTGATGAAGCATCATGATATATATGTCACAGGATGAAGCCGGGTTGGGACTGGATTAGTGAAGTCACCGAAAGCAACTGCGTTAATCAGATATTTATTTAAAAACGCAATTTAAATATAAACAAATCTGACACCGTTATAAACAATATGTTTTATATGTTAATGAGCAGCAAAGAGGGTGGACAGACAAAGTTTTCAAACCGAAATAAGCCTTCCACGGAGACTTTTTCAATTAAAGGGCTGCGTGTGGTTTGCCATTTTGCAAAAGAGAGGGGGTAGACAGACCGAAACTATTTCAAGCAAACCGAAACTATTTCAAACAAACCGAAACTAGTTCAAACAAATCGAAACCAATTCAGGCAGACAAAGAAAAGAGAAATCTTTTAGGATTTTACGCTACAGACCCGTCGCTGCGGCGGCGAGACGAATTGAAAATCCTTTACGATATCACAAACAGACTGATTTGTAAAATCTCTCCCCGTAAATCAATCAGGATATTGGACTGGTCAGTGAGTTTGAAATTAATTTTCGTTAACGAATCATTATGACATTGCATATACACTGGATTAGTTGGATCCTCAATGATTAGAAACCTTGGAGGAGCCGTTGGTGCCGATGAATATAAAATATATCCTTGTTGGGCTTAATTTGATCTTTCGAGATTTATTTGATAACTTCCTTCGATAACATCACATACAAGATTCATTGCAATCACCGAGGATATATTGACTTTTTGAGGAGCGATATGCCTACCACCACCATCTTTGTCATTATTATGTTTGAGGATATTTGTGGTTGTGGCATTTGTGTCCATTCGGCGAGTATCGGACAAAAGTTTTCTTGAATAAGATCATTAACAGATTTTTTTAATTTATTTGCATTATACCCAAGAAACTTGAAATCGGGTAAATCAGCTTCTATGATATTGTAACCGGTTATGAATTTTTGTTTATCTCCATTCTTGTCATTAATTATTATCTGAACTATTCGTTTGTTGATATATTCCATGTCAGATACAAGTTGATTTAATATCTCAACATATTTTATAATCTCGATGCATGAACTCGTTATATCAGAGAGATGCTCCTGGAAACTCTGTCGTAGTCTCTCTAGTTGTGTTTTATGTAATTGATTAATCTCTTTCAAATAATGACGTTATATAGAGTGAATACAATTGCAATGGATGAATCAGGAGTTTTCTCAAAACCAAATTCCTATTGTATGGTATTGTTATCGAGAAATGTGAATCTATCAGTTAATTTTGCATTTTTTATACCAAGTAAATAATTTCGATATGATAGAGCAATTTCGTGGTATGATTGTACATCTTTGACATAATCAGATGTTTTAGGTTCTGGTATTTGATAAGATGTCCGAGGTGGGATTTCAGACCAACCCAGCATTATCCTTATAGACCTCTGATAAATATCTACGACATATCCGGGTGAGTTTATCTCAATGGCAGATGATAGTGTTGGTTCATGAACTGTTATAGCGATTTTAGATTCTTTTCCAGTAATGGATTTTATTCTACGCTGAAATTCATTATTAATTTGTTCAATTTGGTAGGACCCAGATGGTAGCGAAACAACGTTCCAATCTGGAGTTCCGTCTTGTTTATTTTTACTCGCAAAAACCAGGGAATTATTCGGTTGTTGACTACCGAATGGTACTGATCTAATATTTGGCTAACTATGGTATACTTGTAGTTTTGCTAGTGCTATTTCCTTAATTGGAACCACAGTAGGGAAATTCACACTGAATTCAGGATTCGTTGAGGTTATTTATATCATGCTTGTTTTCACCGGTGTGGTATTTTCCGCTATTTGTTGAAGTAGTTCTTGCGATGTTGCCATTGTTAATATACTCATGTTGGTTTTCTAATTTTGACATCGCGGAATCATAAACACGTACCATCGCTGAAAACTCATTATCTGATATTAATGTGTCATCGAGGGAGGACGATATCATCGAGGATAATTGGGAGTACGCGGTTGACACAACATTGAACTTAACTGTGTAGTCTTGTAGTTTGCGCTGGCTACACGATGATATTTTTTTTTGGTATAATCGAAGTTATTCCCGCGATTGTTGTCGCCGCTGATATACAAATTGGAACAGTTATCGGGGCAATCATTGTCACCGAGGAGAGTATTATTCCGGCTCCGGTGATTACACCTGATACCGAGTATACGGTAACATCCACTGCGGTAATTCTTCGTCGGTACGTTTTTTTTTTAACTTTATACTTCTCAGTGAGTGTTTTGAGTTTAGTTTAAAATTCTCTAACCAGATCATAGCGATACTGCTGTGATGTTGCCAATGATGACATTGTATTTATTATAATAGATTTTAAATTGCTGGCGTTAAATTTGACAGCGTTGAAAATCCTATGGTTTTTTAGTCAGTTGTTTACTTGAATCCGCTACGAATTCCACATACCATTTTACTGAAACCCTAGCCAAATTATTATCAGTGGATATTATTGTGAATCGTTCAGTTGTTCCTTTGTCGATGATCGTTGATATCATATTGTTGACCCCAGATGAACTCGTTGATGAAATATTAAATTGAGTCGGCGACACTAGTGTTAATCGATAAATACCTTTGACGGCCGCGGTGATATTTAATATGTTAGTGGATGGTGTCCACGTAAATGATCTGTGTTGGATCTCGTACACATTATTTACGAAATTTCTTTTTCGTGAGGGATTTTTATTTTTTCAAGTTTTTCTATCATCCTCGGTAGATCATCCTTGATGATATCGTTGGTCGTTTTACTATCTTCACGAACAACTTCTATTCTGTAGGATGTACAATTCTTCAATTCTTCTATTCTATAGGATGTACAATTCCATCTGGACCCTTATAATATATTTTACGGCGCCCATTATTGAATTTCTCTGAAAACTCCCCCCTCACTCGCACAATAGATTCTATTTGTGAGATAACTTTTCTATGACTGTGCTCGTTAAATACAATACTACCCGAGATCTCATTGTACGACTCGAGATTATAATTAGCACGGGTTTTATTCGTAAAAGTCCTTCTGTATGACAAGTATAACACAGATTGATCATCTCGTATTGATTTCCACGCTGATTTTGATTTTCCCATCCCACAAGCAGAACCATCTATATAGTCATCGTTGAAAATGATTTTACAACCCTGGCCGTTTTCATGAACAGGAGCCTCACAGTAAGTATAATCCGGAACCCTTATAGGAAATTCACCGCTATGATCCCCTCGGCGATAATTAAAACTCTTTAGATAATTTTGGTATTTATCCTCGTTTGAGTTACTTTCTTGCGCTAGTAGTGTTATTTTTTCCTTTGCACGAAAACAACCAATCACAAATCGGTCTGAATACACACACACAAAAGCATCGATGGCTTTTCCCTCATTGTATCCACCAATCTCATTTTATCCATGTCGGCGCTGACAAATATTGCAATACGAACCTGAAACCTTACCTAGCGAAATCATATTGCTGGTTTGATTTGTAATTCCAGTGATTTGATCGGATTGTCCAGTCAACGCTATTGAAATCTGTTGAATTTGTTCACCAGTGTGATTATCATCATCGCTATCATCAAAAATGCTATCGTCGCCAGTGAGTTTTTCGTAACACGGTTGTACAGCAACAGGACAAGACAATAACGAGCTAGTAAATCCAACAGGATGAATTAATCGTTTATCAATGCTGTTTGGTTTTACCGATCTTGTTCCGGGTAATTTGATACTATGAAGTCCAGCCTGTGTATCAACGTTCCATGATGGTCTGTCTGCGGCAATTTTCTTGAACAATCCCTGATGAGTATCAAAATCGATCGGAATCGTTTTCAATAAAATGTGATAACCACCACTGGTTTCAAAAACCAAAACATCATTGACAGAGTCAACTAAGTCGTTGAAATACAATAACAACTCCTCCAACGATGGGTTTTTAGAATCAATGTCAATGGTCGGATATCTCAATCTCTCCCGGGGAATAATTTCATTAACCGCAGAACATCCTTGAAATTCTGTTATGTCTGGATCATCTACAAAAACATAAAATTTTTCCCGTTGTTGAATAATTACACCACGAAGTAGATAGCTATCCTCGGTGAGTAATTCAATTGCAGATTTTTTAGTAGAAACATTCCATGACGGCCCTAAACGCCTTTTGTAATATTCTTGAAGATCGTGCCAATTTGTCGGAGAAATAAAAAATTCATCGGGGTGGTTTCATAGTAGTGTTTTCCATATCCCAAATCGTTAATAAATTCATCATCAGAATAAGTGCTAATCATATCAAATAGTGTTTTTTAACATCTAATTGAATAATTATTAAGTCCTAATTATAATGATTGATTCACAATCGCGTAATAAATGCTGTTGGTTGTTTCAAGGGTCCACACGACGCTGTGAAAAAAACAGCCCCGGAAAATTCTGTAGAGTTCATAAAGGCTCAGCAAAACAAGGCTGTGTTGATGGTCCCAATCCTTGTATTAGTTGTGGAAAAGGTGTTCGGGGAAAATATCAAATTTGCACTGAGTGTGGCGGTCCCAAATATCGTTCCGTGATGGAGTATCACAAACGAAAAAATAAACCAATACCGACTCCAGAAGAGATTTTAGCGACTCTCCGTGAGAAACAGGTTAAATCGTAAAGAAAGGGCCCAGAGAGGGTGAATCGGACATGGATTTCAAACACAGAGATATTGTGTGTTTTTAAACTGATACTCTTAGTAACGAAAAAAACTTCTCAATGATGCCATCGATGTTGGTTTTAAAATAATTCATGATACGTGGAAAAAAACAACAAAACCACAAACAACTATCCTGACACATTATTAATAATGACCCAGACGGTAGTGGTAGGCATATTGCTCCTCAAAATGTGAATATTTCATCGGTGATTGCGCTCAATTTAGTATGTGATGTTATCGAAGGAAGCTATCAAATAAATCTCGAACGATCAAATCAAGCTCAGCAGGGATATATTCTGTATTCATTTGCACCAACAGCTCCTCCAGGATTTTTAATTATTGAGTCTCCGGTTAATCCAGTCTATATGCGGTGTCATAATAATTCATTAACAAGAATTAATTTCAAACTCACTGACCAGTCCAATAATCTAATTGATTTACAAGGTGAGGTTTTACAAATTAGTCTGTTTGTGAAATCATAAGGACTTTCATACTAAAAGAATTATTAACCAATAGCAGCAGAGGGGGCGATGACATCGAGATGAGACGTTTCTCGATTAAACGATGAAAACGCGTACTGAGTATAATTTCGCGCAAATTCATGTTTTGAGCAAGAAATCAATAAGTTCCCACCAGGGACTTGTTTTTTTTTTTGGTTGAAAAAGAGGGCTTCGTATAAAATCTCTAGGTTTTTTTGAAATTTAAGACAAATGATGTCTCGAACTAATGTAGGATTCGCCCCCTCTGCTGCTACTTCAAATGAAGTTATTTAACACGCATAAAGAAAAATTTGCAACACTTCCAGTGCCGCTGTGTTATAGACCCAAGGATACACGAAGACAAAATATCGAAGTTGATATTCCAGGCCTGACAGAGAAGCAGATTTTAGTGTAAAATGATATTGTGTTGGTTGATATCAGTGTTGTCGAAGATACATTGCGTGCTGATAAATCCCCATGGAAGCAAGAATACGTAGCGACGATACATTCTTCGCAGGGTTGACTATATCCTATACAACTGTTTGGATCATAGATAATCGCATCGAGTGGTCGAATTTAGTTTATCTTGCTGTGTCCTGAGTACAAAGAATAAATCAACTTCAAAGAGTTGTTTTAGACTATAATGACACTACAATAAGTGATATTGTCAGCGATGATATAATCAGAAAAAAACTCTGGTTATAAACAAGACAAAAAAAATAACAGAAAATTTGGCATTGATGCTGAATTTATAATTATGCTGAAACAACAACAGAATAATCACTGCGCGAGTTGTAATTGTATAATGCGTTGTTGTTGGTCGGATAAAGACCCCTGCCAATTTACCGTAAAATGAAAAAGTAGCAGTGTTGGTCATACTAGAAATAATGTGATGCTGACTTTGTCTTGAGTGCAACAGACGCAGATGTGCTAGTTAAGACCACGCGGCGGTAATTGAGTACCCTCGGGTATCACTTGTAGTTGTTCACGAGTAAATCCTCGCTGAGGAGCAGTTGAATCCAATCTATAGACTGGCGGTCTACCGATCGATCGTGTTATGCTAGATATTTTGTGCGTAGTGACACTCCAAATAGGATCAGTAGCTCTTTTTTTGCCACCTTCGAGCTCTCCTGGTTCATATAAATACCTAACAGTGACATTGCCGAGTATTGATTTTGAAAAATCATTTTGCGGTTTTACAGGTATATACTTTTCTTTAATCGCGTTGTTAAGTTTCATATTAATTATTAGAGTACTCTCATTATTCAGCGCGGTAATTACGCCTGGTAATCTCTTGACCCATTCACGGGATCGTTTATCCTGAATAAACTCCTTCGCGTATTGATATCCAAATAACCGCTCAGCAAGTGTCCGATTCAATCGTTCAACAACTGCCTGATCGCGATGTAGTGCAGTATGTCCTCGTCTGATGGTGACATTATGATGCTTCATTGTTGATAAGAATGCACCCTGAAATTACTTGCCAAGATCAACTAGTAATAGATTTGGCCAATGCAGAGGACCCCTTCGATAAATCCTTTCAAATGCAGAAGCCACTTTAGTTGATGATTTTGTCTTTAGAAGTTCTGCTTGTTTGTATCTACTCGCAACATCAACTACGGTTAGCGCATACTTGTAAACACCATCTTGCGGCAGAAATAATATATCAGCCTGATGAACCTCATTAGGTGCTCTGACATCAAAATGCGAGAAGTTAATTTGTTTAGGCGGTGGTAGATAAATTTGCCATATCGCCTGTTTGGATAACCAATCCGCTGCTGTAGTATTTTTAACCCTTGCAGCGCTAGCAAGTTTATTTATTGCTGCTTGTAGCTAAGACTGGTTAAGTCTACTTCTCAGAAAAGCCACCCATGTTAACAGCTATATCAGTTTAGGACATGATCATTAAGGTTGATGAGTATTATGTGGAAAACAGTGAAAAAATTAAATTATTAATTTAGATTTCCATGATAAATTCATGTAGTACAAAACATTTTTTTGCACACAAAAAAAAAAACATTTGAATTTGTGTGTATAAATAAATATATGGAATACACTGAAAACTGATTATGAAAAAGATAAGGTTTTCCCAGATTAAAATTGTTTGGGCACAGTTGTTTTGTTCTTTTTATTCAACCCAATTTCTGCCAAAATTGCATGACCAGTTAACACATTAAGCCCTGGTGCCGCATTTACGGGGCAGGAGGCTGTAGCCTGTTTCCAAGCTCTGTAATGTCAAGTTCATGTTTGGTACACTAAAGTGGGTGGTATTATAGAAAGGTAGACAGATTTATCTCTAAAATTATACCAAATGATCTGGATGTTTTAGTTGCAGTACAAAATACAGAGGGAAAACCCTAATATTTTGGACCCATTTTGTTTTCCTCACCCAAAATTTTCCCGTGGTCAGAATCTGATTTTATGTTCAGATTTTAAAATGTTTGGCCTCAGATCTACGGCAGACCGGGCTGAACTGACAGGTGAACCTGGGCTAAAAGTAGGATAAGGTTGGCATTTAGAATAAAAGTGGTCTCCATACAAAAATGGTGGGTTCGTTAAGCCAAAAAAAAAAAAAAAAAAAAAAACTCCAACTTTTCTCTTTTGTTTATGCTCGAGACAAAGTAACCAATGGAAAACAATGTTTTTAACACTGCTATGCATTAGCTTAATGAAAAATCGCTTGGAAATTGATGCATTAGGATATATTCAGAAATAGCCCCGAAAATACCTTCTACTTGCATTTCATGTGAAACAACAAAAATCTCCAGTGGTAATGAGTTAATACGTCGGGTGGTTTGTCTTCAAGTGGGTCAGTTCTAGTTACGGAACAGTATATATTGCTGTGTATACACCTGAAGAGATCAAAAGTCACTCCAGGTACAGAATAATAAATACTGTTATGTGTATACACCTGCATGAGGTCCAACTTGACTATGTTAAAAAGTAATACTTGTCGCACCTTGACAAAACTCACTCCCTGACAACTTAGATATAGATGATAAAGATTAAAAGACTGATGTTACTTCTTGAAAGAATTTCAGTTTGGATTGGGAGTGGGGGCTTGCAAGTGCATTTCCTACTAGAACAACCATTGCAGCATCAAAACATTTTTATACTTGGGATATTTTAGGCATAATGATAAAATGCAGTTTAAAATAGCAATCAAACAGAAACACATTCTGGCTTTATAAATTTGAACAGCTCATCGTCTATATGACTATATCTCCCGATTTCGTTTCCATTATGTATCCCAGATTCCTCTCTGCCACCCATCCTGCCAGACATCCAGCCAACTGAAAGACAATTGGGCCGAATTTCAATGAAAATCGGGGACAAGTCGTTCCTTCTTGGCCTAGCATTGGGACTCTCAGAGGCAGATATCCAGCAAATACAGAAAGTATATTCCCATACTGCCACTCAGAATCTTATGATTTGTTTTAAATGGATGCTGCAAAGTGGAGACAAAGCAACCTTTAGAAACCTGGAGATGGCATTCAAGCGTATTGACATCGATACTGATATTCTTGAATCAGTTAACAAAGCAGGTATGTTTTGACCAAAAGAAATACAAATAATGATAGTATACTTTTACTCTGAGACAATCTGATTTAAACCCTTTATAACAAAAAATCATGTTTTCATGAAAAATTAGCAAAATCTAAGACATCAATGTAACAATGAAGCCATTACATCCTCTTAGTCCTTGAATCCAGTTATGATGATTTGAAAGGTACAAGTTGGATATTTATGTACACAATAATTCCAAACCAGCTGTAGTTGATGTCAATTGTTTGGCTATTCGGTAAATGGTGTTAAACCCAATAGTACACTACTTACATTTTTTTGAAAATTCATTCAGTGAGGATTTTGATAATATCTTTAGTAAAGGATAAAATTTAAAAAATCTTGGTACAAAAGATTATACTTTTTGTGACGAGGTTTTACCTTAAGTCTATCAGCAATTCTTTATTATCACTTCCTTCAAACTATCTTGGTGAAAGTCATGAAACTTGGCATGTAGGTTAATCTCGAGGTCTAGTTAGTTTTAAATGAAAACATTGCATCTGTTAAATTTGATTTGGCAGACACTATGCTCATCTTAAAATTCTGGCTGCTGCTACACCATCAGAGAATGGTATTGTTGATACAGGTTTGTCATTTAAAGGTTTATAACATGTAGCTGGTCTTTAATGAAAATACATGTAGTGCTAATCTAACCTCCAACATACTATCACAAAACCACACTTGGTATTGATCAAGCAGAATCATTGAGCCTTGAGTGTAAATCAGAAAGTTTTAGAAAGATAAAAATTGAATGAATTCTTGCAAAACAATTTTTGTGAATATATCTGAAGAAGACATTAAATGGTGTAAGAACAATTCGGTTTATAAATTAGTTATGGATTTTTACCAAATTTAGCACTTTGAGATGTCTAGAAAATATATAAAGAAACTTATATCCATGATATCAGATTTGAGGTCAATAACTGACAAAGATATTTGTACAGCACGTTTTGTAAATGTTCTAACTTATTTTGGAGTTTCTTAGTAATGCATGAAATGGTTTCAGTACTTGGCAGTTATAAATAATAACATGATGAAAAAAAAGACCTTAGGCAGTAGAGCATTATCTCCACATATAATTATCATTGCCTTAAACTAAATGTAATTTATTATGAGTTTGTTGCATCTATATTTTTATCTCTTTCTATTCCTTGAAGTTAATAATTTACAAATGATGTCTATAGAAATGATACAGATATTGCAAAGACTTAAATACTGATTTACAATAAACCTTATTGTCTAAATCAAAGGACAAAATGACAAACAATGTAAATACATATTATAAGAAAGTTCAATTAGTAATACATGCAATATTTGAATGCTGTTTGGAGGGTGACATTTCGATACAAAACTTAACAACACTTATTGTGATGGCCTTGTAGTGGACAGTGTGTCTTGCCTCCCACCAGACATGCTAAACATGCAACCAGAAGATAAGCACCTGAATCATATATCTAACAAGATTGAGACAGAACATGTGCATTTGGGTGTTGAACTGGAAGTACCATTGTCCAGAATTGAGCAGATTCTTACAGAAAACCTTGTCGATGTGCACAGACAGTGCTTTGAAATTATGAAAGAGTGGAGACAAAGGAAGGTGTGGCAGGCCACATTTTGGAATCTGGAGAAGGCGTTCATATGCGTTGGTATCGATCCAGATATTCTGAAAGAAAGTTTGAAATGAACCTTTCTCGAAAGAAATCTAATACTGGATGATATTGTTATTGGAGACAGTGTGAAATTATTAATGCTGCATGACAATAATGTAGCTGATTGTCTATTAGTATTATCTTGAATTGTTCTGATGAGTTATAATTGCAGTGTAAATGTGCAACATTTAAAATGTTTTCTGAAACCATTCATTTAGATGTGTATTTAATGCAGATTGTAAAATGACACATTCTTTATTCAGGAAATGTATTTAAGTGACCAGTTGATATTTCGTTTTTCATTAATAGAATTTTCAGTCAATATCAATCATGATTTTGTGTGTGTATATTAGAGGTGTGCTGTATTACAGGTATACCAGTTTATCATGGTATTTGTTAAGGCAGCACATACCATAGTACTATGTTTTTTTCTGGTATATTGGAAATTTCTATTTGTAAGGAATGCACATAAATTGTCACGTAATTTTACTATGAATATAGTGAGATTAAAAGCATGTTGTCATTTTCTATAATAAAATAATTCCAAAAATTATTTTCTTTTACAAAATAGTTGTATATTTTACAAATTAATTTCAAATATTACATATATAATTAATATTTATGAACCTTTAATCATGTTTGACACCTGTCACATACAAACATAGCAAAATAATGGGATGTTGTCAACAATATTTGAGCCAAATACAACTTTTGGTAAAATTTCAGATTTAATAAGAATTCAGTATTCTTTGTTTGAAGTTTACATAATGTTTCTAATCCACTAAATACTTTTTCATTTGTTCAGTCATTGAGTTGTATGCTTACTGTGGATCTCTAATAAATATCTTGCTGATGTATTTACATTCCACTCAAAGTCTCATTTTCTATAATATCAATACTGTGGCTTGTAAATTGTAGTATTCTGTATCAACACTTCCTATTTTTACCAGCATGCTCACTCATGTCAACTATAATGTAAACTTAATCATCCCATATTAGTTACAAATGTTATATGACAACTTAATTATCCCACATTAGTTATAAATGTTATATGATAACTTAATCATCCCACATTAGTTACAAATGTTATATGACAACTTAATTATACCACATTAGTTACAAATGTTATATGATAATTTAATCATCCCACATTAGTTACAAATGTTATATGACAACTTAATTATCCCACATTAGTTACAAATGTTATATGATAACTTAATCATCCCACATTAGTTACAAATGTTATATGACAACTTAATTATCCCACATTAGTTACAAATGTTATATGATAACTTAATCATCCCACATTAGTTACAAATGTTATATGACAACTTAATTATACCACATTAGTTACAAATGTTATATGATAACTTAATCATCCCACATTAGTTACAAATGTTATATGACAACTTAATTATCCCACATTAGTTACAAATGTTATATGATAACTTAATCATCCCACATTAGTTACAAATGTTATATTACAACTTAATTATCCCACATTAGTTACACATGTTATATGATAACTTAATCATCCCACATTAGTTACAAATGTTATATGACAACTTAATTATCCCACATTAGTTACACATGTTAGATGACAACTTAATCAAACCACATTAGTTACAAATGTTATATGACAACTTAATTATCCCACATTAGTTACACATGTTATATGACAACTTAATCATCCCACATTAGTTACAAATGTTATATGACAACTTAATTATCCCACATTAGTTACACATGTTAGATGACAACTTAATCATCCCACATTAGTTACAAATGTTATATGACAACTTAATTATCCCACATTAGTTACAAATGTTATATGATAACTTAATCATCCCACATTAGTTACAAATGTTATATGACAACTTAATTATCCCACATTAGTTACACATGTTATATGATAACTTAATCATCCCACATTAGTTACAAATGTTATATGACAACTTAATTATCCCACATTAGTTACACATGTTAGATGACAACTTAATCAAACCACATTAGTTACACATTTTAGATGACAACTTATACAACATTTAACACACATTTAACAAATTCATTTATTGTCAGAAACTCACCATTAAATGTTTGGAGGGGTGTGTGTTGGTGGCTGCAGTATTTCATACTGGGTTATTTTATTTTTTCTTTTATCTCGAGATAACTTGTTTAAACAACATATGCATCTAATACTGTGTTATTTTGCTATTAGTTAAAGCAATTTACTTTGTTCATCTTTTTAAGAACTAGAACTTTTTCTTCAATGCCAAGCTTTCTTGATATTTTGCCTTTTATTGGTTTATTGCAATTAACTTTTATCATTCGAATACTAATAAATAGCCAGTGTGTCACACAATCATCATTATAAAAAGATCTTAGAATTGTATGCATACATGGGACTTTTTAAATAATTGTGTGTATACAAGGGACTTTTTATATAATTGTGTGTATACATGGGACTCTTTTCATAATTGTGCATATACAAAGGACTTTGTCAATAATTGTATATATACATGATTGACTAATACATAGATTGCCATTTAGTAATCTTTTGTAATTATCTTTTACTGCTGGAAAACTAATCAAAAGCCAATGTTTCACAAAATCACTATTTTATCATAATAATTCTAATAATTATTGATATGTATGGAACATTAATGATTTTAAGTATACATGGGACATTCAACAGTGTGTGCATACATGGGTTTTAATGTTTTTAAATCTACATAGGAGTTCACTGATATGTTATAATTTATTGTTTTGTCATTATTTTCTTTATCATTGGTAAACTTGTAAAAACCTAGTGTTTTACAATAATCACCATTATGAAAGAAAAAAAAGTTGGACTTGAAATGTAAGCATTTCATACCTTGATAACACTCTGCTTGATATATTGGTCCATTCATATAGCTATCCAAAATAATATTCAGTTTATATTAACTTTTTCAACTATATATATATCTGTTGTTAATTATCATAGAATATAAAACATCTATTTGTTGTCTAATATAAAATTAATTTTTCAAAACAATTAAATTTAATTATTAACATCACATATAATACCTATTGTAGACATAAATAACCTATTACATGAGTAAGAGGGCTAACCTGTAGAAGTGATTTTGGAATGTGCAAGAAAAGATATGTCTTGCTTTGGTCTGAATATGACAAAGTAGTTATCTACGGTATGTGAATTTTGTTTAGGAAAGTAATCAAATAAAATTAATTGACTTGCTCTCCCTATAAACTGAATTGTGTCCAATTTTTAACTAGAAAAGAATGATTTTTGGTTTTTGTTACATTACTAAGATGACAACCTTCAGTGAAATCCTTTTGAAGTGAATCCTTATTCCCTGTTTTTGCACTTGTACAAAGTTGTTTCATGCCTAAGACAAATTTGATCATTTTATCACATTGTATCACTTGATTTTTTTTTTCCCTTCATTTAACAATTTAGATAGCAGTGTTTCCCTTTACCCTCATTTCCGCTTCAGAGACCCCCAAATTTTTAAATTGACCCTCAGTTTTGATACCAACATTTGTTTTTTTGCTTAGTCTGACCCCCGGTTTTCAAACTAAGGAGACTTTTTGACTCTCATTCTTGCACCCATAGGGGATACACTGTCGATAGTGAAATGTAACATGAATATCTACATTTATTTCCTTGTTGGAAATCAAATCATGTAACATGCTCTGAAAAGTAACTCTTGTAAATGATTTATGTATTGTTTATGTTTTCCATGTATTCTGAAAAGTAACACTTGTAATGATTTATGTATTGTGTATGTTTTCCATGTATTCTGAAAAGTAACTCTTGTAATGATTTATGTATTGTGTATGTTTTCCATGTATTCTGAAAAGTAACTCTTGTAATGATTTATGTATTGTTTGTTTTCCATGTATTTTGGAAATAGTATTTTTATGCTTTAAATACATTTTTTGTGAAGGTTATATATAGGACATGGATTTAAACATTGTTTGTGTAAGTGGCAGTGATTGTGGCTTGTAGTGGGTGGGGCCTGGATTTTGTTTCAACCAGAATATTTGTTTTCTTTTATCACAGTGATACGATGGATATAATTTGTTAAATTAGTTCCTTCCTCTACAAAGTTAGAGCAAAAATGTTTCTTTCATGTTTGGCCAATAGATATTTTAAAATGATAATCCCACCCCCAACCCATACTAATTAATTGCATATTGAAATGCTGTTGTAGATATTGCCTGCCATTAGATAAACCAGGCACAGGAGATTTTGCCAGACATAACTATTCCAGCATCATGTGGGCTATGTCCCTTTCTATCAAAAGAGTAAGTCTAAGTAAGTCTAATCTCTGATGTATAGGTTAATTTCAGCAAAATTAGCACTTACACAGGCTATGTTCTTATTTGTACATAAATCATAATTGTTCAGGCAGATAATGCATGTAATATATCTATATATTATTTCTCCTGTATGTTACTTCATTTAATAGTATTTTTATGCTTAAAATGTAATTTTTTGAAGGTTATATATAGAATATGGATTTGAACCTTGGTTGTGGTGGTGGCAGTTTTTGTGGCTTGTAGTCTGGATTTCTTTTCAACCAGATCATTTAGTTTTCATTTATCATGGTACTATGATGGATAGAATTAATTTCTTCCTCTACAAAGTTAAAGCAAGATTGTTTCTTTCATGATGGACCAATATATATTTAAAATGATAACCCCACCCCCAATCCATGAAATGATTGATCCTTTACAGACTAATTAATTGCATATTGAAATCCATACCTGCTGCTCAGATTGAAGATTTAAAAATGTTGGACGAATCTTCTGACCATAACATTCAGAAGACTTTTAATTCTCCATCTCAAATGCTGTTGTCAATATTGCCTGGTATTAGAAATACCAAGCACAGAAGAATTTGCCAGAAATAACTATTCCAGCATCATGTGGGTTATTTCCCTTTCTATCAAGGAGTTAACTTTCCACAGTAGTTATTATGATAGTTCATAGTTTTGTAGAGCAAATATGCTTTTGATCATCTCACTCTTAAGTATTCATAAAGTCTAATCTCTGATGTATAGGTTATTTACATAATTTCAACAAAATTAGCACTTCAGCATGCCCTGTTCTTATTTGTCTACAAATCATAATTGTTCAGGCAGATAATGCATGTAATAAATCTATATATTATTTCCCCAGATTGTTATTTTCATTTAAAGTTCCATATAATATTGTCTCGCTTGCTTTGTGGTTATGATCATGCACAAAATGATTAACATTGGCTTGCACAAAACTTTGAATATTGAACTGCTACCATCATCAATAATGGAAGATACAATCTTGCATTGTTTTGCATTTCTGTCTACTCAACAATTAAAGCCAATGGTTGAAGAAAAGACCTACATGGTGGGGCCATGAATAATTTCTAGGTTGTGACCGAAAGCCAGTCCTCTGATATACAGATGAGACCTAGAGGCGCATTCTGGTTACCTAAATTTACTGATCTTTATATATATATATATATATATATATATATATATATATATATAGATATAGATATAGATAGATAGATAGATATAGATAGATAGATATATATATATAGATAGATATAGATAGATAGATATATATATAGATAGATAGATATATATATAGATAGATAGATATATATATATAGATAGATAGATATATATAGATATATATATAGATATAGATATAGATAGATATAGATATAGATATATATCTATATCTATATCTATATATATCTATATCTATATCTATATCTATATATATATATATATATATATATATCATTAAGTCACCTTTCAATAGCCATCTTTCAGTTATGCCTGTATTCCTGTACCCTTCTTCTCTCAGCAATTGTACCATGGTAAAACAATTCTATTACATTTTATAAAACCCCTAAACCCAATTTAGCACTGTGTGGTATAAAGTAATATGCTAATGAGATGGTAAAACAGTAATATGCTAATGAGATGGTAAAGCAGTAATATGCTAATGAGATGATGAAACAAAGGGCCACATGAGAATGCTAAAGGAGTTTGTAAAGGTAAAATTAATACTTGTACCTTTGCTTAACAAAGCATGCTTTAGCTCTCATGTGAAAGGATAGCGTAAACTGAATGCTTTAAAGACTTCTTTTCTAATCACATGTACTTTTCACTAAGGTATTAAAATTGTAGTCTTGATTACAGTTAAACTGGTTATTATAAAACTAATGAAGAAAGTTTGTCAAAATATGAATGAAAAATTGGAAAACAGTGTTAATGTTTATATAAGAAAGACATTTTCATGAAATTTCAGAATGGTTCAAGGGGATATGGAGTATATAATCAGCATGTGTACATTTTGTGATTTTCCTTTTCTGCATGTATATCAGATAACAAAGCTTAATTGATCTATGCTTTTCATTTTTAAACAAGACTGCATTACTATACATAGTAATGATTGTTATTAAATAGCTTTGTTTCAAAGAATTATATGTAATAACATTCATATAATTTTGTTTCTAACAGATGAAAAACATACCAGCATTATGTAAACAATAGATGAATGCCATTATATCATTCATTTTGAACTTTAGATAAAGACAACTTGAAGGTACATTTACAAACCCAATGTTATACCCCAACTATAACTAAATGAACATTACTGTCATTTCATTATAATATTCATGGGGTACAAATCGTGTGTGTACCTTCAACCTCAAACTTAAAGAGCCCCCATTTTTGTTAAATACTATGTTTCATTCTTAGATATCAACAAAGCTATTTGATTAAATCAATATAATTTGTGTAATCTGATAATAAAATATTAGCAGTTATATATGTGTACCTTCTTTGAACCCTTTGAAACAACAGAATTTTCAAGCGTTTTATATTGTTTCAGTAACAAAGGCACAAATATATCTAGGCGTGTGTGTGTGTGTATGTGTGTGTGATAACTGTGCCTTAAATTGATATGTTCTGAGATACGTAAGGACAGAGAGAAATGATGAAAATATTAAGGTATTCAATCACTAGTAATACTAGGAATAAAGAAAATAAATTATACATGTTCAATAAATAATTCTGATTGATTCTTCATTAAACTGTTGTCAAACAAATTAAATCCTCATGAAAGCATGTCTCATTTTATCCCAGCACACTTAATCCTATTGGACAACATACAGTGTTGCTTGTGGGATCCCAGGGGCATGTGACATTGTCTTTTATCATCCAGTGAAGGGAACATAATACATTTTAAATTGAAAAATGAAAATGGTATACATTAATGCATTGGAAGTAGTAAAACCATAAAGTTATACAGTGGGACTCCGCTATAACACGGTAGTTGGGAGCCATAGAATCGTGTTATGAACCGAACCATGTTATAAGCAACCATGTACAATACCATAAGTGGTTTCTGAGTGAGCGTAACGAACTTAAATCTCCGGCAGGTCTTCATAACCTGATACTAGATTCCGGTCACTCTCCAAAATCGTTAGGTACGAGAAAGCAACAACGTGGACACCATCCAGGAAACAATTGTGGGCCATTTAAAATACCGGTAAGCGTCATAAAATGAGATTTTTTTCTTCAAAATACAGCTTTTACTAATGCGAAATAAAAACAAAATATTCTAATTTATATGAGAGTGTTAAGTTGTGGCGGTTAATTAAAAATATTAACTTTAATTACGAAGGTGAACAAAGAGGGCAAGCTTCCCAGACGAAATTCAATCTTTAAAAGAATTTCCCTCCTTAAATTAGTCAAAGTTCTGCAAGGAGACAAGAACTTGACTCCAGGAAATAACAAGTTTGTTTAGTCAATTAAGCATGATATAACTCTCTCATTTTGCACAGCTTCAATAATGTGCAAAACGTTATCCATCCATCAGTCCGACTATACATTATCAATATTTGAATACATTTCATTATACATACATGCATCCTTATATATATATATATATATATATATATATATATATATATATATATATATATATAGATATATATATATAGATATACATACATACATACATACATACATACATACATACATACATACATGTCAATTAAAATATAAAATATGTGTGTTTGTATGTACATAATGATTTTTACTAATGCTTTATAAACATATGAAAATGATTATTTTACAAACAACAAACTTAAGGTTTTGCAAACACTGTTACACTCTTTGATCTTGTAGCTTTCTTCCATCAGTCAAAACTTCAATCAAAATTAGAATACCCCGTTGATTTGCTATACTAAAGAATTCATCTATGATTTCCTTTCGAACAATTCTCCACACTCCTTCATCCTCCAATCTTTGAACCATTGTTTCCATTTCCATGTCTACTGCATCATAGTTGCTGAGAATTATTAACACTCCACCTGAAAATAGGTTACACAATCATTAACGTATCAATAACATCATCAATAACAATATATTTAGCAGTATCTGAGTCCTCGATGTCAACCTGTGTTCTTCTCTTATGGACACTTGTCATCAAGATGCTTGTACAAATTTCAGAATCGTTCAAATAAGATACACTGCTAAGCTAAGTTTTCGAAACATATTCTCTCGTTTCCGAGCAACTGAATAAAAGGCAAATAGTGCTACTAATTACGCTAGCGGGATTTTGTTTCGCATACCCCACAGTGATTTGACGGTTTCCCAAGGGCAACAATATTATCTACCCAACCTCAGTTGTTGCTGTTTTTTTTTAGCGCGAATGTAATAAAGCAGTTGGGATGACTGACGAGGTCTGTAATGTAAGAACTATGTAGTATTAGTAACTTCCAGATCTGATCAATCTGGAATTCCAAAGACTTTTGCAATATAATGGACCTTATTAGTAATGTAAAGCGTTCGAAAAGCACAATGTCAAAGGTCGGTAAACGAAGATATTTTCGTATATCAACGGATGATTTACTAGGAATTCTTGTACCACAACAGATAAACAGTATAACACGTCTTTTTGTGAAAGCTTTATGTTGATACGACAACCCATGTTTTAGGAATACCGATAACAAGATTTTCAACCAGGCTGCTGTAGTGCACATAGCAGATGTCAGATCGACCCTAATTTCATTTAGGATCAGCTAAACATCATTGAAAGTACAGTGGTGAAAACTCATTGTCAATATGACTTTCTGTACAGGAGGAGTGGCGATAAAAGTACTTTTACGATGGCTGCCGAAGGGACAATCTAGGAAGTAGGATCGCCGCCATTTTCATTTCAGGATCATTACCGGGTACATCGTCAGTAAAAGGAGGATCAGTTGTTTTTGTGCCGTTAGTCATCCATCAATGAATGAAACAATCGAACTGAATTATTAACACATTTTAGTAATAAGATTTAGAGCATTTGTAAAGTTTGGCAGCAAATTTTTTTTCAGTTCTAACCCTTGAAAAATCTCTCGTTACCGTCCGCTCAGACGGTTGCTATAAAACTGTACCATTCACAACAGAATAAAAAAAAACAGGATACGCGATTATTGACCTATCACAAAGCCAAATGCTCGACAAAGATGCTTTCTAAGTCAGCATAAGAGGTCCTGAAAAAAAAAATTGAACAAGATAGATGCATCTAGCTTCTTGGGAGGAAAAGCAACACTAACAAACGCAATGGATTAAGTCAAAAAAAGCGGAAAAGATGTTATAAACAAACCAATTTTATAAACTAAACTTGCAATTGTAAACAAAGAAACAGAATTAACGTCATTTATTACCGAGAATGTTAACACCACCGAAGAGCAGTTACTGACACGTATAGAGATGTATGGAATGAATGGGCAGTTACGGACACGTTTAGTGAGGTACGAGCATTGATATGGCATTTACTGATACGTGTATAGAGGTATCTCGAATGATACCGCAGTTACTGAAACATGCAGAGTGGTATCTCGAGTGCATTAACAGTTACATACACGTGTAACGAGGTATCTCGAGTGATAGAGCAGATACTGACACGTGTAACGAGGTATCTCGAGTGATAGAGCAGTTACTGACAATTGTAACGAGGCATGTACCGACACGTGTAGAAAGGTATCTCGAGTGACAGAGCAGTTACCGACACGTGCAGAGAGGTATCTAGCAGCAGAGAGGGTGAATCCTACAACGTTTTCAGACAAAATTTGATTGAAATCCTAAAACGAGCCGTCTTATAATCTTATTTTAACCAAAAAAAAAGGTGAACCCTACAACGTTTTCAGACAAAAAATTGATTGAAATCTCCCTACGAAATCATTTTAACTAAAAAAATGAAAACGATTTTTTAATTAATTTTGGTCGCAACTTGTTGTCATCCACCCTCTCTGCTGCTAAAGTTTTCAGTTCTGGGTTAATAATTCTTTTACGATTTTAACCGAATATTTGATCAAGTCCGATACGATATCGTGTCCGAGGATCATGTAAATTTATTGTTGCGAATCCGTGCGGAGTCGACTGAGCATGACTAAAGAAATCTCTAAATTGATTGAAGTCCATATCAGAACACCATGTCTGCCAAATATTTCTAAGAGTATGAGTATCAACTCCGTTGAATACAGACAATAAATTGCAGTTATCTCTGATGACTTTTGGAACCTGAGTGTAGCGTTGAGTGACATATATCACGTCAGTGTTTTTGTGACGCCCACGGGAAAATATTCTAGCAGGATTTTTTTGTTTATCCAACATTATATCGTCGTATACGACTAAATTGTTAATATCTCCATCAATATCATCAATGCTCGGTGCTTCATCGATATCGGTTATAAAATCAATGGCGTTCTCACCTTTAATTTCTGATGCATTCTCGTTAAAATCTTTTAGCACTTCATAACATCGTTGATCATCTACGCTAGGGGCAATTAAATACAACTTATCCCACTTCATCCATCTCATTATTAAATTGAGCAACAATTGCGTTTTACCGGATCCAGATGGCCCGATTATAATCATCCGGATAGAGTTTGGTAGCGCTGCATGATGCTTAATTGGTTCTCTTGTTTTAGTCGCTGAAAAATCAATTATATCCATATTTCTATACATAAATTATGGATCTATATTGTGTGAAGTGTAAAACGCGTACTGGCACAGATGACTTGACGACGATTACAACTAAAAATAACCGATCAGCGCTTTCTGGTAAATGCGTGCAATGTGGTACAAAGAAATTTAGATTTGTGTCTATGAGATCTGATTTAAAAAAAAACGAGGAGGTGATATCGCAGCCAAATTAGCAAAACTCCCTGGAACCCCATGGGCAAAATACCCCGGAGAAAAGCACCTTCCAGGATATAGCTACTGTGGACCGGGAACCAGACTTGATATCAGACTCAATAATCAAAATCAACCCAACCCCGGTGAAGAACCAATAAACGCCATTGATAAGGCCTGTCACCTTCATGATGTTGCTTATAAAAGCAGCAATCTGCAACACAGGCATCTAGCAGATGTGAAATTAATTCATGCGTTAAATGCTATTCCTGATAAATCCTTCAAAGAAAAATTGGCTTCATTTTTAATAAAATCGGCTATGAAAAGTAAATTGATGTTAGGTGCCGGTAATTAATAATATGGAATCAATTTATTATTCTCCGAGGGGATACTGGAGGGGTAACGCTGCAATCAATAAACTCGCTAGTGCTGCAAAAGTGAAAAAAACCACTGCGGCTAATTGGTTATCCAAACAGGCACTATGGCAAATTTATCTACCACCGCCTAAACAAATTCAATTCTCGCATTTTGATGTGACCGCTCCTAATGAAGTTCATCAGGCTGATATATTATTTCTGCCACATGATCGTGGTTACAAATACGCGCTAACCGTAGTTGATATTGCGAGTCGATACAAAGAAGCAGAACCGTTAAAAACAAAATCAGCCACTGAAGTCGCTTCTGCATTTGAAAGGATTTATCGACGAGGTCCTCTGCGTTGGCCAAATCTATTGCAGGTTGATCCTGGCAAGGAATTTCAGGGTGCAGTGTTATCTACAATGAAACATCATAATGTCACCATAAGACGAGGGCATACTGCGCTACATCGCGATCAGGCCATTGTAGAACGATTTAATCGGACGATTGCTGAGCGGTTATTTGGATATCAATACGCAAAAGAATTCATTCAAGAAAAGCGATCCAGTGAATGGGTTAAAAGATTACCATCTGTGATTACTGCACTGAATAACGAGATTACTAGAACAATCAACATGAAACCTATCAACGCGATTAAAAAGAAGTCAATACCCGTACAACCACAAAAAGATTTCCCTAGAAACGCTAGCGTTTCCCAACCAATTCTTGGTAGTAATGTCATTGTGAGGTACTTATACGAACCAGGAGAGCTTGAAGGGGGTAGAAAAAGGGCTACTGATCCTATTTGGAGCGTCACTACGCATAAGATATCTAGTATAACACGATCAACTGGTAGACCTCCAGTCTATAAACTGGATTCAACTGCCCCTCAGCGGGGTTTTACTCGACAACAACTACAAGTGATTCCCGAGGATACTCAATTGCCACCGCATGGTCTTAACTAGCACCGTTGCGTCTATTGCACTCAAGACAAGTCAACATCACATTATTTCTGACATGACCGAGATTGTTATTTTTTCTGTCTACGGTAAATTGGCGAGGATCCTTATCCGAATACTGCCAACGCATTATACAATTGCAACTCGCGCAGTGATTATTCTGTTGTTTCTTCAAAGTGATTATTAGTTCAGCATCAATATCAAATTCTCGTTGTTTTTTTTTTGTCCTGTTGTTTGTAACCGGAGAGTTTTTTATTAATGATGCTAACATCAATATCACTTATTGTTGTGTCATTATCATCGAAAACAACTCTTCGAAGTTGATTTATGTTTCGTACTCTGGATACTGCGAGATAGACTAAATTTGACCATTCGATGTGATTATCCACCATCCAAACAATTGTATTCGATATAGTCAATCCCTGTGAAGAGTGTATTGTTGCTGCGTATCCTAGCGTCCACGGGGATTTATTAGCACGCAATGCATTTTCGACGACGCTGATATCAACCAGCACAATATCATTTAATACGAGAATTTGTTTTTCACTCTGTCCTGGAATATCAACTTCAATGTTCTGTTTTCGTGTATCCGATGGCCTATAACAAAGGGGTACTGGAAGCGTTGCAAATTTTTCTTTATGCAATTCAAATAACTTCATCTGAAGTGTATCCCTGACTATTTTTCTACTTGCAATGATCAAATCGTTTGGTCTCCACGCTTCCCAGAAATCATTCATTGGGGTTTCTGAAATCACTTCACGCGCTATTTCGCATTGGATTCTATCCGGTTGTAATCTAATTAGCGCTTTGAACTCGCGTAATCGTTCATCAAGTGATCTATAATCAGTGGTGATTTCTTCATAGTAGTCTACAAAACCCCTTAGCCATTCATGTGGAGATGCACCGACAAATGGTGGTGGTTGGCCGTGATCCCCGCACATGACGACTTTTGTGTTTTTGTTTAACAACCACTCAAGAAATGTTTTTAATACATCTAATGACACTGTGCATATTTCATCCCAAATTATGATTTCAGGAATGAATTTATCACCCATACGCTCAGGAGTCCATTTGTCACCTTTCCATCGAAAAAAACTGTGATAAGTGCAAGCATTTACCCCTCGTTGTATCATCTCTCTGGCGAGTCTGTGAGTCGGTGCTAGCACAATCATGTTAGAAACGCTAGCGTTTCCACGACGAAATAATTCAATTGCACGAGTTGTCTTTCCTGACCCACCACAACCGTTTAAATAAACTGTCTTATATCTACATACTGGATCAGATACCGGTGGTGCATTAGAAAATTCTGATTGAATTTCAATACGGTTACAACAAAGATATTTATCATCCATGGCAACGTCTGCGGATTCACAATACTCATGTAGCATCTCCTTTTTAAATCGCCAACGCCCCCAATTTTCTTCGGGATCTGTGAATGCCGCTACAGCTGATTTGTACTTATTGTGTATATACATCGAATCAGTGGCCACTCTAACCGCGGTATTAGGAAATCTATTTATCATCGAAAATAGATTAATAGAAGCATAGGCTAGCATTGAACTTCTCAAATGTGTGTACTGGGAATTATATCCATCACAGTAGGTAACAACCGTACCCATTTTCTCACCATTAGATAGAAAAGCATCCTTACGGGATACAAGTTTTCCCTGTTTCATTAAATCCGCTACAATAAAATCGTATTCAGCGACATCTGTGATTAACCGCGAAGAATATTTTGCGTTGTCGTATCGTCCACCCTGGGTAAATTTACCGATTATTCTTCGTCCGAGATCTTTTGCTTGTTCTTTTTTAATTTCAAATAACTTCTTAGACCAATTTATGATTTCTTCTTCATTGAAATCAGGGAATTGTTTTCGTAGTTCGCTGATTATACGATCTAGATCGGGTTTTGGTAGCCAAACTTCTTTCTGAGCTCGATAGCATATAATAGCCTCGGAAACAATCAACGATATTAGCATACCACAATCAATCATATATCTCAATAGCACTATTGGCATCCAGGCCTTTTCAGATAGGTGTTTACCGAGCCAAACATAACTACACGGATGTAATCCTGACGCTAATTCGAATGATATCACACGAGCGAATCCGGTTAAATCAAAATCAGGCAATGGTCCATTAATCGCAACACGAGTCATTTCATGCGTGGGGTGTCCAAATCGTTTGAAGTACTCAGCGCATTCCCCATACCCGAGAAAACTTCCGGGATAACACGCGGCTATATCAATTGAAATCATACCATCACGTGAGTATTTCGTATTCCACAGTCCTCCATGACCAAATTCGACGCAACTCAATTTAACATCCTCGAGAAAATCACTTCGTGTTGGACGCCATGAGTTTTTTTCTCTTGCGATGTGAGCTACCACTGATGGAATAGTAAAACTATCCGTGAGTAGTTTTTCATGGAAACTCTCCGGTGAAAAATCACTAGCGATTTTTCTCATTCTGTTATCTAATTCTTCAATGCGATATAATTCACCATTTGGTTTTACAAATTGATCAAATCCTATTTCGGGATTTTCATCACTTCTAAGTAACCACACTGACACAGGATCATCCTTACACAACGCATGAATAGCATCAAATAATCTCTCTTCATAGAAAACATCCCCGATGAACTCCTTAGGGATATATTTCACGGTTCGTTCTCGTGGAAATACTGTTACCGCAGGTGTCCACGCGTGTTTGTTATGATCAATAATCTGTATTGGGGCTCCATTTTTGTTATATTTCGGTTCGTATAAAACCTCTCCGGTTATCGTCATAACGGTTATTGGGAATCGTAATGATGTTTCTAATTTAGCTATATCAGAAATCTTTGCACCATGCTGTTTCACTGTCAGTTCCCACTCGGTTATTTTCCTACGTCGCAGATCAGTTAGTTTATTTCCTCGGGATGCATTTGTGAAGTGTTCTATTATTCGTTCTGCTACACAATTAAGCCCTGACGAATATTTCATAGGAGCTAGTTTTGCGATATCGGGTTTATCATTTAACGGATATATCCCATAAACCATTGCTGTTACGGGATAAGATCTTTCGTAGTATGGTTTGTCAATGCCGGTTAGAATTCCTGGTTTGGAATCTCTACTCACAATGACAGCTTTTTTATTCTTGAGGATTGGTTCAAATTTATCCTTAATAATCCATTTGCCATCGACTTCGATAATGAATTTGATTCGGAAAAAATGCCGTTTTTCCCCAACACGTGAAATTATCACTGCTGCTTTTTCATCAGTCATGGTAGCATCAACAACACCATCAATTCGAAATGTTGACCAACAATAAGATGCTCCATCACGCTTGAATTCATTAAAACAGTCTCTGATTTTACTAATCATGGCTTTATCAAGAATTGTATTCTTTGGTGTATTAGAAACTATATCGAGATTGAATTGAGCATCTTTCCAGGGGTAATCTCTCTTGGACGTTTTTTTTGGTTTATCGAGATTAAATCTAGGATTGATTTTTAATAATCTCTTAAACTCTTTCATGTTTCCGTCTATTGGACGTTTTTTGGGTTTATCGAGATTAAATCTAGGATTGATTTTGTTACGTCTTTTTGGTTTATCGAGATTAAATTTAGGATTGATTTTTAATAATCTCTTAAACTCTTTCATGTTTCCGTCTCTTGGACGTTTGTTACGTTTTTTGGGTTTATCGAGATTAAATCTAGGATTGATTTTTAATAATCTCTTAAACTCTTTCATGTTTCCGTCTATTGGACGTTTGTTACGTTTTTTGGGTTTATCGAGATTAAATCTAGGATTGATTTTTAATAATCTCTTAAACTCTTTCATGTTTCCGTCTATTGGACGTTTGTTACGTTTTTTGGGTTTATCGAGATTAAATCTAGGATTGATTTTTAATAATCTCTTAAACTCCTTATCAGCATTTTTCGAAGGCGTTTATATAATGAATCACTGCAAGTGGCTTATGATTGGATCAGTAATCCCGTGTAACAAATCATGCAGAAATGAGTTCTGTGGGTATCATATGCAAAGCTTTCGTCGTGGAAGCCTTGGTCCGTTACCGTGCATACGATGTGGAGTTGGGGTTAGGGGAAAATCTCAGTTGTGTTTGAATTGCGGTGGTAAGCGATACAGGGAGTTGAAGCGATATTATGATAAAAGAATAAAAAATGGACAATCAATCAGAAATTTTAACCCTGACGCTGACAAAGTCAGTATTCTTGTCGCTGACAAAGTCAGTATTCTTGACGCTGACAAAGTCAGTATCCTTGACAGAGTCAAGGATAAAATCATAAGAACTCCTCAAGACTACATCGAAAGATTTATCATTTAGACAAACAATAGTATTATGTATACGAATGAACCAAGAATTCAGACAACACCCTGTGATCACAAATTATGAAGCATCCAGTGATGGTGTTGTAAGAAACCGCAGACTGAAGAAATCAGTTGGTGCTGACAATGGTATGGGGTATTTGGTGTTTGGTGCTGGAAAGAAGAAATATCTCAATCATCGTTTCGTGTACGAGTGTTTCCATGGATTGATCGAGGATGATTCTGTCATTGATCATATCGATTCTAATCCGAAAAACAATTCTTTATCAAATCTGCAGGCTGTTACACAAAGTGAGAATACCGAACGAGGGGGGACTGGGAAATACTCGAAAAAAGCGAGACCTGTGAAATCTTTGAATACGATAACTAACGAAGAAAAAATATTTCAATCAATGAATGAAGCCGGTAGGCACTTCGATATTTGTAGAGCCTCAGTACGATATGTTGCAGAGGGAATAACCAAAACGGCTATTTCAAAAAGGACGGGACAAAAAGTTTAATTTAGTTATGTCTAATGCGTCATATTTTTCATTTAGAAATATATCATTATTATAGAATAATGAATTCTGAAAACATGAATAGCATCATATCCGAGATTTCAAAATTGAAAGGTTGGGATATTGAACTATCAGATGGGTTAAATCCTGATCAAATCATGTCTGATTTTCAGGACATAGAATACGGAGTTAACAACAATAAATACATGCTACCAAAGAAGTATGCGCTCATCAAAAGAATTCAGAATTCTATTAAGGACTCTCTCGCATTTTCCAGTGACGTAAGTGTGTTCGCTCCGTTGTATACCATCGTAGAACGAATACGAAAAGAATTGGGGTACGAATACGAATTGAAAAAGGAGGTTAATTCTAAAGTTAGAAACCTACGGGCGTTAATTCAAGAAAATGAACAATTTTGATTGACCAACCATTTATCATTATTTGATTGACCAACCATTTATCATTATTTGATTGTGACCGTCCCTCATAGAGATTTTAATTTTTTTTTAGCATTTTTTGATCAAAACTGTTGAAATCAGTGAATAAAAAATTGATGGCTGGTTCGGATTGATCAAATGGAAAAGTGGGGAAACTAGCAGTATTATTATTTTTATATACAATTTTGCTACTTTCCCCATCATTGAACGAAGCTGTCTCACAGTGAAATAACACTTCCATGACCATCCGATGGTGTTAGGTCGGATTGAAAAATTGTTTTGCAATTGAAAAATTGTTTCTGATTTCAAATAATGGTCAATGAAGCATTAACAACCCGATTGGCTCGTGAACGACTGGATGCAATCAGGAGATTTGTACCAATTCGTGACTCTGTACGGAATAAACTACAACAACGACAGAGTCTTCAGACTGATTTTGCTATGGGATCCGAAGAATTGTTTAAACCAGTAACCACAGCAACGAAGGGGATAGAGCGTGCTATACTGGGAGATGTTCCCGAGACGGGAAAATCTGTTATTGGTGAACTTGAAAAAATAGCAGCAAAAACTGAACAAACAGAACAAATAGAACAAATAGAATCAAAAAGAACAGTTGATGATTTACGCGTGAGATTTACCGAGACCGGGTTAGCAGCAATTGATGAGACTAAACTAACAGATATTCCTGCGCTTGTTGTTACGACTTATGAAAACAGAAAAAAAATGTTGAAACCAGAACATCATAAATATGTTAGAAATATAACTCACTGGGCTGATATATTCTATAAGATCAAAACTGAAAAAAGTCAAATTAAGACAGATAGTCCATCATACAATGGATATATCAATGCGGTGGGTAACGTGTATAAACGATTTGAAGAACAAAAACAAAAACAAAAACCACCAAAATTGCAAAGGCGGCGACAGCAACCTGCAAAGAAACTACTCTACTCTCCTAAAAAACAACAACTACCACCTGATGATGATGATTTTCTTGATTATTTATTACAAGAAGCCGATTTAGAAAAACAGGATGAAGCAACTGGTTATAGCGGAAGTGGATTGCAAGATTCCAGTGAGAATCCAAGGATTTCATGTCCTGGTAGTGTTATCAATGATATATCACGATTAGAAGTTCTTGTAGGAGGTTTCCGAGCTGGAAATAACTCACCGGAAATTATTAATGAAGCAGCTGATATCTGTAGACGATTATTTGCCGGCGGTATCATGGATATCAAAACATATCGAGATTTCATTGACGAGTTAGTCGAAAGTGGGTATCACAGTGATTAATCACCGAGACTGAATAAAAACGCTAGCGTTTCCAATTGAAAAATGGTTTCTGATTTCAAATAATGATCATACACTACAATCATGATAAACCAACCCCCGTCTACGTAGTTAATTCACGGTTTCCAGTTTATAGAGCATACTACGGAGATGGTTTAGGCAATACCATTGCAGGGTTATTTGCGAGAATGGCTCCAAAAGTGATGCCGTTGGCTAAACAACTAGGAATGAAAGCAATTGAAGTTATTCGTGATAAGGGTATTGGTGCTGTTGGAGATCTTGCTGGAAAAGCGTTTTCAACTGCGAAGAATAAAATAACATCATTAGTGAGACGAGAAAAATCCAAAGGATTTTCAAAGAAACCGTTACCATCTACAGCGGAAATGCCTGCAAGTGTTAGTAGAATTATAAATAACGCAGTAGACGAAAAATTAGCGTCGATGGCTTTAACTCCCGACCAAAGCAATATTGCAAATATGATAGCAGGAAGCGGCTTTAAAAAACTACGTCGATGAAAATCGTTTATGATTTCACGATTTAGACTCTGATAAATAGAATAAAATGTTCAAAAAATCACATGATCCGGCGTTTGATATAGACGCCCCAGTTGGCAAGGATGATTCTGTACGCGATTATCAATATTACGCTTATCATGCGATAGACGCAAATAGTCGATCGCGAATTGAACTTCAAGTCCATGATACCAGTAAATATTTTTTGCCCTGTGAAGCGTTTATTGAAGTAGAAGGAGAACTTGTAACAGCTGGTGGAGCATCATATCCAGGTGGTACTCAAGTCGGTTTTGTCAATAATGGTATTATGGCGTTATTTGAGAGTGCAAGATACCTCATTGATGGAAAAGAAATCGAGTCGATAGATCGCGATGTTGATGTGGCTACAACAATAATCGGGTTAGCGAGATATTCTGATGATTATACAAGATCAGCAGGACCTTCTATGATGTTTGCAAAAGATGCTACAAATAACGCTGGAGGAAAACAATTCGTTGTAAGACGACCAAAAAAAGCCAGTGCTGCTAATGATGATGCTGATGTCGAGGCTGTAGTTATAAACAACGACGTTAATTTCAATCTAGGAGCTGCAACACGAAACTCAATGTTGGGAGTAGGGAGTAAATCATTTTCATGCGCGATTCCACTGCATCACATATTTGGATTCTGTAGAAACGTCCGAAAAGTTATTTATGGGGCGAAGCATACAGTATCGCTTGTACGAAAGAGTGATGATAACGACGCAATCTGGAGGATTCCAGCAGATGTTGCAAATCCAAATACTGATGCCGGTAAAGTCAATTTAACAAAAATATCATTGTGGATGCCAGTGTTGACTCCAGCAATCACCGCAGAAGAACGATTACTATCATTTATGGACCAAGGAGGAAAGTCGTTGTTGAGTTGGCTAACCGTGAGTACAGATGTGAAGCAATCAAATCTGAACGGGTTATTCACGTGGAATCTAGCATCAAAACAAGGTGTTGCTGCGCCACGTCATATATTCGTAGCGTTACAGGATAACACACGAGTTGGCAATCAACTCTCCAGCCATATGATATTTGATCAATTAGGTGTGAAAGACGTCTCACTGAGAATAAATGGCCAACAGGAACCATCCGAGGATATACAACTTAATTACACAAAAAATCATATTGCACGCGTGTATCATCGTCTGCTGTCATTTATGGCACGCGATCAAAATGTCGATACTGGTTTGCAAATATCACAATATGATTTTAAAAATCTGTATCCGATCTATTACTTCTCACTAGAACATCTCGATTTAACAAGACAGTCCGTCGTTGATATACACTTTAGAGCTAATGTAACCCGTCCTGATGATATTGATAATTATAGAGCGGTTGCTGTCATTCTCAGTGATAAATCAATGCTACTTGAAGGTGTTGGTGGAAGAATGAGAGTGGTAGATGCCCCAGTAGAAAACATGTAATTGAAATTGTAAACGATTTAGAATCAATCAATTATGTATAATGTCATATAGTGTTATTAGTGTTGCGTTAACTCCCGGTCAATTAAAAAAATTGCAATCGGAATCAGCTAAAAAATGTGGAACCACAATCACGTTGAAACCCAACCAAATGACTGGTGGTGCAAATAAACTATCGCTGACAACTCGTCAGGTGAAACATTTCAATGATGCACTTGCAGCCAAAAAAGGTGTTCAGATTACTCTTTCTGCGGCTGCTATCAAAAATATGATTAAAACAGGCGGTATATTTCCGTTGTTAGCTGCGATTCCAGCATTGATTGCAGCAGCAGCCCCAGCGGTGGCTAAAGCGGCTGCGTTAGGAGCCGTTGGTACTGCAGCAGGAATGGCACTAAAGAAAGCAACTGGGAAAGGATATAAAAAAAAGGGACGATCCGTTCACGGATTGGGTCTAAGACTACCAGGAACCCCGTATTCGTGGTACAGCGGAAAGGGTCTAAGACTACCAGGAACGATTTATTAATTCAGGAATCGAAGATTCCCATGTCCAATTTTGATTTAATGGATGCGGCTAAAAAACTAGTGATTAAAAATTTCAGAGGTGTTTTTATGAAAGATCAATTACCACATCAACCAAACAAAACTGAAACAGGTATTATTAATCTCGATAACAGCACCGGACCTGGAACTCACTGGGTTGCATACGCTATTGATCCACGTGGGATTGTCTATTTTGATTCATATGGATTAGCCCCACCAAAAGAGTTTATGCGTTACATAAAACAATTTCCAATGAAGACTTGGTATTCTGCTACCAACACAACAAATCAATGACCCACCAATATGTGGCAGCGAAGTATTAAATGTCCTTGACGCTATTTCTAACTCCTTGAGTAACCCAAGCGGAAAACCACCTCATATTGTCGTAAATGACTACACCAGCAATCGCTTTTTAGAGAGAGAAAGAGTTTTACAATAACATGATTGATATTTGGGGGAGATCTTTGAAACCCAAACCCGATGGCACTGCACCACCTGATTCTATCAAGGATGTAAAAAAAATAATTGAAGATGAAATAGCTGAGACGTTAAATTTAACAAGTGTTGATCCTAATGAAATAGTTGTATTTCAAGACAAACAGGGTAAATTGAAATCCAGTGATGTGTCATTGAATGACATTTTGATACGGCAGCGCGACGCCGCTGAAAACTATTGCGCTGTATTCCAACGACGGACGACTTAAACCAGGCGCACTTGTGTCTACGATCACAGACGCGATTGCCACCCACAACAAGATGATTATCACCAACAACCGCATGATTACCGACAACGACAACAGGATTACCACCCAAGACAACAAGATTACCACCCACGGCCGTGAGCTGGATGATCATATACGAGGTTATAATTCTTTTCGCAAAAATGTTATACATAAATTCTTTGGAACCCCTCTTGTGGTTGGCATGACTCTCACTGAAATTAAAGACTTGTTGAATTCATTCTTCGCTAACAAGGAAGCTGGAAGGATGATGACTGCTTCAGAATTCAAGGCAAATTATCTCGAGATTTCTAAACTAATAGAAGATCAAAACCCCACTAACGACATTGTTGGTAGATTCTTTGGAAACCCGCTTGTGGCAGACTCGACTCTCGCGGAAATTAAGCACGCGCTTGACGAACAAAAACCCATCAGCGAAATGGCTAAAAATTTCTTTGAGGGTTCTAAAAGTTACAATATCACGACGACATATTCTGAACTCAACAGGAATTATCTAAACCGAAAAGGTTTGGAACTTGACATCCTGCTGGCTTCATTTTTTAAACTCCGCGATGGAAAGTTGATGAAATATACTGAAATCAAAAAAACCTATCTCGACGTTTATGACGATATTGCTAAACTAAAAGAAACCTCTGAAAGGGTAAAGCATGGGACCTTTGATTGGATAAAAGACTCTAATGCTAAATTGAAAGTCAATATCGGGGAGTGGCCCCATGGTATCTACAGGATGACGTTAATCTCTGACAAGCAATTTGATATCATCGTAAGCGGTAAAACCTATTTTGGTGGCACCGCAACAGTAATTATCCGGGGTGAAGAAGAATTTGAGATTGTCGCGGTTGATAGTACGATTAGATCAAAAATATCCTGGTGCTTAGAATTCATATGCGAAGTAAATAACTAAATTGAAAGGATTTCACAATTGAAAACGCTAGTATTTTTAAAATAACAATGATTTCATCAACTCAATGTCGCTATGATCAGGTCAGAGAATTTCAGAATAGACTCAAAACCCTCACTGAGGAGTATCAAATAAAAATAAAAAAATACCGACGAAGAATCACCGCAATTGATGTTATTATGTACTCGGTGTCAAGCGTTCTCGCTGGCGCCGGAATAATACTTTCATCGGTTACAATGATTGCCCCGGTCGTAGTTCCAATTTGCATTTCTGCGGTGGCTACAATCGGGGGTATATCAACCGGGATAGCAAAAAAGATATCATCATGCAGCCAGAGTAAACTGCAGAATTACTTACTTCAATTTCATATTGCATCAACCGCATACTCGCAATTATCATTGATGATATCGTCGTCACTCGATAATACGATTATATCAGATAGTGAATTCTCAGCGATGGTCAGTATTTTTGATTCCACGATATCGAAATTAGAGCGACAACATGAGTATAATAACAATGACAACACCGATGGAATCAGAAAACACGAACCCAAAAAACAAAATGATCTCAATGATATCAACATTACCAGATTGTGAGTTCTCAGTGATGGTCAGTATTTATGATTCCTCGATACCAAAATTAGAAATACAACATGAGTATAATAACAATGACAACACCGCAGGAATTACTTCAACGAATAGTTGAGAACACGAACCCAGTACAAACAAGCATGATATCAATAACATCAACGAATCCAGAATTCAGTGTGAATTTCCCCTCTCCGGTCCCGGTGAAGGAGATAGCGCTAGCAAAACTACGAGTGTATCACAGTTGGCCTAATATCAGATCAAAATCATTTGGTGGTCAACAACCCAATAATTCACTGGTGTTCTCGTATAAGAATAAACCCGACGGAACCCCAGACTGGAACGTCGTTTCGATACCAACAGGGTCATACCAAATAGAACAAATCAATAATGAATTCGCGCGTAGAATAAAATCGATTACTGAAACAGAATCGAAAATCGCTATAACAGTTCATGAGCCGACGCTATCATCCGCAATTGAGATAAGCACAGAAGGATACGTCGTAGATATCTATAACAGCTCGATAAGAACCGTACTAGGATGGCCTGAAAAACCACCGGAAAAATCCACCACCGACTTAACCACGGATGTACAATCATATCATGAAATCAATCCCAGTTATCGAGATAATTTATCTGATATAAGAAAAGGAAGAATCGCCGATAGATTTATATTCACCAACAAAGACACATTGCAATGGGATTTTATCATTAAAAGAACAACCGACTCATCTGTTACTATTTCATTTACGCTAACTGACGTCCGTGGTTATTTTAATGAGATTAAACAATTATATGACACACAACTAGAACAACTACGGAAAACAAGATCGCAAAAACACGTTGAAATAATAAATCAGCTTATATCGGACATGAAATATATCTATGAACTAATTATTCAAACAATAATTAATGACAACAGCGACAACAAACAACGATTCTTAACCGATTACAATATCACAGAGGACAATCTGCGTAATTTCAAGTTTCCCAAATACAACGCTGATGAACTAGCAAGAATTGTTAAAACCGATATCAAGGCGCTACAAAAATCAGATTCAACTGTCCTCCTCAAACATAATAATGATCCAGATGGTGGCGGCAGGCATATCGCTCCGTTCAATGTGAATATATCCTCAGTGATTGCGCTCAATTTAGTGTGTGATGTTATCGAAGGAAGCTATCAGATTAATCTAGAGCAATCAAATCAAGCTCAGCAGGGATATATTCTTTATTCATTTGCACCAACAGCTCCTCCAGGATTCCTAATTATTGAAAACCCAATTAATCCTGTCTACATGCGATGCCATAATAATTCATTAACCAGAATTAATTTCAAACTCACCGACCAGTCAAATAATCTGATTGATTTACAAGAAGAGGTGTTAGCGATTAGTCTGTTTGTGAAATCTTAGTGATTTTCATCGTAAAAGAATTATTAACCCAGAACTGAAAACTTTAGCAGCAGAGAGGGTGAATGACAACAAGTTGCGACCAAAATTAATTAAAAAATCGTTTTCATTTTTTTAGTTAAAATGATTTCGTAGGGAGATTTCAATCAATTTTTTGTCTGAAAACGTTGTAGGGTTCACCTTTTTTTTGGTTAAAATAAGATTATAAGACGGCTCGTTTTAGGATTTCAATCAAATTTTGTCTGAAAACGTTGTAGGATTCACCCTCTCTGCTGCTTATCTCGAGTGACAAAGCAGTTATCGACAGGTGTAGAGAGGTATATCGAGTGATAGAGCAGTTATCGACACGTGTAGAGAGGTATCTCGAGTTCTAGAGTAGTTAGCGACACGTGTTGTGATACATCTCGAGAAAAACAGGAATAATCCTTTCTTATTTATTTGTAGCTCAGAACCAAAATCATACAAAATATTGCCACACATTTTGTAATATAATATTATTTGATTATTACCCAGGACATGATTAAAAAATATATTCATGTTAAGCGTAAACTTGTCGATGAGGGTGGTGTGACACGGACTTCCCCGCCATCACCCTGTGCATCTTAGGTGTTTGCAAGGCATACTTTTAACCATATGACTGAAAAGAAGGCTTAAGGTTCTGTTGTTTCGTGCTCCTTTATGGAGAGGCTTCACCTGCATTTTATTACCATTTCCGTTGAAATAATGTCTCCCCTACAGTTGTTATGACAGGTTCAAGCAGGAGAAAATAGAGGACAGTGATTTCACAGCTTTGTAATCATGCAAGCCCGTAATGTCTGAATGATATTATCCACACTTGTATGTCTATGTGAAATTTGATATATCAGGACTTACCTGGTCTCACAATCCGGGCTATTTCGGGGAAGCCAAATGGAAAATGCCTTGCACAGCTGCAAGCGGTCACAACATCGTAAAAATCTGAAACATGAAAGCTCTTAAGTCGTTTTACGACACATCAACACTAGCAGGCTAGTTATTTAGTGAAACAGAACTAGGGTAGAATAAAACTGAAGATACTAAACAAAAACAAAATGAATACAACAAAAGAGGCTTGAATATGAAATTAAACAAAACAGATGTCCATATTTATAGAAATTAAACATTATTCAAAATAATGGAAACTTGAATTTTGAACTTTTAACTCATCCTCACTCTCAGCCACAAATATAAACAATATGGGGAAAACATTAAATAATATTTGGAAATTGTCGATTACGGAAATGGGGATAAAGATAGTTTGTCTCGTATATGTATACTTTTACACTAAACAAATATTAGTATTACTTTTATATGGAGATAAAAACTTAGAAAATGTATTATGAAACATAGGGAGACAGAGAGATACTCGCAAAGTAAAACCAGTCAACAGTTGCGTTGGAACAAGATATTTACTGTTTTAATTATGAATTTAGAGGAACTAGTATTTGTTCCGTATTTACCTTGCCAAGGATTTAATGGTGCAAGAAGAAGACAAAGACCAATAAAATATTACAGTCACAATGCAGTTTATACGACTGTCTGGCTTTCGCCTATTGTCCGATTAGCCGAAACAATTGTTGATGTCATTTTGAAATTATGCTGTCACTTCTAGACCCTATCGTTTCATCCCACACTACGCGTAAGCTTGAACAAAATAAATATTTCACATAACATTGTGGCAAAGATCTTGGTGAATGTGATTTATCTTTAGTCCAAAAACTTACAGACTTTTAAAATGGGTGAGAACGGTTATATCCGACTCCAACTAAATACAAACGTTATAAAATATCAATAAACAGTAATTATCCATATGCCCATTTATTAATTATTAATATCGACTAAATAGCAATGTTTACTGACGTTATTAGTACTATGATTCACATCTAAAATCTTTCTTTAACATATATATATATATATATATATATATATATATATATATATATATATATATGTGTGTGTGTGTGTGTGTGTGTGTGTGTGTGTGTGTGTGTATGTCTGTCTGTCTCAGTATGTATGCAGATATATATATATATATATAAAGACAGACAGACAGACAGACAGCAGATAGATAGATAGATAGATAGATAGATAGATAGATAGATACATACATACATACATACATACATACATACATACATACATACAGAGAGAGAGAGAGAGAGAGAGAGAGAGAGAGAGAGAGAGAGAGAGAGAGAGAGAGAGATAGACGATCAATTCGGGTCGCTGTATTGCTTTCCATTTTACATAATATGGCATGTATAGCTAAGTCGAATTTATTGCGTTACTAACATTAGTATACAACAGTTCTCGTAATGAATAAAACAGTCATGTATCCAACTTGTCCGAAAAAGTGCTTGAATTCACAAGTCACATCTTGTCACCTGAGATTATATGTATATATTAATATACATTTTAAAAAAAAACTTTAAAATTTAAAACGCATTAAATTACTTATATTCCAAATGTTAAGTTTTAAGGGCAATTATTGTGTTACAATCTGAGGTGTTTAATCTGACCTCTTTTAGGGAGTGAGAGACAGTAGCCACAAGTGAAGATTGCTGGTACAAATTTTTAGTATATATTTCTAGTCAGTTTTGTACTTACTATCCGGAATGCTGAGTCTCGCTTCGGTGATGAACTCAATAATGTATCTGTCATACACGTCCTTTTTCATCGCCTCTGTCATCATTTTCTCTGATGGTTCGAGCCCGTCTATGTTTCTGAATCCAAGCTTTCGAAGCTACGGCGAGTAAAATAATATAAATTCAAGCTCATGTATGCACACATGCATGCGTGTATATATGTAAGTATGTGTGTGCGTATGTATGTATGTACGTACGTACGTAGGTTAGTATGTATGTATGTATTTATATATATATATATGGCTACAATAATACACGTCAGTAAACAAATCTATGTATATGCATTAATCCTAATTGTGTATAGCTACAGAATTTGAAAAGGATGGCTTTACTGCAAATTATGCTTTTAAACTGCATATATTGATTGCATATTAAAACACAAAGGTGTGAAACATAGGAACAGATTGAGAGATAATAGTTGTACTGTACTCTCTCTCTCTCTCTCTCTCTCTCTCTCTCTCTCTCTCTCTCTCTCTCTCTCTCTCTCTCTCTCTCTCTCTCTCTCATGAATTTAAAACAAAGACGAGCAACCCTACAAAAATAAAATTAAAACTATCAATAATACCTCGACTCCACACAGACCAGTGCCAGCTCCTACATCTAATATCTTGACCACCTTTTTATCGATATCAAGGGGATATAAGTCCTCCAAGACTTCAGCCGTTTTCCTAGGGGCGGAAAAAACGTCACTGCTGTATACCTGTAAAAATTAAGGGCCTTTGACTGTACATGTATGCAACCCATAATCGGATTCATTGATTCGTAATTTATGCTTTAGAGATGTATGCATACTCTAACTGTTATGGATTCGTGGTTAAAATGAGAAGAAAATTTAATTGTTTTATCCTTTTTTAAAAATGCTATGCAATATCTTGAGAATGAACTAAATATATATTTGAGATGTTTGACTTCATAAAAGTATCGAAACCCATACAATGCAAGAAATTAAAAGAGAATGAATTCAGTATTAACTACCTTGTCATAACCAATCTCAGCCCAGTTGTTGTAAGCTTCAAGGACATCACTTCGGTCTGTGTAGTTAAGACTCAGACTGCTGAATAGTGCACACATCTCCTTCAGCATCTCGGACTTGATTTTGGTATTCATTCCTAGCGTACAGAATAATATCTAGTATAAGTATTATTTTACCACACATACTTGGTTTTCCTATTCATTCCTAGCGTACACAATAATATCTAGTATAAGTATTATTTTACCACACATACTTAGTTTTCCTATTCATTCCTAGCGTACAGAATAATATCTAGTATAAGTATTATTTTACCACACATACTTGGTTTTCCTATTCATTCCTAGCGTACACAATAATATCTAGTATAAGTATTATTTTACCACACATACTTGGTTTTCTTATTCATTCCTAGCGTACAGAATAATATCTAGTATAAGTATTATTTTACCACACATACTTGGTTTTCCTATTCATTCCTAGCGTACATAATAATATCTAGTATAAGTATTATTTTACCACACATACTTGGTTTTCCTATTCATTCCTAGCGTACAGAATAATATCTAGTATAAGTATTATTTTACCACACATACTTGGTTTTCCTATTCATTCCTAGCGTACACAATAATATCTAGTATAAGTATTATTTTACCACACATACTTGGTTTTCCTATTCATTCATAGCGTACAGAATAATATCTAGTATAAGTATTATTTTACCACACATACTTGGTTTTCCTATTCATTCCTAGCGTACATAATAATATCTAGTATAAGTATTATTTTACCATACATACTTGGTTTTCCTATTCATTCATAGCGTACAGAATTAATATGTATGTAGTATAAGCATTGCCCCACCAAACAAACTCGGTTTTTACATTCATCCCAAAAGTACAGAATAATATCCAGTAGAAGGATTATCCCACCAAACGCCCTCGGTTTTTACATTCATCACAAGCGTACAGAATAATAAATAGTGTACGCATTGTCCCACTAAAGACACTCGGCTTTGGCAGTCATCCAAAGCGTACAGAATAATATCAAGTATAAGTATTTTCCCACCAAGCACCTTTTGTCATGGTATTCATCCCAAGCGTACAGAACAATAAATAGTATAAGCATTATCCCATCAAATCAAATTGGTATTCATCTATAGCGTACAGAATACTGTCAAGTATTAGCATTGTCCCACCAAACACCCTCGGTCTTGGTATTCAACCCTATCGTACAGAATAATGTATAGTATAAGCATTGTCCCACCAAAGATCATCGGCCTTGGCATTCATCCCATGCGTAAAGAATAATATCTAGTATAAGCATTGTCCAACCAAATCCCCTACGTCTTGGTATTTATCTATAGCGTACAGAATACTATCAAGTATGAGCATTGTCTCACCAAACACCTCTGTTTAACTAACTCATTTAAACATAAAAATAAAACGAGGTCACTCGAAGTAGGTCATGCAATATATTTAAAGCCAGGATAAAAGCAAGTAGGTTACGTGTCAGGTTATTAAAGACATGGATATATATTGCAATTGATGAGCAGGTGTGTCATTCCGCTTTCGTAATACTACTTATTTATATGAAGAAGAATGGGGTTTTAATTATAATGATAAAGAGATCATATGTGCATTATTCACACTCAGCTGAATCAGTATTACTCAGCTGGTTGCAATACCACATTACAAAGGGACCTAGCCATATACTGGCAAAACAAGCCATCTATCTTAGGGGTATTAAATGGGTCCTATATGACGGTCACTAAAACTAATACTGATTGCAGATTTTTCACAAGGCCTCGTATAAAAGCCAGGTATTATGCATTTTGTAACGTATGCTTTACCAAACGTAGCTGTTATATATATATATATATATATATATATATATATATATATATATATATATATATATATATATATATATATATATATATATAAAATTTGTAATATTGCACTACGTTGAAAAAGATTTAAAACTGATCCTGATATCCTTAAGTATTCCATTTACCAAATGAGTTAACTCAGATATAAGGATACAATATAGATACAAATACTAATGTCTACCGCTTGAAACACTATAACGTAAACTAAAAAACTTCGATATTTGGCACGTCATTTTTCTAACATGTAACAAAATCTAAGAATTTATTTTAATTCTATAGTTAAAAGAAATTGGGACGAAGGCTCCAACACAGTATATATTATGAAATCGGCGCCTGCGCATTGATCTTGTCGTAGTCGACTGTCAGTAATATTAACTCAACCCTGGCCTAACATAACTTATATTTTTCCGGTAACAAGACAGGTTTTCAAACGCCCATTTAATTACATAAAATTACCCTTTTGTTGAGTATACGTTTATATCCGACAGAAGTAGCGCTTACATGCCTATGCATTTTGATTAACGTTTTGGACAAAATCCCATTAACAATCATGCTATAGAAAACTTCATTAATCTCTTGGATGCAACCAATCAAAAGCCCCGTTCCCTAAAGCCCTTTAGATTCCCAAGACATTTTCTGCACTGAGTACGTTTTGCATACATATACATCCGCAATTGTGAGGCCCATAAAACAGGCCCTGATACCACGCTTACGGATCAAGGTTCACATCCCCAGCACATGACTGCCATCAAAGGCCGTTGGGGGCTTACTCGACATGTTCGCTCGTCGATCTTTACTGCTGTTTCGGATACGTCGAGCCGTTCCGTATCAGCGCGAGGAATCGTTGAGAAGTTTACATTTCGGCCAATATCCTCTCAAACTCGTCCGTTGTGATAGTTTAACTCGGACTACCACCGACAATAACTTGGCAACTGTACTGAGAATGCTTTGTCCTGCTGAGAGAATGTCTGAATAGACACGTATTCCTTTATGCAAAAGGAAATTATTTTTCAACGACGTGAACCACACCGGTTATTATCGATATGGGTCCGACAACAATTCCTATTGAAGTGCCAATAACATATGCGCTCGTTGTAATTTCAGTAACGCCATGTCCAACGGTAGTTGTCGCGTAGAGTCCACAAAAACTCGCTTCTACGACATTACACGCGTGTTTATATTTTGCATTTTCTTTATTGTTTCATCCCGTATCTTTGCTATTGAACACCTCGGTAATCTTGCAGTTCCTCTATTAATAATGTATCCGCGAAGCATAACAGCTCTACAACATGGTCTTGGTGGTTTAAGCAGTTTGGAATCATGATCGATCGGCACAGTCTCGTTTCTCCATTATGATACTACTACATGTAGCACTTTACTTGTCTATCGGCCTGCAACAAACACCGTCTCATCCAAATGGACCTACTTTAGCCAACCCCAAATCTTTCATACTTTAGAAAAGTACCAACAGAGGACAAACGTGAAAATGCATGAAACAGAGATGTTAAAGTGTTTCCCGTCTATGGAATCAATACAAATTAATTTTTATTTTATTTTACGCTTATAATTAAACGTTCGACTGAGGTAATTCCCAAGAAATATTCACCTCACCTGCCTCTCCAGTCAATAATCCAAAACTTAACATAACCACTTTAGTAGAGTCAAGTAATTACATCCATAAGTCCTAAAACAGAACGAAGTCACTTAAGTGTTTAAATTAATAATGACCAGACATACAAGGGTGTCTAGAAAACTATGATATAAGAAAATATATGTGCAATGGAGGAGCGAGGTTGACAACAAACATGAAAATTGTTCACTGTCCCGGGTTCATTGAACCATTGCGACACCAGTATTTCAGTGGAACCCCTGTCCATCAAATTTATAACGTGTCCGATAAATATATGAATATCTACTAATCTAATATAAATTGCAACTAAACTGAGAATATCCATGGAACAGATAAAATCACATACTTAAAGCATTTTATTTTTAGTTTCTTTTTACACTACATCATTGTTGTAAAATCTTTAATTTGTCCAATTCCGTTGACTGCAATCACCACAATAAATGACATGCATACAAAGTGGACAGGGTATATGATATAATTGAGAACAATATATTCTTGCCCAACATTCTCCTGCTGGGCAAATTTAAATTACCGTACGGGGTACACACTTCTCCTAATTGAGACAACCTTTCTTATATGAAGTTAAACAATGATATTATTGTTCGTTTACTTGAGGACAAAAGTTAAATCTAACACAGAGGACTCACTAACGTGTAATGTCTGCATATCCCGCATTCACTTTTATTAATCGGTCATTTGTATCGCTTTGGTTTGTCAGTTTGCCACTTTGACCTATTAGAAGTAATTATTCAGGCGGATTTATATTACATTTACATCAAAATGACATACATACCAAACTAATCGGGTCTGATATTGTTTATATACAGAAAAAATTTTCAGGAACTAATGTTTGCTGTAATCACTCATCCGGATTTTATAGCTTTTCTACTTCAACGTTAAGCTACGTATGCATAAATATGTTAATTTAGGAAAGTTTTAAGAGTGACCATGTTAACAATTTTGAACGTTGCTATTCAACCTTAGAAATATCGATAATTCTACGATACCAATGATCGATCCCTACATCTGCGCATGCCTGGGCACTAACATGAACTCGCTTAATTCCAACGGTAGATAGATAGATAATACGCTTTGGTTTATAACAAACTGAATATACGGGGATGTGACGAAAAGTATGGTTGGGTTTAATTAAACTATTACAGAAATCCCACTCAGGCTTTACTTTGTTAGAAATTACATTAGTGAAAGATACTTGTAAAGATCTGAGCCCCCAGTTAGCAATGCCGACGGTTAGATGGTTAAATGTACAAAGAGACTGAAATTCAGAGAATAGCAATTTAATAACAATTCAATAATCAAATGACTCAAATTGCCAATTACACTCCTTCTGCCTGACCCTTTGATTTGCAGCGCGAGCTTGATTCCACCTGTCCTTGTATTTATACTCATTTGTTGTATCCTTTCGCTCTTTTTTCTCCCAATTCCATCTCTTCCTCCCCGATCTTTCTCCAAATTCCTTCTACTCTACTATCTCTAGATTCCTTTTTCTCCTCCACTTCCTCCTATACGACTGCACTTCTTTCGACTTCTACTATTTCAGTTTGTCTAAATTCCGTCTCCAACTAATGAAGACTTGAGACTCAATCGAAACGTAAGATCCTTGAACAAACTTCTAACACATACATTAGCGAGGAGAGATAACGGAAACGAGGAAACCGGAAGTACCGACGAGGACCGAGATAACAGAAACGAGGGGACCGGAAATACCGATAAGGAGAGCTGGAAAATGAATACATGTACAATGCAAACGTTACAGATGGGTAGCATGGAAGAAACACCGGGGTGGGGGGGACTCACACCTTTAATTTCGTGGGCTAAAATAATTCTCAATAGATGGTGGATTGACTGGAACCTATTGCCTTGAAAATTACCCTGTATTTGTGAAATATCGTGACAGTTTATTAAATTGCTAAACATTTCACCTTATTAATTTTATATTTTCACACCAAGCCGTCGGTTCTGCTCGGCGCTATAACCTTTGTACTTTAAATTATCCGTCCTTCTACGGGGTTGGTTACAATTTATAAGGGGCACTTGACAAAGCGAATGCCTAATACGCATGTCTTCAATGACATTGTCACTCCCATCGTCCCCAGACAGCAATTTAGCCACAAGGAAAACAACAACAGTATCAAGATCAATGAAAATGGCAGCAACAAAACAACATCAGCAACAACAAAACAACATCAGCAACAACAAAACAACATCAGCAATACCAAATACACTACAGATACATCTATATTTGTATTTCTTTACAGAGGCAGGTAGTATCAGCGTATAACACGTATAGGACACACGGTACTAATTCAGCTCCAATGGTAAACATATGGAAACACTGTCATATTCAAAATTCAATAACTTAACATTTCTGGGTGCTGATGATCAGACCTATATTTTTTCATGCACAACTAACCTTGATGTAAGTTTTTAAATGTAGAAAAACATAGGACCCGCGGCATGTTGTTGACATAAATTGGCAGGAAGCACATGTTATTGATTCTGCACCAAATGAATCAGGTGCTACTTTCATTATTGAGTACTAATAGGTGAAGCCTCTAAATTTACTTCAATTGCATCAATAGAATTTTGTCTATAATTTTTTTAAAATTACAGATAGGATAAGCTCTCAAAAAATATTTTTACTAAAATTTTAATTTTCATTATTAACCAATTATGGACCACCAAAGCCGTATATACTCTATTATTTCTTCACCCATTTTTAGACTGGTTCACAGCTCTTCCGTATAATTAGTACCGTGTGTCCTACAACATCCCCAGATCAGTCACAGGAAATGCGTCATAAATGTTCATTAAACATGAAAGCCTGGTATATACGATGCTTATATTATAAACTTGCAAGACAATTACTATAATAATTATACAAAATATATGTGTAGTTATATAAATGATATTACACACTAAGTCGCATTATGAGCAATATAAATAAATATTTTTAAAAAAAGTAGAAAAAAATAAGTTGATTCACCATGGAGGAGAGAAACGAGAATTGATACTGCTGATGCTCCTAATGAAATTAATTATGATTAATGAGTTCTATATAGTGGAGTTGTTATGACAAAATATCGTGAAATGATTCTTGTATATTAGTCGAAAAGTTAACAAAAGTTCCTAATCTAAATGTACTATACTTGTTCCAATTCGTTTTAATCATTTTATCTAGCGACGTATATCTCACATGTTAAATAGTCTGTGAATTATTGGACCTTAATCGCATTCAGATTGGATTTCACATATTTACCACCAATATCCAAAAGCATATTAATTTAATATTAATATACATAGGCTATATGACTTCATGTGAGTAAACACCGCTGTTTTCATTCACAATAAGGTCACTTAACTTTTAGATGCCGATAGTCAGTTGTGAATAAAGGGTTGATTCAACGACCATTCTTGCACCTTATTTTCGATAAGAAATTTAGGCTCATCCACCAACGAGATTACGAACATACACTGCAAATTGATACAAAATCAGTCACTAGAATGGTTTGCTGGTGATATATTTTTATTCCACTAATCTGTCCTTGTTCTTAATATTCGTGATCTTAATATACATTCATCTGAGAAACAAAACGATTTACTTTGCCGTCTTACATACACAACCATATAGCCACTGTAAACAAGATGTATGCGTATTGACGCGGAAACGGGCTTCAAGGAAAACACATATAATGAAGCCCTTATGCCAACATATATATTTAACACGCGCGCGCGCACGCAACACTATGCAATACAATTCGGACCATTTGTTCACGTTCTTCCTTAAATCATACACGTATGAAGACGAGATAGAGAGAGCGCGAGTATTATAATATCACCGGTGGGATACGGTAAAGGCGAATGACCTTTAGTCGGATGAAATTCATGGCCGTGACCTGCAACAGTGAGTGTATAAGGTATCCTTTCTAAGCACGCGGTGCCTTTTTGTATTTCTCTGAGCCCCGGGATGTGTTTTGGTGCTGTCATCATAGAGTACGCGCAACTTTAATTGTGTGTGTTCGTGACCTACGTTAAGATGGAAAGAAACGGTGTCAGGTTTATACATGTAATTCAGTTGAAACAAGGTTACTAAACAGCTGCGTGGTGATTTAGTCGAAAAAGGCATAATGGAAGCAGGAGCATAATGGTTAGTAAGACGGACTCTTCACATATAAGTTACGGGATAGAATCATATCATTCGATCACCCAGGTTCCATCACATTGATGTTAAATCTCATTAAATATTTTTATCTGTATCTTTAGGTTATATTATTTGTTACTTGGGTTCTCTAAATTTTTCGTACGTAAATATTCATGCCTGCAAAGAAGCTTTATACATGTGTATATGTAAATACCAAGGTACCAATTTCATTCCACACTGGTCTGTAACTAACTAAAACGGCTACATGTCTGCGGCATAATGCCACAGTGCCAGACATAAATATAAACTCCCAAACTGCTGAAATCGTAACGATATGACCAAAATATTTAAATCTCTCTCTCTCTCTCTCTCTCTGTCTCTGTCTCTGTCTCTGTCTCTCTCTCTCTCTCTCTCTCTCGTGTGTGTACATGGACTACTTATTATAAGGTCTGAGCTATTATTTTGAGCCCTCTCAATCAAGCATGCGACCCGCCAAGCTGTATCATGTGTCCCAAAGAATGATTAGCGTTACAAGGCATCATGAAAGAAAACAAAGGTGGCATGGTATGGCACTTGAGTCTTATAAAAAAAATGATCTCATGTGGCCCTCAGGGTAGTTTGAGACCCTTGATTTTGAGCCTTTCTATTTAATCCCTGATGATGGAAGCATGCAATGAATGTCTATGACGTATTCTCGTCGTCCCCGACAATATCAAACTCGACGAAAACGGCAGCAACAAAATAACGTAAACAACAAGAAGAATACTAACAATAGTTACATTTATATCTCTTAATAATAGTTACATTTATATCTCTTAATAATAGTTACATTTATATCTCTTAACAATAGTTACATTTATATCTCTTAACAATAGTTACATTTATATCTCTTAACAATAGTTACATTTATATCTCTTAACAATAGTTAAATTTATATCTCTTAACAATAGTTACATTTATATCTCTTTAGGAAATATCAACATCATACATAAAACACTAAAATATACATTACAGACTTACTAAATGAATAATATACCAACTATACAAGCAAATACTGATATTATAACATTAATATATATATATATATATATATATATATATATATATATATATATATATATATATATATATATATATATATATCACACTACGTAGTATTATGAGCCAAAAAATAAACAACATGCAAATAAAAACCAAGCTAATCCACCAAGGATGACCAAAGCTAGACTTGTTGCTGCTCCTGCATCAATGTAAAGTAATTATGCTGATTAATGAATTATATATACTGATAACGAGTTGTGACAAAAGGTCATACTTCTGTTTTCGTACATTAGTTAAAAAGTAAAAAAAACGTCCAAATCTAAATTTATAATACTAGTTTCCAATGCTAATTAATTATTGTACCTACCTTTCTTCTCTCGTATTAAATAATCCATGGACTATTGCAAATTTCTATGCATTCTAGTTTGGATTTCCTACATTTATTCCCAACATCCATGCGTATAATTATACCCTCTGGCCATGTGACCTGCTGATGGTAAACACCGCTGTTTTCGTTCTCAAAAGGGTAACTTGACTGTGCATGCCGATGCTCAGTAGTGAATAAAGTATTGATAACCCGTCCGAGGTCAGTGACTGTCCTTGGAATTGTTTGCCCTACGAATTATAGGGTCCTCGACTTCGGTGGTTAGAACTACATTCGCTATGAACTCCAAATGGATACAACATTAGTCACTACACTAGTTTTAGCGTGATACTGTCTTTAAATTCCGCTACACTGTCCTTGTACGTATTGTATATGATCGTAATAAAAGTACATTGGATCAATAAACCGATTTAACAAGCCATCCTAGATATATGGCCGCGTAACCATTTTAAACAGGATTTAGGTGTATTTTACGAAAATACGGGCTTCAAAGGAAGCCGGTACAATGAAGCCTTGTACCAAAATTTAGGTTGAACACACACACACACACAAACACTAATACAAATTTGGCCTTCGTTAAGAGAGCAATATTCAACTATACTTTTTTTCCTCGTGATTCAAGTACATTCGAAGATGAGAGAGCGCGTGAGCAGTACAATGTGAACGGTGGGATACGGTTAAGGTGAATGACCTTAAAGTTCATGATATTTCTGGCCATGACCTACATCAGTGAGAATATTTACTGGACATCCATTATTAACACGCAGTGACGTTGTGTTTCTTTGGGCTCCGGGATGTGTATTGGTGCTGCTTTCATAGCATGCAAGCAGCTTTAATTTTGTAGGGTGTGGTTCATTTCTTTTTATGATGAGAAGCTACAAATGCAGACTCACAATTCACCTGACACAAGGTTATTAAACAGCTGCGCGGCGATCATGTCCGAACAGCATTTCGCTCCATAAGCTCCAAGACATATCAGATCAACGGCAATCCGCACGGGTGCATCATTTTCGATTATAATGCAATGTGTCGGAAAGAATAATACATGCAGTGCAACCATTCAGAGTGCGCTTAACTTTATCAGTTTATTTATACTTTATGCAATTGATACTCGTAGCGTCAGTTAGAGTGACAACTGTGATGTTATTAAACATGAAAAAGGACGCGTAGGATCATTACTTCATGCATACCCTTTTGGTTTAATTGGGAGGGATATTATTGGTTATTTTGTTGTATTACTTCGTTTCTTTCTATCTTATAATCATTTATTCTTATTGCGATTTGTTGTTCAAATGCAAGGGCCACATTAATAAATACTTTTTAAAAAAAACTGGTTACGTTTTCGCAAAATCGCATATGATATTGTATGAAATATGAAACTAGTCATAGTAATATTCACATTTGTATTACCTGATAATAATAATAATAATGATAATAATAATAACAATAATAATAACAATACTACTACTACTACTACTACTACTACTACTAATAATAATAATAATAATAGCAATACTACTACTACTACTACTACTACTACTACTACTACTAATAATAATAATAATAATAACAGAGTAGGAATGAATATGAAAGAGTTCACAATACGCTTCTCTAACAAGATATGTATTATATTACATAATGATAATTTAAGTCATTACTAAAGGTCAATATTTTTATTGTGCTTTCTTATGAAAGCTTTTTAATATTCTATCAGGTTAGAGGGTTTCTGGACGGTTTTCACGAAGGTAAAGTCAGTTCTGATTTCATTAGCTAACAGCATTATATAACAATGTCAGAATTTCAACATTCTACAATCAGCGTTTAAATAATATAAATGTGCCAGAAGGTTTAACGTGTTGATAGAAAAGCGACAATCCCAGTAGATAGTGACCAGCTAAGGTTCATTTTCCACTTCAAAGCATTTCTGGCGGAAATGTTGAGATTTCCTTTGCAAATGCAAATAATATTGAAAAATGTCATGCTTCTTTCTACTTTGTTGTTGTTGTTGTTGTTGTTGTAGGGTTTAACGCCAATTTTCAGAACACGATAGGCTATACATGGCGGCTAGTATTAATGGTGGAGGAAAACCCCCGGAAAGAGAAACCGACCAACGAGAAACTACTGGCAAGCTTTCTCACATACCCACATTGGCCGAATCTGAGACTCGAACCCACGCAGACAGAAGTGAGATGGCAGTGATCCGTAACGGAGAGCGCTTTAGAGGACTCGGTCACTCAGGGACCCCATGCTTCTTTGTATTTTTTTTAGTACGTAGTGCAAGTCTCTCATCAACTCCGTGTCGGTCTTCCTGCGGGCCCGGGGATGAGGTGTAGGCCTCCTAGCATTTCCTAAAAGGCGATTGGTCATGAGCATGCCGAGCTAGTCACTTACAAAGTACTGGATCGAATCCTATCAGCGGTTAAACCTGGCTCCGCCACCGTGGTGTGTACCTTTATGGCATTATGCCACTCCCCGCCCAAATAAAACTCTCCAACTCTTATTTATTTCACGTGCTTAATAAATTTTATAAAATATTTGTTCTTCCTCGCATTCTTTATAGATTATTTATTACTGAAGCTCTCTAAAGTTTGCCTATGTCAATATGCGTGTCTGCATAGAAGCCATACTAACTTGTAGACAAAACTACCTTCGTATCAATTTCAGTCTGCACCGGTCTGTAACGGTAACAGAAACGGTTTAAACAATATTTATTTCAGTGGTAGTGTAAATAAGATGTTTTACTGGACGCATATGAAACTAAACAAATAAAAAATGTCTCTGGTGATACTGTGGTATAACTGTTTTCCATCCATGCAATTAATCCAGATTAAATATTGCTCTTCTTCTTTCGACGCTTACATTGCTAAATATTTGAAGGAAACACTTTGTAGAATATCATGTTTTGTCTGCTTGTTAGGTACACAAGATAAATCTCATAATTGACACTTGAACGGAACAATAGATCAGTAAAACGATTTCATTTTCATTGGTGCAAACGTGAATGAGAATTTCCTATAGCACTTTGTCCTGAACCTATGTTTCCGTTGACTTTGAAATGTTGTTTTACACGTATTACTTTAAATGGAAGATATTGTTTTGGAAACTTCCATAGGGCATATGTTAATTAAAAGTACATGAATTATTACTCTTATTACCCTGGAAAGATGGCCACCATCGCTTGACTGCTTGAAAGTTGGCTCTTCCGATTTTGTACTATCTGTGCTTGTTTTCTGTCATCGTCTACATTGTTGTGTTTCATCATGCATTGGCTGTTCCGATCGTGTGTGTTGGTTCATCTCCTTGTGTTGGAAGCGAGAGCAATTGGATTTTTTCTCAGCTGTTTTGTCCCGCTGTTGAGACGTAATTTTTTTTTGAATAAACCGCCGTCACGTGACCGCTTACACTACGACGAATCTTCATTATCTCGATTAAATGACCACACCTTGGTTCTAGATACTACATTGTGCTCAAGACTGAACAAACTGGGAATTCATTCATCATTTCTTAAATGTAAACGGAAGCGAAAAAAGAAACGTTCTTTCAAAGCCGGCCGGCGTAGAACAGGAAGAAGGATTCCAGTTATCTCCCTTTCGCCCGTAACGAATAAACAACTTAAAAATTCTGCCGTTAATTTCAATAAACTGGTTCAAATTCCTCTTAAATCGTCAACCGTTGTGTCAACTGTCCCAGGGATACCACTACGTATTGCATCATTCAACGCTCAATCAGTAGGATCACCGGAAAAGCGCACAGAAATTGTTAATTTATTAATGAACAGAATATTGACGTCTTCTTCCTGACAGAAACTTGGTTAAATTACGTAGATGATGAATGTAAGTGTGCGGATTTAACACCCATCGATTACTCCATCAAGTCGTTCCCATGCAACTCTCGCGGAGGTGGAATTGCTGTAATGACAAAGAATTCCATGATCAAATGCCTCAGGTACAACACAACCTTCAACTTCTGCCACACATCGTTTGAACTAATCCAAACAACGCTCACACTGGAACAAAGGTCAGTCCATTTTTTCTGTCTCTACCGTCCTCCTCCTAGAAGAAAAAACAAGCTGACTGAATCTCTCTTTTTGGAGCAGTTTCCAAATCTTCTAGAGTATGGAAATTCGATCGGTGGGAACCTAATTATTCTTGGAGATTTCAACTTTCACCATGACTGTCCTGGTAAACCAAACACGTCAAAACGCCTAGATTCCATTCATGTCTTCAATCTTAAACAGTCAGTTAACCAACCTACCCATAAACTTGGTCACATTTTAGACTGGTTTCTTTATAGACCTGACGATAATATTCTGCAATCAACTCTTGTATCCCACGAACTTGCATCGGATCACCTCTGCATTGTATGCCATCTCGACGTATCAGTCCCTAACCCTCCACCTCTATTTGCTACTAAGAGAAACCTCCGTATGATAAAAAGAACCAACTTCATGCATGACATCCAAGAAAACCTAACAACTTTCTTACATCCAACAGTTGAACAATTTGATAGCTGCCTGCGTTCATTGCTTGAAAAACATGCCCCAGCCACCAAATGCAGAATATCAATAAAAAGTGTTCTCCTTGGTATAGCAGTATTAGGGACCAGCTTCGCACTGCTAAAAGACATCTCCAAAAAGCAGAGAGGCTTTGGCTTTCCACCAGACTCATTATTCATAAACAAATCTACGAAACCGCTAAGAAGAACGTCACAAACATAGTCCATTTAGCCAAATCATCCCACTACAGATTAGGCGCTATACAAAGTCCTCATTATTATTATTATTATTATTATTATTATTATTATTATTATTATTATTATTATTATATATATATATATTTCGTTCGATACGGAAACTCAATTCCAGGTTCTGAGGGTTGTTATCGTAACTGCCTAACCTTACGTAAGAAGTGCGAGTTCTACGATAGTGAAAATCCGGCATTTCATCAGCGCATTCGTTGGCGCCTTTTTGTAGTCATCAAACTTATAATGTAGCAGCGCAATACTGTTTATAGACTGAGTATACTGAGTATACCGACTGCATGAAAAGGAGATAGAGGGGACAATACATGAAGAAGCAACAAACTTGATTCCAGCTTTCTTCTGCAAACGACCTCTGCCTTTTTCTTGTAATCTTTAGACTTTGTGCAGGAATGAAACATTTTGTTTGGAGATCGAACCTATTTCGACTTCATTATTATCATTCTCAATAATATCGTCGTCATCATTAGTAATAAAAGATAGGATAAAACGACAACAATGACATCCTCATAAACGATAGCAATAACAACAAAACAACAGTAGCATTAATAACAATAATACCGTTTCGTATTTTTTGTATTATTATTAGTTTTGAGAAACATGTAATACAGTAAGTAATACATTAAACAAATCTAAAAGCATATGAATAGTATCATAATGGGAGTTTGGAATCTCTGTTACCTATCACTGATCTCGCCATTATTAGATTCCCCATGATCTTTCACCAGTTGCGGTTTTCTGTCCACACCTGCATCAGTGATTCTATCACACCTGAGATTTCGTGACACCGCGTCACGAGTTAAGGGGTTTGATCGGTAAATGCAGTTTTCCGAAACTCATTGTAATAATATTTCAGTTTGAAGGTTTCATTTGGTCTCCGCTCGCGAAAGCTTCGCTGCAATAATGATATCGGCTCCGTTTGGCAAACAAGAATCTTATTCATACTCCATTTCTTCCCGTATTTCATGTACCATATCATGAGTCATCCGTTTGCCTCCTTTTTCATGCGGCTTATAATTACCAACAACTACTTGAGAAAGCACCATGAACTTTTGGAGGATTTTATAAGTCGTCCACAGTCACGTAAATGGCCACCATTCGGTAACATGAGCTCTCCATGCAAACAATCTTGTCAGAAAATATCGCATCAACGCATCTATATTCTGCGTCCTGACATTCGCGTGCGTTTAGGTGCACATCCATCACAAACTGCTTACCCTAGTCTAGATGCTCAGGACAAAATAAATAGAGCGTGTAAAACTTAGCAACGTCTTTCTGGGAAATTGTTGTTTTCTTAAGTTATATTGTGTGATCGACCTTTGTCCGTAACTGAGGGTAGATGTTTGGGTCTACTTCATTAATATCATGTTTTAAAAGCATATTTACTTGGATTCAGGACATTAGTTTTCCCCTCAAAAATGCCTGCTCAACCTGATATGTGTCGTGTTCTTTATTAAAGTAAGAGACCTGACCTTAATGGCGGACGATTACAATTAGAGAAAATAGAAGATAATACAGGGATAAATGTAGGTGAATGAAATACAACTGCAGAGAGATGAAAGGGGGATGGAAAATGTATGATACTTGTTTGCCAATTAACCATTTTAACTAAAGTTATTTTCCTCTCCTCATATACAGACTTTTTATTATATAGCATTCTGTTAGGATTTCCGATCTTTAACTCAAATATTCTGAACATATACTTCTCTCGTATGCTCTGCGATTACATGATAGTAAACTTACTGGTGCATGAATACTCACTAATTACTATTCCAGGTTCGTTAGACTTATTTACACTACTTTGCTAAGTATAGCTTCACCCAGCACATTGTCGATATGCGCTCAAAATATATACATTAGTCACGATACACTGGGTTTGTAATTATATGTATTTGTATTCCATCCACATCACTGTACTTTTATATGTGGTTTATTATCTAAATAACAGTTTGACAGAGCAACAGCACATTAAATAACTCAGGCTTCAGAAATTACCAAGCACTGGACATTGCAAGTAAGATCGGGCTTCACAGAAAGAATGTATGTTAAAATGTTGGTCCATTTTAAACTAAAATTGTGACCTTTGTTACAATAGATAGCTATATTCAACTATTGACACTGTGTTATTGATTCTTGTACGTTGGTGTAATGCCGCGTTGCGTAGTACCTTACGTTAGATGATGACAACACTAATGTGAAGTGCCAAATTTTCGGTCGAATCTATTAAATAACTATTAGTTCTAGCCAGCAGCCATTTGTTAGATTTATGAGACACATTCTGCACAAAGAGATACTGGTATTATAGAATGTGACCGGTTCACCACTTAACTATGTTTGTTTAGAGCAGTACTGACCGCCGTGACACGAAGATGTCAGGGTTTGATTTGAAACAGGCATAGTTGTTATTTAAAACCAAAGCGTGGCATCTTGACACGCTGATGTAAGCGACTTTAAAGGAAAGTACGAGAAAATATATTTGTTCTGATTGGTCACTGTTGAATAAGGGGCGTGTTCTACACGAGAAATCTTTAGGATATAATATCTTACTAGAGGAATTATAATTCAGTCTTCTAAGGGCTTTGAAAGAATGCCGGGGTAGTATTATTTTGAAAAAGAGGCTCCTGATGTGATTTGAGTGCAATCCATTCGTTAAGGAAGCGTGATCGGAAAAAACGCCACAATCCAACGGTTAAGAGACGCACCAAAAACACGAGGAAGAGAGAAATTAGCTTTTTATTTGGAGAGACGTGCAGTACGGAGTTAGAGGACGTACAAGACGGGAAAAGAATATTGTGAAGTAGAAGTTGCGAGGGGCATTCATCGATACAGAGGACAAGTCTGAGTTCGAGCGGAACATCCACCAGTGAAAAGTATCTCGAGAGACAGGAACCTCTGGGTCAACATTTGAGTGAGCAGAGAACGCAGCTCGACAACAGGTCATGAAAATTGAACAACGCGGATGAATTTGATTGAACTCTCGATTCTCTGATGAAGTTAACTATCAGTAATAGAACGGCTAAATTTGTTTAATTCTATATTCAATCTATTTATAATTCGCTGAAAGTTAATTCTAAAACCACGTGTATTTCGCATGAAAGGAAATTGCACTGTGTATGTATTTGATTAAATTGTTTATTTATCTTTACGGGGACTCGTAGTTTTTCGTTCAATATACATGTATTAGCTCAGTTTACCATATACATTCTATACTCGAACGGGGCAATTATACCGTGGGCGGTCAGATAGCGAGTATCAGAGGGGAGTGGGTTAGAGTGTTGTTATTATATGTTGTGCAATACCCTTTGACAAAGTGGGACGTATCGCTTACTCTTTGACAAGTGGGGTTTATACAATATTATACAAATAACGCTCATGACCCGCGAGACTCTGACAACTAACAAGAACGACGTTAGAGTCGTAATGTTAATGGTAACATTATATGATTCATTCGAGTACATCAGGCGTCTCCAACTCAAACTAGCCTGATGACCGCATGAGGGAAATTTCGATGATTGAAGGGGCGCGAAACCTTTGTTATCTCTTGTATCGCAGATCATTTTGCGGGCCACATGATACGGCTTGGCGGGTCGCGTGTTTGAGACCTATGGTGTACATTGTAGCACATTTCGCTAATGTTGGTGACAATGATGATGATGATGATGATGATGATGATGATTATTAACGATAGTAGAAGTTGTGTTAATAATAGTAGCAGTACAAGTCGAAAGCCGGATTTGGTAAAGGTTAGTGACCTTACGTTGATGGCATTTCCGGGCATGGACTTGAATTAACATGACTATGTATTCGACCGTCTTCGGCTATTATCGAACAATAATTTGTGCATAATACAAATGTTAGACTACTATTTTAAAACCTCTACCTCGGTGAACAACAGGTGCAAGGTCCTTGTGGTCCAGCTCAATGCATTTAATTATTGGCAATTGCAATGGAAGAAAGATCCAACAAAAGAGTCATGTGTTAGTAGCTCTCATAGCAAGTGGTATAATGGCAGATAACATACACGCTTCAAGCAACAGTAAGCGGGAATTTTATAACACATCCAAAGCGTGAAAACTTACTCGTACACGTTGACTCCTTAACGATTAAGGAGAAAACGGTACAGATCCACATGTTATTAAACGGAAATACATACAGAAAATATGGAATAAAGATTCGCACCTCCAAGATGGCAATATACAGTAGATTTCGTGAAGTGCAAACAGAACACACTGTGGACTTCTAACATTGAAATAAACTACTGACATCCTTTTATATGTATGGATTCGTAGTGAAAGCAACGTAAAAAGAAATGCATTTTCAGTAGAAAATGCCACAGGTGTGGCAACACATGTCATAAAGAACTCATTATTCATATTAGATGATAAGAGAAACGAAACAGGATCAAAACATTAAGGAGATGATAGGGGACATACGCGAGGGTGAACAAAAGCAATACACCTTACCTCAACCCTCCTAAAGGAATCAGAGGCCGAACCATCTAGTGCGTGAAAAGAAAAACGCATAGTCTCATAAGAGTAAAATATGCATCCACGTCCAAAATAACCCCGCAAAAGAAGACCCAATGAAGATACAGCCCCATCCACGTCCAAAAGAACCCCCTAAAGAAAACCCAATGAAGATACAGCAACAGGCAGGAACTGGAATAAAAAGAAAAGAAATATAGACGAAAAAGAGATTACAAGGTGTAACGAACTGGGAAATAACGGAGCAAAACAGAAAACGTTGGTAGGAGAAAAGCATGGAAAGATTGTGCAGAAGAGGAAAAGGAAGAAAAAGAGAAGCAAGGAAAACATTAGAAATCAAATAAAAATCCAGAGTAACGCAAAATATTCAACTGAGAGGAAAAACGCAAGACGAAAACATATATATATATATATATATATATATATATATATATATATATATATATATATATATATATATATATATATATATATATATATATATACATATATATATATATATATATATATATATATATATATATATATATATATATATATATATATATACATATATATACGTATATATATATATATATATATATATATATATATATATATATATATATATATATATATATATATATATATATATATATATATATATATATAAGTTATGTTAAATTTTCCTCTATCGTGTTTCATTGAGAATAACTAAGCTAGAAATTACGTGGTAATTGAATTGGATGCATTAAAGGAATTACATCAAGTTCCTATAATGTTTACTATGGTTGAATGTGCACAGATTACTCCGGCATGCAAAGGTGTGCCCTAAGAACCATATTATCAGTTAGTGTCCGTTTTATTTACGATATGACGAAACCTGGCATAACGAGAGAAGACAGGATTTTCTATCCGAATAATAAGTATCCACGAAACATGCCTATTTATATATTTTAAAAATGAAATAGTTACACACAACACGACACAACAAAACACAAGAAGATTACGCAAGACCTCAACGCAGCTGGGACGTAGGAATGATCCAATTGCTGTTGAGACCAGTAAGAAGTATCGCGTGATACGTCAAAGGGACAAAAATGAGCCCCATCTTATTACCAATGTTGAATCTACAGAGACCGATAAACAGTACATTATGCAGTCATTCTAGACTTTTTTATTCCGAACTCTCAAACCTGATTTTATGAAGAAATCTGTCACATCTGTGCAAAGGGAACTTCTAATTTCATTTTGTAATAACTATTTAACTATTATTGTCAAAAAAGTCATCCTTCAAGTGTCTTGTATCTTTTTATTTGTGTTTATAAAATTTATTAAATTGTTATATCTTTTATGATTTCGTTTTTCTTTATCATCTTCTCGATCCGTTCAATAACACGGTGGTTCATCATCGTTTAGATCACGATATCCACCACCACCACCACCTCCACCAGACAACAAACAGAAAAGAAACAAGTCACAGACTAATAAACACTTTACAAATTGAGAAACGCACATATTTGTTTTACAAACTATACAAACAAATATGCAGCAACACATGTAATATGCCTTCCTGCATGACTCCTACACTTACATGATACTCTCAACTGGATTGTCCCCGGCCCTCACATGTTAATGTCTGTACGGATATGTGAAACTAGTAAGCATATAACTTACAAGAATGACAGCATGACATAGGGCAAGGCAATGAACGAAAGACACAAAAAAACAACAAAATATCAAACTTTGGGAGGAATAACATACTAGTACATACAGCCTTTGAAATTATGGTCTATATGCTGGAACGGGGTTGCAAGATATCCACCAATTACGCTACCTATGGAAAGCTTTGACCAGAACAATTTTCCTGAACGTCTTGAAAGCCTGCTTTCATTTCATTAGTGTACAGCTTTCAATAACCAACAGTAACAAAACAGTTACATTCTAAATATGTCTGTCAAAAACGTATAATGGCTGAAATTGTGGGTTATTTACAACCGTCAGTAGGTCAAAGTTATCACTAGCTCAGGAGTTTTCACAGCCAAAAAAGGTATGATGTTAGTGTACGCACTATATATTTTGACCTCACTGGAGAGTCAATGACCAAAAACGGTCATTCACACATCAAATTGTTTGTGGAGCAAATTGCACAATTTGCTCGCTTGTTTGATTGTGGATTTCACCGTGTGTGTGTGTGTGTGTGTGTGTGTGTGTGTGTGTGTGTGTGTGTGATATAGATATTTTAACGTAGCAAAATTGCTATGTCTGCAGACAACGGTCATTCACACATCAAATTGTTTGTGGAGCAAATTGCACAATTTGCTCGCTTGTTTGATTGTGGATTTCACCGTGTGTGTGTGTGTGTGTGTGTGTGTGTGTGTGTGTGTGTGTGTGATATAGATATTTTAACGTAGCAAAATTGCTATGTCTGCAGACGTGTAGCATGATGTCCCCACCCAGCCACATTATCCTGACACTAATCTTTTAAAACTTGTAAACGTACGCTCTACCCACAGGTCTGCTACCAGACACAAACATTGCATCTAATTTGCATCAATGTATAGCCTAGCGGGTTATGTGAACGTAAGGAACACTGAAGACTGGGTGATTCTTTAGAGTTGGTTTCAAGGTCTCAATTGAAAAACTTTTAATACTGAGCGCCCAGAGAGGCAGCTGTTAGTACCATTTTTGTAAGTCTTTGGTATGACTCGGCCGGGGATCGAACCCACGACCTCCCGCATCCCAGGCGGATGCTCTAACCACTAGGCCACTGGAGAGGTTTGGAGATAACTGGAGAGTTGTGCAGAATATTACATGGAAGAAGGTATGATACTTTTGTAACCTGGCAATAGGTATACGTTTACAGAAATAAAACTTGTAAACGTACGCTCTACCCACAGGTCTGCTACCAGACACAAACATTGCATCTAATTTGCATCAATGTATAGCCTAGCGGGTTATGTGAACGTAAGGAACACTGAAGACTGGGTGATTCTTTAGAGTTGGTTTCAAGGTCTCAAACACAGCCAAACGATCTTCAGACGAACAAAATTGAAAACCAGTTTTTGTTTGGTGTAATAGGAACGAAGGACAAATGTCACACTAGTACTAAAGCGTTGGTAATTTTCAGAAAGTCCTAAAAAGGATACAGTTAATATTACATGTCAAATATCTCGCGATTATATGTATGGCCAAAATTCATTGATAATATCTTGTTTAATATACGATTTACTGAAAGTTCTTGACGCAACCCTGTTTAACAGTGCATGGGCTTGTACGTATGGGCGGCCACAATTAATTCCTACTGGTATCTGCACACAAACAAATGCACATGTATCAAATCAATTCCGCATTGGTCTGCAATTGGCATCGTCTTAACCAACTGAAAGTGCTTCCAATAAAGACTAAGATTGGAGAAATACAAACTTATCAAGAAATGGCACGAGCGAAATAGTATGTAACCAGATAGATGTTTTGTTTTTTTAGTTTTCTAGGGTTTAACGCCATTTTTCAGCACACGAGAGGCTATACATGGCGGCCAGTATTATTGTTGGAGGAAGAGCCCGGGAAATCCCCCGGAAAGAACCACCGACCCACGAGAAGCTACTGGCAAGCTTTCTCACGTAACTACATTAGCCGAATGTTGGATTCGAACCCACGCAGACAGAGGTGAGACGGCAATGATCCATAACGAAAAGCGCTTTAGACCACTCGGCCACTCGAGGCCCCTCCGGTTAGAGGTAAGCATGTGTCTAATAAAACAGATGCATTACTCTGTTTGTCATCGATATAATCAATGAAAATGAAATATTGCTTTATCTATTTCCACGTTAATAACTGATATAAAATTGGACGATTAGCTCGGTTTAATGCTCTCGTTTGATTCCACACTGCACAATCCAATACTCAGGATAGCCCGGTTAGCAAGTGACAGATACTTGTATGCTACTTTTATGGAAATGACACGTATGCCACTTATCTGGAAGTCCATGCATATTTCTTCTAGGACACATACAGGTGTCACTTCCATGAAAATACACAAGTGCTACTTCTATAACAGGTACATATACGGTATGCCACTTCCATGGAAAGTACACGTATGCCACTTATATGAAGAGTACACGTACAAAACTTCTACGTAAAGTACCATGAAACGTACACGTAGGACACACGTGTCACTTCTATGAAAAGAACAAGCGTGGCTCTTCTACAAAATGTACACGTATATCACTTCCAACTTCTCGTACGTTCTGCCTTTGATTATTTGAAACGCGAATACACCCATCAACATTTCATGACTTTTTAGAAACGTATAAGTGTTTACTATGAATGTTAGTAATATCCTTAATCTTCAATGAATCGCGAGCGGTCACTTGTTATTATTAAACGTGACAATCACTCCAGCCTGGTGTACCTGCCCACCTTCAAGTTGATGGCGTACGTTGTAAAGTATATATCATCCCATGGATAAATAACTATAATATGTCTGAAAATTATCTTTTGCTGCCGTATAGCAGCAGAGGAGGCGAACAGACCAAACTTTTCAGGCAAAATATTTCGTAAACTGAGGTTTCTCAATAGGCCTCAATTTAGTAAACTGAGGCTTCCTTGAAAAATACTTAATTAATTTTTTTAATAATTAAGCAAAATAATATAAAAAAAAATAAAAAAAAAATAATTTTACAATTTAGTTGGCGTTCACCTCCTCTGCTGCTATGCGCTAACTAAATATTTGATCAAGTCCGACACGATATCTTGTCCGAGGGTCTGATAAATTTATCGTCACAAATCCGTGTGGGATTGTCTGAGCGCGGCTAAAGAAATTTTTAAATTGATTATGATCCATATCGCCACCGCACCAAGTTTGCCAAATATTTCTAAGAGTATGAGTATCAACTCCGTTAAATACACACAGCATATTGCAGTTATCTCTGATCACTTTTGGTATTTGAGTGTAACGTTGAGTGATATATATCACGTCGGTGTTTTTATGTCTGCCTCTGGAAAATATTCTAGCAGGTATTTTTTGATTATCTAACATGATATCATCATATACGACTAAATTGTTAATACTTCCGTCGATGGAGTCAATGCTAGGTGCCTCTTCGATATCGGTTATAAACTCAATGATATCATCGCCGTTAATTTCTCGAGCGGCTTCGTTAAAATCCTTTAACACTTCATAACATCGCTGATCATCTACACTCGGAGCAATCATATACAACTTATCCCACGCCATCCATCTCGTTATCAAATTAAGTAGCAATTGTGTTTTACCACTTCCAGATGGTCCGATGATAATCGCGCGAATAGAATTTGGTAACATTGCATGGTGTTTAATAGGTTCCCGTCGTCTCGTAGCTGAATAATCAATTACATTCATGTCGTTATATATAAATTATGGATCTATATTGTGTGAAATGTAGGACGCGTACTGGCACAAATGACTTGACGACGATTACAACGAAAAATAATCGATCAGCGCTTTCTGGTAAGTGCGTACAATGTAGTACAAAGAAATTTAGATTTACTTCAACGAAACCTTTAAAAAAAAAGAGGAGGTGATATTGCAGCCAAGTTAGCAAAACTCCCAGGAACACCGTGGGCAAAGTATCCAGGAGAAAAGCACCTTCCAGGATATAGCTACTGTGGACCGGGAACACGATTAGATATCAGACTTGATGATCAAAATCTGCCCCGACCCGGCGAGTATCCAATAAACGCTATTGATAAGGCGTGTCATGTTCATGATGTTGCTTATAAAAGCAGTAATCTTCAACACTGACATCTTGCGGATGTGAAATTAATTCATGCGTTAAATGCTATTCCTGATAAATCCTTCAAAGAAAAATTGGCTTCGTGGTTGGTAAAATCTGCTATGAAGGGTAAATTGATGTTAGGTGCTGGTAATTAAAAATATGGAATCTATTTACTATTCTCCGAGAGGATACTGGAGAGGTTACGCAGCAATAAGTAAACTCGCTAGCGCTGCGGCGGTGAAAAAAACTGCGGCGGTGAAAAAAACTACAGCGGCAAACTGGTTATCCAAACAGGCAATATGGCAAATTTATCTACCACCGCCTAAACGAATTAACTTCTCGCATTTTGATGTGACCGTTCCTAATGAAGTTCATCAAGCTGATATACTATTTCTGCCGCATGACAACGGTTACAAATACGCGTTAACGTTAGTTGATATTGCGAGTCGATACAAACAAGCAGAACCGCTAAGGACAAAATCATCTACTGAAGTAGCTTCTGCATTTGAAAAAAATTATCGACGAGGTCCTCTGCGCTGGCCAAATCTGTTACAAGTTGATCCTGGCAAGGAATTTCAAGGCGCTGTTTTAACAACGATGAAACATCATAATGTCGCCATCAGACGAGGGCATACTGCGTTACATCGCGATCAGGCAATTGTTGAACGGTTTAATCGGACACTTGCTGAGCGGTTATTTGGATATCAATACGCGAAAGAATTCATCCAGGATAAACGATCCCGTGAATGGGTCAAGAGATTACCAGGTGTAGTTGCCGCAATCAATAATGAGATTACTAGAACAATTAACATGAAACCTGTTAACGCTATTAAAAAGAAGTATATACCCGTACAACCACAAAAAGATTTCAAAGAACTAATTCTTAGTAGTAATGTCATTGTAAGGTACTTATACGAACCAGGAGAGCTTGAGGGTGGTAAAAAAAGAGCTACTGATCCTATTTGGAGCGTCACTACGCATAAAATATCCGGCATAACACGATCAACTGGTAGACCAGCAATCTATAAACTGGATTCAACTGCTCCTCAGCGAGGATTTACTCGACAACAGTTACAAGTGATTCCCGAGGATACTCAATTACCACCGCGTGGTCTTAACTAGCACCGTTGCGTCTGTTGCACTCAAGACAAGTCAACCTCACATTGTTTCTGACATGACCGAGATTGTTATTTTTTCTGTCTACGGTAAATTGGCGAGGATCTTTATCCGAATACTGCCAACGCATTATACAATTGCAACTCGCGCAGTGATTATTCTGTTGTTGCTTCAGCGTAATTATTAATTCAGCATCAATGTCAATTCTCGTTTATTTTTTTTATCCTGTTGTTTATAACCAGAGAGTTTTTTTCTGATTATATCATCGGCGCTGACAATATCGTCACTGGCATCATCGAAAACAATTCTTCGAAGTTGGTTTATTCGCCGTACTCTGGACACTGCGAGATAAACTAAATTTGACCACTCAATGTGATTATCTACTATCCAAACAATTGTGTCTGTGATATTTAATCCCTGTGAAGAGTGTATTGTTGCTGCATAACCTAACGTCCATGGGGATTTATCAGCGCGTAATGCATCTTCGACGACGCTGATATCAACCAGCACAATATCATTTAATACTAAATTCTGTTTTTGTTGTTGTCCAGGAATGTCAACGTCGATATTCTGCTTTCGTGTATCTTTTGGCCTATAACACAACGGTACTGGAAGTGTTGCAAATTTACATTTATGCAATTCAAATAACTTCATCTGAAATGCGTCTCTGACTATTTTTCTACTTGCAAATATCAAATCATCTGGCTTCCATGTTTCCCAAAAATCATTCATGGGAGTTTCTGAAATTATTTCACGTGCTATTTCACATTGGATTTTATCCGGTTGTAATCTAATTAGCGCTTTGAATTCTCGTAATTGTTCATCAAGTGATCTATGGTCGGTATTAATTTCTTCATAATAGTCTACATGATTCTTCAACCACTCATGTGGAGATCCACTAACAAATGGCTGTGGTTGGCCGTGATCCCCGCACATGACGATTTTTGTAGTTTTCAATAACAACCATTCAAGAAATATCTGTAATACTGTCAACGATACCGTGCATATTTCATCCCAGATTATGATTTCAGGAATGAATTTATCGCCCATTCGATCAGGAGTCCATGTATCGCCTTTCCATCGAAAGAAGCTGTGATAAGTACAGGCTTTTACTCCCCGCGCTATCATCTCTCTGGCGAGTCTAGGAGTTGGTGTTAACACAATCATGGTTGACCGACGAAATAATTCGATTGCACGAGTTGTCTTTCCTGACCCACCACAACCGTTTAAATAAACTGTCTTGTATCTACATATCGGATCAGATACCGGTGGTGCATTAGAAAATTCTGATTGAATTTCAGCGGGGTTACAACAAAGATATTTATCGTCGTTGGCAACGTCTGCGGATTTACAATACTCATGTAGTTTTTCCTTTTTAAATCGCCAACGTCCCCACGCTTCTTCGGGATCTGTGAATGCCGCTACATCTGATTTGTATTTGTTATGGATATACATCGAATCAGTAGCTACTCTAACCGCGGTATCTGGAAATCTGTTTATCATCGAAAATAGATTAATAATAGAATAACCGAGCATAGAACTTCTCAATTGTGTATACTGGGGACTATATCCATCACAGTAGGTAACAACCGTACCCAATTTCTCACCATTGGATAGAAAAGCATCCCTACGGGATACAAGTTTTCCCTGTTTCGTTAAATCCGCTATGATAAAATCGTATTCAGCGACATCTATGATCAACCTCGAAGAGTATTTTGTATTGTCAAATCTTCCACCTTGAGTGAATTTACCGATTATTTTTCGTCCGAAACCTTTGGCTTCTTTGTTTTTAATTTCAAATAACTGCCTAGATAGTTTCATGATTTCTTCCTCGCTTAAATCTTGAAATTGTTTTCGTATTTCATCAATGATACAATCTAGATCAGGTTTTGGTAACCAAACATCCTTCTGCGCGTGATAGCATATAATAGCTTCACCGACAATCAACGATATTAGCATACCACAATCAATCATATATCTCAATAACACTATTGGCATCCAGTGTTTCACAGACATATGTTTACCAAGCCAAACATAACTACACGGATGTAACCCTGCAGCGAGTTCAAATGATATCACACGAGCGAACCCGGTTAAATCAAAATCAGGCAAACGACCATTAATCGCAACACGAGTCATTTCATGCGTGGGATGTCCAAATCGTTTAAAATACTCAGAGCATTCCCCATACCCGAGAAAACTTCCAGGATAACACGCGGATATATCAATTGAAATCATACCATCACGTGAGTATTTCATATTCCATAATCCTCCATGACTCAATTCGACGCAACTCAAATTGACATCCTCGAGAAAACCACTTCGTGTTGGACGCCATGAGTTTTTCTCTCTTGCGAAGTGAGCTACCACTGATGGAATTGTAAAACTATCCGTGAGTAGTTTTTCATGGAAACTCTCCGGTGAAAATTCATTAGCGATTTTTCTCATTCTGTTATCTAACTCTTCAACGCGATATAATTCTCCATTAGGTCTTACAAACTGATCAAATCCTATTTCGGGATCTTCAGCGCTGCTAAGTAGCCACACCGACACGGGATCATCTTTACACAACGCAACAACAGCATCGAATAACCTCTCCTCGTGGAAAACATCCTTGGAAAATTCCCCGGGGATATATTTCACGATTCGTTCTCGTGGAAATATATTTACTGCAGGTGTCCACGCGTGTTTGTTATGATCAATAATTTCAATTGGAGCTCCTCGCGATTGATATTTCGGTTCGTATAATACTTCTCCGGTTATCGTCGCTACCGATATTGGAAATTTTAATGATGCTTCCAATTTAGCTATATCGGAAATCATTGCCCCGCGCTGTTTCACTGTCAGTTCCCATTCGGTTATTTTGTTTCGTCGTTGTTCAGTTAGTTTGTTTCCCCGGGATGCATTTGTGAAGTGTTCCATTACCCGTGTTGCTACACAATTCAACGTCGACGATGAAAACATCGGAGCTAGTTTTGCAATACTTGGCTTATCATTTAGCTGATATATTCCGTAAACAACTGCTGTTACAGGGTAAGATCTCTCGTAGTATGGTTTGTCAATTCCAGTTAGAATTCCTGGTTTGGAATCTCTACTCACAATAACAAATTTTTTATCCTTGAGGATTGGATCAAATTTATCTCTGATAACCCATTCACCTTCGTCTTCGATAATGAATTTTATTCTAAAAAAAATACCCCCGCTGGGAATTTCCACCTTTGGATTTCCCTCCAAGGTGTGAGATTATCTCAGCTGCTCTTGTATCGCTCATAGTAGCATCGATTACGGGTACATTGACACCGACATCTTCGATGTTGTGGATAATTCGAAATGTCGACCACGCATGAGATGCTCCATCATGCTTAAATTCATTAAAACAGTCGCTGATTTTACTCAACAAGGTTTTGTCATCTATTTGACTTTTTTGTATATCAGAGATTCTATCGAGATTAAAACTAGCATTTTTCCAAGGCGTAATTTTCGATAATCTATTGAATTCTTTCATATCAGAGATGTTATCGAGATCGAATTTAGTATCCGGATTAAATCGGGGGTTAATTTTCAATAATCTCTTAAATTCCTTCATGCTATCGTCCTTTAGACGTTTCGGTTTAACAGAAACTCTATCGAGATTAATTTTCGATAATCTCTTGGACTCTTTCATATTATAATTAAAACAAGTATTTAAATAAAAATTTTTTTATATAATGAATCATTGCAAATGGCTTATGATTGGATCAAAGACTCCGTGTAACAAATCATGCAGAAATGAATTATGTGGGTATCATATGCAAAGTTTTCGTCGGGGGAGTAATGGTCCTCTTCCGTGTCTGTATTGTGGGGTAGGTGTAAGAGGCAAGTCGCAGTTATGCGTTAATTGCGGGGGTAAGCGTTATAGAGAGTTGAAGCGTTATTATGATAAGCGAAAAATAAAAAATCCTGACTCTGTCAACGACGTCAATGACGTTGCCAACGGCAAAATCGTAAAAACTGCCAACGACTACATAAAAAGATTTGCCAATGTTATAATTCAGCCAATTAACGAATTAGACAAATAGAAGTATTATGCATATAAATGAGCCAAGAATTTCAACGACATCCTGTTATTGAAAATTACCAAGCCTCTCGTGATGGTATTGTCAGACACTGTAGACTCAAGAAATCTATTGGTGTTATGTCTACTCATGGATATTTGATGTTTAACGCTGGAAAGAAAACGTATCATAATCACCGTTTTGTCTATGAAGTATTTAACGGATTGATCAAGGATGGCCTTGTTATTGATCACATTGATGGTATTAAGACTCATAATTTTTTATCGAATCTACAAGCTATTACACAACGTGAAAACACAAAACGAGGTGGGACTGGAAAATACTCGAAAAAAGCTAGACCTGTAAGATCGTTTAATACTGAAAATAACACGGAGATAGTATTTCAGTCAATAACCGCAGCTGGTAAGTATTTCGATATTTATCCGTATTCTATTCAATGTGTTGCAGAGAATATAACCAAAACGACTTTTTCAAAGTGTTTTAAAAACTAAATTCAGTTTTCTTATGTATAATACGTAAACTTGCATTGGAAATTGCTTTGCAATGGAAATCCAAAGGATTTCACACGGGGAATAACTCCGTTAGGTAACGCGAGTGCGACAAATCACCAATGATAGAGTTACCGTTGGTGAACGAGGAAGTAGTTTTTGATTGGTTAGTTTCGCTATTATGAAATCTTAACAGAATATAATCAATTTCGTCTTTTTTCAAGCATTAACAGAACTGTTTTATATACACGTCGTATTTAAACATTTTTTTTAGTGTCTGTTTCAAGTATTATGCGTGTTTTCAACGTTGTCAGTGATCGCTAACAAACACAACAAACAATTACAAGCACCACACCTCTCTATGTCACTTCGTTGTAATGAGTGGTTATATACAAATCCGTCTGTGTTATATTTGGGCTTAGCCGAAATTCAAGTACAAAAACAAACCCACACCGTCACGTGGGGTGAACGTTATTATTGACATTCAAACCAGGTTTCGATTTCAGGTTTGTTTTTGTACTTGAATGTAGAATAGCCCGCGTCATCCATTGTCATTGAAATCAATTCATTGTCATTGAAATCAATTCATTCATTGTGTCACCCTATAATCGTTTGTTGTGCCGTCGTCATCCATTGTCATTGTAAATACCATAATCGCCTATAATCTCATTGTCATTGTAAATACCATAATCACCTATAATCTATTGTTATGTGTTTGTCGGTCCCGCACCAAACGTATCCTCTTGTAGGTCAAACCTGTTATTTGACAAGTTAGACTCTACTCGTGGGGGAATACGCTTCGTGATTATATGTAACCGTTGAGCGCCGCTTGATGTAAACACCAAGGGGGTTCAAAACGGTGATGTGTAATTGTACCGTCGTATGTGTATAATACAACCGCCTACCACACTAGATCAGGGGTTGTAAGTGCCGTCGTCATCTATAATCATAATCACCTATAATCGCACTAAGCTTCTGGATATGCTAAGATGATGAACACCTTAGCGTGTCCAGAATTCATTTTGGAAATCCTTTGGATTTTCATTCAAGCAATTCAACAAATATATTTTTATATAATATGAATCTTGAAAATCTCAAATTGATTGTTATTGAAATCAACAAGCTTAAAGATCAAAATGTAAAATTATGTTCAGGGTTAGATTGTGATCAAATCATGACCGATTTCGAGGACATACAATTTGGAGAACAAAATGGAAAATATGTTCTCGCTAAGAAATATTTTTTAACTAAGCGCATACAAAAACTAATACGTGAAAGTTTAGTCAATACCGAAGACGTTAATGTTTTTGTACCATTATGTAGCATCGTAGAACGTGTACGTAAGCAATTAAGCTTAGAATATGAACAAAGGAAGCTTATCAATTGTAAGGCGAGACAATTAAAAACGTTAATGGAGCAAGCTGAGCCCCACACGTAGAGAGCCTCCTTTGTTTGTATAACCGGTACGGTACATGACATGTATAATCACTACCTATGCCAACGAGGAAGTAAAATTATGTGTGTGCAACAACAGGGAAGTATAACAAGTTGGTGTATAATCTAGTGATTTCTTTTTTTTTACTTGGAAAACTCAACGAGTTTCACAATTGCTTGCAATTTAACAATAGTGATACTCTTTCAATAATGGTAGGACAATCATTGACCACACGGAACACAAAAGAACGACTTAGCGCTCTTAATAAATTATTACCTCTTCGTGATCGTATACGTGAAAAACTTCAACAACGGCAATTACTTCATACTGATTTTACAGAGGATACACAACAACTCTTTAAGCCGATTGTTGCTGCAACTACAGATATGAAAACAGCAATTTCTAAACAAGAAAGCGCGCAGAAAGAGTCCTTTCTCCCTGTGTTAGAGAAAATAGCAAAACGAACTAAACAAACAAAAAAATCATTAAAAACACTTCCTGGTGATATAATAACTACTGCAAGACGACAAGAACAACAACAACGAGAACTTCAGGAAGAAATTGAACGATTAGGTGATGTTGATATTTCCTCACCACCATCTGAACCACTTGAAGAATTTCAAGAAGAATTTCAAGAAGAAACAGGAGCTGTTTCAAAAGAGGACTATACTCCTGAAAATATATTTACAGTTGATGCGTTAAATACAATCAGAAATATCAAAACAGACTTTGAATTAGTTAAATTTACCAAAGACAACTTTAAAAAAAAGAAAAGGGATAAGTATTTAATAGACGACACGTCTAAGGATTTTATAAAAACTGAAAACGTTTGGGCAAATAAGGTGTTTTTAGCAAACCGCCAGAAAAATAAAAAACAAAAGAAATAAGTAGTGATTAAGACAAATTTCTAGCTATGGTAAAGGGAGTCACATCAGCACCACCAGTATACACAGTAGACCCAATCCCTGATGAAATACAAATAATGGCAGAGGCTGATTCTGAGAAGGGTGCAACTGGTATCACTGAAAAATCCAAAGGATTTTCAAAAACAGGCAGTGGCTTAGTTGGAAACTCTAGCGTAACATGTCCTGGCAATATTCTCGGTGATATAGCACGATTAGAAGTACTCGTAGGGGAAAACGAGCCGGGAATAACTCACTGGAAATAATCAATGAAGCTGCTGATATCTGTAGGCGGTTATTTCAAGGTGGTATCATGGATATTGCAACATATGGAGATTTCATTGAAGAGTTAGTGGAGAAAAATCCTTTGGATTTTCATCACGGTTATCATAGCGATTAAACTCGAAGAGTTTCACGATTAGATAAATATCAATTGAATAGAGAATGATCATACACTACAACCATGATAAACCAACTAACGTCTACGTGGTAAACTCACGATTGCCAAAATACCGAGCATACTATGGAGATGGTCTCGGTAGCACTATAATGGGATTATTTTCAAGAATGGCTCCAAAAGTGGCTCCGCTAGTAAAACAACTATCAATGAAAGCTATTGATGTTATCAGGGATAAGGGTATTAGCAAAATCGGAGATTTCGCTGGTGATCTTGCCACGAAGGCGTTTTCAGCCGCGAAGGATAAACTAACAGCGCTAGTTCGACGGGGAAAGAAACCAGAAATAACTTCACTGCCATCTACTGCGGTTATGCCTGCGCGGGTTAGTAAAATAATAAACAAAGCAGTAGATGAAAAACTACAGTCAATGATTTCTTCATCGTTAATGACTCCGTCATACACTAACGCCCAGGATAATATAACAGCAAATATGATAGCGGGAAGTGGCTTTGGAAATTCAAAGACTTTCTACAAACGTCAAAGACAACGTCAAAGACGTCGATGAAAATCCAAGCAATTTCAAAGAATTTTCACAATTTCGTCTCCAATTTAGACCATCGGATATATAATAAAAAATGTTCAAACAGAACCCTGATAGTGCATTTGACATGGACGCCCCAGTACTTAAAGATGATTCTGTACGCGATAATCAATTTTTTGCCTATCACGCAGTACAACCTAATCATCCGGGGAGAATCGAACTTCAAGTTCATGATACCAGTAAATACTTTTTACCCGCTGAAGCCTTTATTGAAGTCGAAGGTGAACTTTTACAGCATGATGATACACTATATGCAAATGACCCAACTATCCGAGTTGGTTTTGTTAACAATGGCATCATGGCGTTATTTGAAAGTGCTAGATATCTCATTGATGGAAGAGAAATCGAATCTATTGAACGCGAGGTTGATATTGCTACGGGAATAATCGGGTTAGCGAGATATTCTGATGACTATACTAGATCAGCGGGTCCGTCTATGATGTTCGCGAAGGATATTACTGATAACGCTGAGCACGTCCAGTAATCTAGAGTAAAAGCAACACAAGCCACAGCAGTTAATCCAGCACCAGCCGGATATACAAGACCAGCTGCTGATTTTGATGTCATAAATAATATTACCAGTTACAACCTAGGGTTTGCAACACGCGTATTAACGTTACAGGGACAGCATCGGCAGTTTTCATGCGCGATTCCGTTGCATCACATATTTGGATTTTGTAGAAACGTCAGAAAAGTTATCTATGGAGTAAAGCATACTATAGCGCTAACGAGAAGGGGTACTGATAATTATGCAATTTGGCGCGGTGCTGGCGCTCCCGCCGGTAAGGTCGTTTTATCAAAACTATCACTGTGGATGCCAGTGTTGACTCCGTCGTTGTCAACAGAACCGCGGTTACTGTCATTTATGGATCAGGGAGGAAAGTCATTATTGAGCTGGTTGTCAACGTCCACAGATACCATGGATTCTAATATTGATGGTACACTTACATGGCATCTAGCATCAAAACAGGGTATTTCAGCTCCACGTCATATTTTTATTGCGCTACAGAATACTGCGCGATTAGATAATCAAGAACGTTCCCATATGATATTTGATCAAACTGGGTGTAGTGAAGTCTCGCTGAGAATAAACGGACAGCAAGAACCATCAGAGGATATACAACTTGATTACACCAATAACCATATTGCACGAGTTTATCATCGGTTGCTGTCGTATATGGGGCGCGATCAAAATGTCGATACTGGTCTACAAATATCACAGTTGGATTTTAAAAGTCTGTATCCGATTTATTACTTTTCGTTGGAACATCTTGACTTGATGAGACAATCCGTCGTTGATATACACTTCCGAGCTCGTGTAACCCGTCCTGGTGGTATTGCTAATTATAGGGCGGTTGCTGTCATTCTCAGTGATAAATCAATGATACTCAGGGTATTGGTGGACGAATGAGACTGGTAGATGCACCAGTGGAAAATCTTTGAAAATTCTACGAATCTTTGATTGAAATCCTTCGGATTTTTTTGATTGAAAATTACTGTGCAATGAAAATCCTTTGATTGGAAATTGCTGTGCAATTTCACCATTGAATCGCTTGCGATTTAGAATCAATCTGTTTTGTATTATGTCGTATAGTAATATCAATGTCACGTTGACACCCGGTCAGTTAAAAAAATTACAATCCAAATCAACTAAGCAATGTGGAACCACAATAACGCTGAAACCTAATCAAATGAATGGCGGTTGAATAAACTATCGCTGACGAAAACTCAGATTAATCATTTTAATAAAGCGCTGAAAGAAAAAAAAAGAAGTTCAGGTTACTCTTTCTGCGAGCGCGATTAAAAACATGAAAAAGACTGGTGGTATATAGCAGCAGAAGGGGTGAATCAGACAACATTTTTAGACAAGTTTTCACTAAAATCACGCTTAAAAACAATGAAACCAGTGACATCAGGCCCCAATGTGTGTGTGAATCTGATATCGTTTCATGGATTAGGTCCAAAAAAAAATATGAAAAAATCAATGAAATTAATGAAATCCTCCATCGATTTTTTTGGGAAAAAGGACTACAACGTCGTTGTCACTCACCCTCTCTGCTGCTATGGGTTAACCGAATATTTGATCCAGTCCGATACGATATCGTGTTCGAGGGTCATGTAAATCACTACGACGAAAATCACTACGATTTTACAAATAGACTAATTTGTAAAACCTCCTCTTGTAAAGCAATCAGATTATTAGACTGGTCAGTGAGTTTGAAATTAATTCTGGTTAATGAATTATTATGACATCGCATATAGACTGGATTCACCGGGGACTCAATTATTAAAAACCCTGGAGGAGCTGTTGGTGCAAATGAATACAAAATATATCCCTGCTGAGCTTGATTTGATCGTTCTAAATTTATTTGATAGCTTCCTTCGATCACATCACATACTAAATTGAGCGCAATCACCGTTGAAATATTCACATTGAACGGAGCAATATGCCTGCCACCACCATCTGGGTCATTATTGTGTGTCAGGATAGTTGTTTGTGGTTGTGATGGTGTTTTTTTCCACGTATCATGGATTTTTTTGAAACCTTCATCGATGGCATCATCGAGAGATTTTTGTAGTTCTAAGAGATTATATCCTGGTAGTTTGAATGTTGGAATATCTCCTATGCGGATCTTATAGTCTATTGCAAATAAATCTCTTGTTTTAGGACTACTGTCACCTAATACCTCTTGAATAATTTGTGAATGAAATGTTTCCATGTCATTGATGATTTTGTTACATGTTTCTACGACACTGATAAATTCATCTCGGGTGAGAGTGCCGGATCTAAGGGATATAAACAACAACGAAATATCGTTATTGAAAGCTGTGAAATTTTCAGTGATTTTATCCCGGTTAGCAAGATGATGAATAAGTCGTATTTTTTCATCATATTCTACTCTAATGAAAAAATACGACTTATCATAATATCTATAGCTTTTTATTGGATTATCAGATTTTATCCTGTCTGTGATATAATCGTTTTTTTTTGGTTCTGGTAAATCAACGGTTTTTCCACCGGGTGGTAATTCAGGCCATCCTAGTACGGTTCTAATAGAACTCTGATAGATATCTACGACGTATCCTTCTGTGCTTATTTCAATGGCAGATGATAGTGTCGGCACATGAACTGTTATAGCTATTTTTGACTCTACTCCAGTAATCGATTTTATTCTACGCGCGAATTCATCATTGATTTGTTCAATTTGATATGATCCGGTTCGTATGGAAACAACATTCCAGTCTGGGGTACCGTCGGGTTTATTCTTATTTGCAAATACCAGGGAATTATTCGGTTGTTGACCACCAAATGATTTTGACCTAATATTTGGCCAACTGTGGTATACTCGTAATTTTGCTAGCGCTATCTCCTTCACTGGGACCGGAGAGGGGAAATTCACACTGAATTCTGGATTCGTTGAGGTTATTGAGATCATGCTTGTTTGTACTGGGTTTGTGTTCTCCACTATTTGTTGAAGTAATTCCATCTGTGTTGTCATTGTTATTATACTCATGTTTTTGTATTTCTAATTTTGACATCGCAGAATCATATATATCTACCATCGCTGAAAACTCACTCTCTGATATAATTGTATCATCGAGCGATGACGATATCAATGAGGATAATTGCGAGTATGCAGTGGACACAACATGAAATTGAATTATGTAGTCTTGTAGTTTCCGTTGGCTGCATGAGGATATTTTTTTTGTGATTATTGAAATAATTCCAGCGATTGTTGTTGCCGCAGAAATGCAAATTGGAACAGCTATCGGAGCCATCATTGTCACTGAAGACAGTATAATACCGGCTCCGGTGATTACACCACTCACTGAATACACAGTAACATCAATTGCGGTAATTCTCCTGCGATATTTTTTAATTTTCATTGCATACTCCTCAGACAGGGTTTTGAGTCTAGTTTGATATTCTCTGACCTGATCATAGCGATATTGCGATGATGAAATCATTTTTTATTTTAACAACGCTAGCGTTTTCAATTGTGAAATCCTTTCAATTTATTTACTTAAATCCGCTACGAATTCCACATACCATGTTGTTGAAACCCTAGCCAAAGTTTCATCAGTAGATGTTATAGTGAATTTTTCATTTGTACCCTTGTCGATGATCGTTGAAATCGTATTATTGACCCCAGATGAACTGGACGATGAAATATTAAATTGAGACAATGGTGTTACTAGTGTTAATCGATAAATACCTTTAACGGTTGCAGTGATATCTAATTTGTTGTTTGTAGGTGACCACTCAAATGATCCGTGTTGGATTGTATATACTATGTTGTTAGTTTTCTCATGAGGAATTTTTGTTTTTTCAATAACTGTTATCATCCTCGAAAAATCACCTTTGACGGCTTCGATGAAGTTTTTCGTCTCATCGATGGATTTTTTAATATCAGGGAGTTTTAGTTCAATTTTATCGAATGTAGTTCCAATAAATTTATCAATGATATTTCTACGAAATGCGGTAAACTGTTTTATGTGTTCTTCAATTCTAGATTCAAGTGTTGTTAGTACAACCACAGAATTGTTTAACTCATCGTTGAGAATTTTTAATCGATCTGTAATCGTCGAAACGAGTACACCCGGTTTGAGTTTACCCTGATCGGAAAATAACGCAACGGTGTTCTCGATTGCGTTTTGTTGTTTAACTAAAATATCATCCAGAGAAATATTACTGGTTTTCAATTTACCCTGATCGGAAAATAACGCAACGGTGTTCTCGATTGCGTTTTGTTGTTTAACTAAAATATCATCCAGAGAAATATTACTAGATTTCAATTTACCCTGGCGATCTTGAAATACAACTATTTCATTGGGTTCAACACTTTCTAAATTCAACGTCTCAGCTATTTCATCTTTAATTTTTTTTGTTATATCCTTGATAGAATCAGGGGTTGCAGTGCCATCGGGTTTGGGTTTCAAAGATCTCCCCCAAATATCAATCATGTTATTGTAAAACTCTTTCTCTCTCTAAAAAGCGATTGCTGGTGTAGTCATTTACGACAATATGAGGTGGTTTTCCCCTTGGGTTACCCAAGGAGTTAGAAATAGCGTCAAGGACATTTAATACTTCACTGCCGCATATTGGTGGGTCATTGATTTGTTGTGTTGGTAGCGTAGAATACCAAGTCTTCATTGGAAATTGTTTTATGTAACGCATAAATTCTTTTGGTGGGGCTAATCCATATGAATCAAAATAGACAATCCCACGTGGATCAATAGCGTATGCAACCCAGTGAGTTCCAGGTCCGGTGCTGTTATCGAGATTAATAATACCTGTTTCAGTTTTGTTTGGTTGATGTGGTAATTGATCTTTCATAAAAACACCTCTGAAATGTTTAATCGCTAGTTTTTTAGCAGCATCCATTAAATCAAAATTGGACATTGGAATCATCGAAGATTTGGGAACCATAGGTTCCTCAATTAATAAATCGTTCCTGGTAGTCTCAGGCCTGATCCGTGAACGGATCTCCCGCTGTACCATGAATACGGGGTCCCTGGTAGTCTTAGACCCTTTCCGCTGTACCATGAATACGGGGTTCCTGGTAGTCTTAGACCCAATCCGTGAACGGATCGTCCCTTTTTTTTTATATCCTTGTCCAGCTGCCTTTTTCAACGCCATTCCTGCTGCAGTACCAACGGCTCCTAACGCCGCTGCTTTAGCCACCGCTGGGGCTGCTGCTGCAATCAATGCTGGAATCGCAGCTAACAACGGGAATATACCGCCTGTTTTAATCATATTTTTAATAGCAGCCGCAGAAAGAGTAATCTGAACCCCTTTTTTCTCCTTGAAAGCATCATTGAAATGTTTCACCTGACGAGTTGTCAGCGATAGTTTATTTGCACCACCAGTCATTTGATTAGGTTTCAACGTGATTGTGGTTCCACATTTTTTAGCCGATTCTGATTGCAATTTTTTGATTTGACCAGGAGTTAACGCAACACTAATAACACTATATGACATTATACATAATAGATTGATTCTAATTCAATGAAAAATCGAGAAAAATCGTTCAAAGATTTTCTACTGGGGCATCTACCACTCTCATTCTTCCACCAACACCTTCGAGTAGCATTGATTTATCACTGAGAATGACAGCAACCGCTCTATAATCAGCAATAACACCACGAGTCACATTAGCTCTAAAGTGTATATCAACAACTGACTGTCTTGTCAAATCGAGATGTTCCAGTGAGAAGTAATAGATCGGATACAGATTTTTAAAATCATATTGTGATATTTGCAAACCAGTATCCACATTTTGATCGCGTGCCATAAATGACAACAGACGATGATAAACTCGTGCAATATGATTTTCTGTGTAATTAAGTTGTATATCCTCGGATGGTTCCTGCTGGCCGTTTATTCTCAGTGAGACGTGTTTCACACCTAATTGATCAAATATCATATGACTGGAGAGTTGATTGCCAACTCGTGTGGTATCCTGTAACGCTACGAATATATGACGTGGCGCAGAAACGCCTTGATTTGATGCTAGGTTCCAAGTGAATAACCCGTTGATATTTGATTGCTTCACATCTGTACTCACGGTTAGCCAACTCAACAACGACTTTCCTCCTTGATCCATAAATGATAGTAATCGTTCTTCTGCGGTGATTGCTGGAGTCAACACTGGCATCCACAATGATATTTTTGTTAAATCGACTCTACCGGCATCAGCATTGGCGGCTGCAGCATTTGCTGGAATCCTCCAAATTGCATCATTATCATCACTTTTTCGTACAAGCGATACTGTATGCTTCGCCCCGTAGATAACTTTTCTGACGTTTCTACAGAATCCAAATATGTGATGCAGTGGAATCGCGCATGAAAATGATTTACGCTCTCCTTGCAACATTGCGTTTCGTGTTGCGGCTCCTAGATTGAAATTAACATCGTTGTTTATAATCATATTCTCGACATCAGAATCACTATTATCACGTTTTTTTGGTCGTCTTACAACAAATTGATTTCCACCACCGGTATTCTTACCATCTTTTGCAAACATCATAGAAGGTCCTGCTGATCTTGTATAATCATCAGAATATCTCGCTAACCCGATTATTGTTGTAGCCACATCAACATCACGATCTATGGACTCAATTTCTTTTCCATCAATGAGATATCTAGCACTCTCAAATAGCGCCATAATACCATTATTGACAAAACCGACTTGAGTACCAGCTGGATACGGTGCTGGTACAGCAGTAGTATCAGCAGCTGTTACATTTTCTCCTTCTACTTCAATAAATGCTTCACAGGGTAAAAAGTATTTACTGGTATCATGGACTTGAAGATCAATTCTTGCTCGACTATTTGAGTTTATGGCATGATAGGCGTAATATTGATAATCGCGTACAGAATCATTCTTGGGGACTGGGGCATCTATATCAAATGCTGGATCAGGTGACCTTTTGAACATTTTATTCTATTTATCAGAGTCTAAATCGTGAAATCCTACGGATTTTCATCGTAAACGATTTTCCATTTTCATCGTCGTAGTTTTTTAAAGCCACTTCCTGCTATCATGTTTGCAATATTGCTTTGGTCCCCTTGATTTACCATCGACGCTAGTTTTTCATCTACTGCGTTATTTATTATTTTACTAACACTTGCAGGCATTTCTTCTGTAGACGGTAACGGTTTCTTTTTTCGCCTCACTAATGATGTTATTTTATCCTTCGCAGTTGAAAACGCTTTCCCGGCAAGATCTCCAACAGTACTAATACCCTTATCACGAATAACATCAATGGCTTTCATTGATAACTGTTTAGCTAACGGCATCACTTTTGGGGCCATTCTTGAAAAGAATCCTAAAATGGTATTGCCGAGGCCATCTCCATAGTATGCCTTATAAACTGGAAACTACATAGACGAGGGTTGGTTTATCATGATTGTAGTGTACGATCATTATTATAAAAACAATAGTGTTTTCAATTGTTATTTAATCACTATGATACTCATTTGCTAACTCGTCAATGAAATCTCGATATGTTTTGATATCCATGATACCGCCGGCAAATAACCGTCTACAGATATCAGCTGCTTCATTAATTATTTCCGGTGAATTTTTTCCAGCTCCGAATCCTCCTACAAGAACATCTAATCGTGATATATCATTGATAACACTATCAGGACAAGTGTTTCCAATCCTTGGATTTTGCAGTCCACTTCCGCTATAACCAGCTGCTTCATCTAGTTTTTCTAAACCCGTTTCTTGTAAATAATCATCATCATCATCAGGTGGTAGTTGTTGTTTTTTAGGAGAGAAAGATATTTTCTTTGCAGGCTGCTGTCGCCGCTTTTGCAATCTTGGTTGTTTAAACTCTTCGTATTGATTATACACGTGATCCACCGCATCGATATATTCGATGTATGATGCACTATCTGTCTTAATTTGACTTTTTTTAGTTTTGATTTTATAAAATATATCAGCCCAATGAGTGAAATTCTTAACAAACTTATGATGTTCTGGTTTCAACCATTTTTTTCTGTTTTCATAAGACGTAACAACAAGCTCAGGAATTTTTGTTGGATCAGTCCCATCAATTGCTGCTAACCCTTCCTCGTTAAATCTCACGCGTAAATCATCTACTGTTCTCTTTGATTCCATTTGTTTTGTTTGTTCAGTTTTCGCTGCTATTTTTTCAAGTTCACCAATAACAGATTTTCCCGTCTCGGGAACATCTCCCAGTAAAGCACGCTCTACCCCTTTCGTTGCTGTGGTTACTGGTTTAAACAACTCTTCAGACCCCAGAGCAAAATCAGTTTGTAAACTCTGTCGTTGTTGCAGTTTATTTCTTACAGAGTCACGAATTGGTACAAATCTCTTAATTGCATCTAATCGTTCACGAGCCAATCGGGTTGTTAATGCCTCATTGACCATTATTTGAAATCAGAAACCATTTTTCAATTGCAAAACACTTGACATGTCAGATGATTTTTGATACGGTCATGGAAGTGTTATTTCATCGTGAGACACCTTCTATCACTGATGGAGAAAGTGTGGAAATTGTATATAAAATAATTAATACCACAGTTTCTCCACTTTTTTGACATGTCGGATGATTTTTGATACGGTCATGGAAGTGTTATTTGATTGTTTTAACGGCTCTATCAATGATGGAGCAAGTCACATAATTGTATATAAAATAAATAATACTGTGAGTTGCTCCATTCTATTTTGATCAATCTGACATATCGTCCATCGATTTTTGACATACCCTTTGAGGGTCGGCTAAAAAAAATGAGGGTCGGAATGATAAATGGTCAGGCAATCAATGGTCGGGCAATCAATGGTCGGGCAATCAATGGTCGGGTAATCAATTTTCTTGAATTAATGCTCGTAGGTTTCTAATTTTAGAGTTGACTTCTTTTTTCAATTCGTATTCGTACCCCAATTCTTTTCGTATTCCCTCTACGATAGTATACAACGGAACGAACACACTGATGTCACTGGAAAATGAAAGAGAGTCTTTAATAGAATTCTGAATTTTTTTGATGAGTGCATACTTCTTGGGTAGCATATACTTGTTAGTGCTAACTCCGTATTCTATATCCTGAAAATCAGACACAATTTGATCAGGATTTAATCCATCTGATAGTTTGATATCCTGATTTTTCAATTTTGCTATTTCAACTATGATGCTATTCATGTTTTCAGAATTCATTATTCTATAAGAATGACATATCTCTAATTGGAAATTATGACGCATTAGACATAACTAAATTGAACTTTTGTCCGTTCTTTTTTTAAATAGCCGTCTTGGTTATCCCCTCTGCAACGAATCGTACTGAAGTTCTACAAATATTGAAATACTTACCGGCTTCATATAATGATTGAAATATTTTCTCTTCGTTAGTTATTGTATTCAAAGATTTCACTGGTCTCGCTTTTGAACAAGTGTCAGTCCTTCCTCGTTTGGAATTCTCACTCTGTGTGATTGCTTGCAGATTTGATAAAGAATTGTTCCTTGGATTAGAATCAATGTGATGAATAACAAAACCATCTTTGATCAATCCATTAAAACATTCAAATACGAAACGATGATTGCGAAATGTCTTCCTTCCAACATTAAACACCAAATACCCCATACCATTATCCCACCCAATTGGGTTCTTCAGTCTACAGTGTCTTACAACACCATCACTGGATGCTTCGTAATTTTTAATCACTGGGTGTAGTCTGAATTCTTGGGTCATTATATACTACACTATTTGTCTAATTCAATGACTGACCCATTTTGCAGTGATTGATTATACATAAATCTTTCATTTAGACACCTGTTTTATATATAGCATGAAGGAGTTCAAGAGATTGACTTCGAAAAATGCTAAATTCAATATCGATAGAGAGTTCAAGAGATTATTGAAAATCAATCCTAGATTTAATCTCGATAGACCCAAAAAACGTATAGCAGACGGAAACATGAAAGAGTTTAAGAGATTATTGAAAATCAATCCTAGATTTAATCGCGATAGACCCAAAAAACGTCCAATAGACGGAAACAAACGTAACAAACGTCCAAGAGACGGAAACATGAAGGAGTTTAAGAGATTATTGAAAATCAATCCTAGATTTAATATCGATAAACCCAAAAAACGTAACAAACGTCCAAGAGACGGAAACATGAAGGAGTTTAAGAGATTATTGAAAATCAATCCTAGATTTAATCGCGATAGACCAAAAAAACGTAACAAACGTCCAAGAGACGGAAACATGAGATCACGATGGAAGGATGCTCAATTCAATCTTGATATAGTTTCTAATACACCCAAGAATAAAATTCTTGATAAACCCATCAGAGACTGTTTTAATGAATTCAAGCGTGATGGAGCATCTTATTGTTGGTCAACATTTCGAATTGATGGTGTTGTTGACGCTACCATGAATGATGAAAAAGCAGCAGTGATCATTTCACGTATTGGGGAAAAAAGTCATTTTTTCCGAATCAAATTCATTATCCGTGAGGATGGCAAATGGATTATTAGGGATAAATTTGAACCCATTCTCAGGGGCAAAAAAACTGTCACCGTGAATCAGGATTCAAAACCGGGAATTTTGACTGGAATTGATAAACCCTACTACGAAAGATCTTATCCTGTCACAGCAGTTGTTTACGGGATCTATCCGCTCAATGAAAAACCTGATATTTCAAAACTAGCACCCATGAAATATTCGACAGGCCTCAATTGTGTAGCAGAACGAATAATAGAACACTTCACAAATGCGTCCCGGGGGAATAAACTAACTGATCTAAGACGAAAAAAAAATAACCGAGTGGGAGTTCACGGTAAAAGAGCATGGGGCAACAATTCAGGATATAACTAAATTAGAAAAATCATTAAGATTTCCAATATCGGTAAGGACAATCACCGGAGAAGTATTATACGAATCGAAATATAAATCACAGGGAACCCCCATTGAAATTATTGATCATAACACACACGCGTGGTCATCTGCAGTAACAATATTCCTACGGGATAGAACCGTAAAATATCTACCCCAAACCGAAGAGTTTTTTTCAGAGCAGAAATTATTTGATGCTATTTACCATTTGAGTAAAAACGATCCCGTGTCAATGTGGCTATTTCATAGTAATTCAGACGAAGAATGCAAATTTGATCAGTTTGTAAGGCCTAACGGAGAATTATACCGTACTGAAGAGCTGCAGAATCAAATGAAACAACTAGCTAGTGAGTTTTCTGAGGGGGAAATCGAAGATCAATTATTAGCAAACTGTTTCACAGTACCATCCATTGCAGCACATTTTGCTAGAAAGAAAAACGCGTGGAAACCAACCCGAAGTGAGTTCTTATCAGATGTCAAATTGTCCTGTCTTGAATACAGCCACGGCGGATTATGGAACACAAAATACACCGCTGATACCGTTATTTCCGTTGATATGATTACGTGTTATCCAGGAAGTTTTCTTGGGTATGGAGAGTGTGAGAAATATTTCAAACGATTTGGACGCCCTACACACGAAATGACCCGTGTTGCTATTAATGGACCACTGCCTGATTTTGATTTAACCGGATTCGCTTGTGTGATATCATTTGAAATGGCTGAAGGACTTCATCCGTGTAGTTATCTTTGGATTGGTAAACACATGTCTGAAAAACACTGGATGCCAATAGTGTTATTACGGTATATGCTTGATTGTAAGATGTTAAAATCATTAATTGTCAGTGAAGCAATTATATCCTATCGAGCACAGAAATCAGTCTGGTTACCCCAACCTGATCTAGAAAAAATAATTAGCGAAGAGCGAAAACTGTTTCCTGATTTTAATGAACAACAAATCATGGATTGGTCCCAACAGTTATTTGAAATCAGAAACAATGAAGCAAAAAATCTTGGACGAAGAATAATCGGTAAATTTACCCAAGGTGGCAAAGATGATAATACGAAATATTCTTCACGATTGATTATAGACAACGCTGAATACGATTTTGTAATCGCGGATCTAACGAATAGGGGCCTATATGTCAATCGTAAGGACGCATTTCTGTCCGATGGAACCAAATTGGGTACAATTGTTACCTACAATGATGGATACCATCCGCAGTACACACACTTAAGAGCTTCTATGCTCGGTTATGCTTCTATCAATCTGTTTTCAATGATCAATAGATTTCCTACCACCGCAGTTAGAGTTGCCACTGATTCATTTTACATAAATAGCAAAATGGCTGATTTTAAGGCTACTGGCAACGAGAAATGGGGATCATGGAGAATTAAGAAAGAAATGATTCATGATTATATTCAATCAGCAGATGTTACCATTGAAAATAATTACTTAGAAAGCAATCAGTGTTCAGAATTTTCTAGTGCACCACCGATTTCTGATCCAATATGCCTGTATAAAACAGTTTATTTAAACGGCTGTGGTGGGTCAGGAAAAACAACCCGGGCAATTGAGTTATTCCGTGGGAAAAATCCTACGGATTTCACAAAAATGATTGTTCTAACACCAACTCATAGACTTGCAAGAGAAATGATACAGAGAGGGGTAAATGCCTGCACTTATCACAGCTTTTTCCGATGGAAGGGAGATAAATGGACTCCTGAGCGCATGGGAGAGAAATTTATTCCTGAAATTATCATTTGGGATGAAATAGACACAGTGTCAGAAGATGTCTTAAAAATATTTCTTGAGTGGTTGTTATTGAAGAATACAAAAGTCGTCATGTGCGGTGATCACGGCCAACCACCACCATTTGTCGGTGCATCTCCACATGAATGGCTAAAGGGTTTTGTAGACTATTATGAAGAAATTGATACCGATCATAGATCACTTAATAATGAATTAAAAGAATTGAAGAAACTAATTAGATTACAACCGGATAGAATCCAGTGTGAAATAACCCGTGAAATAATTTCGGAAACTCCCATGAATGAGTTTTGGGAAGCGTGGAGACCAAATGATTTAATCATTGCAAGTAGAAAAATAGTCAGGGATACACTTCAGATGAAGTTATTTGAATTGCATAAACAAAAATTTGCAACGCTTCCAGTACCGTTATGTTATAGGCCATCGGATACACGAAAACAGAACATCGAAGTTGATATTCCAGGCCTGACAGAGTCAGGGCGTGAAAAGAAGATTCTCGTATTAAATGATATTGTGCTGGTTGATATCAATGTCGTTGAAGATGCATTGCGTGCTAATAAATCCCCGTGGACGCTAGGTTATGCAGCAACAATACACTCTTCACAGGGATTGACTATATCGGATACAATTGTTTGGATGGTAGATAATCGCATAGAATGGTCAAATTTAGTCTATCTTGCAGTGTCTAGAGTACGAAAAATAAATCAACTTCGAAGAATTGTCGTTGGCGAAGCCAGTGGAGATGATGAAATCATTGGCGATGATGAAATCATTGGTGACGATAATGATATTATTGATAAAAAACTCTCCGGTTACAAACAACAGGACAAAAAAAAAAACAACGAGAATTTGATATTGATGCTGAATTAATAATCACTTTGAAGAAACAACAGAATAATCACTGCGCAAGTTGCAATTGTATAATGAGTTGGCAGTATTCGGATAAGGATCCTCGCCAATTCACCGTAGACAGAAAAAATAACAATCTCGGTCATGTCAGAAATAATGTGATGTTGACTTGTCTTGAGTGTAATAGACGCAAGGGTGCTAGTTAAGACCATGGGGTGGCAATTGAGTATCCTCGGGTATCACTTGTAATTGTTGTCTAGTAAAACCCCGTTGAGGGGCAGTTGAATCCAGTTTATAGATTGGAGGTCTACCCGTAGATCGTGTTATACTAGATATCTTATGCGTAGTGACGCTCCAAATAGGATCAGTAGCCCTTTTTCTACCCCCTTCAAGCTCTCCTGGTTCGTATAAGTACCTCACAATAACACTACTACCAAGAATTGGTTGGGAAACGCTAAAATCCTTTTGTGGTTTTTCAGGTATCGACTTCTTTTTAATCGCGTTGATAGGTTTCATGTTGATGGTTCTAGTAATCTCGTTATTCAGTGCGGTAACTACACCTGGTAATCTCTTAACCCATTCACGGGATCTTTTTTCTTGGATGAATTCTTTTGCGTATTGATATCCAAATAACCGTTCAGCAAGAATCCGATTAAATCGTTCTACAATGGCCTGATCACGATGCAGTGCAGTATGCCCTCGTCTGATAGCGACATTGTGATATTTCATTGTAGATAACACTGCACCCTGAAATTCCTTGCCCGGGTCAACTTGTAACAGATTTGGCCAGTGCAGAGGGCTCCTTCGATAAATCCTTTCAAATGCAGAAGCCACTTCAGTGGCTGATTTTGTTTTTAACGGTTCTGCTTCTTTGTATCGACTTGCAATATCAACTACAGTTAACGCATATTTGTAACCACGATCATGTGGCAGAAATAATATATCAGCCTGATGAACTTCATTGGGTCCGGTTACATCAAAATGCGAGAATCGAATTTGTTTAGGCGGTGGTAGATAAATTTGCCATAGTGCCTGTTTGGATAACCAATGAGCCGCAGTGGTTTTTTTCACTTTTGCGGCGCTAGCGAGTTTACTGATTGCAGCGTTACCCCTCCAGTATCCTCTTGGGGAATAATAAATAGATTCCATGTTGTTATTAATTACCAGCACCTAACATCAATTTACTTTTCATTGCCGATTTTATCAAAAAGGAAGCCAATTTTTCTTTGAAGGATTTATCAGTGATAGAATTCAACGCATGAATTAATTTCACATCTGCTAGATGCCTGTGTTGCAAATTGCTACTTTTATAAGCAACATCATGAAGGTGACAGGCCTTATCAATAGCGTTTATTGGTTCCTCACCGGGTCGGGGCTGATTTTGATCATTGAGTCTGATATCAAGTCTTGTTCCCGGTCCACAATAACTATACCCTGGAAGGTGTTTTTCTCCGGGGTATTTTGCCCATGGGGTTCCAGGGAGTTTTGCTAATTTGGCAGCGATATCACCTCCTCGTTTTTTTTTAAAGGTTCCTTGGGTTCCTTGGGTTTAGAAACAAATCTAAATTTCTTTGTACTACACTGTACGCATTTACCAGAAAGCGCTGATCGGTTATTTTTAGTTGTAATCGTCGTCAAGTCATCTGTGCCAGTACGCGCCTTACACTTCACGCAATATAGATCCATAATTTATGTATAGAGATATGAATATAATTGATTTTTCAGCGACTAAAACAAGAGAACCAGTGAAGCATCATGCAGCGCTACCAAACTCTATCCGCGCAATTATAATCGGACCATCTGGATCCGGTAAAACGCAATTGTTGCTCAATTTAATAATGAGATGGATGAAGTGGGATAAGTTGTATTTAATTGCCCCTAGCGTAGACGACCAACGATGCTATGAAGTGCTAAAAGATTTTAATGAAAACGCTTCAGAGATTGCTGGCGAGGATGTTATTGAATTTATAACCGATATTGACGAGGCGCCATCCGTGAATGACCTCGATGGAAGTATCAACAATTTAGTTGTATACGACGATGTCATGTTAGATAATCAAAAAAATCCTGCTAGAATATTTTCCCGAGGCAGGCATAAAAACACTGATGTGATTTATGTCACTCAACGCTACACTCAGGTTCCAAAAGTGATTAGAGATAACTGTAATATGCTTGCTGTATTCAACGGCGTTGATACACATACGCTACGAAATATTTGGCAGACATGGTGTTCTGATATGGACTTCAATCAATTTAGAAATTTCTTTAGTCATGCTCAGTCTGCCCCACACGGATTTGTAACAATAAATTTACATGACCCTCGAACACGATATCGTATCGGACTGGATCAAATATTCGGTTAACCCATAGCAGCAGAGAGGGTGAGTGACAACGACGTTGTAGTCCTTTTTCCCCAAAAAATCGATGGAGAATTTCATTAATTTCATTGATTTTTTCATATTTTTTTTTGGGACCTAATCCATGAAACGATATCAGATTCACACACACATTGGGGCCTGATGTCACTGGTTTCATTGTTTTTAAGCGTGATTTTAGTGAAAACTTGTCTAAAAATGTTGTCTGATTCACCCCTTCTGCTACTTATATTCCCGTTGTTAGGGTTGATTCCAGGGTTGATTGCCGCAGCGGCCCCAGCGGTAGCTAAAGCGGCAGCGTTAGGAGCCGTTGGTACCGCGGCAGGAATGGCACTAAAGAAAGCAGCTGGGCAGGGTTATAAAAAAAGGGAAAGGGTCTAAGACTACCAGGAACCCCGCATTCATGGTACAGCGGAAGCGGCCTGAGACTAGGACCGGTTTACTAACTCGGGAATCTTCGATTGGAAATCCTTCAGATTTCACACCTATGTCCAATTTTGATTTAATTGATGCCGCTAAAAAACTCGCGATTAAAAACTTCAGAGGTGTTTTTATGAAAGATCAGTTACCGGCACAACCAAATGATGTTGAAACCGGTATTATTAATCTAGATAACAGCGATGGACCTGGAACTCACTGGGTTGCATACGCGATTGATCCACGCGGGGTTATTTATTTTGACTCATATGGATTAGCGCCTCCGAAGGAATTTAACCGCTATGTAAGTAAATTAAAAATACCCCGTTGGTATTCCACGTTACCAACACAAACAATGCTTGACCCGCCCATATGTGGCAATGAAGTATTAAACGTACTTGATGCTATTTCACGAGAATCTTTGATGAAATTGCAATCAAAACCACCCCATGTAGTAGTAAATGAGTATACTAGCGGTCGTTGGATTGAAAATCTTTGAAAATTCTACGAATTTTTGATTGGAAATCTTTGATTTTAAACATAGAAAAGATTTCTATGATAACAATGATTGATATTTGGGGACGACCTTTATCAACGCTGAAGAAACCCGAACCTGATGGAGTTGAAATCCTTGATAAAATCAAGGGTGTTAAAAAACTAATCGAAGATGAAATAGCCGAAACGTTGAACTTAGCAAGTGTTGATCCTGGTGAAATAGTTATATTTGGCGATCGTCAGGGTAAATTGAAAACTAGTAATGTCTCGCTCGATGATATTTTAATTAAACGACGAGACGCAGCAGAGGATACTATCGCGTTATTTTCCGATCAGGGTAAACTCAAACCAGGTGTACTTCTTTCAACAATTACGGATAAATTAGCAACATTCGATAACACGGCGAATTCATTGAAATCGCTCAATGATAAGTATGACGATCATATAGTTGTATTTGATCAGTTTTCTGAATTACAAAGAAATACAATTGACAAAATTGATAAACCCCTGCTAGAATTTTTTGGAAATCCACCAATGACCACAACAAAACTCGCCTCGATAAAAGATTCTATGTTGGAACTAGCAACTCTTCAATCCGAATATGAAAAACACGTGAAACAGTTTTCAATGTTTCGTAAAAACATCATTGATAAGTTTATTGGAACCCCATTTGATAAAATTGAAATAACCCTTCCTGATATTAAAAAATCCATCGATGAACTTAAAACATTCAACAATGCAATGAAAGATGATGCAACGAGGATGATAAGCGTCATTGAAAAAACAAAAATTCCTCATGATAAAACTATCATTGTCAACAACGTATACACAATCCATTACGGATCATTTGCGTGGACTCCCACAAACAACGTTTTACACGTAACCGCAGCCGTCAAGGGTATTTATCGATTAACAATAGTATCACCGAATCAGTTTAATATATCATCAAGTAGTTCATCTGGAGTCAATAATACGGTATCAACGATCATCGACAAGGATGTGTCTGAACAGTTCACGATAACGACCACAGATAGAAATCTAGTCAGGGTTTCAGTAACGTGGTACGTAGAATTCGTAGTGGATTTAAGTAAACAATTAAACTGAAAGGGAAATCACAATTGAAAATGCTAGCGCTTTTAAAATAAAATGACGATCCCTTCAGTGTATCAGTATCGCTATGATCAAGTCAGAGAATTTCAAACTAAACTCAGTTCTCTCTGTGAGGAGTATCAAATAAAAATCAAAAAATACCAACGAAGAATAACCGCAGTTGATATCACCGTGTACTCGGTGTCGGGAGTAATCACTGCTGCTGGAATAATACTATCTTCAGTTACAATGATTGCTCCGGTCGTAGTTCCAATCGCTATTTCCGCGGTGGCTACAATTGCGGGTATATTAACCGGGATCACAAAAAAAACTATCATCGTGTAGCCAGAGTAAACTAAACGATTATGTAATTAAATTTCACATTGCATCTGCCGGTTACTCGCAACTATCCTCGTTGATATCATCGTCACTCGACGACACAACAATATCAGATAGCGAATTTTCAACGATGGCTCAATTGTATAAACAGACAATGCTAAAATTAGAGCAGAATAATAATAATAACAATGTCGTCGCAAGAACTACTTCAACAAATAGTAACAAATACAACACCGGTGAAAACAAGCATGATATCAGTAACCTCAACACGTCCTGAATTCAGTGTGAATTTTCCGATTCCCGTTCCCGTGAGCGAGATCGCGCTAGCAAAACTACGAGTGTATCATAGCTGGCCCAATATCAGATCGGTAGCATTTGGTGGTCAACAACCAAATAATTCCTTAGTGTTCGCGTGGAAAAATCGTGAAGATGGAACCCCAGACTGGAACGTTGTCTCGTTACCAACAAGGTCATATCAAATCGAACAAATCAATAACGAATTACAACGAAGAATTAAATCTATCACTGGAAAAGAATCAAAAATCGCTATAACGGTTCACGAGCCGACGTTATCATCTGCGATCGAGATTAATTCCTCTGGGTGTGTCGTAGATATTTATCAGAGTTCTATAAGATCAGTGTTAGGATGGCCCGAACTACCACCTCGACGAGAAGAAAAAACCGTTGATATACCAGAACCAAAAAAATCTGATTATGTATCCGACAGGATAAAACCTGATAATGTAATAAAAACTTATGAAGATCATTCCCCTAACAAATTCATGAATAATCGCCCAGATTTGTCACCAACTATACACTTTGGGTCTATCGAAAAAAATTTAACAGCGTTTAATAACGATCTATCACTGCTATTAATATCTCTCAAATCTGGCTTTCTCACCAGAGATGAATTTATCAGCGTCGTAGAAACATGTAATAAAATCATCAACGATATGGAAATATTTCATGCGAAAATTATTCAAGAGGTGTTATCAGATGAAAAATTTATGGAAATGTTTAGAGGGAAGTATAAGATCCATGAAGATATTTCCACGTTTAAGCTTCCAGGATATAACCCCGACGAATTAAAAAAATATCTCAGTTATGCCATCGATATCGGGTTTAAGAAAATTAACGATGAATGGAAAAAAACAACATCACCGGAAATAAAAACCCTTAAACACAATAATGATCCAGAAGGCGGCGGTAGACATATCGCTCCGAACAACGTAAATATATCCTCGGTGATATCATTAAATTTAGTATGTGACGTTATCGAAGGAAGCTATCAAATAAATCTTGAGCAATCAAATCAAGCTCAGCAGGGGTATATTTTATATTCATTTGCACCAACGGCCCCTCCAGGATTTCTAATTATTGAAGACCCAACTAATCCAGTCTATATGCGATGTCATAATAATTCTTTAACGAGAATTAATTTTAAACTCACTGACCAATCTAATAATTTGATTGATCTGCGAGGTGAAGTTTTGCAAATTAGTCTGTTTGTAAAGTCCTAAAAGGATTTTCGTCCTAAAGACTTTCATCGTAAAAAAATTATTAGCGCATAGCAGCAGAGGAGGTGAACGCCAACTAAATTGTAAAATTATTTTTTTTTATATTTTTTTTTATATTATTTTGCTTAATTATTAAAAAAATTAATTAAGTATTTTTCAAGGAAGCCTCAGTTTACTAAATTGAGGCCTATTGAGAAACCTCAGTTTACGAAATATTTTGCCTGAAAAGTTTGGTCTGTTCGCCTCCTCTGCTGCTGCTCGTATTGACCCCAGTATTAATTGCTATTACTTGCTCTTTTTCCTGTTATTGTTATTTTCCGTGTAAAATTCACGTGACTTGAGATGGGTTCACGATTCTCCAGTTAGTGTCAACGTTTCTTCTATGAAGGTAAAGAAACAGCTGAATAAGACAACACTTGTTTACTTCAAAATTCCCCAAAATACAATGATATAATAAAGAGAACATTAGCGTTTAAAGCCCAGATGTATGGCCTTCAGAGATCTTGGTCAGTAATTTCTTATCGCTCAGGTTGGTCAGTTGGTCACTTCGGTCAGTCATTGGTGTTATTTCATGAGCGATCTGGTTACATAGTTTAATGGTGTTAGTTTGTTGTATTCCTTTATGCCGACGGCCCAAGGAATCTATCATCAATAAGATGGGCGTACGTGAGCGTGATATTTACCTCAAAATGTAGTTAATCAAAACTAATATTCAACAACAATAACATGAATTTGCAGCCTATGGAGGAAAGGTGGCATATCGTGGGGGGATATATAGCCCTTACAATAGTATTTCCTTCTACTCTAACATGAACAATTTATAAAATAAATTTTTGAGAAACCAACCCAATAACTGAGGACATAAATATAAACTGTTCATTTAATCACAAAGAATGTGTCGTGTTCGACACTACAATTTTTCTGATTAAATCAGAAGCCATGGCCTACACAATAAGTTAATTACTGCAATTGTCAAATATTCATGTACAAAATTAATGCTCAGATTGCTGAAAATGGTAAAGATTTACTAAGAACAAACTATTACACTGCGTACATAAACTAAACAGCAATTAACTCAGACATGCTAAGCTTGAAAATAACTAAAGAATTTTACAAGAACGTTCTGAAATTAATTATTCTTTGGGGCTCTAAAACGTAAATTTATTCGGTCATAATAATAAACAATACTAATTACTCTAACGACTGTGATTCGTCTTTACAAACGTGTTTATATGTGACAAATATTTTGCCCGGAGCATTTTGCGTAATGTGTTATTTATAGCCAATGCAAAATTTACAAGGAATACAACTAATACATTGAATATCGACTTCACAGACTGTAGAACTGTAACACAATCTTTTCCCCGGCTTAGCTAGCAAACGTCTTGCGAGCCATAGATCGGCGCACAAACTTTGTTTAGTTTGATGTGAACCAAATAGTTGTGATATATATATATATATATATATATATATATATATATATATATATATATATATATATATATATATATAATAATAATAATAATAATAATAATAATAATAATAATAATAATAATGAGGACTTTGTATAGCGCCTAATGTTTAGAACCTCTAATCGCTTTACACCATCTATAATGATATGACTACACTACAGAAAAACAAATGACAAAAACAATGAAATTGGAAAACATACAAACATGCTGAAAACATATTCAGTATCCATTGTGTCATACCATCCTATATTCTTTCGTAGTGTCATAGCATTCTATACTCAGTATTTATTGTGTCATGGCATCCTGCATTCAGTATGTATTGTGTCAGCAATCTACACTCAGTATACATTGTGTCATTGCATCCTACATTCATTGTGTCATAGAGGGGCCCTGAGTGGCCAAGTGATCAAAAGCAGTCACCATTCCAGATCACATCTATCTCACCTCTGTCTGCGTTGGTTTGAGTCTCAGGCTCTGCTAACATGGGTACATGAGAAAGATTGCAGTAACGTCTCATGGGTTCGTGGTTGTTCCCGGGGTTTTCCAGGGTTCTTCCTCCACCAGTTATACTGTCTGCCATGTATGGCCTATCTTGTGCTAAAAAATGGCATTAAACCCTACAGCAACAACTACATTGTATCATAGCATCTTACATTCAGTATTCATTGTGTCAAAACATCTTACATTCAGTAGTCATTGTATCATAGCCTCTTACATTCAGTTTTCATTGTGTCACAGCATCTTACATTCAGTATTCATTGTGTCAAAACATCTTATATTCAGTATTCATTGTGTCATAGCATCTTACATTCAGTATTCATTGTGTCAAAACATCTTATATTCAGTATTCATTGTGTCATAGCATCTTACATTCAGTATTCATTGTGTCAAAGCATCTTACATTCAGTATTCATTGTGTCATAGTATCTTACATTCAGTATTGATTGTGCTTTCAGGATTAAATCATATGAGGCCTTTATAATATCACCTGTTGAAGGAATTTAATGAGGCCTGTAGCTGTTGAAGATCTGTAACGTAGCCTGTATTATTTGATTTATTGAAAATCTGTAATGATGCCAGTATATCGGATGTATTGAATCCTGTAATGAGTCTTGCATAGTCAAACCTATTGAAGATCAGTAATGATCTGTGTAATCAAATATACTGAAATTTGTAATGAGGCCTATATAATCTGATATACTAAAATTTGTAATGAAGCCTGTATAATCTGATATACTGAAATTTGTAATGAGGCCTATATAATCTGATATACTGAAATTTGTAATGAGGCCTAAATAATCTGATATACTAATATTTGTAATGAGGCCTGTATAATCTGATATACTGAAATTTGTAATGAATAATAATAATAATAATAATAATACATGTATATGTAACTAATGTGCTAAAGTAGGTTCGTTCGCTTTATCGAGAAGGCTTCATGTCCATCATTCTACCAGGGTGAGTCTTACTCATTGATGCAGAATTGGGTAATGCATTTTCAGCTATGACTTTCTGTCTGATCCATAAACAACGCAACGATGGTCCAATTTGGAGCGAATAAAAGTTACATATAAGCTCTTTTACTTTCCTTAATCGTTCGGCGAGCTTCAGCCGGGAAAATACGCTACTTACTTAAATTTGCTAGCTTTGGGCGATTACTAAATTGTTTCCTTGTTTCTCAGCGTTGTCTAATAACTCCCTTATATTATGTAGGGAAGCAAGAGTTTGGGGTTCTGTTAGAGTCTGGTGAGGACCTAGGAATCAATTCATCTGAAATATCTATTAACATAGAAGTAAAATGTTGAATAGGATCATTAACGTTTAACACGGTATAGTTGCTTTTATAAAGTGTCCAAATGTGGCCAAATTAGACTTCATTCAATTCTTTAAATACCATTTTATCGATTGTACATTTAGTATTCTTGACGTAGATCTGAAAGTGATCATTGCCATGAAGTCATCAGCGACATTCCAATAATAATCTAAGAGTAACAAAGAAATTGGCAGAACGATACACGTGTAGGTAACCGTTCCTGGATGAAAATATGTAAGTGATTTGGTGTTATATATATATATATATATATATATATATATATATATATATATATATATATATATATATAAATCGTGTCTAGAAATGAAATATTCTACCTCTTTGCCTCTGTCGCTTATGTCATTTGATCCCCATAAATGTTATGGATATTGCAATTCCCAAAGTAAAGCAAATGGGGCTGGCAGTTCTTGAAGACTGTTGGCGACTGTTTTTTGGTTGTAGGTTAGTGTTTGGTGATACATAAATTGAAGATGTAGAGTGACGCTTACAGCAATGGCTTACAATTCTGTGTTTATGGGAATGACGCTGTGATGGACCTCATTGCTTCTTAGTATGATGTTGTATGTATCTATCTATCTATCTATCTATCTATCTATCTATCTATCTATATATATATATATATATATATATATATATATATATATATATATATATATATATATATATATATATATATATATCAACCTTTTCTTGTAAAAGTCAAACTTTAGCCAATTTAGTTACTGTTGTTTTGTTGACGGTCGGTATAATTGTGTAGTGTCTTGCAAATTTCTGTTCTTTTTAAGACAAATTCTACGGATGGCAGTAATACTTTCATTTTTCCTCAACCCTTCGATGATTTCTATGTTGCTGACTCCAGCTAAGTCACTTCAATGAATGACGCCTTTTGATGTATTTAATGATGCGTGGGCGAAACAGGGTACTGGAATACCGTCAAATGTCATTTTGCATAGGTATATTATCAGTATGTGTATTCCGATGACACTCTACAAGCACACCAAATGATTTGAAGCTTTTGAAACTTTTGTGTTGGCCGACTAATCCAGGTATAGTCTTTTCAGCTACAATAGGTGATACTGATAATACGTTACGTAGTTTGCTTTCATCTTGGAATTTGATGATAATGAAGCTTCCACGCCATATAGTTTATCCTTTGGGCCTGATATAGTTTTACTGCATTTGAATTGACTTTTAATATTGATTTTCCATTTTTTGCTTTTTGGATGTGTTAGGTGTTTAGGCTCTAATAAACGGTAACGAAGACAGAGTGAAAGCAACAAGCTATATTTTTAAATTTAAATGTAACAATTTTATTTCCATGGAAACAGGGAAGCATGGCGTGAATGACTGCAATGCCACAAAATATATCAGTGCTCAAAGCCCACCTCACTCAACCATCCAAAGTCGAAAGCAGCCTTCCGTCTTATCTGAAGGTCTTTCCAGTGCATTCTCTGAGATATACAAATTTAATGGTGGACAAAGCGTGGAGACAGAACCCAGCTGCACGCTGACACTGGTGACTACAGGAGGTTCTATGAAGCGTTGAAAGCAATGTATTGTCATCCCTTCCAAATACTGAGCCTCCTACGGAGTGTAAATACAGGGAATGTATCCAAAACCTCTGATCAAACTCTCTTAATCATTAGCAATTCAGTTCCGGAGGCACTTATTGATTGCATCCCACAACAGCCACTAAAGATGGAACTCGATGAGCCACCCAAACTGCAATAGACTGTAAACACCAAACAACAGATGAATACTGGAAATGCTGCTGGAAAAGACTATCCCAACAGCGAGAAGAGTAGGCCCAGCATTACACACCAAAGTTCACGAGTTCGTTATTGGTTGCTGAAAGCAAAAGAAACTTTTATAAGACCTCTGTGATGCAGTCACCATCACCTTGTACAAAACACGGGGAAACGTCTGATTCCTCAAACGACCGTGAGATAACCCTGTTCTCCATTGCAGGCAAACTCCTTGTTAGAGTGTTGCTGAACAGACTGGTGTCCACCATTGCAGAAGAACATGCTCCAGAGAGTCAATGTGGCTACAACGGCAATAGGATCACAACTGACATGCTGTTCGTACTGAGACATATCCCAGAGAAATGTCAAGAACAAAACTATGGAATATACGTCACATTTGTGGACCTTAGGAAGGCATTAGACAAAGTGAGCAGAAAGGGGCTATGGAAAATCTTTCACAAGGTATGCAGTCCTCCCAAGTTCCTTACCAAGGTCGTCCAACTGCATGAAGACCAGGTCAGAAACAAAGACTACCAGTCACAGACTATCCATATTGATATTAGCGTGAAATAGGGCTGCGTGTTAAAATAAACACTATTCTCAGTATTGTTCGTCACGAAGCTCCAAAAAGCAACAGAAGACATAATTGACGAAGATGGCATCTATATCCGACTTCGTACTAATGGAAACCACTTTACCTTTAGGAGACTTCAGGCCAACACCAAGACATTAGAAAAAGTGATTGGAGAACTTGTCTCTGCAGATGATGCTGCCCGTGTTGCCCATAAGGAAACTGCCTTACAGCACGGAACATCCTGCTTTGCATGAGCTTACCAGCTCTTTGGTGTTGAATTCGCCGTAAGAACACTGTAGTACTTCGCCAGCCAGCAAACAAGAAAAATTACCAGGCACCAAGCATCTTCATTGTCCAGACAGAATGTAGTCCACATGAACACCTACGTGGACTGTGTGATATCATCTGATGCCAAGATCTTCAAAGACATAGACAACATACTGGTGAATGCAAACAGCACCTTCGGCACAATTTACAATCGAGTGTGGTACAATGACAGTCTCAATAGAGTTACATGGATCAGCGTCTACAAAGCTGTCGTACTGACCATCCTCCTATATGGCGCCTAATCCTGGATCACCTACAGCCGCCACCTCCGCCTCCGTGAACTCTTGCATCAACGCTGTCTCTGTCCTCAAAATCCACTGGAACAACTTCTTCATCAACACTGAAGTCGTCAAGCAAACAGTGATCACCAGCGGCGTTGAGGCAATGCTAAAGAAGATACAGCTACACTGGGTAGGGCACGTGCTCAAGATCAAGGATAATCGTATGCCAAAAATCGCACTCTATGGCGAGCTGTCTGCTGTCAACCGTGATAGAGCGGCACCTCGTAAGAGATATTAAGACCCCTTGAAAAAGATGCTCACCACGTGTGGCATTGATTACCACCAATAGGTTTCACACGCTTCTGACCTTAAAAGCTGGAGAAGTACAGTTCACCTGGCCACTACAACTTTTGAACAAATTAGACGGGCCAGCTTGGAGGAAAAACGATTGCGCAAGAAACCGGAAACAATCGGCAGCATCCACCACAACCCAGACATTATCCTGCAGCCTCTGTTGACGGACGCGCCTGTCACATATTGGGCTTATCAGCCTCCAGCGCGCGTGCAATATATGTGGACATCCCCCTTCCTAAATCGTGGCAAAGGACGACAAACCAACAAAGTCCAATTATACCAAGAGAATGGATATTCAGTTCCAAAATGTCCAAAAAGTCGAAGAAAAGAAACCTCTAAGACAAAACAAAATAACTAAAAACGTACAGATTCATGCACTGTTGACACGGACAACAACAGTGGTCAACAAAGTCACCTAGAAAGTGATAACAAGGGAAACCATTGAAGAAGACGAAGAATAAAGAGGAAAAGAACCACTTGCCCCATGTAAATTCAAACTGAAAATCGGGACAATTAAAGACAGTGGTTGAGGTAGGCGAAGATCAAGTGTTCTATGTATTTTTATACTGTATTGTGAATATTATTCACATTAATATAACACAACGAGAATGCTTGCATATTTTGATTGTTTGTAAGAATGGATGCGATAATCTCTCTCTCTCTCTCTCTCTCTCTCTCTCTCTCTCTCTCTCTCTCTCTCTCTCTCTCTGTTTTTTTACATGTTCTTCTAATCAAATATCTGATAAACAAGCCTAATTGAACTTCCTCCATGTATTTTCGGAATATACATAACCAACAATTGCAAATGGAAGACTTACGAGGGACACGTAGGTACCTCTACTCTACGTGTCCCTCTACTCTTCTACCAGCAGCAATATATATGTTGTTGTTGTTGTTGTTGTTGTTGTAGGGTTTAACGCCAATTTGCAGCACACGATAGGCCATACATGGCGACCAGTATTGTTGGTGGAGGAAGAACCGGGGAAACCCTCGGAAAGAACCACTGACCAGCGAGACGCTACTGGCAAGCTTTCTGACATAACTACACTTGCCGTATCTTAGACTTGAACACACGCAGACAGAGGTAAGATAGCAGTGATCCGTAATGGAAAGCGCTTTAGACCACTCGGCCATAATTACAACAGCATCAATCATTTAAAACTAATACCTACCTGCCTTGCGTGCATCGAGCGCATGAGCCGCGGACTATAACCTTTAGATATATCAACATGTTTATCAGTTATCTTTCTAACAACGATTTGTGAACCGTTCCGGTGGCCTGGTGGTTAGAGCGTCCGCCGTGGAAGTGGGAGGTCGTGTGAGCGATCCCGGCCGAGACATAATAAATATTTACAAAAAATGGTACTAACAGCTTCCTTGCTTGATTCTCAGCATTAAGAAGTCAGGTCGGCCTGAATAATGTGAATGGGTGGGACATCATGATACATGTCTGCGGCATGATTTGTGTTAGATATCACTATAAACTGCCTCACAGCAGATATCGTAGCGATATAACTAAACGTTTTTCAAAGCTACGTTAACAATCTAAATCAAACAAACAAACAACGATTTGTGTAATGAACGTGGTAGGAAATTATATTTTGATATACTCATTAATGTACTCAATGTCGCCCTCTGTAAATGCCTGTATCACTAACGTATCTTGATTACTTTGTTTCTCTATTGGTTGTCTTGCATTTTTTTATGTGCTTAACTATATCGATTATTTGTACTGAAATCTCTCTCTCTCTCTCTCTCTCTCTCTCTCTCTCTCTCTCTCTCTCTCTCTCTCTCTCTCTCTCATAATGTCATTTGTCAAAACGAACTGAACCTGCAATATGTGTCTTTCAGTCTCTAGATTTACATACTGATTCATAGTTTAGTGGTAAATACACGTTAGTACCCATATCTATACATCGATATTGAACATATAGCAAAATGTTTTTATGTATGTATAGTCCATCACGCTCATTATACCCATGCTCGTACCACAACACAGAGCCAATAATCATTTCACTGTATTAATCAGTAACATAATTAAAAACGAAAAACTTCTGAAAGCTAGAAAAAGACAGAGACTGAAAAACCCGATGCCTCTATAAAAGCATCCTCTTTAGGGACATACGTGAGTTTAAAGTGCTCTCATTGGCGTATTACAATAAGAAATATTCAAACTAGAAAGTATAGAAATTGAACAATATTACCATGCCATTAAGGTAATGGCGAATTTTAATCGTGTGGTGTTTGAAAAATCAAGGAGAAAAAATAAAATTACAAAACAAAACGTGACGCGCGTCAACAAATATGATGGAAAATCCTGACAATAAGAGGTTCCTATAAGGGGCCATTCTTGAGAGTGTTTACTTGTCGTGTTTGTGAGATTGTGTTACGTTGTAAGATAAACCAGCTAAAAATATGATAATTTATATCATTGTAATCAGAACCGCTATTACAAGGTCTCGCTAAAGCCGCTTCTTAGGCTCAGAATAAAGTTGATTTTCTTGTGCATTTGCATTACCACCTCACGCTCACGAGCCACGTATCCGATAATCGATGTGATTTGCGCATTTGCTTGTATATTTATTTACACGTTTGCTTCATTGCATAGCACAAAAATTAATATTTTCCAACATAACATTTAATGAATTTATTTTATTTGGAATATTTTTTACTGACAATTTTATCAAAATGTCTGCAGGACTTTCACCTGGTTGATTTAGTTGAAGTCGTGCTCCTTTTTGCACAGTGGTATATGCAAGATGACCTGGCAGCAGAAGAAGATAACGATTACAACCGGAGGAAAAGGCATGCTGCTAATAGGCAGTTTATTTTATGGACTTAACGGATACCTAAGTACTGGCAACAGACATGTCATTTCAAGCTGTTGTTATTGGCGTATAATGGATAAATAATTTTGGCCAGTACCATGGCGTTACTCAAGGAAGACTTGGGTGATCTATCAAATGATATGATATGTGAATAATATAACTTATGTTGATTTTAAGTTGTATAAAGCATTTAGTTTGTAGTATGCATTTTTTTAGCTACCTACCCACTAAAGAATGATTATATGTATGGCTATGTTTTGAAAGCAACTGTGAGGAGACTATTTATTAAAAACACAGGATGAATTGAAGTTGACTAGCATTGTCTTGGGATGCAAAGGATGTAAAGAACAAAAGTACACTGGTGAACATGATTTTAATCGTGCATATACAGTAACATATTAAGTTAAATGATAAAAAATGAATATCATATTGAGTTGAGAAATCAAAACTTGTTGCAGTGTTTCATGAAAACAGATTTGCTTGTAAATATCAACAGAACCACAAACACTAGGATACTATTCTATCCAGACACTGCTCATTAATTTCAATTACGTGTAAAACAAAATGGCTCTGGAAACAGAATTAGGTTCTTAAGACTAAAATACTAGTTCATCAAAGGCAACCTTGAATGCTTATATCACATAGGTGCATCATCAGCCTTCTTATTACAACTAAATCATATATACTCGACACCAATTAAAATTATCAAATTTTCAGTTTTTTTTTAAATGTGTTCATTTACTATAGAAATAATTATATCCTTCATATGAATACCCATATTAATGTATACAACTGCATACACTGTAAAACTAACTGTTATATATTATGAAATGTATTGAACTTTTATAAGTACAAAGTTGCATGTACATACATAACTTGAATTCAAGAGTACAGTCAGGCATACAAAACTGAAAGATATCATCTAAGAATAATTATGGCATATATGGAGGTCTTCTGTGTTATTTATGTTGGGTGGGGTGCTCCCAATATTATTTAAATTATTACAAAAGACCTCCCCCTCTCCCGGCTTGTTTTTGTGAGGAATTGAAGTAGAGATAGATGCAATGCTCAGAGCCCCCAGTCAGTGGTGCCAACAGTTAAATTAATGAATACACAAAATCTGAAAGTCAAATAAACAACAATTTAAAATCATTAAATAACAGTCATCTCTCAACTCGACCAAGTTATGGCTTATTTTATCAACTGACTTAGTGTAATAGATTTTCCTCCTGTCCTGTGCTCCTACTCATCTGTATGATCTTTCTCTGGACTGGTAGTCCAATTCCCTCCAGTCCGTCTAACGTCTGCCTCCGTTCTTCCTTTTTCTCTGTCTCCCAGAGACTTTTATATGAGAATCTAGTGTACCATTACCATAAATGATTGATTACAGACATCCCATTCCAAAATACTAGACAGTTCTATAGAAATTACATTGATGTTTTAGTATCCTGTGGTTGGTTTCTATGCTTTTGACACAAGCGATTACCATTTACTCAATGCCAAACTTTAGTACATCACCTAAACAAACTACTGCAGAGAAACAAATATTGAAATTAAGCCCACCCCCACTCCCATGTATGTTTAATATTGCATTTCTTTTAAACTTAGGGTAGCTAGGTACACACACACACACACACACACACACACACACACACACACACACATATATATATATATATATATATATATATATATATATATATACTGAATAGTATATATAATGTACTAAGTACAGTGTAAAACTATAGATATACATATCAAATTCAGGAATGCAGGGGTCATGCTACCAGGCGAAGAAACTTTGCCCTGGGTGTACTTTATACCTTCCGTGATTTACCCATTAAGTTATGGCAGTGTTGTAACCCAAGGCAAATGTATTTATGCAGTGTTGATACCAATTAACCTATGCAGACAAACAAACTCTTACACATTCACAGAGGTGTTTAAATTGCTAACTGATCATAACCCCGCTTGCAGCAATATATCACTGCTCGAATTAATGAAATTGGGCCTACTGTACAGTGAAGAAAATATACCAAATTATGTTTCAAAATTGTAACAGTGTGTGTGATTTGGATTTTTAACATACCTTGAACAATTGTTTCAGTCCTATTGCTATGATGTTTGCAGTGTGGCAGATTATAGTGATGTCTAGCACTGAGGCATCATGCCGCAGACATGTAGCATGACATCCCACTCAGTTACATTATCCTGATAGTAGGACGACCAGTCTATGCATCTGTTAATACCATTTTTATGTCTTTGGTATGACTTGGCCATGGATCAAGGCCTCCACAACCTCTTGCATCTGAGGTGGATGCCCTTACCACTAGGCCACTGGAACGGTCAACACCAGTATGTAAATAGTAATTTGTTGTTAACAAATATAATCAGTGAAGATCATTTCTAATTTATTTCTTCTTTTGTTTTAAAACAGGTAGTTAACAGCATTATTTTCTTTATAAAATTAGTTTGAAACTGTACGTGAACCTGTAATGGCAGACATCGCTACACCTGTGATAAACCACTTCATTACATTGTATTCTTAAAACATTGGGCAAATAAATTCAGGAAAATATATAATTTAATTAAAACAAAGTCTAAATATGTTGTGTTAGAAGATTTAGCTTAAAGGTTTAATAATGTAGTCAGAAATATGGGACAATACTATGTTGTGGAATTCGAAACAATGTTGTCAAGCTTAATGCTGTTTTCTGATGTAATTCATTTTCATGAAGAAACATACATACATACATACATACATACATACATACATACATACATACATACATACATACATCCATCCATCCATCCATCCATCCATCCATACATACTCAAAAACTCTTTAAAGCCATGCATATCGTTGCTATCAGTATTTAGGCAAATAATAAAACCATAAATACACAGCCATACTATTGGATGTTTGTAACAAATCTAAAAAGTGTGTAGTTAAATAAAGATGCATTCACATGGCACAACACATGTTTTTTGATGGGTGTTCTTGGCAAGAACGGTCCAGTTCAGTTACATATCGATTTTAATGCTTCAGTGTGCTGTCTATTGATAGGTACAGTAATGTTTAGCGGGAGCAATGAAATCAAAATGAAGAGTATGGATTGAAGTCATTTGCTCCAATGTACATTTTTCTTCTTCAAAGTATGCTAGAAATCTTTCTGACTGCGATTTTACACAAAACATTTAAATAAATATAATTATTAAAAGGTACTTTATTATGCAATAATACCGATTTGCAATTACATGATTTTAATCTTGTTACTCCTATAAGATTAAACGAATTACAATGTATAGTTTCTGCTGTGCTTTTTTTAATTCATCATATGGCCAAAATACACTGCATTTACCTCAATCTAAACATACATAAGACAAGTATAAATGCAATGGGTATGAAAAGTTATAAAAGGTCTTACATCTTTTTGTTCAAATGCATGTTTTTAAAAGCTTTAAAAACAAAACATAATCAACAGTGGTCTGAAGATAAACTGCTACTTGGAAATCAAACAGATGCAGGACTTTGGCTCATGGTAGACACTTCAAGAAAGACTTAGTCAAAGTCTATATGGGTTCTTGGTAGGGATCATTTGTTAACATGCAATCACTAGAATAGTCGCTCCATAACAATTTGATATCAATAGATGTTACCCGACTAAAAGGCCTAAATCATTTTAGCTTAAAATGAGATTTCTGCTTTGTAACAATCTCTTCTGTAGGTGGTGGTGGTATTGTAGCAAGTACATCAGATATTCACATAGGATCATTTATGTCCAAAACAACTGGCTGATTCATTCCAACTCTATCATCTAACCTCATTTTCAATATTTTTATAATTATTTCCGGAATATACAGGTACTGTTGATTAGCTTTCTTTGGGTTTGCAGACCATCTATTTTTTTTTTGTTGAATTACCTTTGGTATCTGACAAGAAAATGCAAACATTTCACTGACAAGGTCATTTTTTTTTAAATTCTCAAAAGTGCATCAAAGAAATAAGCTGCGTAACTTTAAAACGTTTGTCTATTGTCCACTAAAACTCAATCACCAACTGAACCCAGTCAAGCAGGTCACATATTAGACACATTACTATCGAGGTATATGTGTACATACATTATCAGTAGATCACCCACTCCCATACACAAGCATATGCATTTGGGTAAACCCCCCCCCCCCTGCCCTCTCCATGTGTACTAAACGGACAAACCATAACTATGGCCTTGGTGTGGTGTGTATTTATAATACAATGCATTCATTTTATTACTATGATAACCAGTATATCTTCATTATTTCAATTATGCATCAATACTATATTTAAGATACATGTATATTATAATTACACATTTTTAACTTGTTTGCTCATATACAGCAAAGAAAGCTTTTGTCGGAGCAACTTTCTGGTTCATACACAAATACCATCCACAAATACCAATACACTACTATATATATATATATATATATATATATATACATATATATATATATATATATATATATATATATATATATATATATATATATATATATATTATACAATTACTATTAGTTTAGTTACATATATCATGCATGTATAATAATGGTTGTTTTTTAGTATACTTAACACAAATATTCCTCTTTTATGTATGCATCACAATTATATTTGTTAGTATACTTTCTCAAATGGGTTGATAAAACTTTTTTTTAGACTTTTCCATCATTACACTTTCCTTCTCCTTAAGTTTTTCCACTTCAGAGAAGACTGAATCCCTTAAAATAAAATTTTGAAATGTGTAAATACTAATGTTGAACTTGGAAATCTTTAGATTTGTATCAAAAGAAAACATTATCATTTATCTTGGTTATTATGATGGGAATGATAATGCCTCAAGAAATAATAATAATAATAATAATAATAATAATAATAATAATAATTTTTTAAAGGTTGACTCATTTAGTAAAAGACTATTCTCCCTTGAGGCCATTTAACTAAAATACAAACAGCATGATGACAAACATATCAATAACAAAAAAGACATTTGCCAACAAACAATTTACAAAAATATTATTCCAAATAAAACAAACCATATTTTAACAAAATATACAATCTTTACCAACTGCAAAATATTAAACTAATATAGAATGATAGATTTCCTAGTAATACATACATTCCTTAGTCTTTTTAGATGTGCATCTACCAAAATATTTGTAAACAAGTAAATATACATAAAATTTAATAAAATGCAGTAATACTTACACAGATACCATATTTGATTCTGATGTGGTTATATCAGACACAGCATGAATTTGTATCCTATGAATTGTTGGCCCAGGTGTAGAAGTTGTTGCCATGTCTTCTGTGACATTCCTCTCTGTTTCTGATGTTTTCCTTGCACTGCCATTCAATTCAAAATTAATATAGCAAGGGAAAATAAATGCTTCATTGGACACAATAATTATATATACTTTACAAATAATAGTATGCATAAAATATACTTAACTGTATTCCATTACTTTAATTTACAGTCATCATCATTTACATTATATATAATTTTTAACAAAAAAAACAGTAGTGACTGCTTGCCTGTAAATAAAGTCTTATGTTTGCGTGCGAAAATGAAAATGATCATTAAATCACTATTGGTAGCCTCAAAAACAGCAGTATATATATATATATATATATATATATATATATATATATATATATATATATACATGGATTATATATATATATATATATATATATATATATATATATATATATATATATATATATATGTATATATGTATATATATATATATATATATATATATATATATATATATATATATATATATATATATACTGCTGTTTTTGAGGCTACCAATAGTGATTTAATGATCATTTTCATTTTCGCATATATATATATATATATATATATATATATGTGTGTGTGTGTGTGTGTGTGTGTCATGGCGTACATGCGAGTTTCAAACTTTTAGCGATATTATTGCAGGGCTATGACACTTTATTTTATGCTAAATGGAATAATGCCTGTTTATATAAAATATGTTATTTTATGAGTCTTGATAAAGAATTACAATACAGAAATAAAATAGCGGTATAAAAATTGACTGTTCATTGCAAAATTGAGACTCACCTATACAGCAAGAATTTGGCGACCTCTGGATTAGTTTTCAGGCTCAAAGTGGACTTCTTTTTATTCCATCGTTCATGCTTGTCACCAATACATATGCGTGTGCTGCCATAATTTGCCCAGAGAGCTTTTTTCTACCCTCCTTTCAGAATCTAAGTCTTCGCATTCGATATAGTTGCGTCCACCATTATTTTTGTAAACACGTGTTTGCGCATGGCTAAGATTCCTAATCTTCAGGAGAAGTCAACTTAGAGGTTGCATGAATATAGGCGTGGCAAATAGCGAATGTTTGTCTGCCAGACAATAATGAAAAATCGCGTATTTTATCACAAACTTTCCTATACTAGCCTGATTGCGGCCTCAGTAACAACCTGAATCGTAATTTTTCAACTAACTAAGTAATCACGAACTGATAAAAGAAATATATAATTTCATTCGTTTTTACTTAGGTTCTATGCCTTTAATAGCATTTTGACGTTTTTTTTGTTGTGTGAACATAACAATCTTAGCAAAGCAATATTTTTTATATGGACGCATTTGTATCCTGTGAGATTTGTAAGAACTATCATTTTGAATTTTCATTTTACTTCATGGATAATATACTACAAATGAAAATGCCATGATTATTTTTTTTAAAACTATGAATAAGATATTTACACACCTTCCACCCATAAACATTTTTTGTCCAGAAATATCTCTGGAATCTTTCACACGGACGTCCAACAGTTCCATGTAAAAATTTCTTTTTCACTCACTTCAATTTGACAGAATTATACACATTGCATGATCTCTCTTGAAACATAATAATAATAATAACAATACTACTACTGCTACTACTACTACTACTACTACTACTACTACTACTACTACTAATAATAATAATAATAATAATAATAATAGTAATAATAATAATAATAATAATAATAATAATAATAATACGAAGAAGAAGAAGAAGAAGAAGAAGAAGAAGAAGAAGAAAGAAGAATAAATCGATCATAATTTTGACAATGATGATTATTAATGATCTGGAGACTATTTTGTTTCATGTTTCACTTACAGACTTTGACTGAAATATACACATTTTCTGATCTGTCTTGAATCGATAATAATAATAATAATAATAATAATAATAATAGTAATAATAATAATAATAATAATAATAAAATAATAATAAAACGATCATAATAATAACGTCGACGATGATGACTGTTAATGATCTGTAGACTGTTCAGCATCAGTAAGCCCCCTCCCACCCACTCTCTCTCTCTCTCTCTCTCTCTCTCTCTCTCTCTCTCTCTCTCTCTCTCTCTCTCTCTCTCTCTCTCTCTCTCTCTCTCTGGTGCTCATGCAAAAAAGAAGAATATGCTACTTATGTTTTAATTTGTTTTTCAAACAAGCTTCCACTCCAAAAAAGTACCTTGGTGTGGGTTTCATTTGATACATTTAATTGAGCATACGGAATGTTGAGTCTAGATTTGTTTTGTCAAAAAAAATTTCCGGTAATAATTTACAAGGCGTGTCTTTCAAATTTAAGGTCAACTCGGCACAGGCCGTAATAATTTTCACGGCGTGTCTTTCAAATCTAAAGTAAACACGGCATAGGCCGCAATTATTTGCACGGAGTGTCTTTCAAAACAAGGCAAACTCTGCATAGGCCGTAATAATTTGAATGGCATGTCTTTCAAATCTAAGAAAAACACGGCATATGCTGTAATAAATAATATGCACGGCGTGTATTTCAAATCTAAGATCAACTCGGCACAGGCGGTAATAATTTTCAAGGCGTGTCATTCAAATCAAGGCAAACACGCCATAGGCCGTAATAATTTTCAAGGCGTGTCTTTCAAATTAACGTAATCTCGGCATAGAGCGTAATAATTTGCACGGCGTGTCTTTCAAATCTAAAGCAAACACGGCATAGGCCGCAATTATTTGCACGGCGTGTCTTTCAAAACAAGGCAAACTCTGCATAGGCCGTAATAATTTGAATGGCATGTCTTTCAAACCTAAGGCAAACGCGGCATAGGCTGTAATAAATAATATGCACGGCGTGTATTTCAAATCTAAGATCAACTCGACACAGGCCGTAATAATTTTCAAGGCGTGTCTTTCAAATCAATGCAAACACGCCATAGGCAGTAATAATTTTCAAGGCGTGTCTTTCGAATCAAGACAAACACGCCATAGGCAGTAATAATTTTCAAGGCGTGTCTTTAAAAAAAAACGCCATAGGCCGTAATTATTTGAACGGCGTGTCTTTATAATCTAAGGCAAACACGGCATAGGCCGGACTGAGTTGCACTATGTATCTTCAGTGCTCAGGTTTTGTTACAATTCACCTACCTTGGTGAAAACCATCAGACTAATGCTATCCCCATTGGTTTGGATAAGAAGAAAAAAAATAAAAACTTTAAAAATTGTATTACCTGATTTGCTTTGAGACGATCACATATGAATGTTAGTAACTGGGTTTTATTCTGCAAGCGTTAGGAAGATATCTTTCTAGAGCAAGATTTAAAATTCTATTTTACATACCATCTTTAATATCCCGCGCTGTCGATCGATGAGGAATTGCAGGTAATACTACAGAAAAGGAAGTTAGAAGGGATATGAATTATATCTTGTTTTAAAGGGCATCTTATTTATGGTGGTTTGATAGATGCTAAAATTAGTTTTGTCTATCAGGGAATTCTTTATTTCTAATATTTTGAACATCTTGTCCTTTGTTGTCACTAAATATTAGTCATTCCAAACGGCATTTTAGATAGGTGTAATTTTAGCATTACAGTAAGTATTTAACATGTTATTTCTTTCACAACTTACATGTTACATATTTACATATACAGCCTGGTCAGGCTCATCCTTTGAAAAAAGCCCACGATTCAAAATGACATTTCATTAAGAAGTCCGACAACCTCACAGTTACCCAGAAACATGCATAGCAAGTTACACTGACAAGTCATGGCTTGAATAAAATGTCAATCAATATTTTTAAGCAAGATGGTGTTTGTCTGGATACATCTTAACTTGTCTTATGCAGCATAATGTCATTCCCATTTGGGTCCGGTATGCCATTCCCATGGTATATTCCCATTTGGGTTCATAATGCCATTCCTACGTTAAATTCACATTTTGGCCCAGAATGACATTCCCATGTTAAATTCCCATCTAGGTTTAGACCAATTCTGCTTCTTGCAAAGACTAACTATTCCATCCTGATAGTTCTGTAGGAAAGAATCCAGTTTCCTAGGGTAGCCTTGATGGCATTGTTATTAGTATTCCCGGCATTATTCCATGATAACTGCCACTTCATACTTAAAGACCATTTGATAATATGTTTCAAATTAGTGCATGGTATTTTAAAATCAGATGGTTCAAGCATAGGGTCGTTTTTGTAGCCTGATCTGCTTTTCATTACCTTTCATACTAATATGGTTGCGCAACCAAGAGTATGTTATATTGTAGGAGGTACCCATATTGGAATATTCAAAGACAATATAGGACAGTTATATAGGTTTTCCAATTTTAAATTGTGCTGTGATTGACGTAATAATAGTCGGAGAAGATACAGTTTAACATATGTTTTATTTCGATTTCTTGTGGTGCAAAATCTATTTATCTGATTTCGGCGAAACAAAGTCGATGAAAATTTTGTAACAGAGTTTGTTTTGTTTATTTTCCACTAAAGAAGAATGCAGCAGCCTTTTCTTCATTATTTTATCCATCAGTATAACTTATTGTGTATACTTGTGGAAGATGGAGTTGTTTGTCGGATTTTTCAATTTTTGCTGAGTTGAGTTGCCAGACAGTCCTTTAGGAGACGGACTTTAGACAGATACAGTTTTGTATTCTCAACGCTGGATGATATTCTAATGACAAAGAATGGTATGGCATTTGATTTTTGTTCTTGTAATAATATTTTGTATTTGGGTTTGAATTCTTCCCAAAAAGCAGGAATCAAAGCGTTTTATCTTAGTTTGATGACATACTGTATGACAAATATGAGTTAAAGTAGGTTCGTTCGCTTTAGCAAGAAGGCCGTTGCCTGGGTATATCCATATTTATACAACAGTAAGTCGTATTCATTGATGCAGAATTGGGCCAAGCATTTTCAAGTATGATTTTCTGGCTAATCCATAAACAATGGAACCAAAGTCCAGTTTGGAGTGAATGAAAGTTACATAGAAATTCAAGAGGAGGTTTCCATCAGCATGTTACAGATGAAGACCTCCCGATGGTAGCGAGCAGTAGGAAGGCTGAACTCTACACAATTTGTGCGGCTTTTATTTTGTCAAAATAACGGTTCCTTGTAATTTAACAATTAAGTCCTCGTTTTGGCAAAATAACATTATTTCATTGTTGAAAAATCTTTTGAATTTTTCATCGTGTTTCAGCAGACAGGCTGTACCCTACAAAATGTGTGCAGTTGTTTTTTTACCTAATGATGGTTTCTAATAGTTTAACAATATTGCTCTCGTTTTGGTGAAATAACAAGAAGGAAGGCTGTACCCTACAAAATTTATGCAGTTGTTATTTTTACCTAATGATGGTTTCTAATAGTTTAACAATATAGCCCTCGTTTTGGTGAAATAACAAGAAGGAAGGATGTACCCTACAAAATTTGTGCTACCTTTATTTTGTTAAAACAACGATTTCTTGTAATTTAACAATGTAACCCTCCTTTTGGTGAAATAATATGATAGACTTTTAGGTTTTCATCCTGTTTCAGCATTTTCGGCTGCGAACAATTAACCGTATATGCGATTCAGTCCTATTCAATATCGTGTTCCAGGATCTGATAAATTAATTATTACAAATCCGTGTGGGGTTGTCTGAGCACCACTAAAGAAATTTTTTAATTTAGTATAGTCCATATCACCATTACACGAAGTTTGAAAAAATTTCTTAGCGTATGAGTATCAACCCCGTTAAATACCGCTAGAACATTACAATTATCTCGGATCACTTTTGTAATTTGTGTGTATATTTGAGTGACAAATAGAACGTCGGTATTTTTATGTCTCCTCCAGGAAAATATTCCAACATTACATCGTCGTACACTACCAAGTTGTTGATGTCTCTATAATTGTTTTCCACGGAAGGTGCTTCATCGATATCTGTGATGAATTCAATGATGTTCTCCCCGGTGATCTCCGAGGCGTTCTCGTTATAATCTTTTAATACCTGATAACAATGATGGTCATCCACACTCTGTGCCACCAAATACAGTTTGTTCCATTTCATCCATTTCATAATCAAGTTAAGTAACAGCTGTGTTTTACAGCTACACGATCGTCCAATAATTATCATCCTGACGGAGTTAGGTAACATCGGATGATGTTTAACTTGTTGTTTCTTTTTAGCGCTGAAAATCGGTTTTTTCCATTAAATACACCTTAATAGTATTATGAATTTATAAAATTGTGTGAAATGTAAAGCATACACCAGCAATTAATCCGGTTTCTACCACGACAGAAAATATTAGAAAAGCTATCACTGGTAAATGTGCACGGTGCGGTATAATTTTTTTAGATTTGTTAAAAAAGGCGCGGAGGTGATATCGCGGCCAAGTTAACAAAACTCCCCGGAACTTCGTCGGCAAAATATCCAGGAGAAAACCCCTTCCAGGATATAGTTATTGTGGTCTGGGAACACGATTAGATATAAGGCTTGACGACCAGGATCAACCTCACTCGGATGAAAATCCGTAAAACGCGATCGATATAGCCTGTCGGGATCATGACATCGCATATCGAAGTAAAGATCTTGAACAACGGCATCTCGCGGACCTAAAATTGATCCACGCGTTGAATTCTATTCCTGATAAATCCATCTGAGAGAAAATATCACCCTGGATAATAAAGGCCGCCATGACGGGTAAATCAGTCGCGGGGTTAGGTATTTAATATGGAATCAATTTATTATTCTCTAACCGGATACTGCATTAGCAAATCAGCCATAGATAAATTCGCCATCGCACTAAGGATACAAGTGTAACAGCGGCGGATTGGTTATCCAGACAGGCTATATGGCATATTTATCTACCACCGCCTAAAAAGATTCAATATGCGTCTGTCACAGAATTAGGCGAAAATTGAATTTATTTCTTCTTGAATTACAAACTAATCTCACCATTTTTTTTGTTTCCTCGTACATGCGTTACCTGGGGTGAATAAGTGTTTTTCAAGGTAAGTGACGTGTAGTGATTTGCATGTGCCTGAGTACAAATCACTTGAAGTCAGGAACATTAGAATCACGGGATGCACGGGAATTTTGCTGTGATTTCTACTCACCTATTTGGGGATATATAAGGCAGAATATTTCTGATAAGATTACAAAAGTATCTTATCAAAGGAGAGATAGCTTGTCATTCTGTCTCCAGCCAAAGGGGTGAGTGTTAAATTTATATTTCGTTTTATTGTGAATTTTATTCAGTTTATCATTTCATATAATGATGCTTTATTACAATGCAGATTTAAACCGTTGAATATTTGGAATTACTAGTCACTATTAGACTTTAAATGCAATAGCGTAATCTAAATTTTAGATTGTTTTAGAAACAACTATTATTAGTTTGGTTTCTTTCTGAATTGTAACTGAACGTCTCTGAATGTCTCTGATTGTAGTTGAACGTCTCTGAATGTTTCTGAATTGTAGCTGAATTCTAGCTGAACGTCTCTGAACGTCTTTGAATTGTAGCTGAACGTCTCTGAACGTCTCTGAATGTCTCTGAATTGTAACTGAATGTGATTGATTGTGCCATGATTATGCTGTTTAATTGTGCGATCAAATTGAGGTATGTGACTGTCTGTCTGTAGGATTGTATGTCCGTCTACATCTGTCGTGATGTGTAAATATCCGGAAAACTAGAAGTCTAAATGTCCGAGTGTCGGAGCTGTCTAGAGGTGCAAATGTCCGGGGTAGCATCTAAATGTTTGGGACCGGTGGTTCTAGTAGATGCTGTATGCTGTCTGTACGTATAACTGTAGTGGATCCGTGAAGGGCAAGGGGCCGATAAAAGTATTGGGTCAACCCTAGGTATTCGGAGAAGCTGGGTGGCGATTCAACAGTTGGTGAATCGTACGGTTGTACAGGGTCGAGACATGTTTGTGTTGCAATTGTAGTAACAATTGAATACATTGTTATATTTACACATAGTTACTTTGAATCACAGTAGTATTTCAAGGGATTACATGAATCTCAATAACAGTTAGCAACTTGATTAAATACATGTAGATGTTTGTGCTAGTTGTCGCAATCCATACGTGCGATAGCATAGTTTGATGTTTGTATTTGTTATCGCAATTTATACTTGCGTTAATATAACTTTTGTAAAGGTTCCATTTTATGTGAAACATTTGTGTAGTCCAGGAAGTTCCTTGGATCTGTGTTTAGTCCAGGAGATTCCTTGGATCTGTGTTTATTTTGTATTAATATATAATTTATTTTTGAATTGTGAATGGTTGTGAAGTGTGATTGTGGGTTGAATGCATGAGTTATTGTGCTGATACATCATTATTTTTCATTAATAATTTATTTTATAAATTTACATTATCTTTCACATCTTGTGATTGTTTTGTTCATTTAATCCACCATCCACTCGGTAACAATTCTGTTACAGCGTCATTCGATGTTAATATCCCCAGTTAAGTTAATTAGGCTGATATATTTTTTTACCGCATGACGCTATAAAAAACACATTTACAAATATGCGTTAACTGTAGTTGATGTTGCACGTAGATACAAAGAATCTGAACCGTTATCAGCAAAAACCTCCTCTGAAGCTGCCTCCGCGTTCATAAAGATTTATTGTCGAGGTTCTCTACGATGGCCAAATCTCCTTCAGGTTGATCCTGGTAAAGAATTTCAGGGTGAAGTATCATCAAAGATGAAGCAACATAACACTATAATACGACGAGGACATACTGCAATCCATCGTGACCAAGCAATTGTTGAACGATTTAACAGAACTGTCGCGGATAAATTGTTTCATTATCAGTACGCGAAAGAATTTATCGATGATAAACGATCTTGCGAGTGGGTCAAACGATTGCCAGATGTGGTTGCAGCGATCAACAATCTGGTCACGAACACGATAAATATGAAACCAGCCATCGCTATAACAGAAAAACATAAATGTACCAAAAAAGGATTTTACAAACTTGGCCCAAATGCTCCACAACGAAGTGTTACCCGTGAACAATTACAAGTAATTCCAGATGATACTCAGTTACCACCAACTAATCTTAATTAATACAATGATTTCGATTACATTCCTGACATGTCAATGTTACATTTTCTCGGGTATGACCGCGACTATTATCTTTCCTATCCGCGAGAAATTGTTTCGGAGATTTCCTGACCACGTCATGATACAATTACAACTTGCACAGTGATTATCTTGTTGTTTTAACGCTAAATAAATTCGACATCGAGATCATATTCACTGTTATTGTCTTTGTCTTGTTGTTTATAACCCGTTAGTTTTTTTCTTATCGCGGTATCATCGGTTACATCAATTGTATTTTTTTCATCATCGTTGATATTAACTCTCCGAAGTTGATTTATTCTTCGTACTCGTGATACTGCTAGATATACTAGATTTGACCACTCGATGAAGTCATATACGATCGAAACAGTGGTATCAGTGGTAGTTAATCCTTGTGATGAATGTATCGTCATCGCGTATCCTAATCTCACCGGAGACTTATCGTCGTTGATTGCATTTCTAACTACATCGATATTAATCCATACAATATCATTCAACACATGTTATTGTTGTTCGGATTTTCCAAGGATATCAACGAGGATCTTTTGTTGTCGTGTATCTTTTGGTCTATAACACAAAGGAACCTCGTCGTGGGTGAATTTTTCTTCATGGATATAAAAAAAAATTCGTCTGAAGTAGATGTCTTATTTTTTTCTGCTAGCAACAACATCTGTTGGTTTCCATGTGTTCCAGAAATTATCAATGGGAGTTTCAGGAATCGTTTTTCGTGTTAGTTCACATTGTATTTTATTTGATTGTAGTCTTATAGCGGATTTTAATGCGGTTAACTCTGCATCGAGTGATCGATGATCTGTGTTAATTTCTTCGTAGTAATGAACGATGATTTTCAACTAGCAATGCAAAGATAATCCGGTAAATGGTGGTGGTTGACCATGATCGCTGAACATTATCACCGCGGTGTTTTTCGTTAATAATCAAACAAGAAATGTTTTTAATACGTCAATGATACTGTATAGATTTCTAAGCACATAAGTACCCCGGAAATATATTTCGTTCCCATGCGATCATTAATCCATTCAGTTCCATTATATCTAAACAAACTATGATACGTACTCGCGTGAACTCCTCGGAATTTCATCTTGCGGGAAAGACGATGAGTTGGAGTCAGAACGATCATGTCAGCGTTTTTTTTCTAAATAAATCAATTATCCGAGTTGTCTTTCCACATCCTCCTGGACCGTTCAGATGCAGTCTTATCGGATCGTACACGGAGGGATATGGAGATATTTCCATATCGGTGTTCTCGCGGTAATTATATTCGATGGGAAAATCAGCTAATTAACAGTACACATGCAACCTTTCTTGTTTTACGCTCCATGTTCCCCAATCGCCGTTTTTATTAAGATTCTTTTTCAGATCAGAGTTGTATTTTTATCAAAGTAGAATGAATCCGTGGCCACTCTAACCGCGATATCAGCAAATCTGTTTACCATAGATAATACATTTATTATAAGATACCCGAGCATAGATGATCTCAAATTTGCATATTGTGATGAATCTCCTTCGTAGTATTCAACGATGGTTCCAATTTCCTTATTATTTGAAAAATAAGCTGCTGTCTGAGAAATTAGTGTCTCCTTTTCTATTGTATCCGCCATGACAAAATCTAATTCCGCTTTATCGAGTATGAATCTAGTACATTTTCGTTTATTTCCGGATCCACTCTCACTAAATTTTCCAATTATTATTCTTCCAAGTTGTTTGCAATCTTCCTCTATGATTTTACGTAAAATTACGATATCGTAATTATCAAATTGTTCTGGTGTTGGCAATCAAAAATCAGTTTGTTTTCTATGAGAGATTATCGTCGTTGATACAGTCAACGAGGTCATCATTCCTTTTTTTAACAAGAACTTTAATAACGCTATCGGAGCCCATTTCTTCACACGGAGATGTTTTCCCACCCAGAGATAAGTTACCGGATGAAGGCCATCTGCAAATTTAAACGATGTCACGTTGGCGATTCCAGTCAGATCAAAATCTGGTAATGATCCTATAATAGCTACTACCGTAGACCAAATCGTTTAAAGTATTCTCCCATAATGAGACAGCACGAGGGGTAGAACTCTGCCATATCAACGGACATCATATCATCAAGGTTATATTATGTATTCCATAGCCCACCATGACCATGTTCTACGCAGCTAGCTCCTACATCTTCTAGAAAATCAGCGTGGGTTGGTTTCTATGAGTTCTTTTCTCTGGCAAAATGAGCTGTAATGGATGGTACCGTAAAATAATTTCGGGTAATTTCATCAGGGGGAATCCTTTGAGTGCCATCGGTGTACTTCAACGCGAGATTATTCATTTCTATCTGAAGTTCTTTTGTTCGAAATATATCTCCGTTTCTCCTAACAAATTGATGGTATTTTTATCCACTCTTAAACATCCATACATCAACAGGATCAGTTTTATTGATATCGTAGATAACGTCAAATATGTCTCCGTGATAGTATTTTAATATTCGTGATGTTGGAAACACTCGCACGGAACTATTCCATGCATGAGAATTATGATCGATGATTTCGATTGGACTACCATTCTTTGTATATTTTTCCGCGTATAGAACATCTCCGGTGAGTTTTTACCGTAATCGGAAATCTTAATTTCTTTTCCTTTGTTGCAACATCATTTATAGATGCTCCTGTGGATTTAACTGATTCAGCCAACTCAATTAATTTTGATTTTCTCAATTCGGTTAATCCGTTTCCTCGAAAAGCATTTTTAAAATGTTTCATTACTTATTCTCCAACACAGTTCAACACCTTTGAAATCTTCATCGTGGATAGTTTTTTAATAATTTGAATACCTATTCTAAAGATTCCATATATTATCGTGTTTACCGGATATGCTTGAATGTAATATTTTTCTATCGATCTCAATTAACGCTCCAGGTTTTGTTTTATCGGTTAAAATTACTAAAATTACAAAAATAATTTATGTCGCGTTGAAGTCATCACGCGTTCACGATGATCAAATACCTTCCATGATTTTTCAAGTTGATTTTTTATATAAATGTTTGTGTATTTGACCTGGATGTAACACTTGATTTTCTTGAAAATCTATCATTGATAGTATTTCTCGGGCGCGTTTTTCCGTCATGGTGTTATTGTCGATGGAACCTGTTGGAACCTGTTCGATATGTTGAAAATCTAACATCAGCGCCATTTATGAGAAATTCATATTTTGCTGCCTTGATACTATTAATGATTTTTTTATTTCCATGGTCGCGGTTTTATTTTCGCGTCGAGGTCAAATCTTTTCTTCGTTTCGGATACAATTTAATGTCCTCGATGTCATGAATACTATATATATATATATATATATATATATATATATATATATATATATATATATATATATATATATATATATATATATAGCATTCAGGACATAGAGAACATTAAATTGTAAATTTAAAATTGATTATATATATGTATATATATATATAATTAAGCAAATTATATCTTCAATTAAATTTTTTTTTATTATTATATGTATAATATAGCAATGGCACAAAATAGATGTAAATGGATATGGAAAGCTAATAATGGTTAATGTGAACGAAAAAGCGTTGGAGAGTACAGCGCGTTTCATAATCAACAGATCAAGAATGGTTCTCGTTGGCTCGTAAAATGTATCAAATGCAGGTTTGGATTACGAGGAAAACAACTAAATTATGTCTTGGATGCGGTGGAAAAAATTCAGGGAACTAACTAGATATTATTCTCGGAAATATAATATCATCATCGATAAAATGGGTTATATTACCTAGGATTATCAGAAAACACAATTAAATAATTAATTTACTTAAGACCTATATGGATCAGATTGAATTCACTTATCATCCCATTTACATCGATTAAGAAGCATCCAGATGCGGAATCATGAGGCATCGTCGACTAAAGAAAACAATTGGTTCGATTAATGATATGGGATTTATGATGGCTACGACCAATAGAAAAGCGCGTTACCTTCATCGAATTATTGATGAATTTTATGTTGGATTCGTTATCCATCACATCAACAGCAATCCTTTGGATAATTGCATTGAAAATTAGAAGATGTTAACTCCTAGTGAAAATACTTTAAATTCAGCTCCAAGGATTAGATCACAACCACGAAGACCTATAATAGAATATATGGATAATGCAACACAATAATTTCAATCGATATATTCCGCTGGAAATAACTATGATTTTCATACTCAATCTATAAAATGAGTTGCCGATATTGAGCCGCGTACTCAAAAAAAATAAATCATGGGTTTCTTTTCTTTACGACGAATAATCTGGGAAATCATCGATGCTCATTCAGCCGATTTCAATAAAACATCAACAAATTGTCTGAGACATATTATCAATTAAACAAAAGTATCCCTATACATGTATGAACGACGAAATTATTGCACAGCTCATCGTTGAACTTGACCGAGTAAGAGATCTGGTCTGTACCAACAAAACATTTACCAATGACTGGATCACCGAGGGATATGCAGGTGTAAAATCAATGCGAGAAAAGGGAATCCCATCACATAAATCACATAAAAACGAGTACAGAATGATATAATTGACGACGGAAGTACAAGATAAGGTCATTTATCAAAATAAACAACTAAAATCGTTTGTACCCGTTTGTAAACTAATCAAAAAGATTGAAAATGACAACAAGGAAATATTTGCTGAAGAACGGCGAAAGAAGGTTGTCATTGACGAATTTGAAAAGATGTTATTGGATTGAAAATCATTTACGATGTAAATCCCCTACGGAGATTTCACCTTAAGATAATTTTAATTAATTTGTTTCTCTGGAATTTTCGTCGTAGATAACATCTTCATTTATTTTAGTTCGATATCATTTTCAGAATTAATTTTTCTCCTCGTTGATATTTTTTAATATTCTTTTTTTTCTGCCATTAAATCTTTATAGTCGGCGTTTAATATATCTCTTTCTTGGATTAACTGTTTGATAGCTGCTATGCCGTTTTCTTTATACGCGGAGAGTTTTATAATATCTTCTAGTTGTTGTGCAATGGTTGTTTCCATGGTGGTTTCTCCTCGTTGTATTTGGTCATGCTATCTTCATTGGTTGCTCTATGTTGACTCCGTTCCGTAGTTAACTTCGCGATCTTCTCTCGTAGTTAAGAGCTTTCCTCACGCAGTTCTCGTTGTGTTTCACGCTGATATTTTATTGCAGCGCGACATTCTGCAGCGGATCCACTCGCTGTAGCTGACATAGGCTCCTTTGACTATATTTTATACAAACGTGATAATCCGATCTTGTAGTCGAGGAATACTTCTCGAGGACGTTTAACTCCTCTCAACGATAATATTTTTTTTCGTTGTCGGGGGTAAGATAAGTTGGTGCTCTCATCAATCACCGTGAGAATTATTTACAAAAAAATTATACTCGGAAATTATATTTAGTTTCCACGGGAATAAACAAAATATACTAGGAAGTGTTACTCAAAAATCATACACATATGTAAAATTTGTTGTGAAATTCCTCGGAACTTTCATTTTTATCTTTTTTGTTTTTCTTAAATTTCCATTCAAAACTTTTCTTTATTCAATAGTTCTTTAAGGCGATCCACTACCATACACGAGTGGACATAGTTCATTATCTGATCACGATTACAACTAATCATCGCTATAGGATCACGCTGAAGTCGTTTCTGTTGCTGATCCGTCAGCAAAAAATCCTCACTGCCAAATCTATCCATGTAACATTCGAAGTTCCCTACGATTGTTAAATTGAATGATCTTCTAATGGCATCCTCGAGTTTATCCTTATCGTAGACGAATACTCGTGCGTCAATGTGCATATTGTAAATGTTGTTATTTTAATTTGAAACATCTTAGATTTTCCATTTACGATTTCACATTGAGGGTAATTTGTAATTGTTCCCCTGATAAATCAATCAAGTTAAAGTCCTGATCAGCTAACCTGTAATTCATTCTTGTCATCGAGATATTACTTGTTGCCAGATATACTAAATTACTCAGATTCTGTACAATCAAACTTCCCGGGGAAACATTGGGGGAAAACGTAAATAGGATGTAACCTTGATCAGCTTTACTTGACGTTGATAAATCAACGGTATAACTACCTAGCACGATATCACAAATAAGATGTATCGCGATGGTTCCTTTTATGTCGACGTTACCCCGTAATATATGTGTACCTGTTCCATCTGTGGCGTTATCCCATCGGAAAAAATCCTCTGGGATTGTTGTAAACCACAGGGTATGTATCAGTGGAAAATACTCACCGATGTGATCATTAAGCGATTTTTTCAATTCTGGGACATTATATGCTCGAAATTTATAATTGGTATTGAAACTTTTGTTAAAAATATTTTTTGTTGGGACCGTTATCATTAATTATTTTAAGTAATCTCAAATTAAGACAATTCATATCGGATATAATATAATTTATCACCTCAACCTGTTAAATAATTTTATCGCGTGGAGATGTTATATCAAGGACATACTCCTGAAAATATTGTCGTAGTTGTAAATTTGCTTGATATGTTTTATTAATATTGTTAAAATTATCATAGAAAGTTTTCATCGTAAACGCTCTCCGTTGATGTTTAAATTTAAAATCCCACATTACATCACCGTATGTTTCATACTCGTAGCTTTTTTGGATCATTGTATACGGTATATTCTTCGATCATATTTACACGATTATGTAGCGTATGCAAATAACCTACATAATTTAAATCAACATCATTGGCGGATTCAACTGTTGTGATAAAATCAGATTTTTCGGGTTCAGGTAAACGCGGATGACCATTTGTTGTTGGGGTCTTTTCAGACCATCCTAATATAGTTCTGATTGAGCTGTTGTATATATCTACGGCGTATTCCCGTGAATGTATATTAATGGTGGATGATAACAATGGTTCACTACCAATTATCTCGAAGGAGAATTTTTCTCCTTCTGTTATTTTTTCCCAGTGATTGTTGATATTCGGTATTTAATTTCATTGTTGATATCTTCGATGTCATAGGCTCCCTTGTGAAGATATATTGTTTGCCAATCAGGAGTTTCATCGCATTTATTTTTATACAAAACTGTTATTGGGTGGTTTTCCTCTAAAGGACTCCAATCTAACATTAGGCCAGCTATAGTATACTCGAAGTTGAGTTAACGCGATCTCTTTTTCTGAAATCGGAAATGGAAATTCAACTGTGAGTTCCGGGTTCTTTGACAACACTGATATCATTGTTGTTTCACCGGAGTGGTGTTTTCCACTATTTGTTGAAGTAGTTGTTGCGTGGATGTCTGCGACATTATATTCGTTATGTATTTCTAATTTTGACATCATGGAGTCATAGATGATCACCATGAAATTAAATTCGTTATCGGATATCGTTGAATCGTCAAGCCACGATGATATAATCGCAGATAATTGAGAATAAGCGGCCGATACCATATGAAACTTAACAATGTAGTCTTGGAGTTTACACTCACTACACGATGATATTATTTTTGTTATTATAGAAATTGTTCCCGCGATGGTTATTGCCGCGGCTATGCAAATCGGAATAGCCGCCGGGGCTATCATTATCACCGAAGAGAGTATTATTTCCGCGGAGGTAATTACACCTGAAACCGAGTACACGGTTACATCAACGGTGGTAATTCTTCTCAGATATTTTTTTATTTTTATTTGATATTCCTCTGAGAGCGACTTAAGCTTAGCCTGTAGTTTTAGCACCTGGTTGTATTGGTATTGTTGCGGTTATGACAATGTCATTGTTTTATTAAACAACGACGATTTCAATTAAGCTGCTTACTCACATCGGCTACAAGTTCTACGTACCATGTTATGAATGACCAAGCCAAATGTGGATCTACGGAGGTTATCGTAAATCGTTCAGTTTAATCTGTATCAATGATCGTCGATATTTTATTGTTGTTGTTGAAACCGGTTGACCATGGCGATGAAATATTAAACTGGATCGGTGATATCAATGTTAATCTGTAAATCCCCTTGACAGTCGCGGTGATATCTAGCGTGTTATTCTCCCGTGTCCAAACAAATGATCCATGTTGGATCGTGTATACCAATTTTACTATGTTTTCTCGCTCATGAGGAATTTTTGTTTTTTTAAGCGTGGTTATCATCCTCGAAAAATCATCTTTGATAGCCTCGTGAGTTTTCTTGATCTCATCGATGGATGCTGCTTTTATATCTGGGAGTTTTACATCCATGCTATCTACGGGACCTCCAAAGAATTTATTAGTGATGTTTCTACGAAAATTCATAAATTGTTTTACGTGATCCTCATACACAGCTTGTCAGTTCATCGATGCCGGTTTTTATATGTGAGAGCTTAAGTAAGGTTACCAGTGGAACCCCAAAGAAATTAGCAATAAAAGTTGGATATCTGTAACGGATTTTTGTAAACCCACAAATTGATTTATGTGGGTGTTGAATTTATCGTTAAGCGTTTTTAACGAATCCGCCGATGATATAAAATTGTCACTGAGTGCTGTTAATCTATCTGTGATCGCCCTCGATATAAGAGTATTTACCCGTTCAAGGGAAACTCCCACGGTTTTTGGTATACGCGGTAATGATCTTCCCCAAATATCTACCATGTTATGTATGTTGGTATCTTTTTATAAAGTTATCGCTGGTGTACTCGTGTACGCGTATATGAGGTAATTTGGAAGATGTTGAAATCGCCGTTAATACGTTAATGACTTCTCGGCCGCATATCGGAGGATCGGTTAATGTCTGCGTGGGTAACGTTGAATACCATACAGGTATTTTTAAGTTTGTTACGTATTTGAGAAATTCCTGTGGTGGTGCTAACCCATAGTAGTCAAAATAAATAATACATCAAGGATGTATCACATAAGCTACCCAATGTGTTCCAGGTCCGGTGTTATCATCGAGATTAATTATACGTGTTTCTGGGATACGTGGACGATTTGGTAATTGATCTCTCATAAAAACACCTCTGAAATGTTTTACATGTTAGTTTTTCACCGCGTCGATTAAATCAAAACTTGACATCGGAACCATCGGTGTTGATGTTATAGTCCGATTGTGTATCTGGTGAATCGGCTTCCCGGTAATCGAAAGCCTCTTCCCTTTTTTGTACCCCTTTCCAGTAATCTTATCTAGAATTTTACTTGTACCCCAACTAGCAACACCAGAGAGTGAACCGGTTCCGGGTGCTGCGAGGATAGAACCAATTAAGGGAAAAATCCTCCGGATTTGATCATATTGGAAATTGCAGCGGATGAAAACTCCAAATGTACTCCTGTTTTTTATTTTAAGGCATTATTGAAATGTTTAAGTTGAGTTTTCGTCAACGAGAACTTATTTGGTACTCCTGCTACCTGTTTACGTCCCAAAGTTATCTTTGCTCCATACGCAGGAGAGGTTTTCGATTGTAGTTATTTTTATCTGACCAGGAGTCAAGGTAACATTAACATGACTATACATTTTTATTTAGATAACAGATCATCTAATTTTTACATATTTTTGGATTATATTACATGTTTTCTACTGGTACATCAACTACTCTCATTCTTCCAGCACCATCTTTGAGTGTCATAGTCTTATCATTAAGAATTACAGCGATTGCTCTATATTGCCCGCGTACAGGTGGATCTACATCCGGTGCTGAAATAATAGGAAGTTCTCCTATGCGAGCTTGAAATTTTACGTCCACGACGGAGTGCTTAGATAAATCAAGATGTTCCAATGAAAAATAATAAATCGGATATAAACTTTGGAAATCCAACTGTGATATGTGTAATCCGGTATCAACATTTTGATCGCGTCCCATATAGGACCACAAACGATGATTCACGCGACCTAAATGGCTATTTGGATAATCGATTAAAAGATTTTCGGCTGGTTCCTGCTGATAGCTTATTCACAATGATACCTCTCTTACGTTTAATTTATCAAATATCATATGACTCCGCCGTTGTTAATTAACTCCATCTAATCTGTTTTTATTTTGTAACACGATAAAGATATGCGTGGGTGAGGAGATATTTTTTGTTAACGCGACCTGCCAAGTAAATATATCAACAGTGGTATTAACCGCATTAGCCGTTGTAACATCCAACCATGACAACAATGCAATCCTCCGTGATCCATATAAGATAACAAACGGGTTTCTATAGCCAACGATGGAGTCATTATTGGCATCCATAATGCTAACTTGGATAAATCTACTTTACTATCGGAAACACCATCACCGCGCCAAAGAGCATCATCATCATTAGATTTTCTCATAAGCACCATAGTATGATTAGCATCAAAGATAACCTTTCTAACATTTCTATAAAATCCAAATATATGTGAGAGGGGAATCACACATGAAAATCTGCCATCGCGGTTTAACATCGCTTTTCGATTTGCAAATCCCAGATTAAAATTATCATTAACAGCCTTAACTATATCAAACGCAGCAGCTGGTCTAGCTTGATATCCATCTGGTTGAGATCCGACGCAGTAGCTTGTGGTGTTCTTACTTTAAGAAATTGAATATGATCTGGGTGATCGGTGATATCCTTCGCGAACATCATTGAATGACCCGCAGATCTTATAAAATCATCGGAATATCTTGCCAGTCCCAATATGATGGTTGCGACATCAATGTCATTGTCGATGGATTCTATCATGTTAGAATTAATCAAACACTGCGCGCTATTAAATAACGCCATTATACCGTTGTTAACGAATCCTATTGCGGTCGTTGAGAGATTTGGATAAGGTGTACCATTAGCCTGTACTAGTTGCCCTTACACCTCGATAAAAGCCTAACACGGCAAGAAGTATTTAGAGGTATCATCAAATCGAAGTTCAATTCGTGATCTAGCTTCAGGATCTATCGCATTATACGAGAAAAATTGAAAATCGCGTACGGAATCATTTCGTTGTACGTGTGCATCCAAATCGACTGGAACATTTTATTATATAACCGCTGATCTAAATCATAATCTTCTAAGACCAGAACCAGCAAACAAATTAGCAACAATATTTCTTTGAGAATCATCATTAAAATCCTTTGGATTTACATTCAAGGAATTCTCATATGGAGCTAATATTTTAGCAACTGTTTCATTTACTTCTTTACGTACTTGAGGTGGCATTAATTCCGTAGACGGAAGTTTTACTTTTTTTCGCTTTCCTCGAAATAACGACATAAGTTTTTCCTTGACGGAATTAAACGCGCTACCGGCTAGATCACCAACTACTCTGACAGCCTTATTACCAATAACCCCAATAGCTTTTGACGCAAGTTCTTTACCCACTGGGATAAGTTTCGGAGTAATTCTAGTGAACAACCCCGTACAATATTACCTAATCCATCTCTGTAGTATACTTTATATAGGGATAATCTCGAGTTCATGACATGAACACAAGTTGGTTTGTTATGATTACGATAGTTGATCATTTTATTTAGATGTTATTTATCTAATGCGGTGATTAATCACTGTTATAATCATCAATTATCGCATCGATAAAACCACGATATACTCCAATATCCATGAAACCACCCTGAAATAATTGTTGAGAGATATCAGCAGCTCCGTTAATTCTCTCCGGAGAATTATTTCTAGCTCGTTTTCCCCCGATGAGAACTTCCAATCGTGATATATCATCGAGGATACAAGAAGCAAGATCCCCACCGTGAACTTTTGATGTAGTATATCCACTTGCAAAGTTTTCACCTGTTGCACCATGTGTATCATCATCTTCTTCTCAGACAGAAGGGATATAATACTTTTGTTGTTTTGGTGGTTGTTTTCATTGTTGTTTTTGTTCTTGTTTTCCTTGTTGTTCTTCCTGTTTTAATTATTCTTTTAACGCTTCATGTTTTCCATATAAAAACTCTGCTGCATCGATATATGCCACATATTTTGGATCATCCTTGTTAATTTGACTTATTTGATTTCTAGCCTTATAAACCACATCAACCCAATGTGTCATATTCTTAATATATTTGTTATGCTCCAGTTTCAAATATCTGTTTTTATCGTAATATCCCATAACAGCAAATTTAATAAAATGATTTATATCACTCTTATCAATACGAGCTAACCCCTCTTCGGTAAATCTATTTCGTAATTCATCAACTATTTCCTCGTCCGTGTTTTGTGTGGACCAAATCGAAAAGTTTCCTCAGTGTCATCGGCACCAAGTTTAGATTGTTCTACTATTTTTTCAAGTGCTCATATTACACCTTTTTCAGTAGCGGTAACAACTTTCTCAGCAGATGTAGTTACCGGCTTAAATAAATGATCTGGAACAGCGGTAAAATCAAATCGTTGTTGTTGTCTCGCTTGAAGATTATCCCTAAAAGAATCCCTCACCTGAAGAAATTTCTGTATCGCTACCAACCTCTCTCTGGTTAATCTAGTGATCTGCGCTTCTCTAATATTTGCCATATATTAACACGTATAACATGAATTGTTCGCAGCCGAAAATGCTGAAACACGATGAAAACCTAAAATTGTATCATGTTATTTCACCAAAACGAGGGCTACATTGTTAAATTACAAGAAATCGTTGTTTCAACCAAATAAAGGCAGCACACATTTTGTAGGGTACAGCCTTCCTGCTTGTTATTTCACCAAAACGAGGGCTATATTGTTAAACTATTAGAAACCATCATTAGGTAAAAATAATTACTGCACACATTTTGTAGTGTTCAGCCTGTATGCTGAAACGCGATGAAAAATTCAAAAGATGTTTCAACGATGAAGTACTGTTATTTTGCCAAAACGAGGACTAAAATGTTAAATTAAAAGGAACCGTTATTTTGACAAAATAAAAGCCGCCCAAATTGTGTAGGGTTCAGCATTCCTGCAGCTTAGCGCTTATCACTTGCTTGTACATATCGAAGAGGGTGTAACCTACTCGTACCTAGGATGCCATTTCTAAGATAAAGTTCCAAATGGAAAATAATATACCATAGATCTTTCTAGATTAAAAAAAGCCGCTACTAAATGTTCATTTTGATAAAAGCATAGCCAATAAATGGTTCCAGTCTAACAAGATGATCAATACTCATACGGCCATAATGAAAGCCACTTTGTAAAAGAGAGATGAAATTATTGGTCTCAATGTAACTAACAAGCCGATAATTCACCGTTCGGTTCATTCGTTTACACCCACAGCTAGTCAAAGCAATGGGACTATAATTGATAGGATCTGTGATGTCTGGTTTTCTGGTTTGGGAAATGGATTAATGCTAATTCACTTGAAAGTTTTGGTAACTTACAAGTAACCCACATATCACTGAATATTTCCAAAAAGAGCTATTAATGATGGCTCTGTTAGTGTTTCAGAAACTGGTCTTGTATTTTGTCAGGCTCGGTTGATGTATCAATGGTTGATTATTGTTTTCTGAGCTACTGGATATGGATTTCAACTGTCTTTGTTTTGTTTTGATATTTTACTCTTCTGAAGGCTTCTGAATAATAAGACGATGACGAATGTTTAGAAAAAATATCAGCAATTTTATTTGATATGTCATGCTTAGAATTGAAATTGTCATTGTCAAATTTAAGATGTCTAACGGAATCATGTTTTTCCTTTCCATTGGGGGGATCGTGTCACATCCTTCATTATGGACTAACGAGAGTGTAAAGAAAAAACACATTTTCCGTGAAGCTCGTTTTTTTGTTTTTCGTAAGGCGAACTCTAGTCCGGAAAATACGCTACTTATTTACATTTGCGAACCTTATGCAATTACAAAATTGTAACCGTGTTTCTCGGCATTTTCCATTAGCTTCCTTACATTATTTAGGAGAACAGGAGTCTGGAGTTCTGTTTGAGTTTGGTGAGGACATTGGAATGGATTCTTCTGCAATATCGATTAAAATAGAAGTAAAATGTTGAATAGGATTATTAAAGTTTTAACACGGTATAGCTGCTTTTACAAAGTGTTTCGAACATGGCCAAATTAACCTTCATTAAATTCCTTTAATTCCATTTAGTAATTGTTTCATCGATTGTATATTTAGTATTCTTAAGAGAGATCAGAAAGTGTTCATTGCTATCAAATCATCAGCGACCTTCCAAAACTAATCTAAGAGTAGCGAAGAAATTGGCAGATAGATACATGTGTATGTAACCGTTCCTGGATGTAAATATGTAAATGATTTGGTATTATATAGATACAAATCGTGTCTAACAATGATATATTTTACCTTTATGCTTCTGTCGCTTATGCCATTTGATCCCCATAAATGTTTTGGCCATTAACATCCCCAAGTAAAGCAAATAGGTCGGTCAGTTCTTGAAGACGGTTGTCTAATTACATTATTACGTTAGTGTTTGGTTTTATGTAAATTGAACTTAAGGAAACTGCTAGATGTAGAGTGACGCTTACAGCAATGGCTTGCAATTTTGTGTTTATGGGAATGACGCTGTGATGGATCTCATTGTTTCAACTCATTCTTTCACATTTTCAACCTTCATATAGCATGTGCTGTAAAGGGAGTAGTTTCTTAGTATGATGGTGTCTGTATCTTTTACAAATCTTTCTCGAAGATATAGTACTGCAGGATCATGTTCATTTAAACTTACACGAATGTCGTATCAGCAGATTGTAAGTCATCAACAACTGCGTTAAATATTGACTTTTCTGTTATGCAATTAAGGAGAAGAGAATAAAATTCGGTTAGACTTTTACGGGGGAACTATATATGCTTACTTGTCTGGAGGAAGTATTGGGTTAGTTGTAGGTATGGAGCCACCTTGAGTACATGAAACAAATGCTTCTGCATTCAAGTCCTCGACGTCGTCAAACATGTTGTACAGTAGACAACCTTTGATGACTATTTATCTGTGATCTACCTTTGATCTTTGGAAATTTTGGTTCTGTTTGAAGGAATATTGTTTTTTTCTTAGGTTTGCAATATGGAGTGTTTGAGCCAGATAGTACATCAAGTGGGCTTGTTTGGGTTTGTGAGTCTTTAGATATTTTAGGATTGTAGTTCCATAAAGTTGAAAAGGCTGGTTCGGGAAGGATTTTTAATCTTGTACAAGCTTTCAGGCCCGTGAAAAGGAGATGTTAGATGTGTACTTTACGTTTTATAAGTATTTCTCTTGTTTCCATTTTGCACAGAACTTGGAAATGGCGTGGTGTTCCTTTCCAGAACTGACGCAATACGGAGTAGCTCTACACTCAAATTCCCGTAGACAAGGGTGTTGTTTAGTTGATAGTGGGTATAATTGTGTTGTGTTTTGCAAATTGTTGTTATGTTTAATACAAATTCTACGGATGGCAGTAATAATTTCTTTTTTTTTAAACCCTTCGATGATTTCTCTGTCGGTGACTCCAGCGAAGTCAGTACAACGAATTACGCCATTTGATGTATTTAATGATGCGTGGGCGAAACAGATTCCTGGAATACCGTCAAATGTCTAATTGTACATGAATATTATCAGTATGCGTATTCCGATGACACTCTAGAAGCACACCACCTCATTTTAAGCTTTTGACACTTTTGTGTTGGGCGACTAATCCAAGTATAGTCACTTCAAATATACATGATGATAATACGTTACGTGGTTTGCTTTCATCTTTGAATGGTACAACCATGAATCATTGAATATTCCACGCCATATGGTTCATCCTTAGAGCCTGATATGGTTTTGATTCTCTTGAATTCACTTCTTATATTGATTTTCCATTGTATTATCTTTCGGATCTGTTAGACGTTTAGGCTCTAATAAACTGTAACAAAGACAGAGTGAAAGCAACAAGGTATAATTTTAAATTTAACACATTTATTTCCCTGGAACGTAAAGTTTCATGAATCGAATCCAAAAATTATACAAGAATAATCCATGAATTGAATTACAAAAGTCTCAGTAAAGAAATGGTCTAATAGATTCAAGTTTGAGTCATGTTGGAAACTTGAAAATGGAAAACGATGACATTTGCTGAATTCTGTTTTGTATTTATCTATAGTTATTTGTACTCCGGTGTTGGAAATCAAAATAAGGTTTTCATAAGCTGCTTTTGTCCAAGAATTGGGTATGAGCACATTCGATATTTCAAGAAATACGATTAATTTTATAAAATCCAAATGACCTGACGAAATGTTAGCATAGATTGAACAACATGGGTACAGCAAAAGAAAATTACTTAAAGTCACATGCAAAAGCACACAACTAAACTATATTTCACTAAAACAAACATATTACTGTATTCTAAGACGCATTTACGTAAAAATCCCTAAATTGCGAAATCACCCAACAAAACTAGGAGGAGTGAGGAATCACGTGATCGTTAGACGTACTCTTAACATGACCTGACGAGAATCAGTCACTTTTACTTTAAAAAATTAAAGATTGTTTACTTCTTCGATAGCCCATCTTGACCTTGACAACAACCAATCATTTAAAAAAAATAATAACAAGTTTACTTAATTCCTCCTATGATTAAATCAAGATCATGATCTAGTTTAACATTACTTGTTTGTTAAAGAAACTTTGGTCTCCCGATTTTGCTGGAAAAAGCATCATCTCCAGTGAATACATTTACATTATATCAACATATAATGAAAGAAAAAAAGAATTTAAAACCGACAGACACTATTAACATAAATCAAATGTATACGCATCATCCACGGTTACATTAATTGATTTTTTCTAATCAGTTATAATTTTGACATTTACAATCAAACATTCCCACAATTTCTTTCTGAACATATCGAGATTATATACCCACCATGCAAAGACTTGAATTGTTTCATAAGATTCATTCTTAGGCGGTTGAATTTTTTACTGTATTTTTTCTAACTTTAATACCAGTCTAATATAATAAATGAAATTGCTAAGACAATCATGCAAGGTACTGTACAGGCAGGGCGAAGGAGAGGAAGACAGAGGAAAAGATGGGAGGATAACATCTCAGAGTGGACAGGTCTGAAGCTGAGTGACACAGTGAGAGTATCAGAGAACAGATTGGAATGGAGGAAGCTGGTTGTCAGGTCATCACTGGTGCCCCAACGGTCGGCAAGACTATGGAATAGATAGAATATAATAATATCATAATATAGTAATATTAATATGAATATTTTAATATAATAAGATATAGTCTTATAGTCATAGAACCCGAGGAACTGGAAAATCACGAAATCATAATTATCATTACATGGCTAATAAACAGATATAATAATAATAATAATAATAATAATAATAATAATAATAATAATAATTAATAATAATAATAATACAATATTTATTCAGATAAAATAAGTAGCTAACATCTAATCAATGCTCCGAATATTACAACAAATACAATGTAAATGGTAAGCAGTATAAAGGTTAACATTTACTGCATCAATAAATGCGTATGTAACAGAAATTAATATACATTATACATGTATGACATACTATTAACATAAATTCATAACATCTGCCATGTATAAACGTTTTATGCATATCAGATTGGGGCTGCTCATTAACATATTTGGAGAGGTACATGTATTTTACAAGCTGAACCATTAGGTGCTTGGATAATATCATTCTCTAAATTCTTCCATAAAACTGTACTTGCGTCAGCAAACAATCTCCAAAACATACTATCTCGGAATTTATTGTGATCACTTAACCGTGGATTCTTGTGCTAAAGTTCTTCACAAACTACATTTGATACTCTAGCATGACAGTATTTAATATTTGAAGATTAATACCATCTTTTCTGAATATACTTTCAATCTTGCGAGTGTTGAAAAGGTATTTTATATGTGTGTGTGTGTGTGTGTGTGTGTGTGTGTGTGTGTGTGTGTTGTTACCATAGCTTTTGGCAATTGAAATCACCCTGGCAGCTCCTTTGTTTCCTCAATTGTTCTTGCATTTAAGACGAAGTACGGTATTATCTCTAAGCGTTACAATATTAAATAAAATGCGAAAAAAACAAGTGAATTGTACAAATGTATTATGACATGGTCCCACATAAATCTTCAAACCAAATTTATACTTCCTTTCTTTTTAGAGACTTTGATAAAAGGTGTTGTAATTTGGTTAGAGCATGCAAAAATATTACTAACAAGGTTATCTGAATCTTGGCACATTCAAAAGTTTCATGTGTTACAACATTTACAAAAAGCGTGACTAAAAGCTTGGATTTTGAAATCGGTATTGTTGATATTTACATGACGGATTTTGTTTTTTTTATTTATTTTTTTTGTTTTTGTCTTGCCTCATTTTGTCAGTACTAGTGAAATATTTAAGATCAGTCAATCATTTGAAAATAAAGAAAGGTAGAATCTGTCTTCAATTTAGCACAAATCTGTACTTTTACTTTTCAAGTCAGTCATAACATTACATATTGAATTAAACTCGTAACGATCTGTTTTTATGTAATAAAGCAGCCGCAAATCTATAAACATTAACGATTTAGTTAGACAATTTATACGCGTGAATCATTTGCGAACGTCTGATTAAGTCCTATAAAGAATGTACACAGCCAAATATTCAGCACAATTAAATATCCGTATATTGTCTATGTAATAACCTATTACATAAGAAACACTAGCCAGAATGTTTAACTTTATCTAAGTGTATTAGTAGACGGGGTGAGAATTATAACGGATGTATCATAATAAATAGTTATTTTTCTTATATCTATATTGTTAATGAATTTACATTATAGTGAACTATCAAATAAACACCATGACATTAATGCAAAATGCTTAGAAGTTCATTGATAATCAGATAGACACGAATAAAAACACAACTCAATAATTAATTTGATATCATGTTACACTGCCGTTCATGGTAAGAAACTGAAATAGAGGTATTTATAGGAGAGAAGAGATACTAATCATATTGTTTGGAATAATCCTTTGCAAACATATTTCGACTTTGTTATTCAATCATATTCAATTTTGTCATGCAAGGAATTTTGCTTGATCGTTCACGTGCGCTAAGTTTCAATTCGGTTAATCCAAACTGGAACGTAACATCCACATTCTGTTGAACCTTACTCGGATTTGGAATTTTGACATACAAGCCCCCCAGTAATATGCACCCTGGATCAGTGGTGAACCGTGGATTCTTTTCCTTGGTATAGTATACATCAAGTTTTAAGTCTTCTTGGAAATATGATCCAGTCTTATATGATTTTTCAACAGAGAATCCGTTCTTAACTTTCGAGTCTGCTGACAAAATAATATCGAAAACATCCTTACATCTTAATCCCGTATCAGACCTAAACTTTTTCTCCACTGGATGGGTTCCCTCTATGAACGTCGGAGTGATTCTTAAACCATATGTAAAGCGAAGAACTCTAGATTTGATGATCTGAGGTAGTCTACCATACAGAACAGCTCCTTTTGCAATAGTACTTCCAGCATCCTTTGGAATGATGACCTTTATTCCATTTTTACCATCAAACGTTCCAAGAACGACATTTTGTACAAATGGGGACTCAGAGAAACCCCCTACCATAAGAATATGGGATATGCCCTTCACTGGGCCTTTCTCAAGTATACTTTTCATATGGTCGACAATTTGGTCTGTAGCTTGTCGAAAAAGTTTCTCAACTAGTTTCGCCGTTATCACCAGTTTGCTTTCACGCACAGACATTTCTTTCCTGTGCACAGACTCCTTCAGACACTTCTTGAAGCTGTGTTTTAAATTCTCCTTGCACTTTTTATCTAGCGTCGGTGGAAGCTACAATACAGAACAAATGAGCTGCTAAAGTTGGCACACATCATACATAACGTTTTATCATGCCTTTTTGTTCCATAATGTACTATATTGAAAATAAATCAGAGTTTAAAATGTATGTACTAAACTGTGTGGATCCTGCCTCTCGATAAATGCCTACGAGCTTTAAACAGCATGCATTTCTAGCAAAGTATATTTAAAATTAAACGGCACAAGTGTAAGGACGTTTTAATCCTAGCGAAAATACAGAAACTCTATTTCTTTTGTAACCTTTGCAACAGTATTTTCATAGAAAACAAACAAGAGAAAAGCAACCCTAAACATCATGTCATGTATGTACCTTAATAATCATGTCCATTCTTCTCTGGTCAAAATTTCGTTTTGCTCCCTCGAATTCATTACAGAGCTCTAAGTAGTCAAATGTATTATCTGTCTTAAATTGATTCATCACAGGACCCCCTACAATGCTGATCAACAGCTGATGGAAAGCGCTGTCTACCGCCGTACCTCCCCATGGACCTCCACTGGCTTTCGACAGCTCCTTCAGTCTTCCGTCCTCAAGTTTCTCATGAACTGTTATGTCAGCTGTGCCTCCTGAAAATACGTTAAGTGGTATTGTATAATATTATATTGTTTGAAATAGAATTATTCAAAATACTCTTACTCAGTAGGTTCTATAAAGAGATTGTAAAACATACAACAGTATCGCGGAGACTTCAAAATATTACTCACACAGGTAATGCAAATGTTAATAAATCGAGATTGTTCTTTTATCCGTGGTATGATTAATTGCCCTTACCTCATCCCAACACCAGAACGTTGTACTGATTCCTCCTACATGAATAACGATGAAAATTCACAAACTTGTCCTTATTTATTTTATCAGTGCTTCTGTATATAAAAGGAGCTAATTGGGACATCATCAAATACCTTCTTATATAGTGTCGAGTTAAATGATGGGTAGCAAAATTGATAAAGGAAACTGAACATGCTCAGATCATAAGAACAAAACAAAGCAACGTGACCGTGCAATCCCATAAGATAAAACGCCCAACGCACAAGATGTAACCGTACTGTAAAATATATTTAAAATGATATCCAGGCATCGGCTTTAACGGAATATCAGCACAAAATGCTGGACAATCAATCCCAATAAACTTGCCGATGCTAGAAAATATGTTATAACAAAATTTATAAAAGATAGAGTAATCTTCTCAAGGTTTTCTTGACACCAATTACGCAACAGAAAAAGGGTATAGTTTATAGAAAACAACGTTCTATTTACAATAACGCATGGTGTTTCCATATAATTATAATCTTATTTTAGCAATAATTATTTAAAATATTAAATCAGACGAATCTTGAATAATGCAAAGGTTTTACAGGATTTGAGGCGTTGGCAAATGGCTGCAAATCAAATAATCGGATCTATATTGCTGACCTATTAGCTTGTTGATAAAGTTTAAGGAAAATGTGTCAAGTGTACAGTATTATCTAGATGCGTTATTTCGATTTAAGTGGCTGAGACAGATAGGATGTTAGGGCGTCATTACTTCGATCATGTAAGAACATTTGCTTTGACAGGTATGAATCAATTGTCAGAATAAATGAAATGAGGTAGAACGAGAACAAAATACGTTTAACTGATAAATAAGGTAATGGACAAAAGCTCGTGTCGCACGTCGATGGTCGTGTTGACGTGAATGCTTGCGAAAAATACAACCATTGATTCCAGTCCATCGCGACAGTGATGTGTGTGTGTGATTGTGTGTGTGATTAGGATTTGTAACGTATCTTTCACATTTTTCAGTTATATGGCTACGATGCCTGTAGTGAGGCAATTTGTATACTGATGCCTAGCATTGGGGAATCATGCCGTAGACATGTAGCATGATATCCCACCCAGTCACATTATCCTGTCACCAGGTCTACCAGCCTTAACTCTAACCTCTTAATGCTGAGTGCCAAGCGAGGCAGCTGTTAGTATCATTTTTTAAGTCTTTGGTATGACTCGACCGTGGATTGAACCCTCGTCCTCCCGCTTCCGCGACGGACTCTCTAACCACTAGGCCTCCTAAGCGGTCGCGACAGTGATCAATGTCTTTCTTATATACTCCTTAGCTCTTAGAGTAAAACCATAAAAAGGAGATGGCATACACAACGCTTTTAGATACATGCACTTGATGAAATATTTAAATGATCCAGTATACCGAGTTTAACCGGAAGCACAATTTATTGATGGTCACTGAATAATTTAGGTATAGTTCAACTCATTCACACAATTACCTGCTGTAAAAATATACATAATGACAGCCTACTAACGATGCTTTAACTCAAACAACAACAACAACACTTATCTGCCACATTTAAATTTTGTTATAAGAGGTGTTTAACTTGCGCGTGAATTTGAAATTCCTCAGGCGAGAGAAAGGCTAATATTTATTTGATCCATAAGTGGACTCGAGACTAAAGCTGCTCACCAAAGCTCTCATAAGTCTACTTTTGCTCTTGAATTTGCTGCTTATAAACAAAAATACTACTATAGTGCAGGTACTGTCGAGTACAGGCGAACGTTGCCAATTAATATAATCAATAACGTGGCATACCAAGAGTAACCAAAATTCTGGACATAATGTTCATTATACAGGATTGTAACGATCTGACAGATTTAGGTAATCAATCATAAATCGGGGCCTGTGATGAATGTGCGCTTGATAATATTTAAATATTTCTATTTGAAAATGTCAACGTAACGCTAATGTTAACAAATGTTACGACATTGTTGCGAAACAAGCGACTGCGAAGGACGGTCTTTTGGTATAAAAACAACTAATAGTGCAAAAACACTAAAACAACTAATATCGTTTCACTGAGTACAAAGATGACACAAAACTGTCCAAGATCTCCACAGTGATGAAGATGGCACTATTAAACGACTCGGCGTTTTTGCTGTAATTTGCTGGAAGCTGATCAAATAGAATGTTTCCATTTGTATCGATTTGTTTCACTAACATTTATCTTGTATTTTGTGAGTGAACACGGTTGCTCTTCAGGATCACAGAAAACAATGAGGAACAAGAAAATAAAGTGATCAATAAGACGTTCATCGTCACATACACTTCAGGCTTTCCATCTTCTGTAGAAGTTACATAACATAATATTTTGTATTCCAGGGTGTTCTCCCATTGAATGATGTTACCTAGTGCATGTACAATCTTTATGAAATTTGAATGAACATAAGTTCTCAGTATCGTGGTACCTTTGTTTGATACCTTATCATGAATTCAGTATTCATATCTTTTATCTAGCAATACCATATTAGTATTTATTCTTTATATTTAACGCTTTTTCATACGCTTTCCTGTAGTATGCTTTTGCACAAGGTCTGTAATAGCTGTTAGTTCTACTGCGTGATCCATTGTCAAAAAATTAATTGCTCATTTTAATATCATGACAAATTTTTGTTTTCACCTTGCAGCAAATAGACGTATGGAATGTATTGCAAGGTGGTACATGAACTGATTCTTCGACCGATGCTCGCCTATGCTAGAGGAAACTTATACTTGTTTAATTGGTACACAAAGCATTGCAACATAAAGACAACCTAACATTAATTATATTTACTAACATATACAAGAACACGTAAAATCTAGGTATACATTCCTTACATTTATTTTAAAAAACGAGAAAAACCTCTTTACAGATAAAAAGAAAAATCATTGTCTAGACGAGGCAACAAATCACTGTTCATAGACACATTCCCTTTGGATTTTATGGAAATGTCATCCACTACGATACAACTTTGTGTTAAGGATTATGTTACACTTGAAGTGTACTGATGGCATCTATCTCAACGATCATTCATAGAACTGCAAACAGAAAAGTTCTGGTTTTTTATATTTTATTATTTTCATTAATTGAATTAAACATTCGTATCACCTATGTACACAAAATTCTTTTCATTTTTTCCAACATTATAACTGAAGACTGTTCATGTGACACTGGTTATACGGTTAGGGAACATGATAGCTATGGAGATGTTTCAGTGCAAACATAGTGATGTCATGAGTTTAAAAGTATGTTTACACAACATGGATCTACCAATCGGAAACGGAGAATAGAGAAAAAAGAAAACTGAATAAAAGAAACTAGCTTATTATGTTCAGGATTGCGGTAATATTAGTTTCATGCGGTTTGCCTGCGTTGATTGTGGTGTAAATAGTCAGGAAGATGTGGGTCTTATTTTATGCATAAGTGCAGAAACATATAAAACTTTACACTCACAACAATAACGATTTCATCAAAGAACAAGACATCCATCACCGGCCACATTCATTGCCAACACTGATTCACTTGGATAGATTAACCTGAAAAATGTTACATGGGTTTAGAAGTTCCGACTTACCTCCTAAATCAACTATCATGTATTTGATTCCGGGTGGTGCTGCAGCAAACAAAGCCAGTTCATCTCGACCGCTCCAAGTGCTTACAGGAACGTGTTTGCAAAAAAAGGACGCAGCTTCGGGCTCAAGAGCGATCTCCAATTTGTCTGACGCTATATCGGCCTAGAAAAATAGAAGACACGTGAAATCCACTGGAATATGGACATGTGAGCAAAGTGGAAACAAGATCGTTCAATTTACTGACATCTGCCTAATAGCCGATGCATGAGCATGTAATTATACAATCCGAATACCTCAGATGATTTTCTGTAGTAGGTTCGTCCAATTGTTCTTATTATGTATGTAATGAAGAAAAGTGTCCCAAAGTTTTGCTTATTTTGTTCTACAATTTATGGGATGACATGTCGCATAATTTGCACAAAAGCAATGGGTCACTGCTTTTTTCAGTTAAAGGTGGTTCAATTTTGATTAGTCTCCTTTCTTAAAAAAGTGTTTCTTTTCAAATTGTTAGGTGTATCCTTCCATATACCTTTAAAGTAAGTTGACATCTTTTCCTCGTATACATGTACATTATCTAATAGTATTATATTTCTTCGTTTATTTTTTTGAACGTATCAACCATGGCTATATGAAATCATGTTTACAAATTGGAAAAGAGTTCAGGCAATTAAGTTTTGTGAGAAATTTAGGATAATTCTCTTGAACGGTGTAACGGAAATCGTTATTAAAGTTGTTTTATATTTAATAATAGCAGCCACATTTGATAACATATCGGCATCATTGGGTGAACATTTCAAGCGTACAATTCAGGGTATTTTCTGTCAAAGTTGGTCAATTTGTGTTGATTGATCTTGAAAGAGTCTTTCGTATGTCTTTTTGCTGTTCATGTTGGAGGTAATTTTTATAATGGCGTGTAGGCATAATTTATCTACCTTTCAAAGGTCTTCTTGCCATAAAACATTTCGCCAAATGTCATAACGTTCTGTATGGCAATGATTGAGAAAAAGACCATAAAAATTTTGTTTGTGGCTATCATGTATTCGAAGAAAGTCACTTATCCCGGATTGCTTTATTTGAAAATGGGTCAAATTAAGTTAAGCGGTTTTTGAGAAGTCAACTAAAACTGTTGTTCACATATTCGATAGCATTTGTTAACATTCGAAGTTTTCTATCTTACAATGACTAATGCTATATTTGCTCAAACTTTGTAACGACGACCACACTTTACGGCAGCTGGGAAATACGTGCACGCAAATGCATTTTATGCCAGAACGATTTTTCTTAAATGTGGATAAGTTCTGCTAAGAGTATTTTGAGAAGTTGCTTTAGGATTTAAATGTTTTATTATCAGTTGTTATATATGATGGTCGATCGGAAGCATTGATGCCCTTTACGTCAGGATGCCATCTAGTAAACTTTGTCAGAATCTGTTCCGCTAATTTTATGAAGAAATATGTTTAAATCCTTTTCGTTATATTTAGTAATAGCGACCGTAATTCAGTGCGGAATGGAATATACTGAATGGAAAGGCAAACATTCCAAAGATATTCTGTACCACATGTATTTGTGTTTTATTATAAATGTTGAGAAAATAACTGTAAATGAATACACGATAGACGACACACCATGAACGCAAGGCCATACCATGAAACTAACATGAATTTACTGCCACTTAAACTACAAAAGGTAGAGAATATGTGCAATATATTTGCATCTAATACAGCTGAAAGTTGTGACGTGGCTACTTTCTGGCGATCTATTGTGAACCCATTAGCTGAGAGCAGAGAACTATTAGATTTTTCTAGAGAACGTAAGCGAATCAATCGTCCCACTACCATGTCGAATTGTCGTTTCGAGGGGAGAATGCGATACTTAATTAAAGCAACTGTTTGGACAGTAGCCATACGGACTATTAGTGGCAGAGTAAACGTTATTTTCAGGTTAAAGCTGTCACGATTGAAAGGTTGCAAGAACTCTGTAATTATCAAGCTACCAGGTCAAGTTAACCCCAATTTTTGGCGCCACAGAGGAAGGGACTGAGAGATTTGACTGATTGGTTGCGTTAGTTAAGAAGTCGTGGTTCTCACCCAAAATTTCTTAAGTTTTTTATCTCCTCATCGGAAATTTGAATCAGTATAAAACTTTTCTGCACGTGGAAAAAAAACAGTGGCGACTCAGAGTAATTTGCAATAAATTCCCTGCAAAAAAGGGTTGTCCAAGCAATCAGACGAACTGTTTTGGATCGACGTTTGCAGCAAAGGTAGTGTGACAATTCCATGTAATTTGTTGATGCTGTTTTGCTGAATTTATTTGTATCTGCATAATTGTTTTCTAATACAATCTCTTTTCAGCATAACGGTGTTGAGTTATGCATAGGAAGTCGAACATTAATCTCTCGGAAAGTTTGACAAATTGTTTAATATGTTGTAGTGTTTGCATAAACATTACGTTTTTAAGAATTAAATGCAGAACTTTACTTAATATTATTACGAGAATCCATGTGATTTCACCTAATTTAGAAGATTTCACTTATGATTTAGAGCAAGTGTGAAATGACATAACTGATTGAAAATGCATCTTGTTGACTCGCTGTGTAACTTGAGGCAGGCTCAGAACCGTTAGGCCTCGTGTGGTCTGTGTTGTTGAGTGATGGTAATGCGCGACGAATTAGCCATTAGACTAACTAGGGTCATTATAGGACATGAGGTGTCGATTGATAGTCCTAGCATCTGTTTAGCACTGATACAAATATCTAATTACCGGCAGGGTTCATGCAAAATCCCCGGTATCATAAAAAACGGAAAGTTAGGTTGTCTCTATTTATATTTATTAAAAAGAGAGAAAATAGCCTTCAACGTGCAATCTTGAGAGGGTAACCTGAGAGTGCAATCTGAGGCGGAGAAAATCTGAAAACTTGAATCTGAGACGGATTGTTGAGGGTGGAATCTTATGACGTAACCCTACTACGTATAAATACTGAGTGTCCTTGGATGGATTGTTGAGAGTGGAATCCGAAGATCCAGGCGTCTGAATAACTACAGTGGAAGTCGATCGAAACAAAAGACTTGTTATGAAATCATACAAGACGTTGACTTCGATTGTTCACTCGATCCTATGACGAACTAAATCTATCAGTAAACAAATGAATTATTTTTTAACCAATTTGTGATTTCCTTTGTAAATCGCGAAAGTGTTGTTTTTCTAAAAGCCGAGTTATTTTTTAATGTCATGACTTCACTATAAGTTTCACCACTTATACTTACTCGAACCGGGGCAATTACATCGAGCGCGGTCATCTCCACTATACCGAGTACCGAAAGAAGTGGAATATATAATAGCATTATATACACCACCCCGTAACAACAATCAAAGAAACAGAAGAATATAAGAAACATGTTAAAACCTACCTTAATAGCGGCCTCGCGCATAAACTGCTTGGCTACATCATTCCAGATAGCAGGAACTGTGAGTACCCAAAATATATTTTTTCCTCAATGTTTCTTCCTCGTTTTTTCAAAAGATCCATAAGATGAGTCTTCAAACATTTAATAGACAACGCAAAAACTTCAAAAGCTAACATTTTCTTTCCTGTCTCATCTTGTATCATCGATGATTTAGTTAGGCCCTGTAAGATTTTTCATGCATTATGTAAAATCGCAAAATTTATATTTGATGATAATACTTAATGTTCCCACCCCACCTTCACATGTCGTTTCTGGCGACACGCGCTGGCATTGAAGATATATTGGTGTCTGCATTAAGTATAACTTTTCTTATACCTGGAATTTAGAGATGTGTGTATGATCCGAAGGGATTCAAAGGCACATCAGCGCAACTCTAACTATATAATGATATAAAAATTATTAAGAGTGCTAAATATGTTAAAGTTAAATGTACTGCTAAAATCCTTTTGATGATAACATCTACCTAGTAAAAAGTATAGTATGCACATACATAAAGTCATAAAGGTTTTTAAAATTAAGTAAATTATCAAAGCAAAGGATTTCAATCCATAGGCTACAATGTTTCAAATACCATATTTGTTTTTTAAGTCCTAGAAGATCTCTACCGGTGCATCACTAACGACTGATAATCATCGAATTTACATACATTCTTTGTCTCAAGAGGAGGCGATGAAAAAAATCAACAAAACCATGCCACATTGACAAAGGGTATTTGGAAGATGCACACATCTATGGAAAGTCAAGCGTCAGGATGCATGCAAGCAACGGGTATGTTTGCTATACGCGAGCTACACAATATATCGAAATATTTTCCACTTCTTCTACTTGCGGGATGCCACCCTACCCGATAGGGATGGGAATATACAACAAGCAATATAGAAGACTTCTTCCAAATTTGATGAGAATGTTATGTTCAACAAGCACTTGAGACAATCGAAGCGGAAAGATAATCCTCTTGAGTTTTCATTGTGACATCATGGTTCTGCAATGCTTTCAGTATATCATGGGAATCAGAAGAGAAAAAAACGAAATTATATTCAAAGCTCTCGATATCATTCAAAGATAATAAAACAGCATTAATATTTTTATTTTAAAACAAAATAAAAGCCGTATTTGGAGCTGGATTGAGATGACATGGTTTGTGTTACAACGAAAATTATGTATTGCTACTTTGAATGGATGGTATTACGTTGAATTTATGAATATATACTAAAACAACGACATTGGTAGAGAGTTTGCTTTCGCAATGATCACATGTTTAAACAATCACTGAAATAACTGGATGACTACCAAATTTACAGTATTTGAGAGATTGATATTTCCATCTACCTTATAAAAGCAATTTCGAATATAGAATGGAAAAGACAATTGATACATTATGAATGTTATAGATTGGATAATCATTTGAAAATATGTTTTTAATTCTTTAATCTACACAAAATTGGATACCTTTGAACTTTATACGATTTGTTCCCTCGTTGCGTACAAGTGTCCTAACATGGCATTTCGTTCAAACACCCACCTAGAAGTATTGTTTATCTCAACTTCTCTCACAAATGTTACTAAATGTGCAAATATTAATTAATCTCGGTTTTTTTTAACCATCAAGGAACAGTAATGCCAAAATATTAATCTCAGAAATACAACCAATAGATTTCAAGTGTTTTTCAACGTTAATATCTCTAAATCAATCATACACAATTATGAAGGATTGAACCCCTTTTGATAGTTGATCCCATTTTATATTTAGTTTTTGCCTATTACCTACTGAAATACATTAGCCATTTCTAGAGAAAATATCTACATTGTATTTAAAATGATACACGTTTGAATGGAAACGTTTTAAAACTCACATATAAATTCTAAAACAACAAAGCTATCGATCATGGATAAATGAAGCTTTAAACAGAAATTTATCTAAATTTCGCTAAACAAAGATCAACTTGACAGTCATCTTATAAACCTCGCATAATTCAAGTTTCACTAGAGTACTATAGTCAACGTGGATACAGCAGCCGCTAAGCGGTGACTTCAGACATTAAAAATTAGTAGGTCACATATTTATTTTATAGTATGCTAGATTTAATTGTGCAACATCAGCATGTTATTACAATTTTTCCCTTTATGTCGTTACTCTCCATCAAGTAATATGGCTTACTCGACGAAAATACAATCATGGCGATGACTCAAAATTAAGCTATAAATGTGTTACCCATAAAGAGGATAACGACTCCCGACAAACGAAGATATTGTTAACTATCAAATATACATTATAAAGAAAAAGAGTTTAAATTTCTTATGTACACAATCCTTAAAGAACAGAGTCAATTATTCTAATATAAACTGCATTCTCTGGTGGTATATCTTAAAGGTTGTTACTTTTGCCAATCAAGTTTAAATCGAATGCAAATTAATTAGTATTGTTATTCAAATAGATAGAATAAAATCTTCATTTCTATTGGAGATAATGCAATATCTCACATAAACGAATTGGTGTTATTCAAAACGTGGCAGAAAAGAGCGCCCATTGCAAATTGGAGGAATGTTCAACAGGTGCATACATTTGAAATTTGTATTTGTTTTGATATTGTTGAATGTTATCCAATGCATACGTGGTGCACGCTTAAATTTAGTACATAAATATATAAAATAAATATGTAACCTTAAACATGACTTAACAATGGTGTAAATTCTTTTAATAGCCATGCACCAGACAGTTGAGAAATTATTTTTGCCAAAGGAACATGGAAATCACTGCAATTGGTTTCTTTTATATTACTTCGAAATGTTAGGCATTTTACCTACGATGCATTAATTATTCAGTTTCTAATCAAAATGAAACAAAATAAACTTCTTTTCAAACATAGTTATCGTTTTACATGCAGATGAGTTATTAGTGCTTACAATATATGACCGACTAATCATTTAATGAAAAATAAACCTGTCCATCCTGCAGCTGCATCTTGAATCTTTTGAAGAAGTAGTACTCATGATTGGTTTTATTAACACAAAGCTGCATATACGTTTCCTCTGCTTCAAAGCCGAAAGAACGCTCCTCTATTTCTCTTCCCTTTTTCAACAAAAGGCAGGTTGACGTTTTCGTAGATGAGAGATTCGTTCTGCCACTGTTCCACGCCTGTGGTGAATCAATATTTGTTGGATCCCTTTTATATTGATCATAGAACTGGAAAGCATATCCAGAATACGATGTTCCGAAATCAATTGCAACAATAAGTTCGGCGTCTCGTACTTGAATCTGGTTACCCATCCTTCAAGAATAAAGGAATATATGTTAACAGTTTATTGATTTTAAACTAATATGCAAAAAATTCTTAGTTTTAAATATAGCTCTGACACAGAAAAGTTTATAATTCATTCAAATATATTAAATACACCATACTCCACTTCCGTACTAATAAATGCAACTTTAAAGCTATTATACCTGCGGCGTCTTGAACTGCAACTTGTTGATAGATGAACTGAATCAACTGAAGTATAGCAACGTCTTTAGTCCTCAATAATGATCACATCATTGATACAACAAAGTCACTGTTTACATATCTGGCGAAACATCGACCGATTAGATTTACAAGCTGGGCCGTACACAATATTTTAGATTAGATCTTCTATTATACACTTATTAAGTCCTTACAATGTGCACTGCAATCTCTGATTGGCACAAATCGTATTCAGTTCACGGCTCTTCACATTTATGCCTCAAGTGTATGGTAATAAACTTTAATGTAGGTCTAAAATAAGAGCTACTTTTTTCGTCCTTTCTATAACACGTATAAAAGAAACAAAACCTGTCAACGAACGACTTACAACGGTTATTGCTATGTAAGTAAGGCCTAGTAGCACTGATAGAATGGTACCAGGAATAATATAATAACGTAATGGTTAGTACTAGATAGAGTGGTGAAATGAACCCATAAGGAACCATATTCAACAGGGTTGAAGGTTTAATGAGAAAAACTAGTATTAAATATGAGATTGGCACAACGACCCAAATAAGGATTCAGCAAAGAAATGGTATTCTGGACCTAAACGAGGGTTTAACATGAGAAAGTCAACATGGACACACACGGGAATTCAAACGGAATTCCGATGTCAAGCAGAGTAAAACGTGTATAGCCTGAAACGGGAATTTACAATTGGAATTGAAATCTGGACAAAGAAAAACAGAAATAAATTTAACAGGAGAATGGCATTTGAGCCTCAAACGGAACTCACATGTTAAACATGGTAAGAATTCGATGGACTGAAACAGAAATTTAACATGAGATAGATGGTCTGGAAGCAAGTAGTATTTAAAATGGGAACAACAGTTTGGTACATCATAAAATGTGATTTTAAGATGGGAACAACGCTTTGTGCATAACACATATATTGTTGATGAATTATGTCAAGAATCGTCATGTAGGATATTCTGGCTAAACCATAAACAAAATTACCTTAGTCCAGTTGTGATCGAACAAATGTTCTGTATCGGTATAGACCGACTTTTCTATCAGCATCCCGGTTAGTGTTCGATATTACTTTGAGTAAATTCAAATTTTCAAGTATTTTTTGCGTGGAATGAAGGTAAGTTTTCTAAAGAAAACAATATTTAAAAACTGCTTGACCAACAAACATATATTGTGTTTGTGAAGGGGCAAATTTCAGGCGATATATTAATTAAACATTAGGTGAGGTAAGATAACCATTAGTTAAATTTAAGGGGACAAACCGTGTCAAAAAGAGGATATGTATAGTGTAGTGTAGTAGTCAGTAAGAGTGCAACCATTCTTACTAATTAAACCTTGTTTATTCAGCAATCAGACTGACTCCTAGTGACATTTTAAAGTTTCATATTTCACGAAAAGTGTCAGACCTGAGAAAACGCAGGGATTCTGTTACTTAAAAACAAGCATGTCAATCTGACCAGACGTAAGCGTTTCGTAGAGAAAATCGGAGCGAAAATACATTTGATTCTGATTGGTCACGGTTAAATAACGGGGTGGGGGGGGGAGTTCAACCGAAGTTTCGTTAGACTTAATATATCCTTAACTATAGTTCGTCTAAAATTTCTCTGCAAGAGAGAACCAGAGATAGAAGCATTTATTAAGACTACGGATGTTGTTTGAGAGAAATATGTCCGTTAAGGAATCGTTATCCAGAAAAACCTACAAACCATCCAACGGTTGAATGACCCAAAAGCACAAAGGTACTGTCACATTTCATGTTATTGTTGATGCAATTTATATGTTGTTTGCATTAGATGACAGGTCTTGCATGATTTCATTTGATACATTTGTATAATAATGTGCTTTCGAATTATAAATCGGAATTCTTACCTTAATTCTTAGTTAAGAATGATAAGAATCACATAGTGTTAATTCATGCCGTAAAACACTATGCTGAGTTATGAATAGGAAGTGTTACGTTAATCCCTTAATGTATCATCTTGTTTGTATCATGATTAGGTTCTAAGAATTGTGTGTTACATTAGTTAATGGTTTACGAGTATACATGTGAATTCACCGAATTTTGATTTCAAATATGATTTAGCGACAGTGTATTCAGTTTATGTGCTGTGCAAATTAAGGCAGGGCCAGAATTCAAAGTCTCGATGTATAATTAGCAATTTGTTTAACTACAGTCATTTGAGGATAAGTGTAGTAGTTAATTACTAGCCATAACGTTTATTTACTACTGACAGAAATATCTGATTTGCGAACCAGGAATAATGAAAAGTTTTATCTATAACCATTGTAACGAGAGACTTAGGATTGATTTAATTTCTTTTGAAAGGGAGAAAACAGCTTTTGGAAGATCTTGAAGTTACGTAAATTGCGACGTACACTTTGGAAAAGGAATTGGGAAACGGAAATTGCAGTGAGCGCATGTTACAGTGGACAAGTCCGAAATCGAGCGGAAACATCAACGGGTACAGATTATCTAGAGACGGACGAGAAGGTGTCTTCTAGAATAACATTGAACGGAACAGTGAACGTGATCGAGGAATAACAGGTTATGAAAATCGATAAAGGCATTGACTTCGATTGTATCACTCGATCCAATGATGATTTAAAACCATCAGTAACAGATCGGCTAATCTAATCGAATTCGAATTTTATTGTGATTCGGTGAAAGTTTAATTTCTAAAACCAGCGTGTATTCCTAATGGGAGGACGTTTCGTAATTGTGTATGTATTTGATTAAATTCTTTGTTTATCTTTACGGGTTCTCGTAGTTGTTTGTTCAGTTTACCTGCTCAATTTACTCTAGGTATTCTCATACTCGAACAGGGTAATTATATCGAGGGTGTTCATCTCTTAGATAACGAGTACCAAAAGGTAGTGGGTTATAGTTATCATTATTATATATTGTACAAAACCTTTTTCCAAAGTGGGACTTAACACTTACCCTTTTACAAGTGGGGCTTATACAATACTATACACGGATAACGCCACAACCCGCAACCTGACAGTGTTCAGTTAAGCGTTAGCTTAGGACCATCATGTTTTCTTTGTAGATGATAGAAAAATAATGCGATACCGTTTTGTATCTTAATAGGATATGTGCTAGCCTTATCTTCCTCTGGAACAGGTATTAACGTAGCCTCTTTCCTAACTTGTGATAAAATTATTAGTGGTCCGTACAACATTACAAATTTCCAAAAAGACTCATGATGGTTCCGGTGGGTGTTTCAAGAAATAATAACGTATTTGGTGAAGCGTAATAGACATATTGTGTACATTATCCATAGCTTCAAAGTACAAAAGTGAAAATGGTCAATCATTACTTTTAAATTATCTGATGTGAATTTTAAATGCATCTTCTCTTTTGACGTCTCCGCCTTCGACAATCTGCTGACTAATTAGATGATATTGAATTTTATACAAGCTAGCAGCAAGCAATATCGTATTAAGGTATCGACCTTCACCGAGAAAGGCGAATTCCACCGACAAATTATGATATATCATTCTAATTCTAAAACGCCGATACATGTGAAACCACTCAGTGGAAACAGAATGACGCTGTGCCCTGTATTTCTGTAAATGGACATATTAGAACAGTACATTCTAAATGTACCTTTCCAAATGCGAGAACATAGTTATCATTATTTTGTACATATTCAAGTGAAACGCGTATGACAATCATATTAACATATGTAAAATATATGCTATCTGAATGACACACGAACTATAATAATCGACTATACAAAGACAAATCTCAACGTAGATATAAAGTTGTCGATGTCACTACTTCTGCAATTAGTGTGGCACTAAATTACACTCTTATAAACGGGCACGTTAAGGAGCACGTTTAAAATATATTAACATTATTTGAACGCATTTAGAGACCTTGTAAAGATTCAAGTGCAACGCAAATAACAATTGCATCATAAATAGTATAGGGTGGTCAATGAATGGCATCTGAATGCTATAAAAGGATGCTTACTTTGGCAATGTTCGAATTAGTCTGACCTTGACAACTACGGACATGTTATAAGACTCCCTTCTCCACGATTTATACCATCAGTATTGCAGCAAACTCCATTGAAGTATATCAATGTCAGCACTTAACAATTTAGTGGAGTTCAACTGCAGATTATATGTAGCAAACGTTTTTAACAATGGACGCAAAGATATGACAGAGAACCAAAATATTTCTGCACGACGAAACTCATGGTGTTAAAACTGCTACTCACAGGCATGAATACAATATATTTACCCGCTTGTGAAGAAGACATTCGTCGCACTTTATTCACTGTACCTACTTAACAACAGTGTTAGGCGGCGACAAAAACATATTCACGACTAAAATAATGTATGTGACTTGAGAAGGCTTGGCATCAACATTTGGAAACAAAAGGCAACTGAATAAGCTTTAAAACGTTTCGTGTGACACTAAACTGAAGAACAAAAATGAACTTCGTTTCTTTTGAAACATAAATATAGTGAGCAGTGAAAGGATAAATAAGAACAAGCTCCCTAATTAGTGACACCTGCCTAATGAAATATACCAAGCCAATTTCAACCTGTGAGCACCATCGGATGACACTGCATGACATGGATGTACTGTGAGTCACTCAAACATAGAATTTCAGCAAGCATTCGGAGGAACCCCCGGGCAATTATCATGAGGTCAAAGTCCAAATTGAGGTATAGAGGGCTCTGGATAGAGGTAGAGACCAGAACGACGTTCTGAATTAATTGCACACTAACACAATTTGCTTCGTATTGGCATTTCTATACTTTGAAATGTCCGCCTTTCAGAGGAGGGAAGTGTGAGGGAACTCGGCGCTGGATACACCCTGTACTAGTCAGGAAAACCGAAGACTGAAAAACGACTTTCATGAGTAGGTGTCATGATCAAAGACTGAATCGCCGAATACTTAACAAGCCTTCCCACTGGTCATACCGACTGCATCATGTCAATGAGTCTTTCTTTAAGGAACCAACAACACGCCAAACTCTTCAGTGTATGCTCTCCAACACTCCAGGCAGATCCTTCTGAAAAGGATACATCTCAAGAGCGTCCCAGAAAGAGACAAAATATCCATTATCGGCGATTTGCTAGAGTGGGCAGAGACTCAGAAGTTTGGAACGCCGTTTTGTGAAACATGGCGTGAGTGGCTGTAATGACAATGCGCACCTGCTTCTTAAATTATGCGCAGAATTACAGCTCAGCAGCACAAACACCGTATTTCAAAAGAAAGATATCCCGGAAACGACATATATGCACCGAGATCAAAACAATTGCACCTAATAGATTACATCATGCTAGGCCAGAAGGACTAAAAGATGTCCTTCATACCAGAGTGATGCCCACTGCAGAGTGCAACGAAGAGCTTCGTCTTGTTAGATGCAAACTCGACTTTCACTTCAAGACCAGGCCCAGATAACAAGGTTGTACCCAGAGAAAGAAGCTCCAGATCAAATACATTTTGTGTATTAACGTCATTGTCCATTTTTAAGAACGACTTCAGTCTAGACTTCAAGAACCTTCTCTTCGTCAGATTTACTTCCGGAAGACATGTGGAATCACACCAAGGCTGTCAATCTGCAAACCTCAGAAGAAAAACAAAGACTGATTTGATAAAAGCAGCCACGAACTTCAAACGCTGCTTGCCAAAAAGAGATCAATGTACCAAGCCCACCTCACTCAAAAATCCTGTACACAGAAGAAATCAGCCCTCCGCCTTATCTGCAGCTCTTACCAGTACAGTCCCAGAGATATACAAATTAAATGGTGGACAAAGCTTGCAGAAGAAAAACAGCTGTGCGCCGACACTGGTGACTACAGCTATGAAGCGTTGAAAGCAAATACAGAGCCCCCTACGGAGTACAAATGGCCAAGAGCTATCCACTGACAGAGAATATATCATAAACCGCTGGGCAGAGCACTTTCACACTCTCTTCAGCACTAGCCGTACAAACCAGGAGGCAGTTATTGATCGCATCCCACAACAGCCACCAAAGATGGACCTCAATGAGGCACACACACTGCAAGAGAATATAAATGTCATACAACAGCTGACGACTGGAAAGGCTGCAGGAAAAGACGGTATCCCACCAGAGATATGGAAGAGTGGTGACCCAGCATTACGCACCAAACTTCACGAGTTCTTCATCTAATACTGTAGGCATGGGAAATGTTCATAAGACCTCTGAAATGCAGTCGTCATCACCTTGTACAAAAACATGAGGTAAACGTCTGATTGAACAAATTACCGTGGCTCCCCATTGCAAGCGAACTCATTGTTAGAGTATTGCTGAACAGGCTGGTGCCCACCATTGCAGAAGAACATGCTTCTGAGAGTCAATGTGGCTTGAGTGCCAATAGGGGCATAACTGACATGGTGTTCTTCCTGAGACAGATTCCGGAGAAATGTCGAGAACAAAGCAAAGGATTTTACGTCACATTTGTGGACCTTATGAAGGCGTTTGACACGGTGAACGATATTGGACTGTGTAAATTCTTCGACAATGTATGCTGTCCTCGTATGTTCCTTACCATGGTCCTCCAACTGCATGAAGACCAGCTTAGTCAGGTCGGAAACAATAACGAACTGTCACAGACATGCCTAATTGGAAATGGCGTGACACAAGGCTGCGTTTTAGCCCCACACTTTTCTCAATCTTCTTCGGCATGATGCTTATTAAAACAACATAAGACCTCAATGACTTAACTGGCATCTATATCCGATTTCGTACTGATGGCAACCTCTTTAACTTTAGGACACTACAGGCCACACACCAAGACCCTGAAAAAGGTAATTAGAGAATTTCTCGTTGCAGATGACGCTGCCCTTGTTCCCTGCACGGAATCTGCCTTACAGCACGTAACACCATGCTCTGCAGGAGCTTGCAAGATCTTTGGTCGTAAGGTCGCCTAAAGAAATCTAAGATACTTGACCAGCCTGCACCAAAATAAGAGTACCAGCCACCACGCATCTTCATTGAACAGATAGCGCTGAAAGTAATCCACCGGTTCACCTACCTGGGCTGTGTGACATCATCTGATGCCAAGATCGACATAGAAATAGACAACAGACTGGCAAAGGCAAACAGCACCTTCGGCAGGCTCTCTACACGAGTGTAGTACAATGCCAGTCTCATGAGAGGTACATAGATCAGCGTCTACAGAGCTATCGTACTGACCACCCACCTATACGGCGCCGAATCCTGGATCATCTACAGCCGCAACCTCCGCCTCCTTGAGAGTTTCCAACAGCGCTGCCTCTGCACCTTCCTCGACATCCACTGGAGTGACTTCGTCATCGACATTGAAGTCCTAAACCAAACAGTGATCACCAGCGTTGAGGCAATGCTAATGAAGATAAAGCTACGCTGAGTAGGGCACGTGTCCAGGATGGAGGATCATCTCCTGACAAAGATCCCACTCTATGGTGAGCTATCCACTGGCCACCTTGATAGAGCGGCACCTCGTAAGAGATATAAAGACCCCGTGAAAATACCCTCACCACGTGTAGCATCGAATCACAAGCTTCTGACCGTGAGAGCTGGCGAAATACAGTTAACAGGGACACTGTCACCTTTGAACAAAATACACGGGCCAGCATGGAGGAAAAACGATGGCGAAAAAATAACGGAAACGATCGGCAGCACCCACCACAACCCATACATTCCCTGCAGTCTCTGTGGATGGACGTGCCTGTCACATATTGGGTTTATTAGCCACCAGCGCGCGTGCAATACTCGTGGACATCCCCTTTCTATCTCGTTGCAAGCAACGTCAAGCCAACAAAGTCCAAATATATCAAGAGAAAGGATATTCAGTTCCAAAATGTCCACAAAGTCGAAGAAAAGAATCCCCTAAGACAATACAAAAAACTACAAACGTACAGATATATGCACTGTTGAGACGGACAATGACATTGGTCAACAAAGTCTCCCAAGAACGTATTTACACGGGAAATGTGTGATGAAGACAAAGAAAGAAAAAATGGGGGAAAAGAACCATATGCACCATATACATTCAAATCCCATCAAACTGAACTCGTTCCGGTGAAGACATTCGAGACAAGTAAAGACCATGGATGAGGGAGACGTAGGTTTGGTGTTCTATGTATTTTAATGTTTCATTGCGCTTATTATTCATCATAATAAACTACAAAGGAAATCCTTGAATCTTTTGATTCTTTTTAATAATGGATACGATAGTCAAATATCTCTCTCTCTCTCTCTCTCTCTCTCTCTCTCTCTCTCTCTCTCTCTCTCTCTCTCTCTCTCTCTCTCTCTCTCTCTCATAATGTCTTTTGTCAAACGTTAACCTACACCAAACTGTCTATATTAAAACAAACGAAGAACCGTAGTTCACGTGTCCTGCTAACTAGCTGATGAAGGAAACTGAATGAACGGCAACATAAAACTTTGACCCTCTTTGTCTATCTTAAGGAAAACAACATTCTATAGAACGTTTCCCAAAACTGACCCTGCAATGTGTGGGTTTCAGTCTCTAGATGTACTTATTGATTCATGATTTAATGTTAAATTCACGTTAGTGCCCGTATGTTTACATCGATATTGAACCTGTAGCAAAATGTTTTATGTTTCTAAATATTTCTTTGTAATCCATCAATACAACCATGCACCTACCGCAACACAGAGCCAAGAATCATTTAACCATTTTAATCTATAACATAATTAAAAACAACATACATCTGAAAGCTATAAAACGACATAGACTGACCAGTCCGAAGGCTCTACAAAAGTATCCTCTTTAGGAACGTACGTGAGTTTAAAGCGCTCACTTCGGCAAATTACAAAAAGAGACATTCACACTAGTAGGTATAGAAATTGAACAATATTACCATGCAAGTAAATAAATTGCGTATTTTAATCATGTGGGATTTGAAAAATCAAGAAGTGAGAGAGAAATTACAAAACAAATAAATAAAATAGTCTAACAGAGTCATTAATCCCTGTAAATCCATTACTCACAAATCCAAAGACACGTTTATACCTCTAATCTTCTACCTGCAGCAACACCATAAATCATTTTAAAATTAATACTTGTTTGTCTTGCATGCATCGAGAGCGTGAGCTGCGAACTATACACTTTAGAATATGTTTATCAGTTATCTTTCTAACAACGATTTGTGTGATGAACTGGGTAAAAAAAATTATATTTTAATGTACTCATTAATGTACTCGATGTCGTCCACAGTAAAAGCCTGTATGATTAACTTGGTTACTTTGTTTCTCTCGTATATAAATATAAGTATGTATGTATATATGTATGTATGTATGTATGTATGTATGTATATATATATATATATATATATATATATATATGTATATATATATATATATATATATATATATATATATATATATATATATATATATATATATATATATATTGAACCTGCAACAAAATGTTTTATATTTCTGTATAATTCATCACGCTCATTACACCCTTGCACTTACCGCAACGCAGAGACAAGAAACATAATTTAAAACGACAGACATCTGAAAGCTGTAAAACGTCAGAGACTGAACAACCCGATGACTATACAAACGCATACTCTTTAGGGACGTACGTGAGTTTAATGCGCTCCCATCGGTTTATTACAAAACGAGACATTCACACTAGAAAGTAAAACAATTAAAAATTATTACCATGCACTTCAATAAATTGCGTATTTTAATCATATAGGATTTGCAAAATCAAGGAGTAACACTAAATTTACAAAACAAGTATATAATTAGTCTATTAAAGTTATTAAGCCCTGAAAAATACTCATTTATATATATTTTCGGGGGAAATAACTTTTTGTGAATAATGTCATGTTGAAGAAACACGAAAGTAAACTTTTTTCTGGGACCTGACAAGAGACATTGGTTTCAAATTATTCAGGGACGGGGAAATTGCATACTTTTATGTTGAAATGTATAAAAAAATATGTATCAATAATGACAAAGATTTGAGTATTTTGTTTCCTTTGGATTAACTCTTTTTGAACGCAATGTCTTCGCCTTTATGACAGAAAGCAAATAGAGATTACAGACATAAAACAGCCTTGGATTGATATTAGAAAATGAACGGTCGCATGCAAGATCTCCATCATCCCGGAGAACACCCAGCTTACGACCTGAAGCTAAAGCATGCGAGCTCAATTTATCGCCTGAGAAAGTAGCAATTATTGTAGAAGTTTACTTCGATTTGTGTTTATCGACATATATTAGATTTGGATGAATTTAAAATATAGTAGCTTTATGCATAACTTCATAGCATTATGACGTTATTTTTTGTGCGAACATAACATGCTTAGCAAAGCAGAATTTTAATATGGACTCATTATGGCAAACGCGGCATAGGCCGTCATAATTTGCACGGTCTTTTAAATCTAAGGCAAACATGCCATTGGCTGTACTGAGTTGCACTGTGTATCTTCAGTGCTTAGGTTTTGTTACGATTTACCTACCTTGGAGAAAAACGTCAGACTAATGCTATCCATATTGAGAGAAGAAAAAACTTTTAACATTGTATTACCTGATTTTTGGTTAATAATCTTTGAGACGACAACATATGAATATTAGTAACTGCTATTTTTCCAAGCACTAGGAAGTTAGCTTTCTAGATCACGATTTAAAGGTCTATTTTACATAATATCTTTAATATCCCGCGTTATAGATAGATGAGTGTTTGCTGGTCCTACTAGCATAAGAAAATTAGCAGGGATATAATTGTACTTTATTTAAAAGGTCGACTTATGGTGGTTGAGAGATGCGAAAGTTAGTTTTGTCTGTTAGGTAAATCAGTTTTTTATTTCTAACGTTTTGAACATCTTGCCATGTGTTGTCAATAAATGTTGGTCATTCCAACGGCATCTTAAAGGCCTAATTTAATCATTACAGTTCGTAGTTAAGACGAGATAAATTGCACGTGATAACTTTATATTTCTTTCACATATTACATGTTACATGTTTACATTTACATGCTGGTCAGGCTCGTCCTTTGAGAAAAGCCCACGACGCAAAATGACATTTCATTTAGAGGGCCGACAAACTTACAGTTCCCGCGAAATATGCACAGCAAGTTACACTGACAAGTCATGGCTTAAATAAAATGTCAAGCAATACATTCAAACAAGACCGTGTCAAATTTGCGCTCGGGTCCAAAATGCCATTCCCATGTTAAATTCCCATTTGGGTCCAGAATGTCATCCCCATTTTAAATTCCCATTTGGGTCCAGATTGCCATTCCCATGTTAAATTCCCATTTGGGTCCAGTGTCTTCCCATGTTAAATTTCACTTTGGGTCCAGGATGCCATCCCCATGTTAAATTCCCATTTGGGTCAAGAATGTTTTTCCCATGTTAAATTTCACTTTGGGTCCAGAATGTCATTCTCATGTTAAATTTCCATTTGGAACCATAATGTCATTCCCATGTTAAATTCACATTTGGGTCCAGATTGCCATTCCCATGTTAAATTCCCATTTGGGTCCAGTGTCATTCCCATGTTAAATTTCTCTTTGGGGCCAGGATGCCATCTCCATGTTAAATACCCATTTGGGTCTAGAATGTTTTCCCCATGTTAAATTTCACTTTGGGTCCAGAATGTCATTCTCATGTTAAATTTCCATTTGGGTCCAGAATGTCATTCCCATGTTAAATTCCCATTTCGAACCAGAATATCATTCCCATGTTAAATTCCCATTTGGGTCCAGTGACATTCCCATTTTAAATTTTTCTTTGGATCCAGGATGTCATTCCCATGTTAAATTCCCATTTGGGTCCAGAATGCCATCCCCATGTTAAATTCCCATTTGGGTCCAGAATGTCATTCCCATGTTAAATTCCCATTTGGGTCCAGAATGCCATCCCCATTTTAAATTCCCATTTGGGTCCAGATTGCCATTCCCATGTTAAATTCCCATTTGGGTCCAGATTGTCATTCCCATGTTAAATTCCCATTTGGGTCCAGATTGTCATTCCTATGTTAAATTCCCATTTGGGTCCAGAATGTGTTTCCCATGTTAAATTTCAGTTTGGGTCCAGAATGTCATTCCCATGTTAAATTCCCATTTGGGTCCAGAATGTCATTCCCATGTTAAATTCCCATATGGGTCCAGATTGCAATTCAACCATTTTAACATTATATTTCGGTCCAGTATGTCATTTGTATGTTCAATTCCCCGTTTGAGGCTAGACGTTTTACCTGGTTAACATGGAAGTCCCATTGGTGGCTCCAGTGTAATTCCTAAGTTAAATTATGCTGGGTCCTGGATGTCGTTTCTAAATTAAAATATGCTGGGTCCTGGGTGTCATTCCTAAGTTAACTTATGATGTGTCCTGGGTGTCATTCACATGCAGACGGCTCATTTCGGTCAAGAAACATTGTACCGTATTTAACACGAAAGTCTTGTCTGGGTCTGTTCTCACAACAATATACAAGAGACGTGTCAAATTAAACGGGAGAAGTATCATTCACACTGAATAACCATTGTGACTGTGCGTCTTCACAATCTATATATATAAAAATGAATGTTTGTTTGTTTTTGTCGTATGCGTTCCTATACCGTTCATCCGATTGCGATAAAACTTTGGTGAGTTGTTGTGCGCACGCCCGCGAAGGTTTCTGAATTAATACAACCATTTAAATTGTACAATTAACAAATGTGTGTATTTCATATAGTTTTGCGACATTTACCGTGTGTTCGCTGTGATCGAACAGTAGGCGCCTTAAATACGTCACGTGATCGAACACGGTCTGGATTGGCTGAAACTATGATGACGTAAATCAACAGCTGTATGAAATTCATAATCGGTAGCGATACCTAATTTCGCGTGTGTTCGGTGTGAACTGTAGGCGCCTTATAAATAGACAAGCAACGGGAAGCAAGATTGGAAACAGTGGTATTGCAACGCATGCCACGATTAAAACACAAACACGTTCTTTCTTTGAGTGGCATTGCAGCGCATGCCGCGTACTTGCTAGTAGTGAATAAATTATAAACTGGTTTTATCTTACCTTCGATACGTGGAATATTATACCGGTGCCTGGTTGCATGATCATAGCTCCTACCAATACATACAACAGGAAAATTCGATACAAGGTCCCAAATTATATGTACATGTAAGGCGTAAACACTCATATCTATGTTTAGTTGGTCTTCCTTAATATAAATGATAGCGAAGCAAATGGCTTTAACTGCATTGCTATAAAAAGTAATAAACATTTAACATTACATATACTAAACAAAGGTGGGAGGTATATAATCAAAATCGAAAAAGGATTGACCTAATTAAAATCATAATTGTCTTTTTGGGGTACGACTACTGAACAAATGGTTGTACATACGGTGATATATATATATATATATATATATATATATATATATATATATATATATATATATATATATATATATATATATATATATATATGATAGAAGAAGACCTACTTACTATACCAGGGTGCACAAGTTAGAGGTATAGTATTAACACACCCCATTTCAGGTGGAATACAACGACGGATGTGACTTTAAAAATCTTAAATACATGAGCATAACGTTGAAGTAGAGAAAAGAAAAAAGAATATATTATGATGCCCACTTTAGCATTCTCCAGCATATAACATTAACATTCCACAGTAACATTTTGGGAAAGCAACTGATGCTAATGATATCTGTCAGAAAACATAAACCGAAAACAGTACCAATGTTCGCCCCAGTTTCATACCAATGAAAACATAAAAATTTGTATATCTCGACAGCCTTTGATGAAATAGTGTGGCGTTGCCCGACCCAAAACTTAAATTAGAACCATGTGTTATCAAGTAAGTCGGACAAGCCACTGTTTATTGTTACACATGACTGCAGGCTAACACCATCCCTTACGTAAGTTTGCCATAGTTAAGAGAGGAAACTGACCAAGGCCCGTCAGAAGTGTAATTAGCACCTTGGGCTAGAAGGATGTTTGTACATCAAAGAAGCTGCCAGAAGGAGTGGGCGTGCCTTATCTTCTGGATACGCTGACGGACCGCCAGATTGAATAAGTCGAGTGGATAGGGTCCCAGCGCTACCCAATCAGAATCGAGATAGGGGTGGGACCCTGATTTATTCTAAAATATATATCTTTAACCCGGCCATCGAGCGTTAGTTGCCATAGTCGTTACAGAACGCACCGTGAATTGGAACTCTGGCGGCCATACGTTAATTGGCGGGGAAAACCTTAGGAACAGAATTTTAAGTGTAGCTTCTAAAAAGGTCAGTGAGCTATTTGTTCGATCTTTGCTGTCTGCGACTGCATTTAATTATAGATCGGGTATATACGTATTATTACTAAAGTCGTAGTAGGAGTAACTATTTTGTGATGTTGATATGTTTGTACATTTTGAAGAATGGGTTTCTATTTGTAAAGAATCGTATTGCTTGCTAGCCGTCGTAAGAATTAATACTATTATAATTCGCTATGTGGTTATTTTATAGTACAATAGCACATTATCCATGTCATTATAGAAAATGAATGGTATCTTTGAAATGATTTCACTGTGAGAAATTAATAATATGAATATTTGAATACTTGTGTACGCTTGTAGGAGTGTAGGGTACAGACATACGTCTGGCTGTCGTAATATTGTAAGTACAATGAGATTAAATATATATATATATATATATATATATATTAGAAATACTTATGTGATATGATGTCTGGATATATGTATGATATGTATGATATGTATGATATCGTGCTATTACGCCATTGTTTCCCTGTAGGAGTGTGTGGGAATTTCGATGTGTATGTATGCGTGTCCTAAAAGGTAATAGCCTTATCTGATGGTTAATTGATGATTTAGTGTGAGGTGAGATGTGATAAACCCTATGTTAACGCCTTGTGATTTTCACAGGAAGCTTCGAGGGACAGACTAGTGAGTGGTCCCAGTGTCTCCGTTATAGACGGAAGAAAAAGAAGGAAAGAGGGAAATTTGGAGAGGAAGTTCGGGGAACAGACCAGGGAAAGTGGTCCCAATAGTAGTGATAAAGAACGGAAGGAAGGAGAGGAGTCGGGAAAGGTGGAACCAGGAGGAGTGGGAGGATAGAATAAATAGATGAGTACAACCAAAGGCCAAGTGGAAAATAGAACTCACACTGAAAATCATAAGATGAAATAGGCTATCACTTAAAGGACGAGTGACTGTGTGACATTTAAATTTATAGGCTTCATTAAATTGTTATTGTTGAATTTCATCTTCGTGTTATATATTTATATGTATATAATTTAACCGTCGGCAGTGCTGACTGGGGGCTCAGAGCCGTATACCTATTTGGTCTTTAATTTAAATTTAAATTCACGAGCCAGGGGGAACTTTCATAATATTTTAATTAATACCTTGGAAGTACACCACCCCAACCTTTGCAGAACGCTACAAATAGTATGATATGATATGTTATGATATGATATGATGTGATGTGATGTGATGTGGTGTGTGATGTGATGTGATGTGTCAGCACACGATAGTCTATACATGTCGGTTAATTATTATTAGGGGAGGAAGAACCCGGTAAAACACCCAAAAGAGCCATCGACCCAAGTGACGCTACTAGCAAGCTTTCTCACGTATCCATATTGGTCGAATCCAAGACTCAAACCTACCCAGACAGAGGTGATATGGCAGTGATCTGTAAAGGAGAGCGCTTTAGATCACGTGTCTACGAGGGGCCCCTTTAAAATATAATAGACTGATTCAGAACACAAGTAAATGAATTGTGTCATATGTTCCTTGTAATTTTTTCGTTCACAATAATCTACAAAGAAAACACCTCCACACTTGACATATACATATATATGATATATATGACTCGTACAGTCATGGAACAATAAGAAGTACAATAGTCACGTCTTTATATTAAAGACACCTACCTTTATCGAAATCTTTAATTCTAATTCCTGGATCTGACTGCCATTTTCTCCTGAAGAAGGGATTAATGAATTAAGGTTTTATCGCATGGGAAGGTAACACAACCATGTATGTCCGGAATAGGCGACACACTGTTTGCTCTTCTATCAACCGTTAGGGCTCTTATTTACGATTATTCGATACTCTAGAGTTAAGTGTCGCTGTTGTGTTATAAAATACCATATATATCATAATTTGCGACGCTACTCAGTTTGTTAGATTACCAATAAATACATCAATAAAATGGTTGCCAAAGATGTGTTGTTTTGATTGTGCCAATGTATGCATTACAATCAAACGCATTCAACGCAAAGAGCGAAACATATTAACCCCAAGGACCTATTAAAACATAGAGACGGAAAAGGGTGATATGATACCATTTATCGTGACCTACGATCTAGATAAGTTGAGACAACCCCAAAGTAGATAGAATCATCAATAAACACTAGTCATCGTGGAATTGTGTGACGCACTTAAGTTCATCCTTTCGAACAAATATGTAGTTGTCTATCGGAGACCAGAAATAAACTCAAGAAAATCCAGGTCAGTGCAAAGATAACGCCAGTCGCTAAGCAAGTTCACTATTTAACATGACCCCTTTGGCGACAAAAGGCGTAAAACCTGCTAACATATGGTAGATACCAGGATATTTTCTTGCATAGTGACTAGATAAAAAAACTAATCATACATGTTCCATGTAAAGCAGAGAATGTACTTTATCTCATCACATGTAAGATATGTAGCATTCGTTATGTCGGAGACACTGAAAAGCTACACGAAAATATCAGACGTCAAAGATGTGATTGAATGACATGGAAGCTGCACAGAAGCCCAGTCGCAGAACACTTCTCCTCCCGTGGTCGCACTTTCAAAGATATGAAAATTATAGCAATTTCTTAAAATCTCAAATGGAGTACATAAACCAGAAAAGAAAAGGAATCTTACAGGATACGCAGCCTCAGAACATGGAAACCATGCGGTTTAAAGAAGACTAGAAAAGACCGTCATTCACAGATAAAATTATCTGTTTGCAGCCGACACGTTTTCATTTCAATAATTGTAAAATGTTTCTTATTATTCACCCAATAGCCGAAATTTAGAACTATAACAATGAAACATCGGAATATAATTTGCGCGCGCAAAATTTACTTAAAATAACGTCTATATGGCTCATCGATTTCTAGGTCATTATAAAATATCTTCCGGCATTCGCAGAAAGTCAGTCAAGTTTTGCAAACACAATGTTTTTTTCTGTTTTCCCTGCCTGTAGTTGCATTTGATAAAGATTTGTTAAGAGCCGAAAGCCCTTAGGATAGTTACTAGTTTTGCACTGTTCGTAGTTATTATATTATATTATATTATATTATATTATATTATATTATATTATATTATATTATTTTATATTATATTATATTATATTATATTATATTATATTATATTATATTATATTATATTATATTATATTATATTATATTATATTATATTATATTATATTATATTATATACATGTGTGTGTGTGTGTGTGTGTGTGTGTGTGTGTGTGTGTGTGTGCTATTAGTATTTAGGATTCCCATTCTATTGAAGCTTTCTTAGATTTCAGTGATTATTTGTTGATGACGGAAATCGGTGATGTGAAGAAATTCTCAACTCGAGTATTTAGCCAGTTAGTACGAACATATGTAAGAATGTATAAAATTGTGTAAATTCACGAGCCCTTATGCTAGTGTGGGTTAGTTTCGCAACTGGGACCTTCCTAATTGTTTAGCATAGCATATTCCATGCATAATTTTAGGTATATGCCTTTAGTAATTTGAGATAGACATAAATCTTTATAATAGATGCCTGGGTCGTGTTGTACAAGCTAAGGCGTAAATTGCTAATATGGGCTAAATAGGCCTACTCGTGAATCATGCAGTGTAAAATATGAAACTCCCTACAAGTGTGAAATTAGAATTTCGTGGGTGTGGTCATTAGGTAATTAAATTTAAAATATGCTGCAGTATTTGCGTGTTTAAGAACGTTTCTGTTGACAGCGACTGTATTCGTGTGGTCCTTTTAAATGCGAGCAAACATCAAACAAGACAGAAAGAGAGATTTACTTCCAAAATTCGTTGAATACGCATCATTCCTGTATGAATCGAAGTGGTGGTATTTATTTCTTACCTAATTATAAACCGAACATTCGTTAGTATTTACGATGTTTTATTTTGATTTTGATATAAAGGAGGTTATAAAATGTTTTCTTATGTATACAATATGCAGATTATTTATTTTGAAATCAATATAAGACACACTTATTCTTTAAACATGAAATATTCTTTTATGAAGAAAGTAGAGGACAACGAACATATTATTGTACACATTGAACGTTGAGGCATTCAGGCATCCAATAGTGTATAACGAACTACTTTGTAAACAAATCATTTACACTCAAATAATAGGCGGTTTACGTTTTGGTTGATTACATTTGTTTTGAATGAACTAAAGCAGATGTTTAGTGGACTGCCACATACTTGGTGCTTTGCCACATTCTGCGATAACTTACTTGATACAACGTTTAGGATTTAGACTAGCTATAGACGAGCAGTAGAGAGGGGATCAGATTGCTTCGCTGAAACGTCATTTGCTTTAAAAGAAAAAGCTTCCTACGAAATAAAGTGACCCCGAGAGGTCTAAAGCGTTCACTGTTACGGAGTAATGCCACATCACCTTTGTCTGTGTGGGTTCGAGTCTCGGGCTCATCCAATGTGGGTATGTGATAAAGCTTGCCAGTAGCTTCTCCTGTGATTTTCCCGGGTTCTCCTGCCACCATTAATACATGCCGCCATATATAGCCTATGTGGTGCTGAAAAATGGCGTTAAACACTATAACAACAGCAAATAAACTCCTACGAAAATAAAAAGTAAGGTCAAAAACGCCAAACCGAAGCCTCTAACCAAACCGACGGTTTCTCTTATTGGGTTAGACTATTTTGTTACTTTATCTTTTGTCATTAGTATTTTTCAAAATTTTGTTTGTGCGTTTCGTATACCCAATGGGTGTTGCATTGACGGTGCACCCTCTCTGCTGCTGGAATTAGATCATTATTTAACCAAATATTTTATCAAGACCTATACGATATCGCGACTTTGGATAATGTAAATTGATCGTTAAAAATCCGTGTGGAGTAGCTTGCGCACGTGAATAGATAGATATTGATCAAGCAGGTCACATTCTTGGTGTAGCGCATAAAAATGAAGATTTACAACAACGATATAATACAGGTGTCAAATTGATACACTCGTGAAATTCCATAGAAATAAAATGTTTCAGAGAATCATTAGCTAATTGGTTGGTAAGATCTTTGTGATGAAGGTTAACTAGTGTTAGGGGCTGGTAATTAATCAACCGATTATAAAATAAAGGAACCGATTTGTTATAGCCAAAGATGATATTGCAGGGGTATAGCAACGATTAGTAAACTCGCCGATGCTGCAAATGTTACACGTTATGTTTCTAAAAATTGGTTAGCATGATAGGCAATATAGCAAATTTATCTACCATCACTTAACGAATTTAGTATAATGTCAGTGCTCCTAATGAAGTTCTTCAAGCAGATACTTTGATTTTTCTACTCGATACTATTCACATTGGTAGACGTTAACTGTCCTTGACGTTCCATTTACATATAAAGAAGCAGAGCCGTTATTAGCTAAAACACGATGGCTTCAACTACTACAAGTTTATCCTGGCAAGGAATTTCTTGGTTTCTCTGATGAAGAAAATATGACGTAAAAATCAGATGAGGATACACTGCAATTCAACATAATCAGGCAATCGTTGAACGATTTAATCGAAAACTTGCTGAGAGCTTATTTAGATATCAATATGCAAAGAAAATATCCATCAGAAAAAGATGAGATCTCGTGAATGGGTTACATAAGAACCATATATAATAGCTGCATTAAATAATGAGGTTACTCGTGCAATTTCTATGAAACTAATTAATGCAATCACAAAACAATACAGCGACATGAGGTTTCAAAAATAACCAGTATTAGGTAATTAAATGAAGACGGTGAACTTGAAGGTGGTACGAAAAGAGCGACTGATCCTATTTGGAGTGTAACTATACATAAAATTTTAAGTGTGGTAAGAACTACAGGTACGCCTGCAATATACAAATTAGATTCAACTGTTCCGCAACGAGGATTTGTACGTGAACAATAACAAGTAATTCTTGAAGATACACAATTATCACCTCTCCACTTAATTAGCGTCTCAGCTTCGATTACAATCAAGACAGGTTAGCATTTGTACGTGTGACCAATACTGCTATCAATTCTATATACGGTATATTAACTTTGATCATTATTTGAATAATGTCACAACATAACTGTATTACAGCTCGCATAATGACTATTATGTTGTTGTTGTATTATCATTATAAATTCAGCGTCAAGATTAAAGTCGCATTTGTCTTATTTTTTTGTCATGCGGCTTATAACGCGATAGTTGTTTTTAACTCTATCGTCGACAGTAAGTTCGCTGTTATATTCAGTAGTTTCTATAAAATGTATGATAATGCTCCGCAACTTTGATTTCCTTCTGACTCGAGACACCGCTAAATAAACTAAATTTGATCACTTAATTATATCATTAAAAATCCAAACAACTCTATCAGAAATAGTTATCCTTGAGATGAATGAATTATCATTGCGTATCCGAGCGTTCATAGCTAATGCGATCTCAAGAACACTGAAAGGAACTAAAACAACACAATTTAACACAAGATTTTGTTTCTCCAATGATCCTAATATTTCAAAGTCGATATTCTATCGTCGAGTATCTAATGGTACGGGTATGTTTGGAAATTTGTCTTCATGTAATAAAGATAATTACGTTGAAGTGTATCACGAAGTATTTTTCTACATGCAACTATCAAATTTTCTGGCCTCCATAAATTCCAAAAATCATTGATAGGACTTTCTGGAATTACTTCACGTAGTTTTTCACACTGAGCTTTATTCGCTTGTAGTCTGATTAATCTATGAACCTCTCGTAATACTGGATCAAGCGCTATATGCTCATCATTTATTTCTTCATAATAATCTATAAAACCTTATAGCCATTCATACAGAGACAATCCAAGAAAGGGTGGTGGTTCACTAAGCTCGTATCTTTTGTCAACAACCATTCAAGCAATATATATATATATATATATATATATATATATATATATATATATATATATATATATATATATATATATATATATATATATATATATATACTGTGCATATTTCATCCCAAATGATGATCCTTGGAATATATTTTTACCCATTCGTCCTTAAGCCTATTTATCTCCTTTTCATCGAAAACAATATGATATGTTCATGATTTAACTCCTTATTCGCTCATTTCTCTTGCTAGTCTGTGTGTTGGGGTTTAAACGATCAAATCAATAGAGTTTGACGAACTCGTTCGAAATAATCCGATCACAGGAGCTGTTGCACCTTAACTTCCCGGTCCATTAAGATAAAATGTATTTATATCTAGTAACATGATCATACACCGATGGTGCACTTGATAGTTCTTATATTGATATTTTCTGCAGTAAATATCCTTAATTTCAGCGTCTGTAGATTCAATATAATTATGCAACATTTTTTGTTTTATTCTCCATCCGCCCTATGATGCATCTTAAGCAGTACTTATAAACTGAGTCAGCAATTCTGAATAATTTCTTTCGATATAGAATGAATCCGTAGCGAATCTAATCGCGGTTTTTAGAAATATGTTTATCATCGATAACAAATGTATCTAAACATACGCAAGCATTGAAGATGGTAAATGGGGAAACTGCTGTGGCTCGCTATCGGTGTAACTAACATCTGTACCTAAGTTAGTTCCGTAAAATAAGTAAGCGCTTTATTGACTTACAAGTATATTTATCTTCGTTACATTAGCAAGTATAAAGTCAAGTTCAGAATCATCCATAATTAATATTCTATAATGTCGTTTGTGATCATATCGTCCGCATTGGTTAAATTTACCAATTATTCTTCCGCCATCATCTTAAGCACTTTTATTTTCAAAGTCGATTATATCAGGAGTTTAATCTTAAAAATGTTTCTTTTATTACGATAACCAAACTTCTTTCTGTGGACTATATTATGTAATTGCTTCATTTATTCCATGAAATATCTTTTTCGTCGATCATATATCGTAACAATCAGTACCCACTTTTTTCTTAAAAGTGTCAAACAAACCAGACATAACACATCGGATGAAGATAAGCGAATCCAGTCAAGTTAAATCCGGTAAGGTCCGTTTATCTCAATTCTGGTCATCTTGTGCGTTGGATGTCCAAATATTTAAAAATATTCATGACATTCACCCATTCCAAGAACACTTCCTACATAACACGCTGCCATAAACCCTGAGATAACATCTCTATAATTATACTTAGTGTTCCCAATCCGCTGTGTCCATATTCGGTGTATATCCTACAGAAATTCAAATCGTGTTTTTTTGTGCAAAGTGAGCAGCAACTGACGTAACGGTTGAACAATTATTCAGTAATTGTTCAATATTGTCATTCTGCCATGAACATTTCCGCCAAACTATTTTCATTTCTTCGTGGAAAAATTCTGGACGATAAATATCTCCTTTAGGTTGTACAAATTAATCAGAAATTTCATTATCGAAACTTTAAAAGAACCATACGGATACAGGATCTCTATTACAAATATTTTCAGTAAAATCAAATAAATGACTGGCATAAAATCTTACGGTTCGATTTCGTGGAAATATTATCATTGCCTTAGTCCACACATGCGCATTTTGATCAATATTTTGGTCCAAGCTGACTTCGATTTATGCGCATTATAATCAATATTTCAATCGAAACGCACTTCGATTTATATCTCGAAAAGTACCAAATCTCTCATATTCTCATTTGTATTATCAGACATTCTAGCTTCTTTCCTAACTCATCAAATGCTTTGATAGACACTCTGGTATCTTTAACTGTTTCTGCCGACGAGTTTATTATTTTACGTGTTACATCTGTTGAACCGTTTCCACGTATCGCATTTATGAAATATTCTTTCGCTTGTTCGGCTACACAATTTGCTTTCGAAAATTTCATCGGTTTTAGATCATAAACACTGGAATTATAATGCAGCGGATATATCCCATAAATAACCGCGGCTACAAGATAACTTCGTTCATAAGACCGTTTGTCAATACCAGTCAAACTTCCTGGTTTGGAATTTTGACTAATATTGCAGCGTGGGGGGTTTCATTATGAAGGACAGGGTCATGTTTGTCACGGATATTCCACGTACTATTGTCTGTTTCTGATTATACAATATATTTTACTCCGAAAAGTATCTTTTATCGTCGAAAAAAATTAATCGTTGGTTGTCGATGCTCATTCATTGTAGCATTGACAACATCATTGTTGCGTATGATTTGATTTTTGACCTCATGTGAGATGCCCCATCGCTGCTAAATTCTTTCTTGGCCCCACAAATACTTTCAATCAGATTATTCGTCGAACGAAACAGATCTTGCTTGGGCAAGTCCAGAATTTTTATCTCAAGACCAAATTTAGATTTAGAAGGTTTAATTACGGATATCTTAAACTTCTCCATTTCTCCATATTATCATTAAGAAAAATATTTAAATTTAAATATGAAATTATATATATATATATATATATATATATATATATATATATATATATATATATATATATATATATATTTGACTTTTGACAATATCATTTACAAAGGTTACTTCGTGGAAGTCTAGAATTAAAACTGTGTTTGATATTTGGTGTTGGAGTTAGTGAAGAAACACGGGTGTGGTGTTAAAACTACAGAGAGTTGAAACGATTTTATGATTTTAATAATAATGCATACAGTGACAAGAGCTGAATCCTATTAGCAAGATTTCAGAAAAAAATATTTAGACACATAATGATTTAAACAAATGGAATTATTATTTAAATAGAGCAAAACGAGTCTGTGAAGCATGCAATCATCAAGAATTACGAACCATCTTGTGATCGTATCACCAGGAACGGTTGTGTTAGACTTACTGCTGAGAAGAAGAAAAAAAACGATCTCATTGTCATAAATTCATATACGGCTGTTATTACATAGTAGTAGAAGATCTTGCTCCTGCTTATATTGATTACAATCCGAAAAAAACCTCATATATTTAAGTTACATGCAGTTACACAAAGCAAGAATTGCCAATTTGATACAACTGGTAAACACCGTACATTTCCTAGGGATGTTAAGTCTGTAAATATAGAGACTAATATAGAAATAATATGTTAATATATAAGTACAGCCGGCAAATATTTTGATATTTACCCGAAGTATGTTTAATATTTATAGATATAAACAAATCAAAGAGATAACTACTGTCAGTCATCTTTCGTAGTAGAGAGTGATTAAAGAGTTACCTCGCTTCTTACAGTGTATTTTTTTCATCGTAACTAATTATTAAGCATCTATGTGTAAAGTAACATAACTTTGTAATACTTAAGATTGGTAGAAGGATATGAATACACCTTTTTACTTTATCGGCAAAATTAAGGCATAAAACAGTGGTCACTTGCATCGTTATACATACAATAGATCTAGGTTAGGTTATTTATAGATATCCGATTAGAATATATATATATATATATATATATATATATATATATATATATATATATATATATATATATATATATATATATATATATTAATGTGCCGATAGATTCCTTAATAGTCTTTTTAATCACAAATGGAGACAATGCGGCAAGCGAGTTTTGGGCATCCATTAGAATGTATAACAATTAAGCTTGGAAATGGCTCCAAACTAGCAGCAGAGAGGGTGAACAGACCACGATTTCAAGCAAAAATAAGGCTTCCAGATCACGTTTTCGAACAAAATATGGCCTATAGATAACGTTTTCGAACAAAATATCAGGTTTCCAACAAATCTCATTTAACCAAAAAAAAAGTCTCCATTTTTGCAAAAACGGAGATTTTACGATTTTGCTCGCAACGATGTGGTCATCCACCCTCTCTGCTGCTAAAGTTTTCAGTTCTGGGTTAACAAAAAATAATAAATGATTTGATCAAGTCTTTAGGATCTCACAAACAGACTAATCGCTAACACCTCTTCTTGTAAATCAATCAGATTATTTGACTGGTCGGTGAGTTTGAAATTAATTCTGGTTAATGAATTATTATGGCATCGCATGTAGACAGGATTAATTTGGTTTTCAATAATTAGGAATCCTGGAGGAGCTGTTGGTGCAAACGAATACAGAATATATCCTTGCTGAGCTTGATTTGATCGTTCGAGATTAATTTGATAGCTTCCTTCGATAACATCACATACTAAATTGAGCGCAATCACCGATGAAATATTCACGTTGAACGGAGCGATATGTCTGCCGCCACCGTCTGGGTCATTATTGTGTTTGAGGATTTTTATTTCCGGTGATGTTGTTTTTTTCCATGCATCATGAACTATTTTAAAACCAACATCGATGGCATCACTGAGAGATTTTTGTAGTTCTAGGATATTATATCCTGGTACTTTAAACTCACGAATATCTTCTACGCGTATATTACTTTTCATCGCAAACTCTGTTCTCGTTTTAGGATTATCGTCACGTAATATCTCTAGAATAATTAGCAAATGAAATGTTTCCATATCATTGATGATTTTGTTGCATGTTTCTACGACGCTGATAAATTCATCTCGGGTGAGAGTACCGGATTTAAGAGATATTAACAACAGCGAAAAATCGTTATTAAATGCTGTGAAATTTTCAGTAATTTTGTTCTGTTGGGGTATGAATTTGACAGCGTTATTTTCTACTATTCCATGGAAAAGATCCCACTTATTATAATCTTTATAACTCTTTACTGGATTATCAGGTTTTATTCTGTCGGTGATATAATCAGTTTTTTGTGGTTCTGGTAAATCAACGGTTTCTCCCCGGGGTGGTAATTCAGGCCATCCTAGTACGGTTCTAATAGAACTTTGATAGATATCTACGACGTATCCTTCTGTGTTTATCTCAATTGCGGATGATAGTGTTGGTTCATGAACTGTTATAGCGATTTTTGATTCTTTTCCAGTAATCGATTTTATTCTACGCGCGAATTCATTATTGATTTGTTCGATTTGGTATGATCCGGTTGGTATGGAAACAACATTCCAGTCTGGGGTTCCGTCGGGTTTATTCTTATTTGCAAACACTAAAGAATTATTGGGTTGTTGACCACCAAATGATTTTGATCTGATATTAGGCCAACTGTGATACATTCGTAGTTTTGCTAGCGCTATCTCCTTCACTGGGACCGGAGAGGGGAAATTCACAATGAATTCTGGATTCGTTGATGTTATTGATATCATGCTTGTTTGTACTGGGTTCGTGTTCTCCACTATTCGTTGAAGTAATTCCTGCGGTGTTGTCATTGTTATTATACTCATGATTTATTTCTAATTTTGGTATCGAGGAATCATAAATACTGACCATCACTGAGAACTCACAATCTGGTAATGTTGATATTATTGAGATCATTTTGTTTTTTGGGTTCGTGTTTTCTGATTCCATCGGTGTTGTCATTGTTATTATACTCATGTTGTCGCTCTAATTTCGATATCGCGGAATCAAAAATACTGACCATCGCAGAGAATTCACTATCTGATATAATTGTATTATCGAGTGACGACGATATCATCAATGATAATTGCGAGTATGCGGTTGATGCAATATGAAATTGAAGTAAGTAATTCTGCAGTTTACTCTGGCTGCATGATGATATCTTTTTTGCTATCCCGGTTGATATACCCCCGATTGTAGCCACCGCAGAAATGCAAATTGGAACTACGACCGGGGCAATCATTGTAACCGATGCAAGTATTATTCCGGCGCCAGTGAGAACGCTTGACACCGAGTATATAATAACATCAATTGCGGTGATTCTTCGTCGGTATTTTTTTATTTTTATTTGATACTCCTCAGTGAGGGTTTTGAGTCTATTCTGAAATTCTCTGACCTGATCATAGCGACATTGAGTTGATGAAATCATTTTTATTTTAGAAACACTAGCGTTTTCAATTGTGAAATCGTAACGATTTAGTTATTTACTTAAATCCGCTACGAATTCCACATACCATGTTGTTGAAACCCCAACCAAATTTTTATCAGTAGCTGTTATAGTGAACTTTTCAGTTGTATCCTTGTCGATGATCGTTGAAATCGTATTATTGACCCCGGATGAACTGGACGATGATATATTAAATTGAGTCAATGGTGTTACTAGTGTTAATCGATAAATACCCTTAACGGTTGCAGTGATATCTAATTTGTTGTTTGCAGGTGTCCACTCAAATGATCCGTGTTGGATTGTATATACTACGTTGTTGGTTTTCTCATGAGGAATTTTTGTTTTTTCAATGATTGTTATCATCCTCGAAAAATCACCTTTGACGGCTTCGATGAAGTTTTTCGTCTCATCGATGGATTTTTTAATATCAGGGAGTTTTATTTCAATTTTATCTAACGGGGTTCCAATAAATTTATCAATGATATTTCTACGAAATGATGTAAACTGTTTTCCGTTTTCTTCAATTCTAGATTCAAGTGTTGTTAGTACAAACACAGAATTTTTTAACTCATCGTTGAGAGTTTTTAATCGATCTGTAATCGTCGAAACGAGTACACCCGGTTTGAGTTTACCCTGATCGGAAAATAGCGCGATAGTATTCTCGATTGCGTTTCGTTGTTTAACTAAAATATCATCCAGAGAAATATTACTGGTTTTCAATTTACCCTGATCCGAAAATAACGCGATAGTATTCTCGATTGCGTTTCGTTGTTTAACTAAAATATCATCCAATGACACATCACTGGATTTCAATTTACCCTGTTTGTCTTGAAATACAACTATTTCATTAGGATCAACATTTGTTAAGTTCAACGTCTCAGCTATTTCATCTTTGATTAGTTTTCTTACATCCTTGACAGAATCAGGTGGTGCAGTGCCATCGGGTTTGGGTTTCAAAGATCTCCCCCAAATATCAATCATGTTATTGTAAAACTCTTTCTCTCTCTAAAATCGTTTCGATTTCCAGCGATTACTAGTGTATTCATTAACGACAACATGTGGTGGTTTTCCGCTTGGGTTACTCAAGGAGTTAGAAATAGCGTCAAGGACATTTAATACTTCGCTGCCGCATATTGGTGGGTCAATCATCGTTTGTGTTGGTAGCGTAGAATACCAAGTCTTCATTGGAAGGGTTTTTATATACCGCATAAACTCTTTTGGTGGGGCTAATCCATATGAATCAAAATAGACAATCCCACGTGGATCAATAGCGTATGCAACCCAGTGAGTTCCAGGTCCGGTGCTGTTATCTAAATTAATGATTCCGGTTTCAACGCTGTTTGGTTGATGTGGTAATTGATCTTTCATAAAGACACCTCTGAAGTTTTTAATCGCTAGTTTTTTAGCAGCATCCATTAAATCAAAATTGGACATGGGAATCTTCGATTCCTCAATTAATAAATCGTTCCTGGTAGTCTTAGACCCTTTCCGCTGTACCACGAATACGGGGTTCCTGGTAGTCTTAGACCCTTTCCGCTGTACCACGAATACGGGGTTCCTGGTAGTCTTAGACCCTTTCCCTTTTTTTATATCCTTTCCCAGTTGCTTTCTTTAGTGCCATTCCTGCTGCAGTACCAACGGCTCCTAACGCAGCCGCTTTAGCCACCGCTGGGGCTGCTGCTGAAATTAATGCTGGAATCGCAGCTAACAACGGAAATATACCGCCTGCATTAATCATATTTTTGATAGCAGCCGCAGAAAGAGTAATCTGAACACCTTTTTTGGCTGCAAGTGCATCATTGAAATGTTTTATTTGACGAGTTGTCAGTGATAATTTATTTGCACCACCAGTCATTTGGTTGGGTTTCAACGTGATTGTGGTTCCACATTTTTTAGCTGATTCCGATTGCAATTTTTTTAATTGACCGGGAGTTAACGCAACACTAATAACACTATATGACATTATATATAATTGATTGATTCTAATTCAATGAAAAATCAATCAAAGATTTTCTACTGGTGCATCTACCACTCTCATTCTTCCTCCAACACCTTCGAGTAGCATTGATTTATCACTGAGAATGACAGCAACCGCTCTATAATCAGCAATAGCACCACGAGTCACATTAGCTCTAAAGTGTATATCAACAACAGATTGTCTCATCAAATCGAGATGTTCCAGTGAGAAGTAATAGATCGGATACAGATTTTTAAAATCATATTGTGATATTTGCAAGCCAGTATCCACATTTTGATCGCGTGCCATAAATGACAACAGACGATGATAAACTCGTGCAATATGATTTTCTGTGTAATTAAGTTGTATATCCTCGGATGGTTCCTGTTGGCCGTTTATTCTCAGTGAGACGTCTTTCACACCTAATTGATCAAATATCATATGACTGAAACGTTGATCGCCAACTCGTGCGTTATCCTGTAACGCAATAAATATATGACGTGGCGCAGAAACGCCTTGTTTTGATGCTAGCTTCCAAGTGAATAACCCGTTGATATTTGATTGTTTAACATCTGTACTCACGGTTAGCCAACTCAACAACGACTTTCCTCCTTGGTCCATAAATGATAGTAATCGTTCTTCTGCGGTGATTGCTGGAGTCAACACTGGCATCCACAATGATATTTTTGTTAAATTGACTTTACCAGCATCAGCATTTGGATTTGCATTGTCTGCTGGAATCCTCCAGATTGCGTCACTATCATCACTCTTTCGTACAAGCGATACTGTATGCTTCGCCCCGTAGATAACTTTTCTGACGTTTCTACAGAATCCAAATATGTGATGCAGTGGAATCGCGCATGAAAATGATTTACGCGCTCCTTGCAACATTGAAATACGTGTTGCAGCTCCTAGATTGAAATTAACATCGTTGTTTATAATCATATCTTCGGCATCAATATTAGCGGTGCCAGCACTATTCTTTGGTCGTCTTACAACAAATTGATTTCCTCCAGCGGTATTTTTATTATCCTTTGCAAACATCATAGAAGGTCCTGCTGATCTTGTATAATCATCAGAATATCTCGCTAACCCGATTATTGTTGTAGCCACATCAACATCGCGATCTATCGCCTCAATTTCTTTTCCATCAATGAGATATTTTGCACTCTCAAATAACGCCATGATACCATTATTGACAAAACTGACTTGAGTACCAGCTGGATACGGTGCTGGTACAGCAGGAGTATCAGCAGCTGTTACAATTTCTCCTTCTACTTCAATAAACGCTTCACAGGGCAAAAAGTATTTACTGGTATCATGGACTTGAAGATTAATTCTTGCTCGACTATTTGAGTCTATGGCATGATAGGCGTAATATTGATAATCGCGAACAGAATCATCCTTGCGAACTGGGGCATCTATATCAAACGCTGGATCAGGTGACTGTTTGAACATTTTATTCTATTTATCAGAGTCTAAATAGTGAGATCGTAAACGATTTTTCCATTTTCATCGTCGTAGTTTTTTAAAGCCACTTCCTGCTATCATATTTGCAATATTGCTTTGGTCGGGGGTTAAAGCCATCGACGCTAATTTTTCGTCTACTGCGTTATTTATAATTCTACTAACACTTGCAGGCATCTCTGCTGTAGATGGTAACGGTTTCTTTTTTCGTCTCACTAATGATGTTAATTTATTCTTCGCAGTTGAAAACGCTTTTCCAGCAAAATCTCCAACAGCACTAATACCCTTATCACGAATAACATCAATGGCTTTCATTCCTAGTTGTTTAGCCAACGGCATCACTTTTGGAGCCATTCTCGCAAATAACCCTGCAATGGTATTGCCTAAACCATCTCCGTAGTATGCTCTATAAACTGGAAACCGTGAATTAACTACGTAGACGGGGGTTGGTTTATCATGATTGTAGTGTATGATCATTCTTTGAAATCAGAAACAATTTTTCAATTGGAAACGCTAGCGTTTTTATTCAGTCTCGGTGATTAATCACTGTGATACCCACTTTCCACTAACTCGTCAATGAAATCTCGATATGTGCTGATATCCATGATACCACCCTGAAATAATCGTCTACAGATATCAGCTGCTTCATTAATTATTTCCGGTGAGTTGTTTCCAGCTCGGAAACCTCCTACAAGAACTTCTAATCGTGATATATCATTGATAACACTACCAGGACATGAAATCCTTGGATTCTCACTGGAATCTTGCAATCCGCTTCCGCTATAACCCATTGCTACATCCATTTTTTCCATTTCTTCTAAATTGGCTTTTTGTAAATAATCAAGAATATCATCATCATCAGGTGGTAGTTGTTGTTTTTTAGGAGAGTAGAGTACTTTCTTTGCAGGTTGCTGTCGCCGCCTCGGTTTTTGTTCTTCATATTTTTATACACTATACCCACCACATTGATATATTCGATGTATGATGCACTATCGGTATCAATTTGACTTTTTTTAATTTTGATTTTGTAGAATATATCAGCCCAGTGAGTTATATTTCTAACATATTTATGATGTTTTGGTTTCAACCATTTTTTTCTGTTTTCATAGGACGTAACAACAAGCGCAGGAATTTCTGCTGGATCAGTCTTATCAATTTCTGCTAACCCTTCCTCGTTCAATCTCACGCGTAAACCATCAACTGTTCTTTTTGATTCTATTTTTTGTACGGCCTGTTCTGTTTGTTCAGTTTTCGCTGATATTTTTTCGAGTTCACCGATAACAGATTTCCCCGTCTCGGGAACATCTCCCAGTATAGCACGCTCTATCTCCTTCGTTGCTGTTGTTACTGGTTTAAACAATTATTCAGATCCCGCAGCAAAATCAGTCTGAAGACTCTGTCGTTGTTGCAGTTTATTCCGTACAGAGTCACGAATTGGTACAAATCTCCTGATTGCATCCAGTCGTTCACGAGCCAATCGGGTTGTTAATGCCTCATTGACCATTATTTAAAATCAGAAACAATTTTTCAATTGTAAAACAATTTTTCAATCCGACCTAACACGATCATAGAAGCGTTATTTCATCGTGATACACCTTCGTTCATCGATGGGGAAAGTGTCCAAATTGTATATAAAATAATAATAATATCACACTTTCCCCACTTTTCCATTGATCAATCCGAACCAGCCATCAATTTTTTATTCACTGATTTCAACAGTTTTAATCAAAAAATGCTAAAAAAAAATTAAAATCTCTATGAGGGACGGTCACAATCAAATAATGATAAATGGTTGGTCAATCAAAATTGTTCATTTTCTTGAATTAACGCCCGTAGGTTTCTAACTTTAGAATTAACCTCCTTTTTCAATTCGTATTCGTACCCCAATTCTTTTCGTATTCGTTCTACGATGGTATACAACGGAGCGAACACACTTACGTCACTGGAAAATGCGAGAGAGTCCCGAATAGAATTCTGAATTCTTTTGATGAGCGCATACTTCTTTGGTAGCATATATTTATTGTTGTTAACTCCGTATTCTATATCCTGAAAATCAGACATGATTTGATCAGGATTTAACCCATCTGATAGTTCAATATCCCAACTTTTCAATTTTGAAATCTCGGATATGATGCTATTCATGTTTTCAGAATTCATTATTCTATAATAATGATATATTTCTGAATGAAAAATATGACGCATTAGACATAACTAAATCGAATTTTCTGTCCGCGATTTTTTGAAAACGCAGATCGATAAACCCCCTCTGCAACATATCGTACTGAGGCTCTACAAATATCGAAGTGCCTACCGGCTTCATATAATGATTGAAATATTTTTTCTTCGTTAGTTATTGTATTCAAAGATTTTACGGGTCTCGCTTTATTTGAACAAGTGCCAGTCTCTCCTCTTTTCAAATTCTCACTTTGTGTGATAGCTTGCAGATTTGATAAAGAATTGTTTTTCGGATTAGAATCCTTGTGATCAATGACAGAATCATCCTCGATCAATCCATGGAAACACTCGTACACGAAACGATGGCAGTAATATGTCTTCTTTCCAGCACCAACCATCAAATACCCTTGATTATTCACAGAACCAACTGGTTTCTTCAGTCTGCGGTTTCTTACAACACCATCACTTGATGCTTCATAATTTGTGATCACAGGGTGTGGTCTGAATTCTTGGTTCATTTATATATTATACTATTGTTTGTCTAATTCATCGTTTGGTTCAATAATGAATCTTTCAATGTAGTCTTGAGGGGTTCTTATGATTTTATCCTTGATGTTGTCAGGGTCAAGGACCTTTTCAGGGTCAAAATTTCTGATTGATTGTCCATTTTTTATTCTTTTATCATAATATCGCTTCAACTCCCTGTATCGCTTACCACCACAATTTAGACACAACTGAGATTTTCCCCTGACCCCAACTCCACATAGAATACAGGGTAACGGACCAAGGCTTCCACGACGAAAGCTTTGCATATGATACCCACAAAACTCATTTCTGCATGATTCGTTACACGGGGTTACTGATCCAATCATAAGCCACTTGCAGTGATTCATTATATAAAAATCTTTCATTTAAATGCTTGTTTTAATTATAGCATGAGGTAATTAAGGAGAACGCCTTCGAAAAATGCTGATAAGGAGTTTAAGAGATTATTAAAAATCAATCCTAGATTTAATCTCGATAGACCCAAAAAACGTCCAATAGACGGAAACATGAAAGAGTTTAAGAGATTATTAAAAATCAATCCTAGATTTAATCTCGATAGACCCAAAAAACGTCCAATAGACGGAAACATGAAAGAGTTTAAGAGATTATTAAAAATCAATCCTAGATTTAATCTCGATAAACCCAAAAAACGTCCAATAGACGGAAACATGAAAGAGTTTAAGAGATTATTAAAAATCAATCCTAGATTTAATCTCGATAGACCAAAAAAACGTAACAAGAGATTATTGAAAATCAATCCTAGATTTAATCTCGATAAACCCAAAAAACGTCCAATAGACGGAAACATGAAAGAGTTTAAGAGATTATTAAAAATCAATCCTAGATTTAATCTCGATAAACCAAAAAAAACGTTCAAGAGAGATTACCCCTGGAAAGATGCTCAATTCAATCTCGATATAGTTTCTAATACACCAAAGAATACAATTCTTGATAAAGCCATGATTAGTAAAATCAGAGACTGTTTTAATGAATTCAAGCGTGATGGAGCATCTTATTGTTGGTCAACATTTCGAATTGATGGTGTTGTTGATGCTACCATGACTGATGAAAAAGCAGCAGTGATAATTTCACGTGTTGGGGAAAAACGGCATTTTTTCCGAATCAAATTCATTATCGAAGTCGATGGCAAATGGATTATTAGGGATAAATTTGAACCAATCCTTAAGAATAAAAAAGCTGTCATTGTGAGTAGAGATTCCAAACCAGGAATTCTAACCGGAATCGATAAGCCATACTACGAAAGATCTTATCCCGTAACAGCAATGGTTTATGGGATATATCCGTTAAATGATAAACCCGATATCGCAAAACTAGCTCCTATGAAACATTCTAGTTCACTGAATTGTGTAGCAGAACGAATAATAGAACACTTCACAAATGCATCCCGAGGAAATAAACTAACTGATCTAAGACGAAAAAAAATAACCGAGTGGGAATTAACGGTAAAACAGCACGGTGCAAAGATTTCTGATATAGCTAAATTAGAAGCATCATTAAAATTCCCAATACCAGTAACAACAATAACCGGAGAAGTATTATACGAACCGAAATATCAATCGCGAGGAGCCCCAATACAGATTATTGATCATAACAAACACGCGTGGACACCTGCGGTAACAATATTTCCACGAGAACGAACCGTGAGATATATCCCTAAGGAGTTCGTCGGGGATGTTTTCTATGAAGAGAGATTATTCGATGCTATTCATGCGTTGTGTAAGGATGATCCTGTGTCAGTGTGGTTACTTAGAAGTGATGAAGAATTCGATCAATTTGTAAAACCAAATGGTGAATTATATCGCATTGAAGAATTAGAGAACAGAATGAGAAAAATCGCTAGTGATTTTTCACCGGAGAATTCCCATGAAAAACTACTCACGGATAGTTTTACTATTCCATCAGTGATAGCTCACTTCGCAAGAGAAAAAAACTCATGGCGTCCAACACGAAGTGATTTTCTCGAGGATGTTAAATTGAGTTGCGTCGGATTTGGTCATGGAGGACTGTGGAATACGAAATACTCACGTGATGGTATGATTTCAATTGATATAGCCGCGTGTTATCCCGGAAGTTTTCTCGGATATGGAGAATGCGCTGAGTACTTCAAACGATTTGGACACCCCACGCATGAAATGACTCGTGTTGCGATTAATGGACCATTGCCTGATTTTGATTTAACCGGATTCGCTCGTGTGATATCATTTGAATTAGCTACAGGGTTACATCCGTGTAGTTATGTTTGGCTCGGTAGACACCTATCTGAAAAACACTGGATGCCAATAGTGCTATTGAGATATATGATTGATTGTGGTATGCTAATATCGTTGATTGTTTCCGAGGCTATTATATGCTATCGAGCTCAGAAAGAAGTTTGGCTACCACAACCCGATCTAGATAGAATAATCAACGAACTACGAAAACAGTTTCCAGATTTCAGTGAAGAAGAAATCATAAATTGGTCTAAGAAGTTATTTGAAATTAAAAAATAACAAGCAAAAGATCTCGGAAGAAGAATAATCGGTAAATTTACCCAGGGTGGACGATACGACAACGCAAAATACTCTTCGCGGTTGATCATAGATGTCGCTGAATACGATTTTATTGTAGCGGATTTAATGAAACAGGGAAAACTTGTATCCCGTAAGGATGCTTTTCTATCCAATGGTGAGAAATTAGGTACGGTTGTTACCTACTGTGATGGATATAATTCCCAGTACACACATTTGAGAAGTTCAATGTTAGCCTATGCTTCTATTAATCTATTTTCGATGATAAATAGATTTCCTAATACCGCGGTTAGAGTGGCCACTGATTCGATGTATATACACAATAAGTACAAATCAGCTGTAGCTAAATTCACAGATCCCGAAGAAAATTGGGGGCGTTGGCGATTTAAAAAGGAGATGCTACATGAGTATTGTGAATCCGCAGACGTTGACATGGATGATAAATATCTTTGTTGTAACCGTATTGAAATTCAATCAGAACTTTCTAATGCACCACTGGTATCTGATCCAGTATGTAGATATAAGACAGTTTATTTAAACGGTTGTGGTGGGTCAGGAAAGACAACTCGTGCAATTGAATTATTTCGTCGTGGAAACGCTAGCGTTTCTAACATGATTGTGCTAACACCGACTCACAGACTCGCCAGAGAGATGATACAACGAGGGGAAAATGCTTGCACTTATCACAGCTTCTTTCGATGGAAGGGTGACAAATGGACTCCTGATCGAATGGGTGATAAATTCATTCCTGAAATCATAATCTGGGATGAAATATGCACAGTGTCATTAGATGTATTGAAAACATTTCTTGAGTGGTTGTTAAACAAAAACACAAAAGTCGTCATGTGCGGGGATCACGGCCAACCACCACCATTTGTCGGTGCATCTCCACATGAATGGTTAAAGGGTTTTGTAGACTACTATGAAGAAATCACCACTGATTATAGATCACTTGATGAACGATTACGCGAGTTCAAAGCGCTAATTAGATTACAACCGGATAGAATTCAATGCGAAATAGCGCGTGAAGTGATTTCAGAAACCCCAATGAATGATTTCTGGGAAGCGTGGAGACCAAACGATTTGATCATTGCAAGTAGAAAAATAGTCAGGAATACACTTCAGATGAAGTTATTTGAATTGCATAAAGAAAAATTTGCAACGCTTCCAGTACCCCTTTGTTATAGGCCATCGGATACACGAAAACAGAATATTGAAGTTGATATTCCAGGACAGAGTGAAAAACAAATTCTCGTATTAAATGATATTGTGCTGGTTGATATCAATGTCGTTGAAGATGCATTGCGTGCTAATAAATCCCCGTGGACGCTAGGATACGCAGCAACAATACACTCTTCACAGGGATTGACTATATCGAATACAATTGTTTGGATGGTGGATAATCACATCGAATGGTCAAATTTAGTCTATCTCGCAGTATCCAGAGTACGAAACATAAATCAACTTCGAAGAGTTGTTTTCGATGATAATGACACAACAATAAGTGATATTGATGTTAGCATCATTAATAAAAAACTCTCCGGTTACAAACAACAGGACTAAAAAAAACAACGAGAATTTGATATTGATGCTGAATTAATAATCACTTTGAAGAAACAACAGAATAATCACTGCGCGAGTTGCAATTGTATAATGCGTTGGCAGTATTCGGATAAGGATCCTCGCCAATTCACCGTATACAGAAAAAATAACAATCTCGGTCATGTCAGAAATAATGTGATGTTGACTTGTCTTGAGTGCAATAGACGCAACGGTGCTAGTTAAGACCATGCGGTGGCAATTGAGTATCCTCGGGAATCACTTGTAGTTGTTGTCGAGTAAAACCCCGCTGAGGGGCAGTTGAATCCAGTTTATAGACTGGAGGTCTACCAGTTGATCGTGTTATACTAGATATCTTATGCGTAGTGACGCTCCAAATAGGATCAGTAGCCCTTTTTCTACCCCCTTCAAGCTCTCCTGGTTCGTATAAGTACCTCACAATGACACTACTACCAAGAATTGGTTCTTTGAAATCTTTTTGTGGTTGTACGGGTATTGACTTCTTTTTAATCGCGTTGATAGGTTTCATGTTGATTGTTCTAGTAATCTCGTTATTCAGTGCAGTAATCACAGATGGTAATCTTTTAACCCATTCACTGGATCGCTTTTCTTGAATGAATTCTTTTGCGTATTGATATCCAAATAACCGCTCAGCAATCGTCCGATTAAATCGTTCTACAATGGCCTGATCGCGATGTAGCGCAGTATGCCCTCGTCGTATGGTGACATTATGATGTTTCATTGTAGATAACACTGCACCCTGAAATTCCTTGCCAGGATCAACCTGCAATAGATTTGGCCAGTGCAGAGGACCTCGTCGATAAATCCTTTCAAATGCAGAAGCAACTTCAGTGGCTGATTTTGTTTTTAACGGTTCTGCTTCTTTGTATCGACTTGCAATATCAACTACGGTTAACGCATATTTGTAACCACGATCATGTGGCAGAAATAATATATCAGCCTGATGAACTTCATTAGGAGCGGTCACATCAAAATGCGAGAATTGAATTTGTTTAGGCGGTGGTAGATAAATTTGCCATAGTGCCTGTTTGGATAACCAATTAGCCGCAGTGGTTTTTTTCACTTTTGCAGCACTAGCGAGTTTATGGACTGCTGATTTACCCCTCCAGTATCCTCTTGGGGAATAATAAATTGATTCCATATTATTAATTACCAGCACCTAACATCAATTTACTTTTCATAGCGGATTTTATCAAAAATGAAGACAATTTTTCTTTGAAGGATTTATCAGGAATAGCATTTAACGCATGAATTAATTTCACATCCGCGAGATGCCTGTGTTGCAGATTGCTACTTTTATAAGCAACATCATGACGGTGACAGGCCTTATCAATGGCGTTTATTGGTTCTTCACCGGGGTTGGGTTGATTTTGATTATTGAGTCTGATATCAAGTCTGGTTCCCGGTCCACAGTAACTATATCCTGGGAGGTGCTTTTCTCCGGGGTACTTTGCCCATGGGGTTCCAGGGAGCTTTGCCAATTTGGCTGCGATATCACCTCCTCGTTTTTTTTTTAAATCAGATCTCATAGACACAAATCTAAATTTCTTTGTACCACATTGCACGCATTTACCAGAAAGCGCTGATCGGATATTTTTAGTTGTAACCGTCGTCACATCATCTGTGCCAGTACGCGTTTTACACTTCACACAATATAGATCCATAATTTATGTATAGAAATATGGATATAATTGATTTTTCAGCGACTAAAACAAGAGAACCAATTAAGCATCATGCAGCGCTACCAAACTCTATCCGGATGATTATAATCGGGCCATCTGGATCCGGTAAAACGCAATTGTTGCTCAATTTAATAATGAGATGGATGAAGTGGGATAAGTTGTATTTAATTGCCCCTAGCGTAGATGATCAACGATGTTATGAAGTGCTAAAAGATTTTAACGAGAATGCATCAGAAATTAAGGGTGAGAACGCCATTGATTTTATAACCGATATCGATGAAGCACCGAGTATTGATGATATTGATGGAGATATTAACAATTTAGTCGTATACGACGATATAATGTTGGATAAACAAAAAAATCCTGCTAGAATATTTTCCCGTGGGCGTCACAAAAACACTGACGTGATATATGTCACTCAACGCTACACTCAGGTTCCAAAAGTCATCAGAGATAACTGCAATATTCTTTCTGTATTCAACGGAGTTGATACTCATACTCTTAGAAATATTTGGCAGACATGGTGCTCTGATATGGACTTCAATCAATTTCGAGATTTCTTTAGTCATGCTCAGTCGACTCCGCACGGATTCGCAACAATAAATCTACATGATCCTCGGACACGATATCGTATCGGACTTGATCAAATATTCGGTTAAAATCGTAAAAGAATTATTAACCCAGAACTGAAAATTTTAGCAGCAGAGAGGGTGGATGACCACATCGTTGCGAGCAAAATCGTAAAATCTCCATTTTTGCAAAAACGGAGACTATATTTTTGGTTAAATGAGATTTGTTGGAAACCTGATATTTTGTTCGAAAACGTTATCTATAGGCCATATTTTGTTCGAAAACGTGATCTGGAAGCCTTATTTTTGCTTGAAATCGTGGTCTGTTCACCCTCTCTGCTGCTAAACTACATGGTTCGTCATCAGACACAGATGGTGTTTTGGTACATTTGTTATGATATTTTTAGAAATTTCCTTGAACCACAAAGGGGATAGTTTTCAAGTGCCACGGAAATACAGTCGATACAATTACCTATGACTGACCCGTGATTAATTGATTGATTGAATGTTAACGGCGCACAAGAACTCTTAGGCTATTTAGCGCCATACAATCCGTTTTATGTATAAACGTTTATAAAAGGTAAACGTTTTAATACTGACCCGTGTAGTCACCATCTGCTGAGGTAGGTAAAACTACTTCCTGATTCACCCGTAAAGAAAGTAAAAATGGTACCAATGTCACAAAAAAGTATATCGACTAAAAAACCTTAACGGGCACAATACATCACATCAAAATCATTAATAGCATCCCCTGAAACACATGCATCATTGGTCAAGTTAGGCCCATACAGTGTGCGTACACACTTGAACCCATTCTGAACAAACCCTCGTTTTGCACATGAACAGTGGATCACTATGCCCTCCAATGCCGCTACAAAACTGCGGTGGTCAACACAGGGGTAAATGTCACTCTCATTAAACAAAATACCGTAACTGCCCGGACCCACACCATACCAAAGCAGAATAATGTCCCTATACAACTAAAGAAAGGCTGATCATTGATCATATGAACACCCAACAACTGACATATTTTGCAGCAAAAGATACAGTGAACAAAACAAAACAAAACCACTACTCAAACATCCTGAGGCTAGCAAAACAGCTAATCACCCAAATCAAACTAAGTCAAACAGAAGTACCACCCCCACCCCCAAATCCAAACATCCACACAAAACAAAATCCTAACTAGCTAAAAGACAACAAGCACCAAAACGTACCTGACAAAGGGACAACCAAAAAGGAATTAACATTACAGTCACTCCGGTAATAACAATACTGTAGCAATAATATAAACATCACTAAATACTATAACGTCCAAGTACTTCAAATCTATACTTACAATTAGTCTCCTGACCACCAATATATCAGACAATTCCAATACCAACAACTAAGAGAGAACTTATAACCTGGTAATGGAATCGTAGGTGATTAATTAAAACTTGCCAGAACTATTATTTAAAATTCACAAGAAAATCAACAAACACGATATGATGTGCCTCCAAGAAACAGAGAAATCAGAAGACCTAAAACGCTTACCTACGATCCTGGGGTACTCACCAGGCATATTCAAACACCGTATTAATGAACAGAAAGGAGCATGCCTGACAATATTTTTAAAAGAAACTTTAAAATATTCAGAAACTCTACCAGCTCAGATTGCCAAAGATTCTAGCAACACCCTTGAAATACAATGAATCCCAAAAAGTACTGGCACTACTTCTATTCAAATTGCAAACATAAATGACCCAGGAGGGAACAATCACAAAGTAAACTTAACCACCTACCACAATATCACAAAAATACATCAAAGAACCTAATCATCTGTAGTGACTTCAATGCACACAATGAATTATGGAGAGAGAATATGAATGAAAAAGAGGAAAGCTGGTCAGAGAATAGATACCTAAATGTAAACTAGTCATCCTCAATAACGGATCAACAACCAGATTAGATAATGAGAATGGTTCCCACTCAGCCATTGAGCTAATCATATGCACCCCTAAACATGCACAAAAGACTACCTGGTGTGTAGACCAAGAGAATACAGTAGGTAGTGACACCTTCCCTATCATCATTCCCATTTTGATAGCATATTTGTGGTGTGTTTTCTCTCACTTTTGTGTGTGAATAGTATATTCTGTGTGTGGGGAGTCTCCTTCCCGTGTGTGGACAGTAAATTTTGTGGTTTTTTTTATTCTCCTTCTCGTGTGTGGATAGTAGAATTTGTTTTTTTTTTATAGCGTATAATAGTTTGTCCCATCCATCTGTGTGGATAGTAGATAACACATGAAGTGAGTGTAATGGATGTTTTCTTTCACGTCCAGCTTGACACATATAAAGTCAAAGTGTTCGTCTTTCGCGCAATTCAACATCGAATAAACGAAGTTGGCAATATATCTGTTTAACAAACTAAACGTCAGTTAGTACTGGATGGTGGATGTAGCGTATGCTGCAGATCAATGAAAATACCGAGGTAGAAATGACTTTGTCAACAGTCTGAAAGTAGCCATGGATCACTTGATAGGAATGAATGAGGAAGAAGTGGATATCTTAAGAGGCTTCATAGAAAGAAAATATGTCAGAGTGGAGACGTTGAAGGAGGCACATGATGATGTGGTCCAAGTCAGGTGTTTTTTAGAAGAAATATTCAATTTCACAGAGGGCTCAATTGTGATGTGCGGGTTCAGCGATCAGAAAGGTACTGAACGAGGAAGTGAAGAAGATAAAATATAACTGGGCAAATGAGAGAAAGCAAACAAGAAATAGCCTCAGACAACAGAAAGAAAAAGAGGAGTATGAAAAACTGAACAAAAACTTGATGAAGGTACAAGAAAACTTTAGATTAATGGGACATCCTGAAAGGTTGCCAGGTGACGAAAAGAAAAATGAAATCATTGAAAAAGTGAGGAAATGGTGGAAAAACAGGATCAATTAGAAGAACCCAAAGAACCTTTTCAGGCCCATTCATATTCCTCTAACAGATATGCTTTCCTGCCTTAAAATATGTATGTATCTATGTCTACCTCTCTATAATGTGTCTATCTGTCACTAATGTCACACCCCATGCAAGGCAGTCCCTGACGTTTCGCCCAATTCATGTTAGTCCCTTGTAACATTGTACCCAATCTTCAATACCATGGTGTCATCTCACCTGTTCCGTTCCTATTGTTCCTATACAACCCTATGAGGCTATATAGGAGCAACATTTCCCATGTTCAATACCTATTGTGTCTAGCCTTGACAAGGGTGATTAAGATCTTGTCCCTAGCCTTGCCCAGGTGGTGTTTCCTATTTGTCACTACGGTGCCACACAATTCGACGGATACTACATCACCATTGGACATCCTTTAGAATCTATAACAGCCATAGCTGAACGAAACACGTCATGTTACAAAACTAATGTTCAGGTTGGAATGAAACTGGGCTCTGCAGCAGAAGTATTGCTTGGTGTTGCCGTTTTTCGTAGAAAAATGATTATGGCAGCAACCAGGTGCAAATAAAGTGCATTGAAGGAGAATGCTGAAGAACGTGAAACTCGGTGTTATTTTTGGATTTTTAACGTAGATTTAACAATTTTTCAGTCATACTGCTATAATCAAAGCAGTGTGGCAGTTTATAGTGACGTCTAGCACTGGGTCATAATGCCGCAGACATGTAACATTATCCCTATACCAGGCCAGCCAGTCATAATACTAACCTCTTACTGCTGAGCGCCATGCAAGGCAACTGTTAGAACCATTTGTATACGTCTTTGGTAGGACTCTACAAAGGGTCGAACCCACGACCTCTCGCATCTGAGACGGACACTCTAACCACTTGGCCACCAGAGCATTCATCAAATGAAATAAACAAAAGGAATGTGTTTAAAGATCTCACTAACTTAAAGACTTGTTTGGTAAAAGCCGTTTTGTGACGTAGATACATAGATCTTCATGAGGATTATGATGAGAATCGTCGTGAAATCAACAAGAACATGTTAATTAAACAGATGCATAATTGAAATGTAGATTCGACTTATTGGTATCAAAATAATTACGACTCAGGCAGACTTGCAAGAAAGCAACGTCATCTTCAACTTGCAAGCGAAGCATTAAGGTCTGGACAATCATTTGTTTCTTGGAACATGAAAGGTTATTGAGTAGAATTTGTCAGATGGAGACAAATATGAATTGTAGCATTTTTGCGTATCCCTTATCGATCTGGCAAACGACAGACTTCTTTCTGCTCGTCTGGAAACGAAGGAAGTGACGGGGGATTGATTAATTATATTGATTATGAATGTTTGATAAGATATCGGGATTATCACTTATATATATCACTTATATATCGTTAGTCAAAAGACATCAAGATGACCAAGTAAAACGTTCCATTATTGTACCTAAAGTCGATTGTATGACATAGTGCCTTCTTTTTATCTGTCCCATGGGGCGGTGAGTCAAACGCCCTAGCCCTCACTTGGCGAAATATCACCTCTAATGGTCGGTAAACAGAAGAATCCTCTCCCACCTCCTCCACAAATTTGATGTAACGCAAATGAAGACTACATATTTATTTGTATTATCTGGAATAATCCTTTGCAAATATTCATCGACCTTGTTATTCAATCATATTTAATCTTGTAGTGTAAAAAGTTTTGCTTGATTGCTCACGTGCGCCAAGCTTCAATTCGGTCATTCCAAACTGGAACGTAATATACACCTAATGTTGATCCTTACTCGGATTTAGAATCTTGACATTCAAGCCCCTAGTAATATGCACCCTGGATCAGTGGTGAACCGTAGAGTCTTTTCCTTGATGTAGTATACATCCAGTTGTATTTCATTTTGGAAATGATTCATAGTTGTGTATGTATTTTCAACGGAGAATCCACTCTTAACTTTCGAGTCTGCTGATAAGATAATACCGAAAACATCATTACATCTTAATCCCGTGTCAGACATAAAACTTTTTCTCCTCTGGATGGATTCCCTCCATGAAAATCGGAGTGGTTTTAACACCATATGTAAAGCAAAGAACTTGGGATTCGATGATCTGAGGTAGTCTACCAAACAGAACCGCTCCTTTTGCAATGGCAATTTCAGCATCCTTTGGAATGATGACTTTTATTACATGTTTATCATCAAATGCTCCAAGTATGACATGTTGTACAAATGGGGACTCAGAGAAACCCCCTACCATGAGTATATGGGATATGCTCTTCACTGGACCTTTCTCAAGTATGATTTTCATATGGTCGACAATTTGGTCTGTTGCTTGTCGAAAAAGTTTCTCAAGTAGTTTCGCCGTTATCACCAGTTTGCTTTCAAGCAGATACATTTCTTTGCTGTGGACAGACTCCTCCAAATACTTCATGAAGCCGTGTTTTAAGGTCTCTTTGCACTTTTTATCTAGCGTCGGTGGAAGCTACAATACAAAACAAACAAACTGCTAAGTTGGCACACATCGTAGATAACGTTTTATGATGCCATTTTGTTCATAAATGAATATGTTGAAAATAAACCAGTGCTTAAGATGTATGTACTAATCTTTGCGGCTCCTGACTCTCAATTAATGCCTAAGAGTCTTAAACAGCCTGCATTTCGTCCAAAGTATATTTCAAATGAAACGGCACAATTGTACATACGTTATGATTCTAGCGAATATATATAGAAGAAATATATTTCAAAGTACGAACATTCATTCCATTATGTTTTCTTACATTCTTTATTCATGTAACGAGCTTCAACCCGGAATATGCTCTAACTAGTGACGTTTTCGGACTGTGCAGTAGCAAGCCATTACGAATGGGTTTTTTAATATACAGTATCGTTCACCAATAAATTAATTTATAAGATGGGAATATCGTTTTAGGTATCGACCTTTACTGAGAAGGACGAATTTCACAGACAAATTATGATTTACAATACTAATTGTAAAACGCAGATGCATGTGACACCACTCATTGCAAACAGAGTGATGATGCGCCCTGCATATCAGTAAATGGACATATTAGAAAAGTAGATTCTGAATGTAACTTTAGAAATGTGAGAACGAAGTTATCATTATTGTGTACATATTTTAGTAAAACACGTATGACAATCATTTTAACATATGTAAACTATAAGCTATCTGAATGACACACACAGGATTATTATCGACTATACAAAGACAAATCTCAACGTAGATATACAGTTGTCGATGTCACTACTTCTGCAATTAGTGTGACTCTAAATTACACTCTTATAAACGGACACGTTAAGGAGCATAACATTTAAAATTTAAAATTTAAAAACACTATAAAATTATTTGAACGCATTTAGAGACGTTGTAAATATTCAAGTTCAACGCAAATAACAACGGCAACATAAATGGCATAATTTGTTCAATGAATTGTATCTGAATGCTATAAAAGATTACTTACTTTGACAATGTAGGCGTGGCCTGACCTTGACAACTACGAACACGTTATAAGACTGCCTTTTCCACGATTTATGCCATCAGTATTGCAACTATTTCCATCGAAGGTTATCAATCTCAGCACTTAAAAAGTTTGTAGATTAATAATTGATCTTACAAGAACCGTTTCCACCAAAGAGTACACTGCCTAGGAATTTTGTACTACATTCATGATTATCTTAGTCAATCCATTTACTGGAGTTCAATCATCTGCAGAGTCTTTGTGGCAAACATTTTTAATAATGCACGCAAATACGTGACAAAATTATATCTCTGCACGACAAAACTCATGGTGTTAAACCTGATAAGAGCAGGCATGAATACAACATATTTACCCATGTGTGAAGAAGACATTTGTTGCACTTTATCAACTGTACATTCTTAGCAACAGATGTGTAGAGCTAGACGGCGAAACCAACAGATTTACGACGGAAAGAATGTATGTGACTTGAGAAGTCTTGGCATCGACATATGGAAACAAAAGACAACTGATTATGCCAATAACGTTTTATGTGACAAACAAAAAAAAAAATAAACTTCGTTTTTTTTATAAAAAAAACCCACTTGAATATAACTAGCATTGAAAGGACAAATACGAACAAGCTCCCTAAAAAGTGATCCCTACCTAAGGAAACATACAAAGCCAATTTTAACCTGTGAGATGAAGGAGCGACATCAGATGACACTGCATGACTGGGATGTACTGTGAGTCAATTAAACATATAATTTCAACAATCATTCTGAGGAAACGTCTGGAAATTATCATGAGGTAAAATTCCAAACTGGGGTAATGGGGACTTTGGATAGAGTATGTACCTTTTGTTGTATGCCAGTTGCATACTCTGAGTGGATGGACGGACCTGCCATCATCTATCTCCCAAAACTCTGTCTCCAACAAGGAATCATTCCCGGCATACCTCGGACGAAACGACGTTGAGGGTCTGATTTCAACACTACATCACCAGGCGTATGAATTTCTACAGGGAAGTCACCAGCTAGGACGGAAGGTCTCTACAGATCAATGGGCAATCTTTCGGGACCATCGCGCATCATATATAATAGTGGATGCGGCTGTGGCCAATCAGATATGGTTCTCTATAGCAATAGGAAGATCTTTTCAGTCTTGATTGGCCATCTGCCTAGGAGAGGGAAACTCTGATATATACCCTACGGCCTGCGGACCTCGCTGTCATCATCCTGGCTTAATGGGCCATGGCAGAATACTCCCAGGAGGAGTCAGTTTGCGCAGACTACACTCCACTTAAAATTTCCATTACGTAGGCATTAATGAACTGGCTACTGTTTACAGTTTGCGTTCGTCTCTCGGCCGGTGATGAAAGATGTCACTGGAAGCTGCAGACCCATTTATCCATGTAGGTGACTCATGACTTCGTCCGTCTTGTGTTGATTTGGATACTACACCATCACCCGGGAGCAGCCTTAATGACCAAGCAACCTTATCTAGGGACAGCACTGCTTGCTCCACATCAAGAGAAACCTATAAAAGGTGGCCTAACCAATGCTCGTCTCCTTATACTCAGTTGGCCTTCCAATACGGTTGAAACATAACGGATAAACAAGGCATGACTCACCTGCCTTACTTCGTCGGAAAAATCCGTCTTTCAGAGGAGGGAAATCTGAGAGAACTCGATGCTGAATACACCCAGTACAGGTCAAGAAAACCGAAGACTGAGATACGACTTTAATGAGTATTTTTCATGATCAAGGACTCAATCGCCACCAAGTTAACAAGCCTTCCCACTGGTGGCACCCACAACATCATGTATATGCGCCTCCCGTTAGGGAACCAACAACACGCCAAACTCTTCAGTGTATATTCTCCAACACTCCATGCAGATCCCTCTGAAAATGATACATTTAACAATAACATGTGCAGATTTCTCAAGCGCCTTACAGTGAGAGACAAAACAATCATATTCATAGATTTTAATGCTAGAATGGGCAGAGACTCAGAAAAATCGTTCTTGACATACATGTTGAACGCTTTGCAAAGTTTGTAGAAATAACCCAGCTGTGCGCTGATACTGGTGACTTCAAGGGGTACCATGAAGCGTTTAAAGAAATGTATGCTCCTCCATTCCAAATACAGAGCCCCCTACGGAATGCAGATGGCCAAATGCTATTCAGGAATCCTAAACCGATGGTCAGAGTACTTCCACACTCTCTTCAGCACTAGCAGAACAGTCCAGGAGTCAGTTATTGATCGCATTCCACAACATCCACCAAAGATGGACATCGACGGGACACCCATAATTCACGAGACTGTAAAAGCCATACAACAGCTGAAAACTGAAAAATCTGCAGGATAGGACGGTATCTCATCAGATGTATGGAAGAGTGTAGGCCCAGCATTATACACCAAACTTCACGAGTTCATTTCCTGCGTAAGGACACTTCCACAAGACCTCTGAGGTGCAGTCATCATCACCTTCTACAAAAAGCATTGGTGCAGAGTCTGACTGCTCAAACTACCGTGGAATACCTCTGCGCTCCACTGCAAGCAACTTCCTTGCTAGAGTGTTGTTGACCAGACTGGAGCCCACCATTTCAGACGAATATTCTCCAGAGAGTCAATGCTGCTTCCGTGCCAATAGGGGCATAACTGACATGGTGATCGTACTGAAACAGATCCTGAAGATATGTCGAGATAATTTGTGGACCTTCAAAGATATTTGACACGGTGAATAGAAATGGACGAAGCATCATCTTTTAAAAGGTTTGCTGTCCTCGCACGGTCCTTACCATCGTCATCCAAATGCATGAAGACCAGCTTGGTCAGGTTAGAAACAACAACAACCTGTCACAGATCTTCCCCACTGGAAATGACGTGAAACAGGGCTGCGTTTTAGCCCCCACACTGTGCTCAATCTGCTGCGGCATGATGCTCCATGATTTATTACTGATGGCAACATCTTTACCTTTATAAGACTTCAGGCAAACACCAAGACCTTGGAGAAAATTGATTAGAAAACATTTCTTTGCAGATGACGTTGCCATTGTTGCCCACACGGAAGCTGCCTTACACCACGTAACATCTTGTTTTACAAGCAACTTCACCAGCCTCCACTCAAGGAAGAGTACCAGCCACCAAGCATCTTCATGGACCAGACAGAGCTGAATGTAGTCCAACAGTTCATCTACCTGGGCGGTGTGATATCCTCTGATGACAAGATCGACAATGAAATAGACAACAGACTTGCCAAGACACACAGCACCTTCGGCAGACTGTACAATGAATATGGAACAATGCACGGGCCATCATAATAGAGCGGCTCCTCGTAAGACATATAAAGACTCCGTGAAAACGACATTCACCACGTGTGGCATCGATCACCGCCAATTGGCATCACAAGCTTCAGACCGTCAGAGCGGACGACGTTCAGTTCACCTGGCCACTACCATGTTTGAACAAAATAGACGAACCATTTTGGAGGAGACACAATAGCGACATAAAACAGGGCACAATCGGCAGCACCCACCACAAACCAGACATTCCAATGCAGCCTTTGTGGACGGACGTGCCTGTCACATATTGGGCTTATCAAATTACGTGGACATCAATCTTCCAAAATCGTCGCAAATAAAGTCAAGCCAGCAAAGTCCAAAATATATTAAGAGAAAGAATATTCAGTTCCAAAATGTCCAGAAAATCAAAGAAAAGAAACCTATAAGACAAGCATCTTCATGGACCAGACAGAGTTGAATGTAGTCCACCAGTTCACCTACCTGGGCAGTGTGATATCCTCCGATGCCAAGATCGACAAAGAAATAGACTCTCTCTCTCTCTCTCTCTCTCTCTCTCTCTCTCTCTCTCTCTCTCTCTCTCTCTCTCTCTCTCTCTCACACATAATGTATTTTGTCAAATGTTGACCTAGTCCAAACTGTCTATATGACAACGAACGCAAAACCGTAGTTCACATGTTCATCTTAACTAAACAGCTGATGAAGGAAACTGATTCAACGGCAACATAAAAATCTTTCCCTCTTTGTTTATATTGGAGAAATCACTATTGTATCGAAAGTTTCCCAAAACGAACGGACCCTGCAATGTGTGGCTTTCAGTGGCTAGTTATCCATATTGATTCAATGTGTAATGTTAAACTCACGTTAGTGCCCGTATCTATACATATATATTGAGTTTGTAGCAGAATGTTTATTATTTCTATATAATCCATAACGCTCACTACACCCATGCACTTACCGCAACGCATAGCCAATAATAATTTCCCTATTTTAATCTGTACCAATAATTAAAAACAACAGTCATCTCAAAGTTCTTAAACAACAGAGACTGAAAAACCCGAAGGCTCTACAAAAGCATCCTCTTTAGGGACGTGTGCGAGTTTAAAGCACTCCCATCGCCTTATTACAACAAGAGACATTCACAATAGAAAGTATAGAAATTGAACAATGTTACCATGCAATTAAATATATGGCGTATTTTAATCATGTGGGATTTGAAACATCAAGGAGTTGCACTAATTTACAAACCAAATGCATAAAATAGACTATTATAGTCTTTAACTTGAAAAATGTCAGGGGTCCGATGTAAATCTTTTACTCACAAAACCGTTGAAGTAAAGCAAAAGTAAACTTTTTGTTGGGACCAACATGAGGCATTGGTTTCAGATTATTCAGGTACGGGGAAATTGCATACTTTTGTATTGAAATGTACAACGAAATGTATCAATAATGCCAAAGATTGAATATTTTGTTTCCTTTTTGGACTTTCTCCTTTTGAATACGATGTTCTCACCTTTATGAGAGAGAGCAAAATGAAATTACAAGCATTAAACAGCCTTGGATTCATATTAGAAAATGTATCAATCTAAACAAGAACTCCAGCAAGGAAAACACCCATCATACTACCTGATCCTAAAGTATCTGAGTTCCATTTATCGCCTGAGAAAGTGCCAATTATTGTAGAGCTTTACTTCGGTTTTCGTTTATGGACACATATTACATTTGGATGTATGTACTATATAGAAACTGTATGAAACACTTATTAGCGTGTTGACGTTATTTTTTGTGCGACCATAACAATCTTAGCAAAGCAGAATTTAGATATGGACTCAGTTGTATCCTGGGAGATTTGACAAAACTATAATATTTCCTCTATGATTTTGAGAAGGGTATGTGTTCATGACTTTTCACTTTACTTAATGAATACTACACTCCAAAATGAAAATGTCATGCTTTTATATTCTTTAAAAGTCTGAATAAGGTATACTCATACGGCTTCCACTCATACACAAATTTTATAAATATAGATTTCTCGAATCTTTCACACGGACGTCCAACAGCTCCATGTTAACGTTTCTATTTCACTCACTTCACTTGCAGTGAACTATACACATTGTATGATCTCTCTTGAATCATAAATTCATAATAAAATAAAACAATAATAAAATAAAATAAAATAATAATAATAATAATAATAATAATAATAATAATAGTAATAAAATAATAAAACGATCATAATAAAAGAATACGACGATCATTATAATAACGCTGACGATGATGACCATTAATGAACTGGAGACTTTCCAGTAAGCCCCCTCCCTACTCTACCCCCTCTCCCTCCCCCTCTCCCTCCCCCTCCCTCTCCCTCGCTCTTGAGAAATAGAAGGATTTGCTACTTATGTTTCAATTTGTTTTTCTAACATGCTTCAGCACCAAAAACAGTACCTAAGTATGTATTTTCATTTAGTTAGTTTTGTCTATAAGAGAATTCAAGTCTTTATTTTTATTGTTTTGAACATCTTGTCCTTCGTTGTCACTAAATGTTCGTCAATTATACGGCATTTTAGATCGGCGTAATTTTATCATTGCAGTTCGTATATAAAAAAAGATAAATTGCACGTGACAAGTTTGTATTTTTTTCAAATCTTACATGTTTCATATTTACATTTAGAGCTCACGAAGCAAAATGACGTTTCATTTAGAGAGCCGGCAAACTTACAGTTCCCGCGAAACATACACAGCAAGTAACACTGACAAGTCATGGCTTGAATAAAATGTCAAACAATATTTTAAAACAAGACCGTGTTTGTCTGTATACATCTTAACATGTCTTATGCAGCATAATGTCATTTCCACATGGGTCTAGAATGCCTTTCCCGTGTTAAATTCCCATTTGATTCCAGAATGCCATTTCCACATTAAATTCCCATTTTGGTCCAGAAAGCTATTCCCATGTTAAATTCCAATTTGGTTCCAGACCATTTTTGATTCTTGCAAAAACCACCTCGTCCATCGTGATAGTTCTGTAGGAAAAGTCCTAGTTTCCTAGGGTTGGCTTAATGGTATTGAGATTAATGTTCACTGCAATTTTCCATGATGACTGCCACTTCAGACTTACAGACCATTTGATAATATGATTAAAATTAGTACATAGTATTTTAAAATCAGACGGTTCAAACATACGGCTATTTCGCAGCTTGATCTGCTTTTTCATTATATTTAATACTAATAGTATTCGGCAATGAATAGTATGTTTTATTAAAGGAGGTACACAGATCAAAATATTCGATAACATTATTGGTCCGTTATATAAGTTTTTCAATTGTATAGTGTGTTGTGACTGACGTACTGAAAGTGAGTCGGAGAAGATGCAGTTTAACATATGTTTTAATTCGATTTCTTGTGGAGCAAAGTCTATTGTTCTTTTTTCGGCGAAACAAAATCGATGTACTATTTGGTATTTTGTTTTGTTTGTTTTCCACTAACGAAGAATGCAGTAGCCTTTTCTTGATTATTTGATCCGTCAGTGTAACTTCTTGTGTAGACTTGTGGCAGATGGAGTGGTTTGTCAAATGTTTTGCATCATGATGCGTAAAACGTTTTATTGCTTAGTTAAGTTGCCAGACTGGCCTATCGGAGACGGATTTTAGAGAGATAAAGTTTTGTATTCTCAACGCTAGATGATATCCATATGACAAAGGAAGTAATGATATTTGGCTTATCTTGTAATACTGTTTTGTATTTGGGTTGGAAAACGTCTCAAAAAGCAGGAATCAAAGCCGTTTGACAGCATACTTTATGTAAAGAATGTGTTAAAGTAGATTCGATCGCTTTAGCGAGACGAAATGTTAATATGTATTGAAAAACGTGGATACAACAAAAGAAAATGACTTAAAAGTCACATACAAAAGCACGCAACTATATTTCTCTAAAACAAGCATTATATTGTATTTCAATACGCAGTTACAGAATAATCCCTTATTGCGAAATCACCAAAAAAAGGGGAGGAGGAATCACGTTATCGTTTCACATACTCTTAGCATGACCCTGACGAGAACCAGTCATATTTACTTTAAGAATTAAAGGTTGTTTACTTCCTCGCTAGTTCCATGTTGACCTTGACAATAACCAATCATTTAAACTAATAATTAAATACGTTTACCTATGATTGAATCAATCAAGTTCAGGATATAGTTTAACATTGTTTGCTGGAATAAAAACATCATCTCTAGTGAATAAATTTAAATTGTATTAGCATGTAATGAAAAATAAAGAATTTAAATCTGACTAACACTATTAAATTAAAACAAATATATACGCATCATTCACGGTTATAGTAATTGCTTCACCTATTATTATAATCAGATATGATTTTGTCATTTACAATTAAACAACCCACAAGATTTCTTTCTGAACATCATCGAGCTTCTATACATACCACGCAAAGACTTGAATCGTTCCACCAGATGTAGTATTAGTCGGTTGAATTTTTCTTGAAATCTTTAGTAGTTTAAATACAAGTCCGATATAATAATAGCATTATATATATATATATATATATATATATATATATATATATATATATATATATATATATATATATATATATATATATATATATATATAAATATAGTCTTATAGTCATGGAACCTGAGGAATGGGAAAGTCATGAAATCATAATTATCATTACATGGATAATGCACAGATGTTATAATAATAATAATAATAATAATAATAATAATAATAATAATAATAATAATAATAATAATAATATCTTCCTTCTTATTTGGATAAATTTATTATTATTATTATTGTTATTATTATTATTAATTAGTAGTAGTAGTATTAATGCTACTACTACTACCACTAATAATAATAATAATAATAACAACAATAATAATAATAATAAATTTATCCAAATAAGAAGGAAGATACACTAGATATTGAATTAAACTCGTAACGATGAAATTAAATGCTTTGAACTTTCATATATTGTATCTACACATGCAGTAACTATCTGTTTTTATGTAATAAGGCGACAATATAAATGTACAAACATTTACGATTCATTAAGAACATTCATACTTGTGAATCATTTTCGACGTTATCATGAGTTTGCTTTCAAGCAGAGATATTTCGTTGCTGTGGACAGACTCCTCCAGACACTCCATGAAACCGTGTCTTTAGTTCTCTTCACATTTTTCATCTAGAGTTGGTGGAAGCTACAATACAAAGCAAATAAGATGCTAATGTTGGCACACATCATACATAATGTTTTAAAATGCCGTTTTGTTCCATACTTAAAACTATGTTGAAAATAAATCAGAGTTTAAGATTTATACACTAAACTTTGTGGCTCCTTCCTCTCGATAAATGCCTAAGAGCCTTGAACAGCATGCATTTCTTCCAAAATATATTTCAAATGCAACGGCACAAGTGTTAAGTACGTTATTATTCTAGCAAAATACGGAAACTATCTTACTTTTGTCACCTTCGCTACAGCATTGTCATAGGAAACAAACAATGGAAAAGCAGCCCTAAGCACCATTTCATGTATGTACCTTAATGATCATGTCCATTTTTCGCTGGTCAAAATTTCGTTTTGCTACCTCGAATTCATTACAGAGCTCTAAGAAGTCAAGCTTATTATATGTCCTAAATAGATTCATGACAGGACCCCCAACAATGCTGATCAACAGCTGCATGCAAGCGCTGTCCACCACTGTACCTCCCCATGGACCTCCACTGGATTTCGATAGCTCCTTCAGTCTGCCGTCATCAAGTTTTTTTATGAATTGTCATGTCAGCTGTGCCTCCTGAAAAGACGTTAATTGGTATTGTATCAGATTATGTTGTATGAAATGGCATTATTAGAGATACTCCTACTCAGAACGTTATATAAATGGTTTGTAAAACATACAAAAGTTTCATACAGGTAATGCAAACGTTATTAAATCGAAATTGTTCTTGTATCCGTGGTATGAATAATTGCACTTACATCATCCCAAATCTAAAACGTTGTACCGATTCATCCTACAAACTTGCTTATATTTATTGTATCAGTGCTTCTGCGTGTAAGGAACTAATTGGTACATCATCTGATACCTTCTTATATAATGTCAAATTATTGATGGGTAGAAAAATTGATAAAAGAAACTGAACATAATCAGATCTTAAGAACAAAACAACGCAACGTGACCGTGCACTCCCATAATATAACAAACGGAACGTAAGAGATGTAACCGTACTGTAAAATGTCTTTAAAATGATATCCAGGCATCGGCTTTAACGGAATACCGGCATAAAATGTTGATCAATCAATCCAAATAAACTTACCGAAACTAATGTTAAAACAAATTTAATAAGGGATATATAAATTAAACCAACAGTTCCAATTGTATAATATCCTTAAATATAATGGAAAACATGTTATATAAACTGTATTCTATCTAAATCGTATCCGGAGGTATATCATCAGAATCCATCTTCACTAAATGCACATAACAACACTTATGACACCTTTGATGTGGTATGCGTTGAATCTGGTATGTTTGTCCTTCACACATTGGACACGACCATATTAGCATTTATTCTTTTTTATTCAATGCCTTTTCGTACGCTTTCCTGTCGTATGCTTTTTGACAAGGTCTGTAATAGCTGTCAGTTCTACTCTGTGATCCATTGTCAAATAATTATTTGCACATTTTAATATCATGACAAATGTTTGCTTTTACATTTAGTGATAAGAAGTAACATCCTGCACGTAAATCACATATTTAAAACAAGACGATTAGTATTATTAAATATACAATGCAGCATATAGACGTATGGAATGTATTGCAATGTGGTACATGAACTGATTCTTCGACCGATGCTCGCCTATGCAAGAGGAAACTTATACATGTTTAAAATATGACTCAATCGATACGCAAAACATTGCAGCATATTGACAACCTAAATTGAATTATATTTACTAACATTTTGAACAAGTAAAATATACGTATAATTTCCGTACATTTCTTTTAAAAGACGAAAAAACCTAATTACAGAAAGAAAAAAAAAACATTCTCCAGACGAGGCAACACATCACTGTTCAAAATCACATTCCCCGTGGCTTTTATGGAACTGACATCCACTACGATAACTTTATGTTAAGGCTTATGTTACACTTGAAGTGTACTGCTGGTATATATCAGAACGATCATTCATAGAACTGCAAACAGAAATGCTATGGTATTTTCCTTACTGTATTATTTTCATTAATTCAATTAAACATTTGTATCACCTTAGTACACAAATGCTTTATCATTTTCACACGCTTTATATGAAGACCGTTAATGTGACACTGGTTATACAGTTAGGGATATCGTTGAACATGATAGCTGTGGAGATGTTTCACTGCAAACATAGTTATGTCATGAGTGGAAAAGCATATTTACACAACAGGGTTCTACATTTAGAAAACGGAGAATAGAGAAAAAAAGAAAACTGAATCAAATAAAATATTTAATTATGTTCAAGACTGCTGTAATATTAGTTTAATGCGGTCTGCTTCGTTTCTTGTGATATAAACAGTCAGTTAGACGTGGGTCTTATTTTACCCATAAATGCAGAAACATTTACATCTTTATGCACACAACAAAAAACGATTTCAGCTAAGAAAAACTCATCCACCGCCGGCGACCCATCACAACCCACATTAATTGCCAACACTGATTCACTTTGATAGATTAACCTGAAAAATGATAAATGGCTTTTAGATGTTCCGACTTACCTCCTAAATCAACTACCATGTATTTGGTTCCGGGTTTGTGCTGCAGCAAACAAAGCGATTTGTTCGCGACCGCTCCAAGTGCTTACAGGAACGTTTCCACACAAATAAAGACGCAGCTTCGGGCTCAAGAGCGATCTCCAATGTGTCTGATGTTATATCTGCCTATAAATACAGACGAAGACACATGAACTCCACTGGTAAATAGACAAGTGACCAAAGTGGATACAATGCTCACATCTACCTAATAGCCGAATGAAAGTGCATGTAATTCTGAAATCTGAATACCTAGGATGTTTTTCTGTAGTAGTTTCATATTGTTAGGTTTATCCTTGCATATACCTTTAAAGAAAGTTGACATCTTTTCCTCCTATAATTTATCTACTAGTATTATGTTTCCTCGTTTATTCTTCGAAAGTACCAAACATGTCTAATTGGAATCAAGTTTACTAATTGGAAAAGGGTTCAAGCAATTAAGTTTTGTGAGAAATTTAGGATAATTCTCTGGAATGGTCGAGAAATCGTCAATATTGTTTTATCTTTAATAATCGTAGTCACATTTGATAACAGATCGCCATCATTGGGTGAAAATTTCAAGCGTACAAGTCAGGGTTATCTATCAAACTTGGTCAATTTCTGTTGATTGATCTTGAAAGAGTCTTTCGGATGTCTCTTTGCTTTTCGTGACGGCGGTCATTTTTTTAATGGCTTTTAGGCAAAATTTGTCTAAATTTCAAAGGTCGTCATACCAGACACAAATATCGCCAAATGTAATGAAGTTCTGTAAGGCATTTATTGAGAAAAAGACGAAATAAGGTTGTGTTTGAGGCTATCATATATTCGAAGAATTGTCATTTATCCCGGTATGCTTTCTTTGAAATTGGGTCAAATTAAGTTAAGCGGTTCTTGAGAAGTCAACTAAAAGTGTTGCTCATATTCGATAGCATTTGTTAACATTTGAAAGTTCTCTATCTCATATTGACTAATGTTATATTTGCTAAAACTTAGTAACGACGTCCACATTTTACGGTAGCTTGGAATGGATGCACTTTATACCAGAACGCATTCTCTTAAATGTGGATGCGTTCTGCTAAGAGTATTTTGAGAAGCTGCTTAAAGATTTACATGTTTGTTTATCAATTATCATATCTGATAGTTGATCGGAAGCACTGATGCCCTTTATGTCATGATGACATCTAGTAAACTTTGTCAAAATCTGTTCCGCGAATTTTGTGAAGAAATATGTTTAAATCCTTTTCGTTATATTTAGTAATTGCGACCATATTTCAATGCGAATGGAATATACTGAGCACAATGGAAAGGCATACATTGCAAAGATAGTCTGTACCACATGTATAAGTGTTTTATTGAAACGTTGTAAAAAGAACTGTAAATGAATACACGATAGATGACACACCATGAACGCAAGGCCATACCATGAAACTAACTTGAACTTACTGCCACTTAAGCAACAAAAGGTAAAGTATATTTGCAACACATTTGCATCTAATACAGGTAACAATGAAAGAAACAGAAGAATAAAAGAAACATGTTCAAAACCTACTTTAATAGCGGCCTCCCGCATCAAATACTTGGCTGCATCATTCCAGATAGCAGGAACTGAGTACCCAAAATATATTTTTTCCTCAATGCTTCTTCCTCGTTTTATTCAAAAGATCCATAACACGAGTCTACAAACATTTAATAGACAACATAAAAACGTCAAGGACTCACATTTCCTTTCCTGTCTCATCTCGTATCATCGATGATTTGGTTAGGCCCTGTAAGATTTTTCATGCAATATGTAAATTTATATTTGATGATATTTCTTAATATTCCCACCTCACCTTCGCCTGTAGTTTCTAGCGAAACGAGCTGGCTTTAAGCTATATTGGTTTCTGTATTAGGTATAAATTTTCTCATACCTGGATTTAGAAATTCGTGTATGTCACAAAGCGATTCAAAGGCACATCAGCACAACTTAAGCTATATAATGATATACAAATAATTCGGTACCTAATACGGTAAAGTTAAAACTAAAGCTAAAGTCCTTTTACGATACAGTCTACCTAGTAAAAAATTAAAGTATACACATACATGGAGCCAATAATAAACAACATCGAGAGACAGTTCTTGAAAATTTGTTTAAAATTAAGTAAATTATCAAGGCAGAGTATGTCCAATCCTTAACATATAGGCTACAATGTTTAACATACTCTATTTGTTTAATAAGTACAAGAAGCTCTCTTCCGGTGCATCACCAACGACGTATTATCATCGAATTTACATTCAATGTTTGTCTCAAGAGAAGACAATGCCAAAATCAACAAGACCATGCCATGAGAAAGGGTATTGGGAAGATACACACATCTATGGAAAGGCACGTTTCAGGATGCATGCATGCAACGGGTATGTTTGCTATGCACAAGCAACACAATACCTCGACATATTTTCTATTTCTTCTACATGCAGGATGCCACACATCCCTATACGGATGGGAATAGGCAACAAACAATAAAGAAGACTTCATCCACATTTGATGAGAATGTCGTGTTCCTCAAGAACTTGGCACAATCAAAGTGGAAAGAAGATCCTCTTGAGTCTTCATTGCATAAAGCATGGTTTTGCAAAGCTTTCGGTATATAAAAAGAATCGGAAAACAATAACGAAATTATATTAAAAGCTCTCGATATAATTGAAAGATAATAAAATAGCATTAATATTTGTATTTTAAAACATAATGAAAGCCGTATTTGGAGCTAGATTGAGATGACATTTGTTTGAATTACAACGAAAACTCCAACCTTCTGTCCCACATTCCAACCGACTGTATTCAAATACGTATGGCTACTTTGAATGGATGGTAACGTTGAATTTATGAATATATTCTAAAACAACGATATTGGCAAAGGAGAGTTCGCTTTCGCAATGATCGTATGTTTAAACAATCACTGATATAACTGGAAGACTGCCAAATTTGCAGTATTTCAGAGGTTGATTTTTCCATCAACCCTATAAAAGCAATTTCGTATGTAGAATGATAAAATAAAATTTGATACATTATGAATCTTATAGATCGGATCATCATTTACAAATACGTTTCTAATTCTTTGATCGTCACTTTGAACTTTATACGATTTCTTACTACATTGCGTCCAAGTGTCCTAAAATGGCATTTCATTCAAACACCCCTATATTGTATTGATTAATACTAAAATCTATTTGAGTAAGAAAAATCGAGAATGCGTCATAAACGAAGTGACATAGTCTCCTTAGTGATATCAAATCTTGAACTCCCATATTTCCTCTAAGAAAATATTTGTCATTACAACGATTTCCATTCTATAATTATTATTTCTCTTAACTTCTTTCCCAACGGTCACGAAATGTGCAAATATTAATTAATCTTGGTTTTATTTATCCATCAAGGAACAGTAATTCCAAATAATTAATCACAGAAATACAACCAATAGATTTCAAGTGTTTTCAACGTTAACATTTCTAAATCAATCATACACAATTATGAGGGACCGAACCCCATTTTATATCTGATCCTATTTTATATTTAGTTTTGTCTATTACCTACTGTAATACATTAGCCAATTCTGGGCAAAATATCTACATTAAAGTTATACTTCTAAAATTTTCAATGCAAATGTTTTAAAACTCACATATAGATTCTAAAACAACAAAGATATCGATCATGGATGAATGAAACTTTCAATAGAAATCTATCTAAATTTCGCTAAACACACATAAACTTGGCAGTCATCTTATAAAACTACCATAATTCACGTTTTACGGTATTAGAGTCAAAGTGGATACAGCAGCCGCTAAGCGGTGACTTCAGACTCTAAAATGAATACGTCACATATATTTATTTTATAGTATGCATGTTATTACAATTTCTCCCTTTATGTCGTTACTCTCCTTCAAGTAATATGGCTTACTCGACGAAGATACAATAAGGTTGATGACTAAACGTTAAGCTCTAAAGGTGTATTAAAAAGCATAAAGAAGATAACACCTCCCGATAAAGGAAGACATTGATCATTTTAAATTATAAATTATATAAAACAAAGAGTTTACATTTCTTTAAACGCAAAAAGTACCTACGTCAGAAGTGGCAGGCGTCATGGAATGATGCAGTCAATAACAAACTTCATGCCATCAAACCAACCCTGGGAGAATGGACTCCTTCATGAAGAGCTATCCGTGGAGAGGAGGTTTTGTCATTGCAAGAATCAGAATCGGTCATACATACATTACCCACTCCCACATACTAAAAGGTGAAGATCCGCCGGAGTGCGTTTCTTGCGGTGAACCATTCACTGTTAAGCACTTTATGATCGAGTGTTCCCACCTGCAACCTACGCGTGCTAAATACTATAATGTACATGACATGAAGGAAATTTTTGATACTATACAAATCACTTGTATTTTAGATTTCCTAAAGGAAGTAAATTTCTATTTTAACTATAACTTGTATGCCATCACCTAGAATATTTTTATCTAATGCAAATACCACCTCCTATTTACAACATCTTATCACCAACAAACACCATTTACATTTCCCGTTGATTGGGAAGCTTCGTATTTTCTTGTTACTAACATCTTACCATTTTATATTTAACTATTATGATTTTTTATATCGCTGGTCGATGTTAAACCTTTCTTATTTTTAAACATCTAACCTATTGTATGGCGCTAAATAGCCTACAGGTGCAAACAAACAAACAAAGAAACAATGTTCTTCTTGTCTTAATTCTTCTTTTAACGCTTCATGTTTTCCATATAAAAACTCTGCTGCATCGATATATGCCACATATTTTGGATCATCCTTGTTAATTTGTCTTATTTGGTTTCTAGCCTTATAAACCAAATCAACCCAATGTGTCATATTCTTAATATATTTGTTATGCTCCGGTTTCAAATATCTGTTTTTATCGTAATATCCCATAACAGCAAATTTAATAAAATGATTTCTATCACTCTTATCAATACGAGCTAACCCCTCTTCGGTAAATCTATTTTGTAATTCATCAACTATTTCCTCGTCGGTGTTTTGTGTGGACCAAATCGAGAAGTTTCCTCAGTGCCATCGGCACCAAGTTTAGATTGTTCTACTATTTTTTCAAGTGCTGATATTACACCTTTTTCAGTAGCGGTAACAACTTTCTCAGTAGCTGTAGTTACCGGCTTAAATAATTGTTCTGTATTAGCGGTAAAATCAAATCGTTGATGTTGTCTCGCTTGAAGATTATCCCTAAAAGAATCCCTCACCTGAATAAATTTCTGCATCGCGGCCAACCTCTCTCTGGTTAATCTAGTGATCTGCGCTTCTCCGATATTTGCCATATATTAACACGTATAACATTAATTGTTCGCAGCCGAAAATGCTGAAACACGATGAAAACCTACGATTGTATCATGTTATTTCACCAAAACGAGGGCAACATTGTTAAGTTACAAGAAATCGTTGTTTTAACAAAATAAAGGCCGCACAAATTTTTTAGGGTACAGCTTTCCTGCTGGTTATTTCACCAAAACGAGGGCTATATTGTTGAACTTTTAGAAACCATCATTAGGTAAACTGCACAAATTTTGTAAGGTTCACCCTCTCTGCTGAAACACGATGAAAAATTAAAAAAGATGTTTCAACGATGAAGTACTGTTATTTGCCAAAACGAGGACTAAATTGTTACATTACAAGGAACCGTTATTTTGACAAAATAAAAGCCGCCCAAATTTTGTAGGGTTCAGCATTCCCACAGCTCAGCGCTTATCACATGCTTGTACATATCGGAGAGGGTGTAACCTACTCGTACCTAGGATGCCATTTCTAAGATAAAGTTCCAAATGGAAAATAAAATGCAATAGACCTTTTCTAGATTAAAGAAAGCCGCTATTAAATGTTCATCTTGATAAAAGCATTGACAATAAATGGTTCCAGTCTAACAAGATGATCAATGCTAATACGGCCATAATGAAAGCCACTTTGTAAAAAGAGAGATGAAATCATTGGTCTCCAAGTAACAAACAAGCCGATAATTCACCGTTCGGTTCATTCGTTTACACCCACAGCTCGTCAAAGCAATGGGACTATAATTGATAGGATATGTGATGTCTTTATCTGGTTTGGGAAATGGATTACTGCTAATTCACTTGAAAGTTTTGGTAACTTACAAGTAACCCACATATAATTGAATATCTCCAAAAAGAGTTATTAATGATGGCTCTGTTAGTGTTTCAAAAACTGGACATGTATTTTGTCAGGCTCGGTTGATGTATCAATGGTTGCTTATTGTTTTCTGAGCTACTGGATATGGATTTCAACCGTCGTTGTTTTGTTTTGATATTTTACTCTTCTGAAAACTTCTGAATAATTAGACGATGACGAATGTTTAGAAAAAATATCAGCAATTTTATTTGCTATGTCATGTTTAGAATTGAAATTGTCATTGTCTGATTTAAGATGTCTAACGGAATCATGTTTTTCCTTTCCATTTTTTTTTTTTGGGGGGGGGACCGTGTCACATCATTCTTTATGGACGAACGAGAGTTTAAAGAAAAAACACATTTTCCGTGAAGCTCTTTCTTTTGTAAGGCGAACTCTAGTCCGGAAAATACGCTACTTACTTACATTTGCGAACCTTATGCAATTACAAAATTGTAATCGTGTTTCTCGGCATTTTCCATTAGCTTCCTTACATTATTTAAGAGAACAGGTGTCTGGGGTTCTGTTTGAGTTTGGTGAGGACATTGGAATGGATTCTTCTGCAATATCGATTAAAATAGAAGTATAATGTTAAATATGATTATTAAAGTTTAACACGGTATAGCTGCTTTTATAAAGTGTTTCGAACATGGCCAAATTAACCTTAATTAATTTCCTTTAATTCCATTTAGTAATTGTTTCATCGATTGTACATTTAGTATTCTGAAGAGAGATCAGAAAGTGTTCATTGCTATCAAATCATCAGCGACCTTCCAAAAATAATCTAAGAGTAGCGAACAAATTGGCAGATCGATACATGTGTATGTAACCGTTCCTGGATGTAAATATGTAAATGATTTGGTATTATATAGCTACAAATCGTGTCTAGAAATGATATATTTTACCTTTATGCTTCTGTCGCTTATGCCATTTGATCCCCATAAATGTTATGGCCATTAACATCCCCAAGTAAAGCAAATGGGTCGGTCAGTTCTTGAAGACGGTTGTCTAATTGTATTGGTAGAGTGTTAGTGTTTGGTTATATATAAATTAAACTTAAGGAAACTGCTAGACGTAGAGTGACGCTTATACCAATGGCGTGCAAGTTTGTGTTTATGGGAATGACGCTGTGATGGATCTCATTGTTTCAACTCATTCTTTCACATTTTCAACCTTCATATAGTATGTGCTATAAGGTGAGTATCTTCTTAGTATGGTGTCTGTATCTTTTACAAATCTTTGTCGAAGATATAGTACTACAGGATCATGTTCATTTAAAATTACATGAATGTCGTATCAGCAGATTGTAAGTTATCAACAACTGCGTTAAATATTTGACTTTTCTGTTATGCAATTAAGGAGAAGAGATTACAATTCGGTTAGACTTTTACGGGGGAAATATATATGCTTACTTGTCTGGAGGAAGTATTGGGTTAGTTGTAGGTATGGAGCCACCTTGAGTACATGGAACAAATGCTTCTACATTCAAGTCCTCGACGTCGTCAAACATGTTGTACATTAGACCCCACCTTTGCTGACTATTTAATTGTGATCTACCTTTGATCTTTGGAGATTTTGGTTCTGTTTGAAGGAATATTGTTTTCTTCTCAGGTTTGTAATATGGAGTGTTTGAGCCAGATAGTACATCAAGTGGGCTTCTTTGAGTTTGTGCGTCTTCAGATGTTTTAGAATTGTAGTTCCATAAAGTTGAGAAGGCTGGATCGGGAAGGATTTTCAATCTTGTACAAGCCTTAGGGCCCCTGAAAAGGAGATGTTAGATGTGTACCTTACGTTTTGTAAGTATTTCTCTTGTTTCCATTTTGCACAGTTCATGGAAATGGCGTGGTGTTCCTTTCCAGAATTGACACAATACGGAGTTGCTCTATACTCAAATTCCCGTAGACAAGGGTGTTGTTTGGTTGATGGTGGGTATAATTGTGTTGTGTTTTGCAAATTGTTGTTATGTTTAATGCAGATTCTACGGATGACAGTAATAATTTCATTTTTTTAAACCCTTCGATGATTTCTCTGTCTCTGACTCCAGAGAAGTCACTACAACGAATTTCGCCATTTGAAGTATTTAATGATGCGTGGGCGAAACAGATTGCTGGAATAACGTCAAATGTTTTATTGTTCATGAATATTATCAGTTTGCGTATTCCGATGACACTCTAGAAGCACACCACCTCATTTTAAGCTTTTGACACTTTTGTGTCGGGCGACTAATCCAAGTATAGTCACTTCAACTATACATGCTGATAATACGTTACGTGGTTTGCTTACATCTTTGAATGGTATAACCATGAATCATTAAATATTCCACTCCATATGGTTCATCCTTAGAGTCTGATATGGTTTGGCATCTCTTGAATTCACTTCTTATGTTAATTTTCCATTGTATTAGTTTTTGGATATGTTAGACGTTTAGGCTCTAATAAACTGTAACAAAGACAGAATGAAAGCAACAAGGTTTAGTTTTAAATTTAACACATTTATTTCCCTGGAACGTAAAGTTTTATGAATCGAATCCAAAAATAATACAAGAATAATCCATGAATTGAATTACAAAAGTCCCAGTAAAGAAATGGTCTAATAGATACAAGTTTGAGTCATGTTGGAAACTTCAAAATGGAAAACTATGACGTTTGCTGAATTCTGTTTTATATTTATCTATAGTTACTTATACAATCACAAGATTTAACACTCCGGTGTTGGAAATCAGAATAAGGTTTTTGTCCATGAATTGGGAATGAGCACATCCGATATTTCAAGAAATACGATTAATCCTATAAAGTCCTAATGACCTGACGAAATATTAGCATGGATTGAAAAACATGGATACAGCAAAAGAAAATGACCTAAAGTCACATGCAAAAGCACACAACTAAACTATATTTCACTAAAACAAACATTTTATTGTAGTCTAAGACGCATTTACGGACAAATCCCTAAATTGCGAAACCACCCAACAAAACTGCGAGGAGGGAGGAATCACGTGATCGTTTGATGCACTATTAACATGACCTGACGGGAAGCAGTCACTTTTACTTAAAACTTAAAGGTTCTTTACATCTTCGATAGTCTCATCTTGACCTTGACAACAATCAATCATTTAAAAATAATAATAAGATGTTTACCTAATTTCTTCTATGATTAAATCAAGGTCATTATCTACTTTAACATTACTTGTTTCTTAAAGAAACTTTGGTCTCCCGATTTGCTGGAAAAAAGCATCATCTCTAGTGAATGTATCAGCATATACTGAAAGAAACAAAGAATTTAAAACTGACAGACTATATTAACATACACCAAATATATACTCATCATCCATGGCTATAGTAATCGATTTTTTCTAATCAGTTATAATTTTGACATTTGCAATCAAACATTCCCACAATTTCTTTTCGAACATTATCGAGATTATATACCCACCATGCAAAGACTTGAATCGTTTCACAAGATTCATTCTTAGGCGGTTGAATTTTTTATTCAACTTTTTTCTAACTTTAATACCAGTCTAATATAATAATTAGGGCATAACCGATTAGCATTTTTCTACCGATTTCCGATTCCGGACTTTGGGCATGAAATGTTTCCGATTCCGGATACGATTCAATTAATCGGAAATGCTAAATCCGTATCTCTTTTCTAAAAAATTTCATCTTCCGTTTCCGAGTTTCTGGTATCTGGTTTGGCTGTGTCTAGCATGTTACTTAGTACTTTACCATATCCGGTTTCATTTCCGGTTTTCACCCGCCAGTTGAAATAGATTGTCTCACAGCGTGGTTGTGTTGACCATATTGGACTTTTCTGACTTCTTATTTAACTTTATTAACGCATTATCGAATGACACGCAGTGTTAGACACGGTGCTATAGAAATTCAACTTTATTATTTTTATTATCCGAATCGGTCGTTCCTGCCTTGTCCGACTCCGATTAATCGGAAGTTCATACTATCCGGTGGAATCCGATTTCCGGATCAAAAGTCGGTTATGCCCTAATGAATACTTTAATATAATAAGATATAGTCTTATGGTCATGGAACCTGAGGAACGGGAAAATCATGAAACCATAATTATCATCACATGGATAATAAACATATATAATAATAATAATAATAATAATAATAATAATAATAATAATAATAATAATAAAATATTTATCCAGATAAAATAAGTAGCTACCATCTAATTAATGCTCCGAATATTACAACAAATACAAACAATGTAAATGGTTAGCAGACTACAAGGTTAACATATACTGCATAAACAAATGCGTATGTAACAGAAATTAATATACATTATACAAGTTTGAGATACTATTGAAATAGATATATAACATCTGCCATGTATAAACGTTTTATGCATATCAGATTGGGGCTGCTCATTAACATATTTGGAGAGGTACATGTATTTTACAAGTTGAAGCATTAGGTGCTTGGATAATACCATTCTCTAAATTATTCTATAAAACTGTACTTGCGTCAGCAAACAATCTTCAAAACATACTATGTCAGAATTTATTGTTATCAAGTAACCGTGCATTTTTGTGCTAAAGTTGGAATAATCCTTTGCAAACATATTTCGACTTTGTTATTCAATCATATTCAATTGTGTCATGCAAGGAATTTTGCTTGATTGTTCACATGCGCTAAATTTCAATTCGGTCATTCCAAACTGGAACGTAACATCCACAATATGTTGTTCCTTACTCGGATTTGGAATTTTGACATTCAAGCCCCCCAGTAATATGCACCCTGGATCAGTGGTGAACCGTGGATTCTTTTCCTTGGTGTAGTAGACATCAAGTTTTAAGATCTCTTGGAAATATTCTACAGTCTGATATGATTTTTCAACAGAGAATCCACTCTTAACTTCCGAGTCTGCTGAGACAATAATATCGAAAACATATTTACATCTTAATCCCGTATCAGACCTAAACTTTTTCTCCTCTGGATGGGTTCCCTCTTTGAACTCTGGAACGATTCTTAAACCATATGTAAAGCAAAGAACTCTAGATTCAATGATCTGAGGTAGTCTACCATACAGAACCGCTCCCTTTGCAATGGTAATTCCAGCATCCTTTGGAATGATGACCTTTATTCCATTTTTACCATCAAACGTTCCAATAACGACATTTTGTACAAATGGGGACTCAGAGAAACCCCCTACCATAAGAATATGGGATATACCCGTCACTGGGCCTTTCTCAAGTATGCATTTCATATGGTCGACAATTTGGTCTGTTGCTTGTCGAAAAAGTTTCTCAACTAGTGTGGACGCTATCACCAGGTTGCCTTCACGCAGAGATATTTCTTTGCTGTGGACAGATTCCTCCAGACACTTCTTGAAGCCTTGTTTTAAGTTCTGTTCGCACTTTTTATCTAGCGTCGGTGGAAGCTACAATACAAAACATATGAGCTACTAAAGTTGGCACACATCATAAATAACGTTTTATCATACCTTTTTGTTCCATAAAGGACTATAATGAAAGTAAATCAGTGTTTTAAATCTATATACTAATCTGTGTGGCTCCAGCCTCTCGATAAATGCCTACGAGCTTTAAACAGCATGCATTTCTAGCAAAGTATATTTCAAGTAAAACGGCACAAGTGTAAGTACGTTTTTATCCTAGCGAACTCTCTTTCTTTTGTAACCTTTGCAACAGTATTTTCATAGAAAATAAACAAGGGAAAAGAAACCCTAAACACCATGTCATGTATGTACCTTAATAATCATGTTCATTCTTCTCTTGTCAAACACTCGTTTTTTTCCCTCGAATTCATTAAATAGCTCTAAGAAGTCATATGTATTATCTTTTCTAAATAAATCCACCACAGAACCCGTTACAATGTTGATCAACAGCATCCGGAAAGCTCTGTCCACCTCTGTACCTCCCCATGGACCTCCACTGGCTTTCGACAGCTCCTTCAGTCTTCCGTCCTCAAGTTTCTCATGAACTGTCATGTCAGCTGTGCCTCCTGAAAAGACGTTAAGTGGTATTGTATAATATTATGTTGTATGAAATAGAATTATTCAAAATACTCAGTAGGTTCCATAAAGGGTTTGTAAAGCATACAACAGTTCTGCGGAGACTTCAAAATATTACTCACACAGGAAATGCAAACGTTATTAAATCGAGATTGTACTTTTATCCGTGGTATGAGCAATTGCCCTTACCTCATCCAAACACCAAAATGTTGTACTGACTCCTCCTACATGAATAACGATGCAAATTCACAAACTTGTTCTTATTTATTTTATCAGTGCTTCTGTATATAAAAGGAGCTAATTGGGACATCATCAAATACCTTCTTATATAATGTCGAGTTAAATGATGGGTAGCAAAGTTGATAAAGGAAACTGAACATGCTCAGATCATAAGAACAAAACAAAGCAACGTGACCATGCACTCCCATAAGGTAAAACGCCGAACGTACAAGATGCAATCGTACTGTAAAATATATTTAAGATGATATCCAGGCATCAGCTTTAACGGAATATCAGCACGAAATGCTGGACAATCAATCCCAATAAACTTACCAATGCTAGAAAATATGTTATAATACCTTTAATTATAATGGGAAGACGTGTTATATAAACCGTATTATATCAGAGGACACTAGAAATATGCAATGTAGTCAATGCTCACCTTTGATGAGGTATGCGTTGAATCAGGTAGGTTTGTTCTTCACGCATTGGACACAACCATTACTATCTCATCGCTACGATTATTTCTTGTTGATGCGTGCAAGTCTCCAATCATCGGTTTGATATACAGAAGCTTGTTTGTAGAAATTTGAAGCCACACAAGTGACAAAATACATTTAACATATAAATTTATATCATTTTTAAAATTCGCAAAATGTGGAACTTTTTATTCCAAGAATGGTAACTGTATGGCAACTTTGGTTACTTTATATGCCCTACTATTTCTCTTAAGATTAATGTAAGTGATAAAAGATAGAGTAATCTTCCCAACGTTTTCTTGACACCAATTACGCAACAGAAAAAGGGTATAGTTTGTAGAAAACAACGTTCTATTTACAACAACGCATGGTGTTTCGATATAATTATTATCTTTTTTAGCAACAATTTTTAAAAAATTAAATAAGACGAATCTTGAATAATGCAAAGGTTTTACAGGATTTGAGGCGTTGGCAAATGGCTGCAAATCAATTAATCGGATCTATATTGCTGACCTATTAGCTTGTTGATAAAGTTTAAGGAAAATATTTCAAGTGTACAGTTTTATCTAGATGTGTTATTTCGATTTAAGTAGCTGAGACAGATAGGATGTTAGGGCGTCATTACTTTGATCATGTAAGAACATTTGCTTTGACAGGTATCAATCAATTGTCAGAATAAATGAAATCAGGTAGAACGAGACCAAAATATGTTTAACTGATAAATACGGTAATGGACAAAAGCTCGTGTCGCACGTCGATGGTCCTGTTGACGTGAATGCTTGCGAAAAATACAACCAATGATTCCAGTACATCGCGTCAGTGATGTGTGTGTGTGATTGTGTGTTTCATTAGGATTTGTAACGTATCTTTCACATTTTTCAGTTGTATTGCTACGATGCCTGTAGTGAGGCAGTTTGTATAGTGATCCCTAGCACTGGGGCATCATGCCGCAGACATGTAGCATGATATCCCACCCAGTCACATTATCCTGTCACCAGGTCGACCAGACCGAACACTAACCTCTTAATGCTGAGTGGCAAGCGAGGCAGCTGTTAGTAGCATCTTTTAAATCTTTGGTATGACTCGACCGGGAATTGAACCCAAGACCTCCCGCTTCCGCTGCGGACGCTCTAACCACTAGGCCACCTAAGCGGTCGTGACAGTGATAAATGTCTTTCCAATATACTCCTTAGCTCTTAGAGTAAAACCATAAAAAGGAGATGACAGACACAACGATTTTAGATAGATGCACATAATTAATGAAATATTGAAATGATCCTGGATACTGAGTTTAACAGGAAGGACAATTTATTGATGGGCACTGAATAATTCAGGTACATTTCAACTCATCATTCACACAATTACCTGCTGTCAAAATGTACGTAATGTCAGCCTACTAACGATGCTTTAACTCAAATAACAACAACACTTATCTACCATATTTAAATTTTGTTATAAGAGGTTTTTATCTTGCGCGTGAATTTGAAATTCCTCAGGCGAGATAAAGGCTAATATGTACTTGATCCATAAGTGGACTTGAAACTAAAGCTGCTCACCAAAGCTCTCAGAAGTCTACTTTTGCTCTTGAATTAGCTGCTTATAAACATAAATACTACTATAGTGCAGGTACTGTCGAGTACAGGCGAACGTTGCCAATTAATATAATCAATGATGTGGCATACCAAGAGTAACGAACAAGCTGGACATAATGTTCATTATACATGATTGTAACGATCTGAAAGATTTAGGTAATCAATGTTAAATCGGGGCCTGCAATGAATGTGCGCTTGATAATATTTAAACATTTCTATTTGAAAATTTCAACATTTCTATTTGTAAACGTTAACATAATGCTCATGTTAACAAATGTTACGACATTGTTCCGAAACAAGCGACTGCGAAGGACGGTCTATTGGTATAAAAACAACTAATAGTGCAACAAAGTACTATAAAATATCGTTTTGCTAAATACAAAGATGACATAAAGCTGTCCAAGATCTCCACAGTGATGAAGATGGCAATATTAAACGACTCGGCGTTTTTGCTGTAATTTTCTGGAAGCTGATCAAATAGAATTTTTCCATTTGTATAGATTTGTTTCACTAACATTTATCTTGTATTTTGTGAGTGAGCACGGTTGCTCTTCAGGATCACAGAAAACAATGAGGAACAAGAAAATAAAGTGATCAGTAAGACGTTCATCGTCACATACACTTCAGGCTTTCCATCTTCTGTAGAAGTCAGATAACAGAATATTTTGTATTCCAGGGTGTTCTCCCACTGAATGATGTTTCCTAGAAGATGTACAATCTTTATGATATTTAAATGAACATAAGTTCTCAGTATAGTGGTAGTTTTGTTTGATACCTTATCATGAATTTAGTATTCATACATTTGATCTAGCAATAACATATTAGTATTTATTCTTTATATTTAACGCTTTTTCATACGCTTACCTGTAGTATGTTTTTGCACAAGGTCTGTGATATATGTTAGTTCTACTGAGTGATCCATTGTCCAAAAATTAATTGCACATTTTAATTTCATGACAAATTTTTGTCTTCATTTTGCAGCAAATAGACGTATGGAATGTATTGCAAGGTGGTACATGAACTGATTCTTCGACCGATAAATACAACCTAACATTAATTATATTTACTAACATATAGATCAACAAGTAAAATATAGGTATGTATTCCTTAATTTTATTTTAAAAGACGAGAAACAACTCTTTACAGATAAAAAGAAAAATCATTGTCGAGACAATGCAACCAATCGCTGTTCAAAGACACATTCTCTTTGGATTTTATGGAACTATCATCCACTACGATACAAACTCTGTGTTAAGGCCTATGTTACACTTGAAGTGTACTGGTTGTATCTATCGAAATGATCATTCGTAGAACTGCGAACAGAAAAGTTCTGTTTTTTTATATTTTATTATTTTCATTAATTGAATTAAACATTTGTATCACCTATGTACACAAAAGCCTTTTCATTTTTCCAACTTTATAACTGAAAACTGTTTATTTGACACTGGTTATACGGTTAGGGATATCGTTATTAATGATAGCTGTGGTGATGTTTTAGTGCAAACATAATGATGTCATGAGTTTAAAAAGATGTTTACACAACAGGGTTCTACCAATCGGAAACGGAGAATAGAGAAAAAAGCAAACTGAATAAAAGAAACTAGCTTATTATGTTCAGGATTGCGGTAATATTGGTTTCATGCGGTTTGCCTGCGTTTATTGTGGTATAAATAGTCAGTCAGATGTGGGTCTTGTTTTATGCATAAGTGCTGAAACATATAAAACTTTACACTCACAACAATAACGATTTCAGCTAAGAACAACACATCCATCAACGGCGACCCATCACAACCCACATTCATAGCCAACACTGATTCACTTTGATAGATTAACCTGAAAAATGTTACATGGTTTTAGAAGTTCCGACTTACCTCCTAAATCAACTATCATGTATTTGGTTCCGGATGGTGCTGCAGCAAACAACGCCAGTTGATCTCGACCGCTCCAAGTGCTTACAGGAACGTGTTGGCAAAAAAAGGACGCAGCTTCGGGCTCAAGAGCAATCTCCAATTTGTCTGACGCAATATCTGCATAGAAAAACAGAAGAAGACACGTCAAATCCGCTGGAATATGGACATGTGACCAAAGTGGAAACAAGATCGTTCAATTCACTGACCTCTGACTAAAAGCTGATGTATGAGCATGTAATTATACAATCCGAATACCTCAGATGATTTTCTGTAGTAGGTTGAAAAAGTTGACATCTTTTCCTCGTATACATTGTCTAATAGTATTATATTTCTTCGGTTTTTTAAAAAAAAATATCAACCGTGGCTATTTGAAATCATGTTTACAAATTGGAAAAGAGTTCAGGCAATTTAGTTTTGTGAGAAATTTAGGATAATTCTCTTGAACGGTGTAACGGAAATCGTTATTAAAGTTGTTTTATATCTAATATTCGCAGCTTCATTTGATATATCGGCATCATTGGGTGAACATTTCAAGCGTACAATTCAGGGTATTTTCTGTCAAAGTTGGTCAATTTTTGTTGATTGATCTTGAAATAGTCTTTCGTATGTCTCTTTGCTGTTCATGTTGCAGGTAATTTTTATAATGGCTTGTAGGCATAATTTATCTACCTTTCAAAGGTCTTCTTGCCATAAAACATTTCGCCAAATGTCATAACGTTCTGTATGGCAATGATTGAGAAAAAGACCATAAAACGGTTTGTTTGTGGCAATCATATATTCGAAGAAAGTTATTTATCCTGAATTGCTTTATTTGAAATTGGGTCAAATTCAGTTAAGCGGTTTTTGAGAAGTCAACTAAAAGTGTTGATCACATATTCGATAGCATTTGTTAACATGCAAAGTTTTCTATCTCACATTGACTAATGTTATATTTACTCAAACTTTGTAACGACGACCACACTTTACGGCAGCTGGGAAGTACGTGCACGCAAATGCATTTTATGCCAGGACGATTTTTTCTTAAAAGTGGATACGTTCTGCTAAGAGTATTTTGAGAAGTTGCTTTAGGATAAATGTTTTATTATCAGTTGTCATATATGATGGTTGATCGGAAGCATTGATGCCCTTTACGTCATGATGACATCTAGTAAACTTTGTCAGAATCTGTTCCGCGAATTTTATGAAGAAATATGTTTAAATCCTTTTCGTTATATTTAGTAATTGCGACCATATTTCATTGCGGAATGGAATATACTGAACACAATGGAAAGGCAAACATTGCAAAGATAATCGGTACCAGATGTATTTGTGTTTTATTATAAAAATTGAGAAAATAACTGTAAATGAATACACGATAGACGACACACCATGAACGCAAGGCCATACCATGAAACTAACATGAATTTATTGCCACTTAAACAACAAAAGGTAAAGTATATTTGCAATATATTTGCATGTAATACAGTTGAAAATTGTGACGGGGCAAATTTTGGGCGATGTTTCGTGAACCCATTAGCTGAGACCAGAGAACTATTAGATTTTTCTAGAGAACGGACGCGAATCAATCGTCCCACTGCCATGTCGAAATATCGTTTCGAGGGGAGAATGCTATACTTAAGTAAAGCAACTGTTTGGAGAGCAGCCAGACGGACTATTAGTGGCAGAGTAAACGTTATTTTCAGGTTAAAACTGTCACAATTGAAAGGTTGCAAGAACTCTGTAATTATCAAGATGCTAGGTCAAGTTCACCCCAATTTGTGGCGCCACTGATGAAGGGACTGAGAGATTTGACTGATTGGCTCCTCTAGTTAAGAAGGCGTGCTTGTCACCCAAAATTTCCTAAGATTTATATCTCCTCATCGGAAATTTGAATCAGTAAAAAACTTTTCTGCACGAGGAAAAAACCATTGGCGACTAAGAGTAATTTGCAAGAAATTCCCTCGTAAAAAACGGGTTGTCCAAGCAATCAGACGAACCGTGCTTTTTGAAACATAACGGTATTGAATTATGCATGGGGAGTCGAACATTAATCTTTCGAAAAGTTTGACAAATTGTTTAATATGTTGTCGTGTTTGCATAAACATTACGTTTCTAAGAATTAAATGCATTACTTTACTTAATATGATTACGAGACTCCATTTGATTTCACCTAATTTAGAAGATTTCACTTATGATTTAGAGCGATTGTGAAATAACGTAACTGATTGCAAATACATCTTATTTATTCGCTGTGTAACTTGAGGCGGGCTCCGAACCGTTAGGCCGCGTGTGGTCTGTGTTGTGGAGTGATATTAATGCGTTGCGAATTAGCTATTGACTAACTAGGGTCATTATAGGACATGAGGTGTCGATTGATATTCTTTGCATCTGTTTAGCACTGATAAAAATATCTAATAAAGAACAAGGTCATGCAAAATCCCCGGTATCATAAATAACAGGAAATTTAGGTTGTCTCTATTTATATTTATTAAAAAGGGAGAAAATAGCCTTCAACGTGCAATCTTGAGAGTGGAACCTGAGAGTGCAATCTGAGGCAGGGAAAATCTGAAAAGTGGAATCTGAGACGGATTGTTGAAGATGGAATCTTATGACGTAACCCTGCTACTTATAAATACTGAGTGTCCTTGGATCGATTATTGAGAGTGGAATCCGGAGATCAAGGCGTCTGAATAAATACAGTGGAAGTCGAGCGAAACAAAGGACATGTTATGAAATCATACAAGACGTTGACTTTGATTCTTCACTGGATACTATGACGAAGTAAATATATCAGTAAAAAAATCAACTATTTTTTAATCAATTTGTGCTTTCCTTTGTAAATCGCGAAAGTGTTGTTGTTTCTAAAAGCCGAGATATTTTTTAATATCATGACTTCAGATAGTTGTGTTATGTAATTGATTAAATTGTTTGTTTACCTGTACGGGGTCTCGTGTTTGTCTGTTCATTATATCTGTTCAGATCAATATATATCGATGTCTATATATGTTTCTCCACTTATACTTACTCGAACCGGGGCAATTACATCGAGTGCGGTCATCTCCAATATACCGAGCACCGAAAGAGGTGGAATATATACTAGCATTATATACACCACCCCATAACAACAATCAAAGAAACAGAAGAATAAAAGAAACATGTTAAAACCTACCTTAATAGCGGCCTCACGCATAAACTGCTTGGCTGCATCATTCCAGATAGCAGGAACTGTGAGTACCCAAAATATATGTTTTTCCTCAATGTTTCTTCCTCATTTTGTCAAAAGATCCATAAGATGAGTCTTCAAACATTTAATAGACAATGCAAAAACGTCAAGGGCTAACATTTCCTTTCCTGTCTCGTCATGTATCAGCGACGATTTAGTTAGGCCCTGTAAGATTTTTCAAGCAATATGTAAAATCGCTAAATTTATATTTGATGATAATACATTGAAGATATATTCGTGTCTGCATTAAGTATAACTTTTCTTATACCTGGATTAAGAGATGTGTATATGTTCCAAAGCGATTCAAAGGCACATCAGCGCAACTCTAACTATATAGTGATATAAAAAGTATTAAGTAGCTAATATGGTAAAGGGAAAACCACTACTAAAATCCTTTTGATGATAACATCTACCTAGCAAAAAGTATAGTATGCACATACATAAAGTCATAAAGGTGTTTAAAATTAAGTAAATTATCAAGGCAAAGGATTCCAATCCATAGACTACAATGTTTCAAATACCATATTCGTTTTTAAGTCCAAGAAGATCTCTACCGGTGCATCACTAACGACTGATTATCATCGAATTTACATTCATTCTTTATCTCAAGAGGAGACGATGAAAAAAAATCAACAAAACCATGCCACATTGACAAAGGGTATTTGGAAGATGCACACATCTATGGAAAGTCACGCTTCAGGATGCATGCAAACAAAGGGTATGTTTGCGATACGCGAGTTAGCTACACAATACATCGAAATATTTTCAATTTCTTCTACTTGCAGGATGCCACCCAATCCGACACAGATGGGAATATACAACAAGCAATAAAGAAGACTTCTTCCAAATTTGATAAGAATGTTATGTTCAACAAGCACTTGGGACAATCGAAGCGGAAAGATGATCCTCTTGAGTTTTCATTGCGACATCATGGTTTTGCAATGCTTTCAGTATATCATGGGAATCAGAAGAAAAAAACGAACTTATATTTAAAGCTCTCGATATCAAAGATAATAAAACAGCATTAATATTTTTATTTTAAAACAAAATAAAAGCCCTATTTGGAGCTGGATTGAGATGACCTTATTAGTGTTACAACGACAATTATGTATCGCTACTTTGAATGGATGGTATTACGTTGAATTTATGAATATATACTAAAACAACGACATTGGTAGAGAGTTTGCTTTCGCAATGATCACATGTTTAAACAATCACTGAAATAACTGGATGACTACCAAATTTACAGTATTTGAGACATTGATATTTCCATCTACCTTATGAAAGCAATTTCGAATATAGAATGGCAAAGAAACTTGATACATTATGAATGTTATAGATTGGATAATCATTTGAAAATATGTTTTTAATTCTTTAATCGTTACAGAATTGGATAACTTTGAACTTTATACGGTTTGTTCCCTCGTTGCGTACAAGTGTCCTAACATGTCATTTCGTTCAAACACCCACCTAGAATTATTGTTTGTCTTAACTTCTCTCACAAATGTTACTAAATGTGCAAATATTAATTAATCTATGGAAAGTCACGCTTCAGGATGCATGCAAGCAACGGGTATATTTGCTATACGCGAGCTACACAATATATCTAAATATTTTCCATTTCTTTTACTTGTAGGATACCACCCAACCCGACACGGATGGGAATATGAAACAAGCAATAAAGAAGACTTCTTCCAAATTTGATGAGAATGTTATGTTCAACAAGCACTTGGGACAATCGAAACGGAAAGGTGATCCTCTTGAGTTTTCATTGTGACATCATGGTTGCGCAATGCTTTCAGTATATCATGGGAATCAGAACAAAAAAAAACGAAATTATATTCAAAGCTCTCGATATCATTCAAAGATAATAAAACAGCATTAATATTTTTATTTTGTTGGTATTAAGTTGAATGTATGAATATATACTAAAACAACGACATTGGTAGAGAGTTTGCTTTCGCAATGATCACATGTTTAAACAATCACTGAAATAAATGGATGACTAACAAATTTACAGTATTTGAACTTTATACGATTTGTTCCCTCATTGCGTACAAGTTTCCTAACATGTCATTTCGTTCAAACACACACCTAGAATTATTGTTTACCTTAACTTCTCGCACAAATGTTACTAAATGTGCAAATATTAATTAATCTTGGTTGGATTTATTCAACAAGGAACAGTAATGCCAAAATATTAATCACAGAAATACAGCCAATAGATTTCAAGTGTTTCTCAACGTTAATATATCTAAATCAATCATACACAATTATCAAGGATTGAACCCCTTTTGATCGTTGACTCCATTTTATATTTAGTTTTGCCTATTACCTACTGTAATTCATTAGCCAATTCTATCGATAATGGATAAATGAAGCTTTAAACAGAAATCTATCTAAATTTCGCTAAACAAAGATCAACTTGACAGTCATCTTATAAACTTCGTATAATTCAAATTTCACGATACTAGAGTCAAACTGGATACAGCAGCTGCTAAGCGGTGAACTCAGACCCTAAAAATTAGTAAGTCACATATTTATTTTATAGTATGCTAGATTTAATTGTGCAACATAAGCATGATATTACAATTTCTCCCTTTCTGCCGTTACTCTCTATCAAGTAATATGGCTTACTCGACGAAAATACAATAATGGCGATGACTATAAATTAAGCTATAAATGTGTAACCCATAAAGAGGATAACGCCTCCCGACAAACGAAGATATTGATAACTATAAAATATAGATAATAAAGAAAAAGAGTTTAAAGTTCTTATATACACAATCCTTAAAGAACAGAGTCAATTATTGTAATATAAACTGCATTCTTTGGTGGTACATCTTAAAGGTTGTTACTTTTTTCAATCAAGTTTAAATCGAATGCAAATTAATTATTATTGTGATTCAAATAGATAGAATAAAATCTTCATCTGTTTTGGAGATAATGCAATATCTCACATAAACGAATTGGTGTTATTCAAACTGTGGCAGAAACGAAACTGGGTAGAGCCCATTACAAATTGGAGGCATGTTCAACAGGTGCATACATTTGTAATTTGTATTTGTGTTGATATTGTTGAATGTTATACAATGCATACGTGGTCCACGCTTAAATTTAGTACATAAATATATAAAATAAATATGTAACCTTAAACATGACTTAACAATGGTGTAAATTCTTTTAATAGCCATGCACCAGACAGTTGAGAAAGTATTTTAGCCAAAGGAACATGGAAACCACTGCAATTGTTTTCTTTTATATTACTTCGAAATGTTAGGCATTTTACCTACGATGCATTAATTATTCAGTTTCTAATAAAAATGAAGAAAATAAACTTCTTTTCAAACATAGTTATCGTTTTACATGCTGATGAGTTATTAGGGCTTACAATATATGCACGACTAATCATTTAATGATAAATAAACCTGTCCATCCTGCAGCTGCATCTTGAATCTTCTGAAGCAATAGTACTCATGATTGGTTTTATTAAAACAAAACTGCATATACGTTTGCTCTGCTTCAAAGCCGAAAGAACACTCATCAATTTCTCTTCCCTTAATCAACAAAAGGCAGGTTGACGATTTCGTAGATGAGAAATTCTTTAAACCATTGTTCCACGCCTGTGGTGAATCAATCTTTGTTGGATCCTTTTTATATTGATCATAGAACTGGAAAGCATATCCAGAATACGATGTTCCGATATCAATTGCAACAATAAGACCAGCGTCTCGTACTTGTATCTGGTTAGCCATCCTTCAAGAATAAAGGAATATATGTTAATAGTTCATTGATTTTAAACTAAAATGCAAAGAATTCATAGTTTTAAATTTTTTTATAATTCATTCAAATATATTAAATAAATGCAACTTTAAAGCTATTATACCTGCGGCGTCTTGAACTGCAACTTGTTGATAGATGAACTGAATCAAGTGAAGTATAGCAAGGTCTTTAGTTCTTAATATGATCACATCAGTCATACAAAAAAGACACTGTTTACATATCTGGCGAAACATCGACTGGTTAGATTTAGCTGGGCCGTACTCAATAATTTAGCTTAGATCTTCTATTATACACTGATTAAGTACTTACAATGTTCACTCTAATCCCTGATTGGCATAAATCGTATTCAGTTCACGGCTTTTCACATTTCTGCCTCACGTGTCTGGTAATAAATTCTAATGTAGGTCTAAAATAAGAGCTACTTTTTGTCTTCTCTATAACAAGTATAAAAGAAACAAAACCTGTCAACGAACGACCTACAACGAGTATTGCTATGTAAGTAAGGACTAGTAGCACTGGTAGAATGGTACCAGGAATAATATAATAATGTAATGGTTAGTAGTAGATAGAGTGTTGAAATAAACCCATAAGGAACCATATTCAACGAGGGTTTAACATGAGAAAGTCACCAAGGACACACACGGGAATTCAAACGGAATTCCGATGTCAAGCAGAGTAAAACGTGTATAGCCTGAAACGGGAATTTACAATTGGAGTTGAAATCTGGACAAAGAAAAACAAAAATAAATTAACAGTGGAATAGCATTTGAGCCTCCAACGGAACTCACATGTTAAACATGGTAAGAATTCGATGGACCGAAACAGAAATTTAACATGAGATAGATGGTCTGAAAGCATATAGTATTTAAAATGGAAACAACAGTTTGGTGCATCAGAAAATGTGATTTTAACATGGGAACTACGCTTTGTGCATAACACATATTGTTGGTGAATTATGTCAAGAATCGTCATTTAGGATATTCTGGCTAAATCATTAACAATATTACATTAGTCCAGTTGTGATCGAACAAAGGTTCTGTATAGGTAAAGACCGACTTTTCTATCAGTATCCCGGTTAGTGTTCGATATTACTTTGAGTAAATTCAAATTTACAAGTATTTTTGTGTGGAAGGAAGGTAAGTTTTCTGTAGAAAACAATATGTAAAACCTGCTTGACCATCGCCCAAAGAAAAAACCCTGGGTTGCAGATGAGATTCTGAATCTGTGTGATACCCGAAGAGACCTCAAAAACACCAGACACACAACAGGGGCAGTGCAATATCGAGAAATAAACAAGAACGTCAGAATAAAATTGAAGAAAGCAAAAGAATATTGGATTGGACAACAGTGCACAGAAATAGAGAACAGTCTGATAAAAAATAACAGCAAAAAGGCATTCCAAATTGTGAAAGACCTCACCAGAAAGAAGCAACCAAGAGTCATTACCATTCAAGATGAAAATGGAAAATGCCTCACAGAATCAAGTAACATTGCAGAAAGATGGACTGAGTATTGTAAAGAACTCTACAACCATCCGTCCGCAGGAGATCCAGAGATGCTTGGAGTTCCAAACTCCACAAATAATGATGATTTTCCCATTCTCAAGCAAGAGCTGGAGTCAGCAATAAGAGCATTGAAGAATGGAAAGGCAGCTGGAGCAGACAACATCCCAGCTGAACTTATGAAGAATGGTGGGAATCAGTGATATAACTACTAACAAAAATCTGCAACATGATCTGGCAGACAGGCGAATGGACCCAGTCACTAATTATAACACTCCCCAAAATAGGCAATCTCCAGCTGTACCAAAAGTACAGAACTATCAGTTTGATCAGCCATGCTAGTAAGGTGATGCTGAAGATCATCTTGAACAGACTGAACCCACAAGCAGAAGAAAGAATCGCTGAAGAACAGGCAGGGTTCCGTAGTGGAAGAAGCACAACAGAACAAATTTTCAATCTTAGGGTTCTGTGTGAAAAGTACTCACAACATCAACAAGACATCTATCATGTGTTCATAGATTTCAAAAAGGCTTTTGATATAGTGTGGCATGAGTCATTGTGGGCCACAATGAAGAAGTACAACATGGGTCAAAAGTTGACCAACACCATCAAGCAGCTGTACGCCAAGGCTACCAGTGCAGTAATTGCTCAAGGTTATGTGGAGGACTGGTTCAAGACTACAGTTGGAGTACGGCAAGGCTGTCTCCCGTCACCCATGCTTTTCAACATATACTTAGAGTGTATCATGAGCGAAGCCCTGGAAAACCACTGTGGAACAGTCAGCATTGGAGGGCGTAACATCACCAACCTCCGCTTTGCAGACGACATTGATGGGCTGGCAGGCAGTGAAGATGAGCTTGCCACCTTAGTGAAGAACCTGGATAAAACATCTTCCAGATTTGACATGGAGATAAGTGCCGAGACGACAAAGCTGATGACAAACAGTGGCAAACAAATCTCAACCAAGATTAAAGTCAGAGGACGGGAACTGGTAACAGTGGGCCAATTCAAATATCTTGGTTCCATAATCACGGAAGAGGGATCAAGAGCAGAAATTTTGTCACGAGCAGCACAAACAACGACAGCTATGTCAAAGCTAAGACTCATCTGGAGAGACAAGAACATCTGTCTGAAAACTAAAATCAGACTGTTGAGAGCACTAATCATCTCAATCTTTCTGTATTCATGTGAGGCCTGGACCCTGGCAACAGAATTACAACGAAGAATTCAGGCACTTGAAATGAGATGCTACAGAACCATCCTTGGCATCTCTTACATGGACCACATCAGAAATGAAGAAGTGTGCAACACCATCACGCACAAGTAGGCCATTATGAAGACCTCCTCACCATTGTCAAAAAGAGAAAGCTGAAATGGTATGGCCATGTCACTAGGGCCAAAAGTCTATCCACAACAGTACTGCACGGTAGTGTCCAAGGTGGTAGAAGGAGAGGCAGACAGAGAAAAAAGTGGAGTGACAACATCACAGAATGGACCAGGAAAAGTTTTGCAGAGACACAGGCATTGGCACATGATGGATTCAAGTGGAGGGAACTGGTCAGATGTTCAGTAGCACAGTGCCTCAAAGACCACACTAGGTCAAGAGACTGATGATGATGATGATGACCAACAACATATATTGTGTTTGCGAAGGGGCAAATTTCAGGCGATATATTAATTAAACATTAGGTGAGGTAAGATTACCATTAGTTAAGTTTAAGGGGACACGCCGTGTCAAAAAGACGTTCTGTATAGTGTAGTGTAGTGTTCAGTAAGAGTGCGACCATTCTTGCTAATTAAACCTTGTTTATACAGCAATCAGACTGACTCCTAGCGACATTTTAAAGTTTAATTTTTCACGAAAAGTGTCAGACTTAAGAAAACGCAGGGATTCTGTTACTTAAAAACAAGCATGTCATGCTGACCAGACGTAACCGTTTCGTAGAGAAAAGCGAGGCGAAAATACATTTGATTCTGATTGGTCACTGTTAAATAACGGGGGGGGGGGTTCACGCGAAGTTACGTAGGACTTAATATATCCTTATTGAAAACTATAGTTTGTCTAAAATTTCTCTATAAGAGAGAACCAGAGATAGAAGTATTTATTAAGACCACGAATGTTATTTAAGAGAAATACGTCCGTTAAGGAATCGTTGTCCAGAAAAACCTACAAACCATCCAACGGTTAAATGACCCAAAAGCACAAAGGTACCTTCACAATTATATGTATATTGTTGATGCAATTTATATGCTGTTTGCATTAGTTGACAGGTCTTGCATGATTTCATTTGATACATTTGTATAATAATGTGCTTTCGAATTATAAATCGGAATTCTTATCTTAATTCTTAGTTAAAAATAATAAGAATCACAATGTGTTAATTTATCTCGTACAACACTATGCTGAGTTATGAATAGGAAGTGTAACGTTAATCCCTTAATTTATCATCTTGTTTGCATAATGATTAGGTTGTAAGAATTGTATATGTTACATTAGTTAATGGTTTACGAGAATACATGTGAATTCACCGAATTTTGATTTCATAGATGATTTAGCGACAGTGTATTGAATTTATGTGCTGTGTAAATTAAGGCAGGGCCAGAATTCAAAGTCTCGATGTATAATTAGCAATTTGTTTAACTACAGTCATTTGAGGACAAGTGTAGTTAATTACTAGCCATATCGTCTATTTACGACTGACAAAAATATCTGATTTTCGAAAGAAGAATAATGAAAAGTTTTAACTATAACCATGTAACGAGAGACTTAGGATTGTTTTAATTTCTTTTCAAAGGGAGAAAACGGTTTTTGGAAGATCTTGAAGTTACGTAAATTGCGACGTACACTTTGGAAAAGGAATTGGGAAACGGAAATATCAGTGAGCGCGTAATACTGTGGACAAGTCCGGAATCGAGCGGAAACATCCACCGGTGCAGGTTACCTAGAGACGGACAAGACGGTGTCTTATAGAACCTCATTGAACGGAACAGTGAACGGGATCGAGGAAAAACAGGTTATGAAAATCGAGAAAGGCATTGACTTCGTTTGTACCACTCGATTCAATGTTGATTTAAAACCATCAGTAACAGATCGGCTAATCTAATCTAATCTAATTTTCTTCGACTTTTATTGTAATTCGGTGAAAGTTTGATTTCTAAATCCAGTGTATATTCCTAATGAAAGGAAGTTTCATAATTGTGTATGCATTTGATTAAATTGTTTGTTTATCTTTACGGGGGCTCGTAGTTGTTTGTTCAATATACCTGCTCAGTTTACTCTAGGTATTCTCATACTCGAACCGGGCAATTATATCGAGGGTGGTCAACTCTTAGATAACGAGTACCAAAATGTAGTGGGTTATAGTTATCATTATTATATATTGTACAATACACTTGGCAAAGTGGGACTTAACACTTACCCTTTGACAAGTATACAATACTATAAACGGATAACGCCCCAACCCGCAACCTGACTGTTCAGTTAAGTGTTAGCTTAGGACCATCATGTTTTCTTTGTAGTTGACAGAAAAATAATGCGATACCGTTTTGTATCTTAATAATCTGAGACTATTGTCAGTGGCAGGATATGTGCTATCCTTATCTGCCTCTGGAACAGGTATTAACGTAGCCTCTTTCCTAACTTGTGATAAAATTATTAGTGGTCCGTACAATGTTACCAATTTCCAAAAAGACTCATGATGGTTCCGGTGGGTGTTTCATGAAATAGTAACGTATTTCGTGAAGCGTAGTAGTCATATTGTGTACACTATGCATAGCTTCAAAGTACAACAGTGAAAATGGTTAATCATTACTTGTAGAATTATATGATGTGAATTTTAAATGCATCGTCTCTTTTGATGTCTCAGCCTTCGAAAATCTGCTGACTAATTGGATGATATTGAATGTTATACAAGCTAGCAGCAAGCACATTTGCTATATTGTGTTCCAAATGTATATTTGTACTCTTTAATATGATAAAGAGTTAAACTTTCCCTTACCATTTTTGAAGAACCACGTCCCACACATTCTTCATCGAAGAAATAGTGTTTAAAGTACAAATATTCATTCCATCATGTTTTCTTACATTCTTTATTCGTGTAGCGAACTTCAGCCAAGAATATACCCTACCTACTTAACATTTCAGGCAGTGCAATAGTAATCCCTGACGAGTGTTTATTTTTGATACAGTATCGTTCTCCAATACATGAATTTATAAGATACGAATATCGTATTAAGGTATCGACCTTCACCGAGAAAGGCGAATTCCACAGACAAATTATGATATATCATACTAATTGTAAAACGCCGATGCATCTGAAACCACTCAGTGCAAACAGAGTGATGCTGCGCCCCGTATTTCTATAAATGGACATATCAGAACAGTACATTCTAAATGTACCTTTCCAAATGCGAGAACATAGTTATTATTATTCTGTACATATTCGAGTGAAACGCGTATGACAATCATATTAACATATGTAAAATACTTGCTATCTGAATGACACACGGAGGATAATAATCGACTATACAAAGACAAATCTCAACGTAGATATAAAGTTGTCGATTTCACTACTTCTGCAATTAGTGTGGCACTAAATTACACTTTTATAAACGGGCACGTTAAGGAGCACGTTTAAAATATATTAACATTATTTGAACGCATTTAGAGACCTTGTAAAGATTCAAGTGCAACGCAAATAACTATTGCATCATAAATAGTATGGGGTGGTCAGTGAATGGTATCTGAATGCTATAAAAGGTTGCTTACTTTGGCAATGTTCCAATTAGTCTGACCTTGACAACTACGAACACGTTATCAGACTCCCTTCTCCACGATTTATACCATCAGTATTGCAGCAAACTCCTTTCAAATATATCAATGTCAGCACTTAACAATTAAATGGATTAGTAACTGCTATTAAAAGAACCGTTTCCACCAGAGGGTACACTAACTAAATAGTGATTTTGGACTACACTCATGAGTATGTTGGTTACTACATTTACTGGAGTTCATTCACCTGCAGATGCTTTGTGGCAAACATTTTTAACAATTCACGCAAAGATATGACAAAGAAAAAATATCTCTGCACGACCAAACTCATGGTGTTAAAACTGCTACTAACATGCATGATTTTAACATATTTACCCGCGTGTGAAGAAGACATTCGTGGCACTTTATTCACTGTACATACTTGGCAACAGTGTTAGGCGACGACAAAAACATATTTACGACTAAAAGAATGTATGTGACTTGAGAAGTCTTGGCATCAATATATGGAAACAAAAGGCATCTGATTAAGCTTTAAAACGTTTTGTGTGACACTAAACTGAAGAAAAAAATGAACTTTGTTTCTTTTGAAACATAAATATAGTGAGCAGTGAAAGGATAAATAAGGGCAAGGTCCCTAATTAGTGACCCCTGCCTAATGAAATATACCAATCCAATTTCAACCTGTAAGCTAAAGGAGCATCATCGGATGACACTGCATGACAGGGATGTATTGTGAATCACTCAAGCATAGAATTTCAACAAGCATTCGGAGGAACCCCTAGCCATATATCGTGAGGTCAAAGTCCAAGTTGGGGTATAGAGGGCTTTGGATAGAGGTAGAGACCAGAACGACGTTCTGCATTAATTGCACACTAACACAATATGCTTCGTATTGGCATTTCTACACTTTGCAATGTCCGCCTTTCAGAGGAAGGAAGTGTGAGGAAACTCGGCGCTGGATACACCCTGTACTGGTCAGGAAAACCGAAAACTGAAAAACGACATTCATGAGTAGGTGTCATGATCAAAGACTCAATCGCCGAATACTTAATTAGCCTTCCCAATGGTCATTCCGACTGCATCGTGCCCATGAGTCTTTCTTTAAGGAACCAATAACACGCCAAACTCTTCAGTACATGCTCTCCAACACTCCAGGCAGAGCCTTCTGAAAAGGATACATTCATTCTACGCTGACCTGTATAGACTTCCCAAGAGCGTCCCAGAGAGAGAAAAAATATCTATTATCGGCGATTTGCTAGAGTGGGCAGAGACTCAGAAGTCTGGAAAGCCGTTCTTGTGAAACATGGCGTGAGTGGCTGCAATGACAATGCGCATCTGCTTCTTAAAGTGTGCGCAGAATTACAGCCCATCAGCACAAACACCGTATTTCAAAAGAAAGATATCCCGAAAACGACATATATGCACCGAGATCAAAACAATTGCACCTAATTCGATTACATAATGCTAGGTTAGAAGTACTATAAAGATGTCCTTCATACCCAAGTGATGTCCACTGCAGAATGCAGCGAAGAGCATCGTCTTGTCAGATGCAAACTCAATTTTCACTTCAAGACCAGGTCCAGACAACACCGAGATACACAGAGAAAGAAGCTCCAGATAAAAAACAGTTTGTGTATTGACGGCATTGCCCATTTTTAAGAACGAGTGCAGTCTAGACAGGAAGAACTTTCTCTTCGTCAGATTTACTTCCGGAAGACATGTGGAATCACACCAAGGCTGTCAATCTGCAAACCTAAGAATAAAAACAAAGACTGATTTGATAAAAAAATAACCACGAACTCCAAACCCTGGTTGCCAAAAAGGGATCAATGTACCAAGCCCACCTTTATCAAAAACTACATTTGCCGTATCTTAGACTTGAAGACAAGCAGACAGAGATAAGATGGCAGTGTTCCGAAATGGAAATCGCTTTAGAACGCTCGGCCACTGGGGCCCCGTTTGTATATATAAACAAATTTGATTACAACAGCATCAATCATTTAAACTTAATACCTGTCTGCCTTGCGTGCATCGAGCGCATAAGCCGCGGACTATAACCTTTATATATATCAACATGTTTATCAGATATCTTTCTAACAACGATTTGTGAACCGCTCTGGTGGCCAAATGGTTAGAGTGTCCGCCCCGGAAGCGGGAGATCGTGGGAGCAATCCCGGCCGAGACATAATAAATATTTACAAAAATGGTACTAACAGCTTCCTCGCTTGATGCTCAGCATTAAGAAGTCAGTGTTAGGACTGGTCGGCCTGAATAATGTGAATGGGTGGGACATTATGATACATGTCTGCGGCATGATAACCGAGTACTAGATATAACTATAAACTGCCTCACATCAGAAATGGTAGCGATATAACTGAAAGTTTCTTAAAGCAGCGTTAGCAATCCTAATCAAACAAACAAGCAACGATTTGTGTAATGAACGTGGTAGGAAATTATATTTTGATGTTCTCATTAATGTACTCGATGTCGTCCCCTGTAAATGTCTGTATCACTATGCTATATTGATTACTTTGTTTCTCTACTGGTTGTCTTGCATTTTTTATGTGCCTAACTCCATCGATTATTTGTACTTGTCTCTTCTCTCTCTCTCTCTCTCTCTCTCTCTCTCTCTCTCTCTCTCTCTCTCTCTCTCTCTCTGTGTCCCTGTCTCTATCTCTGTCTCTCTCTCTCTCTCTCTGTCTGTCTCTCTCTCTCTCTCTCTCTCTCTCTCTCTCTCTCTCTCTCTCTCTCTCTCTCTCTTATTTTCATGGGGTATGGGAAAGGAAGTGGTCATGTATTAAGTTGTACGAATGTAGGCACAATATGTTGGGAGTGACATGCGGGGTGGGGAAAAGTGCCATATAATATTCAGAATGAATGAAGATCCATCTCGCAGTTTAAGGTTGAAAATACCTGGGATCGCAAAACCCTACTGTTTGTATATAAGAAGAATTTATCATAAACCCATAAATCATTTAAAATTAATACTTGCTTCTCTTTCATGCATCGAGCGCGTTAGCTGCTGACTATAACCTTTAGATATATCAACAAGTTTATCAGTTACCTTTCTAACAACGATTTGTATAATGAAGGGGGTAGGAAATTCTATTTTGATGAACTCATTAATGTACTCGATGTCTTCCCCATGTAATGACTGTATGAATAACTTATCTTGGTTATTTTGTTTCTCTACTGTTTTTTTTTATTTCTTTCTAACGCAGAAATCAATAGAATATTAGTACTGAAATCGTTAATTTCTCTGTCTCTGCCTCTGTTTCTCTCTCTCTCTCTCTCTCTCTCTCTCTCTCTCTCTCTCTCTCTCTCTCTCTCTCTCTCTCTCTCATTTTCATGGGGTATGGGACAGGGTCATGTATTAAGTTGTACGAATGCAGGCACAATATGTTTGGAGTGAAATCCGGGGAGTGGTAGGGGAATATACTAATCATAGTGAATGAAGATCAATCTCGCAGTCTAAGGGTGGAAATACCAGGCACTACAAAACCCTACTTTTTGTATATAAAACGAATTGATCACAACACCATCACTCATTAAAAATTAATACTTGCTTCTCTTCCATGCATCGAGTGGGTGAGCAGCGGACAATAACCTTTAGATATATCAACAAGTTTATCAGTTATCTTTCTAACAACGATTTGTATAATGAAGGGGGTAGGATATTATATTTTTATGTACTCATTAATGTACTCGATGTCGTCCCCATGTAATGACTGTATGAATAACTTATCTTGGTTATTTTGTATCTCTACTGGTTTTCTTATTTCCTTCTAATGCAGAACTCAATAGAATATTTGTACTGAAATCGTTCATTTATCTGTCTCTGTCTCTGTCTCTGTTTCTGTCTCTGTCTATCTCTCTCTCTCTCTCTGTATGTCTGTCTGTCTGTCTGTCTCTCTCTCTGTCTGTCTGTCTGTCTGTCTGTCTCTCTCTCTCTCTCTCTCTCTCTCTCTCTCTCTCTCTCTCTCTCTCTCTCTCTCTCTCTCATAATGTACAAACTGTATATATGAAGAAAACCAACGCAATACCGTAGATCAGTCGTTCCCAAACTTCTCTGGCTCCGGACCCACTTGGGAATATTTTTTCTATCTCTGGACCCACCAAACAAAATTAGGTACAGAGTACTACTAAACTAGCTAAGGATTGCATCATAAATCGGGATTAAGATATGCTGATTTACATCCAGCATTTAGAAATTATCACATTTAAAACAGTAAAATTAAACTTAAGAAAAAAGCGAACATTTATTGCAATGCAACTGTTATTTAAACTTTAAAGAATCAATGTGAAGGATGGGCCTGCATGTTGCTCATAAGTAAGTCAATGCGCGGTTTAAAACAAGTCAGACACAGCCTCATGTCGTGATCTGTGCACAGCCTGTTCCTGTATTTTGTTTTCATTGCCTTCAATGCTGAAAATCCAGCCTCAAACAGGTATGTGGTTGAAAACGGCAACAACACGGACAACGCAATATCAGAGAGTTCGGGAAATACAGTTGCAGCATTATGCCAAAAAATAGAAAGACTGCTCTCTGAGAACTTTTCCTTCAGCGTTCCATCACAGGAAAGTTCGATAAGCTGGGCGTCGTTTGCAGCAGACAAAGTAACTTTAGTGATATCTGCTTGAAAAGGATTACGGATCCAAGCATTTTGTTCCAGTTGTGCCTTGTTTTCTGCAGAAAAATAATGGACAAATTTTTCATGTATCAACCCCAGATGAATTGAAATTGTATTTTTGAGACTGACTTGAGTAACACTATCATCGAAATTCTCCTGAGATAAAATAAATTCTGTCAAACAAGGAAACATGTCCAAACGTTCTTGACTTGCACGAGCTTTCCAGTGTGTAAGTTTTTTCATAAAAGCTCTTATTTTATCTCCATGTTTGAACAAATCACTGTCTTTGCCTTGTAAACTCAAATTTAATTCATTGAGACTGTTAAAAATGTCAACCAAGTATGCTAATTTGGCTAACCAATCAGGTTCAACAAGGTAGCTACACAATGCTGATTTCTTGTTCAACAAAAATGAATATACCTCTTGCCTTAATTCAAAAAGTCTCTGTAGAACCCGACCTCTTGATAGCCAACGAACTTCTGTGTGAAAGAACAAATGTTTGTGTTCAGCACCCATCTCAGAACAGAGAAGTTCAAATAAGCGTATATTGAGAGCACTGCTTTTGATATGGTTCACAATTTTTACTGCATTCATCATCACGCCATGAAGTTCTTCACCTAGTTCCTTTGCAGCCAGTGCTTCACGGTGTATGAAACAATGGTATGAGAGAGCATTGGGAGCGACATTTTTTATGCGTTGTGTGACACCAGAATGTTTACCGGTCATGGCTGCTGCTCCATCTGTTGTAATACCAACGCAATTAATCCATTCCAAACCATTTCCAGTTATGAAGGTATCCAGACATTTAAATATCTCCTCAGCTGTAGTTCTGGTTGGTAATTCTTTGGAAAAAAAGGAACTCTTCTTGTAAGATGGTATCAACATAGTTGATAAATCGCACAAACACTAAGAGTATTGCACAGTCAGCAACATCAGTTGACTCGTCTAACTGCAATGCAAATTTCTTGCTCATTTTCAAAGTGTCTACTAATTGTTCTTTGACATCAACTGACATGTCCGCAATGCGTCGACTTATAGTGTTGTTGGATAATGGGATAGCGCGAATCTTGTTAGCCATGGTCTCTCCTAACACTGCTTTTGCCATGTCGATTGCAGAAGGAAGAATTAATTCCTCCGCTATTGTGTGCGGTTTTTTAGCCTTCGCAACTCTCAACGCTACTTCGTATGATGCCTTCAATCCGCTTGAAGTAAGCGTTGAGAATTTTTTTAAGCTGGAAATTTGCTTTCTCAATCCTTCACTTTTAAGTTTGAAAATTCGGCTGACTTACCGACAGTTTCACGGTGTTTCGTTACCTGGTGACGTGACAGTTTGGACGGTTTCATGCTAGCATTCGCAAGAATTTCCAAACAAATCACACACTGAGGTCTTGGTTCATCGCCTGAATCATTTGTAATAAATCCAAATTTCAGATATGATTCATAATATTTACATTTCGGCGGACATGCCTTCTTCGTACTCGGAAGTCGATTATCAAGAGCTGAATTAACATCATCGTCCAACTCCAACTCTGAGCTATGACCACTCACACATGACAAAGATTCTCGTTTTCGTTTCAAAAATGTATCCATGTTTTTTCGCAAAATTTTAAAACTTAAATACACGTTGTTTATTTTTGAATGGCAGACGCTTTTAATAATCATGCGTTGCTAAGTCTCGTTGCTAAGTCTCGTGCACTGTTTCCTGTTCACATACACGCACAAGTAGAAGCTAGTTATAGCCCAACCATGGTCAAACGTTGTTTCGCTAGTTATAACGGAATAAAGTATGACGCTTGAGGGTTACTGGAATAAATACTGAAATTAACAGAGAAATAAGAAGAACTTTCGCGACCCACTTGCCAAAGCTTTGCGACCCACTTTTGGGTCGCGACCCACAGTTTGGGAAACGCTGCCGTAGATCACATGTTCATCTAAACTAAACAGCTTATGAAGTAAACTGATTTAACGGCAACATAAAAGTTGACCCTCTTTGTCTATATTGGTGAAAACAACAGTGCATCGAAAGTTTCTCAAAACTAAATGACCCTGCAATGTATGGCTTCCAGTCGCTTTTATCCATTTTGATTCAAGGTGGAATGTTAAAATCACGTTAGTGTCCGTATCAATACATCGATATTGAACCTATATCAGAATGTTTTATATTTCTGAATAATCCACCGCGCTCACTACATCCATGCACTTACCGCAAAGCAGACCCAAGAATCATCGCACTATTTTAATATATAACATAATTTAAAATGACAGGCATATGAAAGCTCTAAAACGACAAAAACTGAAAAACCCGAAGGCTCTTCAACAGCATCCTCAGAGTCATTAAGCCCTATAACAAAATGCTTATGAGTCCGATGTAAATCTTTATCTCACAAATCAAAGGACACGTATATACCTCTAATATTCTACCAGCAGAAATGCGACGGTGTAATTATTTTCATGGGGTATGGGAAAGGTAGTGGTCATGTATTAAGTTGTACGAATGTAGGCACAATATGTTGGGAGTGACATCCGGGGTGGGGAAAAGTGCCATATAATAGTCAGAATGAATGAAGATCCATATCGCAGTTTAAGGTTGAAAATAAATGGAATCGCAAACCCCTACTGATTGTATATAAGAAGAATTTATCATAAACCCATCAATCATTTAAAATTTATACTTGCTTCTCTTTCATGCATCGAGCGCGTTAGCTGCGGACTATAACCTTTAGATATATCAACAAGTTTATCAATTATCTTTCTTACAACGATTTGTATAATGAACGGGTGTAGGAAATTATATTTTCAGTAACTCATTAATGTACTCGATGTCGTCCCCATATAATGACTGCATAAATAACTTATCTTGGTTATTTTGTTTCTCTACTGGTTTTCTTATTTCTTTCTAACGCAGAACTCAATAGAATATTTGTACTGAAATCGTTCATTTCTCTGTCTCTGTATTTGTTCTCTCTCTCTCTCTCTCTCTCTCTCTCTCTCTCTCTCTCTCTCTCTCTCTCTCTCTCTCATAATGTCTTTTGTCAAATCTTGACCTAGTCCAAACTGTCTATTTGTAACCAAACTTGGAATCGTAGTTCGCATGTTCTTTTAACTAACAGCTGATGAAGGAAAATGATTGAACGACAGCATAAAAGTTGACCCTCTTTGTCTATCTTGGAGAGATCAACATTCTATCGAATGTTAGTCAAAACGAACTGACCCTGCAATGTGTGGCTTTCAGTCTCTAGATATACATATTTGATTCATGGTTTAATGGTAAATTCACGTTAGTACCCGTATCTATACATCGATATTGAACCAGAAGCAAAATCTTTTTTATTTCTGTATAGTCCATCACGCTCGTTACACCCATGCACTTACCGCAACACAGAGCCAATAATCATTTCACTATTTGAATCTGTAACAAAATAAAAAACAAAAGATATCTGAAAGCTATAGAGAGACAGAGACTGAAAAACCCGAAGACTCTACAAAAGCATCCTCTTTAGGGACGTACGTGTGTTTAAAGCGCAACGGTCGGCTGATTACAACAAGAGACATTCACACTAGAAGGTATTAAAAAAATTAGCAATATTACGATGCAATTAAAGTAATGGCGAATGTGAATCATGTGATATTTGAGAAATCAAGAAGTAAGGCTACAATTACAAAACAAATAACTAAACTAGCCTATGAGGGTCATTAATCCCTATAAAATGCAGATGGGTCCGATTTAAATCTTTTACTCACTAATCCAAAGACACGTATATACCTTTAATGTTCTACCAGCAGCAATGCGCCCGTTTAATTATTTTCATGGGGTATGGGAAAGGTAGTGGTCATGTATTTTGTTGTACAAATGTAGGTACAATATGTTTGGAGTGATATCCGGGGAGAGTGTGGGATATATAATAATCAGAGTGAATGAAGATCAATCTTGCAGTTTAAGGTTGAAAATACAAGGAACCCCAATTCCCTACTGTTTGTATATAAAACGAATTGATTACAACACTTCAATCATTTAAAATTAATACTTGCTTCTCTTCCATGCATCGAGCGGGTGAGCTATGGACTATAACCTTTAGATATATCAACAAGTTTATCATTTATCTTTCTAACAACCATTTGTATAATGAACGGGGTAGGAAGTTATATTTTGATGTACTCATTAATGGACTCGCTGTCGTCCCCATGTAATGACTATATGAATAACTTATCTTGGTTATTTTGTTTCTCTACTGGCTTTCTTATTTCCTTCTAATGCAGAACTGAATAGAATATTTGTACTGAAATCGTTCATTTATCTGTCTTTGTCTCCCTCCCTCTCTCTCTCTCTCTCTCTCTCTCTCTCTCTCTCTCTCTCTCTCTCTGTCTCTCTCTCATAATGTACAAACTGTATATATGAATAAAACCAACGCAATACCGTAGATCACATGTTCATCTGAACTAAACAGCTTATGAAGTAAACTGATTTAACGGCAACATAAAAGTTGACCCTCTTTGTCTATATTGGTGAAAACAACAGTGCATCGAAAGTTTCTCAAAACTAAATGACCCTGCAATGTATGGCTTCCAGTCGCTTTTATCCATTTTGATTCAAGGTGGAATGTTAAAATCACGTTAGTGTCCGTATCAATACATCGATATTGAACCTATATCAGAATGTTTTATATTTCTGAATAATCCACCGCGCTCACTACATCCATGCACTTACCGCAAAGCAGACCCAAGAATCATCGCACTATTTTAATATATAACATAATTTAAAATGACAGGCATATGAAAGCTCTAAAACGACAAATACTGAAAAACCCGAAGGCTCTTCAACAGCATCCTCAGAGTCATTAAGCCCTAAAACAAAATGCATATGAGTCCGATGTAAATCTTTATCTCACAAATCAAAGGACACGTATATGCCTCTAATATTATATCAGCAGCAATGCGCCCGTGTAATTATTTTCATGGGGTATGGGAAAGGTAGTGGTCATATGTTAAGTTGTACGAATGTAGGCACAATATGTTGGGAGTGACATCCGGGGTGGGGAAAAGTGCCATATAATAGTCAGAATGAATGAAGATCCATGTCGCAGTTTAAGGTTGAAAATATTAGGAATCGCATACCCCTACTGTTTGTATATAAGAAGAATTTATCATAAACCCATCAATCATTTAAAATTTATACTTGCCACTCTTCCATGAATCGAGCGCGTTAGCTGCGGACTATAACCTTTAGATATATCAACAAGTTCATCAGTTATCTTTCTAACAACGATTTGTATAATGAACGGGTTATTAAATTATATTGTGATGTACTCATTAATGTACTCGATGACGTCCCCATATAACGACTGTATTAATAACTTATGTTGGTTATTTTGTTTCTCTACTGGTTTTCTTATTTCTTTCTAATTCAGAACTCAGTATAATATTTGTACTAAAATAGTTCATTTCTCTGTCTGTCTCTGTTTCTGTCACTTTCTCTGTCTCTGTCTCTCGCTCTCTCTCTCATAATATCTTTTGTCAAATGTTGACCTAGTTTAAACTGTCTATATGAAAACAAACTCAGAACCATAGTTCGCATGTTCTTTTGACTAACAGCTGATGAAAGGAAACTGATTAAACGACAACATAAAAGTTGACCCTCTTTGTCTATCTTGGAGAAATCAACATTCTATCGAATGTTAGTCAAAACGAACTGACCCTGCAATGTGCGGCTTTCAGTCTCTAGATATACATATTATTTCATGGTTTAATGGTAAATTCATGTTAGTACCCGTATTTATACATCGATATTGAACCAGTAGCAAAATGTTTTTTATTTATGTTAGTCCATCACGCTCGTTACACCCATGCACTTACCGCAACACAGAGCCAATAATCATTTCACTATTTGAATCTGTAACATAATAAAAAAAAAGATATCTGAAGCTATAAAGAGACAGAGACTGAAAAACCCCGAAGACGCTGCAAAAACATCTTCTTTAGGGACGTGCGTTGTTTAAAGAGCTACCGTCGGCTTATTACAACAAGAGACATTAACACTGGAAAGTATAAAAAATTTAATAATATTACGATGCAATTAAAGTAATGGCGAATGTGAATCATGTGGGAATTGAAACATCAAGAAGTAAGACGAAAATTACAAAACAAATAACTAAACTGCCCTATTAGAGTCATTAACCCCTATAAAATGCATATGGGTGTATGTAAATCTATTCCTCACAAATCCAAAGACACGTAAATACCTATAATATTCTACCAGCAGCAAAATGCGCACTTTTAATTATTTTCATGAGGTATTGGAAAGGTAGTGGTCATGTATTAAGTTGCACGAATGTAGGCACAATATGTTCGGAGTGAGTAGTAGGGGGGTGAATCGGACAACTTTTGGAGGCGTCTATTTGGAAAACCGAGGCTTCCTCGAAAATCCTTAATAGAAGCGTCCACGGGCAAAATAGAATTTAAAAAAAAGACGCCATGGTCGTTGTCGCACCACCCCTTACTACTATGGGGTTAACAAATCTTTTTTACGATGAAAATCATTTACGATTTAACAAACAGACTAATTTGTAAAACCTCGCCTCGTAAATCAATCAGATTATTGGACTGGTCAATGAGTTTAAAATTAATTCTCGTTAATGAATCATTATGACATCTCATATAGACTGGATTAGTTGCATCCTCAATGAATAGAAACCCTGGATGAGCTGTTGGTGAAAATGAATATAAAATATTTTCTTGTTGGGCTTGACTCGATCGCTCGAGATTTATTTGGTAACTCCCTTCGATAACATCACATACTAAATTCAATGCTATCACCGAGGATATATTCACATTTTGATATGTCTGTCACCGCCGTCTGGGTATCAGAGAAAAGTTTTCTTGAATAAGATCATTAACAGATTGTTTTAGTTCATTTGCGTTATACCCGGGAAACATGAAATCGGGTAAATCCGCCTCTGTTATATTGTAATCGGTTAGGAATTTTTGTTTATCTCCGTTCTTATCATTAATTATTACTCGAATTATTCGTTTGTTGATATATTCCATGTCAGATACAAGTTGATTTAATATCTCAACATATTTTATGATCTCATCACGTGGTTTTGTTATATCAGAGAGGTGCTCTTGGAAGCTCCGTCGTAGTCGTTCTAGTTGTGTTCTATGTAATTGATTAATCTCTTTCAAATAATCAATGACGTTTTTTAGAGTGAATACAATTGCAATCGATGAATCATGAGTTTTCTCAAAACCAAATTCCCATTGCCTGGTATTGTTACCAAGAAATGTAAATCTATCTGTTAATTTTGATTTTTTTATATCAGGTAAATAATTTCGATATGATGGGTTGATTTCATGACATGATTGTATATCCGTGACATAATCTGACTTTTTAGGTTCGGATATTTGATAAGATGTCCGAGGTGGGATTTCAGGCCAACCCATTATTGCTCTAATAGAACTCTGATAGATATTTACGACATACCCGGGTGAGTTTATCTCAATGGCAGATGATAGCGTCGTCTCATGAACCGTTATAGCGATTTTCTATTCTTTTCCAGTAATGGATTTTATTCTGCGTTGTAATTCATTATTCATTTGTTCGATTTGGTATGACCCAGATGGTAACGAAACAACGTTCCAGTCTGGAGTTCCGTCTAGTTTATTCTTACTCGCAAACACCAAGGAATTATTCGGTTGTTGACCGCCAATTGATTTTGATCTGATATTTGGCCATCTGTGATACACTCGTAGTTTTGCTAACGCTATCTCTGTAACGGGAATCGGAGTAGGGAAATTCACACTGAATTCAGGATTCGTTGAGGTTATTGAGATCATGCTGGTTTTCACGGGGTTGGCATTTTCTGCTATTCCTTGAAGTAGTTCTTGCGGTGTTGTCATTGTTATTATTATTATCCTGCTCTAATTTTGACATCGCGGAATCATAAACACGTACCATCGCTGAAAACTCACTATCTAATATTAATGTATCATCGAGTGACAATGATATCATTGACGATAGTTGCGAGTATGCAGTGGACACAACATGGAATTTAACTACGTAATCTTGTAGTTTACGCTGGCTGCATGATGATATTTTTTTTGTTATCACGGTGACTATTACCGCGACTGTCGCCGCCGCGGATATACAAATTGGAACAGTTATCGGGGCAATCATTGTCACCGAGGAGAGTATAATGCCGGCTCCGGTGATTATACCACTCACCGAGTACACGGTAACATCAACTACAGTTATTCTTCGTCGGTATTATTTTACTTTTGTTTGGTACTCCTCAGTGAGTGTTTTGAGTTTCATTGAAAATTCGCTGACCTGATCATAGCGATATTGAGATACCGAAGGTATCGTCGGTGATGAAATCATTAGTGATGACATTTTATTTATTACAATAGATTTTAATTTAGTTGTTTACTTAAATCAACAGGATAAATACCAGGATACTGAAACCCTAGTCAAAATATTATCAGTGGATACTATCGTGAACTGTTCAGTTGTATCCTTGTCGATGATCGTTGATATCGTATTGTTGACCCCATATGAACTCGTTGATGAAATATTAAATTGAGTCGGTGTCACTAGTGTTAATCGATAAACACCTTTGATGGCCGCGGTGATATTTAAAATAGTATTTAGTGGTGTCCACACAAATGATCCGTATTGAATCGTGTATAATAGATTGTTGGTTCTCTCATGAAGAATTTTTTTTTTCAAGTATTTTTATAATCTTTGGCATATCATCCCTGATGATATCGTTGGTCGATTAATATCAACATTGATAGCTTCTATTCGCTGATTAATCGATGTTATTTCATCGCGTTTCGTGATAATATCAGTGAGATCTATTTTAATATCATCGGGTTTCACGTCTTTACCAAAAAATTCATCGACGGCGTCATCAGTCTTTTTAAAAATTTTACGTAGATTACCAAATTGAGCTACATGAGGGTCATACTTGGATTGCAATTTTGTTAAATTATCCATAGCTGTTTTTACGTGTATGATATGCAACTCGGGTTGCGAACGTGGAACCCCGAAGAAATTATTTATCGGGTTTTCGATGTTATCAATTATACTCTGTTGTGATCGACCAAAATTAATTATATGATCGTTGTATTCTGATTGTAGTTTTTCTTGGGCATCCACAATAGTTGAAACAAGTACACCCGGTTTGAGTTTATCTGATCGGAAAATACCGCGATAGCATTTTTATTTACACTGCGTTATTTAACTAAGACATCATCAAGGGAAACATTATTAGTTTCAATTTACCCTGACGATCTTGAAATACAACTATTTCATTCGGATCAACACTTGCTAAGTTCAACATCTCAGCTATTTCATCTTCGATATCACCGGTTGCAGATATTTCCGCGGTTGGTTTTTTCAACATTGACAGAGGTCTTCCCCAAATATCAATCATGTTATTCTATATAATTTCTCTCTAAAAGCGACTACTATTATATTCATTTACGACCCGATGAGGTGGTTTTCTCGATGATGAAATAGCGTCAAGGACATTCAATACTTCGTTGCAGCATATTGGTGGATCATTTAGTTGTTGTGTTAGTAACATGGAATACCAACGAAGGGTGTTTAAATGGTTTATATAACGCGTAAATTCTTTAGGCGGCGCTAACCCATATGAATCGAAATAAGCAATTGCACGCGAATCAATCGCGTATGCAAAACAGTGGGTTCCAGGTCCGGTGCTGTTATTGAGATTAATAATACCGGTTTCAACGCTTTTGGGTTGTGCCGGCAACTGATCTTTCATAAAGACACCTCTGAAGTTTTTTATCGCTAGTTTTTTAACAGCATCGAGTAAATCAAAATTTTACATCGGCGACAGAGCCTTTGGTTCTTGAGTTAATAAACTGTTCCTGGGATTCTCATGCCCTTTCCCGTGTACCATGAATACGGGGTTCCTGGTAGTCTTAGACCCTTTCCCTTTTTTATATCCTTTCCCGGTTGTTTTCCTTAGTGCCATCCCTGCCGCGGTACCAACGGCTCCTAATGCTGCCACTTTAGCTACCGCTGGGTCCGCTGACGCAATCAACGCTGGAATCGCAGCTAACAACGGGAATATACTACCTGATTTTATTATATTTTTGATCGCAGCTGCAGAGAGAGTGATCTGAACGCCTTTTTATCTTTGAAAGCATCATTGAAGTGTTTTATCTGACGAGTTGTCAGTGACAATTTATTCTGACCACAAGACATCTGATTGTGTTTCAGCGTTATTGTTGTCCACATTTTTTAGCTGATTCTGATTGCAATTTCTTGAGTTGACTAGGAGTTAACGTAACACTAACAACACTATATAACATTTTATTAATAACATGTTGATCTAATTGTTACATATTTTCCACTGGTGCATCGATTACTCTCATTTTTCCACCAACACCTTCGAGTAGCATTGATTTGTCGCTGAGAATGACAGCAATTGCTCTGTAATTAGGAATGGCACCACGAAGCACATTAGCTCTAAAGTGTATATCAACGACGGATTGTCTTGTTAAATTAAGATGTTCCAACGAAAAGTAATAGATCTGATAAAGGGTACTAAAATCATGTGATATTTGTAGACCGGTATCAACATTTTGATCGCGTTCCATATATGACAACAGACGATGATAAACTCGTGCAATATGGTTTAGATTGTAATTAAGTTTTATATCCTCGGATGGTTCTTGCTGCCCATTTATTCTCAGCGAGACGTCAGTAACACCTAATCGATCAAATCTCATATGGCTGAAGCGTTGATTGCCAACCCTCGTCATATCCTGTAGCGCAATAAATATACGACGCGGAGCTGAAACACCTTGTTGTGATGCCAGGTTCCATGTGAATGTACCATTAACAGCTGATTGCTTAGTATCATCTGTTGTTGTTGTTAGCAAACTTAGTAATGATTTTCCTCCCTGATCCATAAATGATAGTAATTGGCCTTCTGTTGTAATTGATGGAGTCATTTCTGGCATCCACAATGATAGTTTTGTTAAAATGACTTTACCGGCATCATTATCTGGATGTGCAGCATCTGCTGGAATCCTCCAGATTGCGTCATTATCAATATTCTTTCGCACAAGTACTACCGTGTGTTTTGCTCCATAGATAACTTTTTGGACATTTATGCAGAATCCAAAATATATGATGTAGTGGAATCGTGCATGAAAATGATTTACGCGGCCCTTCCAACATTGACATGTGTGTTGCAGCTCCTAGATTGAAATTGGGATCATTGTTTATAATCATATTCTCAACATCAACATCAGCATTACCAGCATTATTCCTTGGTCGTCTTACAATAAATTGAGTTTTTTCAGCAGTATTTTTAGTATCCTTTGCAAACATCATAGAAGGGCCTGCTGATCTTCTATAATCATCAGAATATCTTGCTAGCCCTACTATTGTTGTGGCAACATCAACATCACGTTCTATAGACTCGACCTCTCTTCCATTAATCAGATATCTTGCACTCTCGAATAACGCCATGATACCATTATTGACAAAACCGACTGGGGTATCAACTGGATACGGTGCTGGTACAGCTGTTACAAGTTCTCCTTCTACTTCGATAAACGCTTCAGCAGGTAGAAAGTATTTGCTGGTTGTACTGCGTGATAAGAATAAAATTGATAATCGCGTACAGAATCATCTTTACGCACTGGGGCTTCCATATCAAACGCTGGATCAAGTATCCGTTTGAACATTTTATTATATATTCCTCGATCTAAATCACGATTTTTGTCGTCGTCGTCGTGGTTTTAAGCCACTTCCCGCTATGATATTTGCGATATCGCTTTTGGTTGCTGGCTGTCAATGATAGAGTCACCAACGATGCTAATTTCTGATCTACTGTGTTATTTATTATTTTACTAACATTTGCAGGCATCAATGTTGTAGATAGTAACGGCAGTGATGGAGTCGCCGGAGGTTTTCTTCGCCGTCGAACTAATGCTGTTAGTTTATTCATTGCAGCGGAAAATGCTTTCCCTACAAGATTTCCAACAGCCCTAATACCCTTATCACGAATAACATCAATGGCTTTTATCGATAATTGTTTTGCTATTGGTACTACGTTTGGAGTCATTCCTGCAAATAACCCTGTGATGGTACGCGCGATTAACATGCAATCGTGAATTTACTACATTGACGCTGGTTGGTTTATCATGGTTGTAGTGTATGATCATCTTATTGAATTACTATTAATCTAATGTGGTAATGAAAAATCATTTGGATTTTCAGTCACTGTGATAACCGTGGACGGTTTGACCGTCTACTAACTCGTCAACAAACTCTCGATATACATCAATATCCATTATGCCACCTTGAAATAACCGCCTACAGATATCATCTGCTTCATTAATTGTTTCCGGTGAGTTATTTCCAGCTCGTTTCCCTCCTATGAGAACATCTAATCGTGCTATATCGCTGAGAATATTACCAGGATAACGAACAAGACCGCCACTTGGAATGGAGTTTCTGACTACATTTTGAGAAAATTCCTCCCCGATTACACCCTGTGAATCATCATCATCTTGTAAATGCCTAAAAGGTTCATCAACATCATCATCATCATCTTTGGATAAATCCCATTGAGGTTCTTCTTGTTTGTGTTTTTTTCTTTGTGTTTGTCTCCGTGTTGGTGTTGGGCGCTTTCTTTCTTGTTGCCGTTCTTGTTTTTTATAATAACTAATTCCTCTTTTGAATTCTTTATACTCCTTCGTCCTCCTCTCTAAATAATCAATCCCCCTATTTATTTTATACAACTCTTCAACCCAGTTATCGGGTGATATTGTATCATTTTTATACTCGTCCTTTAAAAACTCCTTTCTTGAAATAGCTGTTAACAACAAAATCATTTAAAACGTGATAATCTTTCTGTTTTATTAGCATTTTAGCCTCCTCGGTAAGTTTATCCACTAAACAAACATTCGTTTTTTTTAACAACAACATCACCCTGTGGTTATTGTCGTTCTTCAGCTATTTGTTTCAACAACAGGGAGAATACCTTTTTTCTATCTTGTTCGTCAATAGTCTCTCCCAAAATACCTCTCTCAGTGGTGTCGGTGATGGGTTTAAATAATTGTTCCGTATCAGCACAAAAATCAGTCTGAAGACTCCGTCTAGTTTGTAGTTTTTCTCGTACAGAATCGCGTACAGGGATGAACATCTTAATTGCAGATAGTCGCTCACGAACTGGTCTAGTCGTTAATGCTTCGTTTACCATTATTGAAATTGCAAAGCAATTTCCAATTAATGTACGATGCAGTGACAGTACCCATAAACAATCGATCAGGATCTGTAATCATTGTTTGATGAACATTTCATTGAAAATCGATTGTCTCTAAATGAATTCCTGGTATTTTTACCCAACTGAAAAAAAAATCGTGATTTTTGGTCATTTTTGGTCGGGTTTTTTTTTTGTCGTTTTTTTGTCGTTTCTTAACACTATTTGATGAAAATTTCATTAAAAAATTGATTTTCTCTAAATGAGTTCCTGGGGTTTTTACCCTCAAAAATAGCATAAAATGTAACAAAAATAGGAAAAAATCGATGAAAAAAACTAAAAACATCACAAAAATGACCAAAAATTGAGTTTAAAAAATAAATTGCTGAAATATTTTTAGTAATTAATAAAATTCATGAAAATTTCACTACAGTGTTTCATATTACTTCCTTATATTAACGAAGTCGCTCATTTATAAAACCAGTATAGAATTTCAAAGCCACTATTGATAAAACCAGTATAGATTTTTGTTCTGGTTGAGCGCACATACCTGTTGAGTAAGAATTTTACCTGTTAATTGTATTGCAAACAGGTATTTATACATGTCGATTCGTAGTTAGAATTTTACCTGTCTGTTCAACAGACAGATCTGTTGATTCATAGTGAGAATGTTTACTCCGTTGAGGTAACCAAAGGGGCTTTTCGGTTTCACTGATCAGCATTCTTATATTTTTAATTCTTGAATTGACTGCTCGTTTCATTTCATATTCATTTCCTAATTCTTTCCTTATTCTTTCCACGATGATAAATAACGGGACAAACTTACATTATTTTCATATTTGAAAGTTCCGTATATCGCATGTTGAATTCGTTTAAGGAATGAATACGATTTAGGTAACATGTACTTATTCCTTTGAGTGCCATATTCAATATCTTCGAACTCGGAAATAATTTTATCACATTTTAAATTATCTGATAATTGAATCCCTTGAAATTTCAAATTTGAAATCTCAGTTATGATCTCATTGATATTTTCAGAATTCATATTATATAATAATATATATTTCAAATACAAAAAATATATTATTATATTTTTCAAAAATGAACTCTTTATACATCTTAGCACGCCTAGAGATATTATGCGATTATATATGATGATGAACTATTATGTGATTATATATGATGATGAACTCTGTTCGTGTCAAGGTGTATTATACATCTTAGCACGCCTAGAGATATTATACTATTCTATATAATGATGAACTCTGTTCATGTCAAGGTGTATTATACATCTTAGCACGCCTAGAGATATTATGTGATGATAACCCAATTTGGACGCCTCAGGTGTAATTTACATCGGAGGCGCCCAGAGATTACATATATAAGACAACACATCTCATAGGACCCCTCAGGTGTTTTAACATCTGACCGGGCCCAGAGGTATCACGAAACATTGTCTCCGAGAAGATATCTAACTCGTCAAATAGCGGGTTAGAAATCTAAGAACGTATGTTTGATGAATGACGTCACAAGACAATACAACATCTAACAATGGATTATATAGGACAGCACAAACAATGGATTATAGAGGACAGTACAAGACAATACAACATATAACAATGGATTATAGAATGATGTGTATAAAATGGTATGGTATGAATGACGGGCTGTCCTTCGCTCAAGCATGAAACTAATAATAAAACTACAAAATCAACCTGGTTTGAATGTTAAAACATTTATGATTGGTTTCATAACTTGAGCTTCGCTTATAAGCCCAATCATTTAGAGAGACAATTTGGCTTATATAAGTAAGTTACAAATTGGCGGAAGTCAATAAAGAAGAGGTGTAATCTATATATCTTTCGTGTACTTAATAATGATTATTGACAACATTGAAGCAGAACCGAATACTTGAAAAAAAAAACACAAAAAAGAATACAATTGTTTGTAAATACCTCGTATTTGATTCGTGTTCTTACGCAAATAGATAATTGATTATCTCCGCTGAGAATCATGACAGTTAAAATCGACCAATGAAAATCAGGTGACACAGCGTTTCAAAAAACCCATTGAGATTACCTCTCTTTGCTAAGCCGACATAACTGCACGAGTTAATTCCCTTTGGTGTTATATACTATAGTACCAAATGAAATTCAGACATAAATGAACTTAATTCTCTGTCCAGTTCTTTTGGAAATCGCTGATCGTGTTATTCCCTCTGCAACATATCGTACCGAGGCGCTACAAATATTGAAATATCTACCGGTTTCAGCCATTGATTGAAATATCATTTGCTCGTTATTTTCAATATTAAAAGATTTTATACATTTTGCATTTTTCACATGTTTCCAAATTTTCCCAGATGTAGTATTCTCACTCTGTGTAACAGTTCGTAAATTATCTAATTTGTTATTCTGAGGATTGGAATCAATATGATCGATAACAAGAACATCCTTGATCAATCCGTTATACACCTCATACACGAAACGATGACAGTAATATTACTTCTTTCTATCACCAAACATCAGTAATCCCTTACAATTGTCCCACCCGACTGGTTTCATCAGTCTACTATTTTTGACAATACCGTTACGAGACGCTTCATAGTTGCTGATCACAGGATGTGGTTTAAAGTCTTGGTTCATATATATACTATAATATTATTTGTCTAATTCATTACATGGTTGAAGTATTACTTTGGAATCTATCAATATAGTCTTGAGGCGTTCTTATGACTTTGTCGCTGACACAGTCATTGATGTAATCTTTGATTCGTTTATCATAATAGAGCTTACCACCACAACCGAGACACAACTGCGATTTTTCTCTCACCCCTACCCCACATCGTATGCAATGGACTGGGCCACAAGTCCCGTTACGGACGCTTTGTAAATGATATTAACAGAATTCGTTTATGCATGATTTGTTAGAAGTGGTTAATGATCCTATCATAAGCCATTTGCAATGATTCATTATATAATAATTTTCTTATTTAAATACTTGTTTAATAATAATATGAAGGAGTTCGAGAGATTATCGAAAATTAAGCCCTGGAAAAATGCTAAATTCAATCTTGATAGAGTCTCCTTAGCACCAAAGGGTCTAATAAGTGATAGAACCATGTTGGGTAGAATCTGCGACTGTTTTAATGAATTCAAGCACGATGGAGCATCTCACTGTTGGTCGACATTTCGAAATAATGGTAGTGTTGATGCTACCATGAACAACAAAAGAGCAGCAGTGATAATCTCGCATTTTGACCAGAAAAAAATATTTTTTCAGAGTGAAATTCACTATCAGAAACGGGAGATTGGATTATCAGAGATAAGTTTGAACCAATCTTGAAAGATAAAAGAACTGTCACTGTGAGTCGAGATTCCAAACCAGGAATTCTGACTGGAATTGACAAACCGTATTACGAGAGATCTTATCCTGTAACAACAGTTGTTTACGGGATTTGTCCGTTAAATGATAAACCGAGTATTGAAAAATTAAAACCAATGAATTGTCGTCGTTGAATTGTGTAGCAGAACGAATAATAGAACACTTCACAAATGCGTTGCGCGGAAACAAATTGACGGATCTAAGACGCAAAAAAATAAAATGAATGGGAACTAAAAGTGAAGGAGCGCGGAGCAACAATTCAAGATATAACCAAGTTAGAAACATCATTAAGATTCCTAATAACCATAATGACGATAACAGGAGAGGTATTACATGAATCGAAATATAAATCGAAAGGAGCTCCAATCAAAATTATTGATCATAACGAACACGCATGGACACCTACAGTAACAATATTTACGCGAGTTAGAACAATAAAATATCTACCCGCTTAACTCTCCCCGGAAGAGAAATTATTTTATTTTATTTTCGAGTTAAGTAAAAACGATCCTGTGTCAGTGGGGTTACTTCACAGATTTGATAACGAAGAGTGTAAATTCGATCAATTTGTAAGACCAAACGGCGAATTATACCGCACTGAAGCCCTCCACAACGAGATGGAAAAACTAGCTAGTTGTTTTTCAACAGAACACGACGCAAAATTATTAACGAATTGTTTTACAATTCCGTCGGGTGAAGCTCATTTTGCTAGAAAGAGAAACACGTGGAAACCAACAAGAGCTGAATTTCTATCAGATATCAAATCAAGCTGAGTGGAATATAACCATGTTGGATAATGGAATACAAAATATGACCGTGAAAGTATTATTTCGGTTGATATGGTTGCGTGTTATCCCGGGAGTTTTCTCGGCTATGGAGAATGTGCTGAATACTTCAAGCGATTTGGCCATCCCACACATGAGATGACCCGTGTTGCTATTAATGGACCACTACCCGATTTTGATTTAACCGGATTCACTCGCGTGGTATCATTTGAATTGGCTTCATCCGTGTTGTTATGTTTGGATTGGTAGACACATATCTGAAAAACACTGGATAACAATAGTATTATTACGGTATATGATTGATTCTAAAATGTTGATATCGCTGATTGTCAGTGGAACAATTATATCGAGCGCAGACTGAAGTCTGGTTACCACAACCCGATGGTCTAGATAGTATAATCAGCGAAAATAGAAAACAAATCCTTGATCTCGACGAAGAATATATCATTAAATGGTCCAAACAGCTATTTGAAGTTAGAAATAAACAAGCAAAAGAAATCGGTAGCAGAATAATAAGTAAATTCACATAGGGTGGAAAACATGACAATGATCGATATTCTTCACGGTTGATTATAGATAGCGTTGAACACGATTTTATAATCGCGGATGTAACATCTAAGGGTATATATGTAAATCGTAAAGACTTTTTCTTGTCCAATGGAACCAAATTGGGTAGAATTGTTACTTACAACGATGGATACACTCTTCAGTATACACATCTGAGGGCATATATGCTGGCTTATGCTTCTATTAATCTATTTTCAATGATAAATAGATTTCCTGACACCGCGGTTAGAGTCGCCACTGATTCATTTTATATAAATGCGAAACACAGCGAAGCAGTGGCCGAATTCACTAATTCCGACGAGAGTTGGTCATGGAGAATTAAAAAGGAAATACTGCGTGATTATTCCAAATCAGCAGATGATACGATTAAAAACAATTACTTAAAAAATAACCAGATATCAGAACTATCTAATGCACCGCCGATATCTGATCCAATAGGTAGATATAAAACCGTTTACTTAAACGGCTGTTGTGGGTCAGGGAAGACGACTCGTGCGATTGAAGTATTTCGTGGGAAAAATCCCACGGATTTTCACACATCAAACATGATTGTGCTAACGCCGACCCATGGACTTGCAAGAGAAATGAAACAACGAAGAATTAGTGTCCGTACTTATCACGGTTTCTTTCGATGGAAAGGTGAAGAATGGACTCCTGATCGAATGGGTGAGAAATTTATCCCTGAAGTCATTATTTGTGATGAGATATGCACGGTGTCATTACTTGGGATGAGATATGCACGGTGTCGTTAGATGTATTACAAACGTTTCTCGAGTGGTTATTGCTAGCGAATACAAAAGTGATAATGTGCGGCGATCATGGCCAACCACCACCATTTGTCGGTTTATCCCCACATGATTGGCTAAAGAATTTTGTAGACAATTATGCAGAAATTAATTCAGATCATAGAGCACTTGATGAACAATTACGCGAGTTCAGAAAACTAATCAGATTACAACCGGATAGAATTCAATGTGAAATAGCGCGTGAAATAATTTCGGAAACCCCATTCAATGATTTCTGGGAAGCGTGGAGACTAAACGATTTGATAGTAGCAAGTATAAAAATAGTCAGAGACACACTTCAGATGAAGTTATTTAGAATGCATAAAGAAAAATTTTCAACACTTCCAACGCCGCTGTGTTATAGACCCAAGGATACACGAAAACAGAATATTGAAGTTGATATTCCTGGGCAAAGTGAACAACAGAATTTAGTGTTAAATGATATTGTGCTGGTTGATATCAACGTCGTCGAAGATGCATTGCGTGCTGATTAATCCCCATGGACGCTAGGTTACGCAGCGACAATACATTCTTCACAGGGATTGACTATATCCGATAAAAAATTTTGGATGGTAGATAATCACATCGAGTGGTCGAATTTAGTTTATCTTGCGGTGTCTAGAGTACGATGAATAAATCAACTTCGAAGAGTTGTTTTAGATGATAATAATAATACAATAAGTGATATTGTCAGCGATGATATAATCAGAAAAAACTTTCTGGTTATAAACAACAGGATAAAAAAAAATAGAGAATTTGATATTGATGCCGAATTAATAATTACACTGAAACAACAACAGAATAATCACTGCGCGAGTTGCAATTGTATAATGAGTTGGAGTTGGTCGGATAAAGACTCTCGACAATTTACCGTAGACAGAAAAAATAGCAGCGTAGGTAATACCAGAGATAATGTGATGCTGACTTGCCTTGAGTGCAACAGACGCAGAGGTGCTAGTTAAGACCACGCGGCGGTAATTGATTATCCTCGGGTATCACTTGCAGTTGTTCACGAGTAAATCCTCGCTGAGGAGCAGTTGAATCCAATCTATAGATTGCAGGTCTACCCGTTAATCGTGTTATACTAGATATTTTATGTGTGGTGACACTGTAAATAGGATCAGTAGCTCTTTTTTTGCCATCTTCGAGCTCCCTTGGTTCATATAAATATCTAACGGTGACATTGCCGAGTATTGGTTGTTTTGAAAAATCATTTTGCGGTTTTACAGGTATATACTTATTTTTAATCGCATTGTTAGGTTTCATGTTGATTGTTCGAGTAATCTCATTATTCAGCGCGGTAATCACGTCTGGTAATCTCTTGACCCATTCACGAGATCGTTTATCCTGAATAAATTCCTTCGTGTATTGATATCCAAATAAGCGCTCAGCAAGTGTCCGATTAAATCGTTCAACAATTGCCTGATCGCGATGTAGTGCAGTATGTCCTCGTCGTAATGCAGTATTATGATGCTTCATTGTTGATAACACTGCACCCTGAAATTCCTTGCCAGGATCAACTTGTAATAGATTTGGCCAAAGCAGAAGACCCCGTTCGATAAATCCTTTCAAATGCAGAAGAAACTTCAGTTGATGATTTTATTTTTAACGGCTCTGCTTGTTTGTATCGACTCGCAACATCAACTACGGTTAACGCGTGCTTGTAAAAAGCATCATCCGGCAGAAACAGTATATCAGCCTGATGAACTTCATTAGGAACGGTCACATCAAAATGCGATTAGCTAATTCGTTTAAGCGGTGGTAGATAAATTTGCCATATCGCCTGTTTGGATAACCAATCCGCAGCAGTGGTATTTTTCACTTTTGCTGCGCAAGCGAGTTAACCAATTGCTGCTTTAACCCTCCAGTATCCTCTTGAAGAATAATAAATAGATTCCATGTTGTTATTAATTACCAGCACCCAACATCAATTTACCTTTCATCGCTGATTTTATCAACCATGAAGCCAACTTTTCTTTGAAGGATTCATCAGTGATAGAATTCAACGCATGAATTAATTTAACATCTGCGAGATGTCTCTGTTGCAGATTGCTACTTTTATAAGCAACATCATGAACATGACACGCCTTATCAATAGCGTTTATTGGGTTTTCACCGGGTCGGAGTTGATTTTGATCATCGAATCTGATATCGAGTCTAGTGCCGGGTCCACAATAACTATACTTTGGATACTTCGCCTATTGTGTTCCCGGTAATTTTACTAACTTGGCTGATATATCACCTCCTCGTTTTTTAAAAATCATAGAAACAAATCTAAATTTCTTTGTAGCGCATTGTACACATTTACCAGAAAGTGCTGATCTGTTATTTGTAGTTGTAATAGTCGTCAAGTCGTTTGTGCCAGTACGCTTCTTACATTTCACACAATATAGATCCATAATATATTTATATTATAATGGGTATGAATGTAATTGATTGTTTAGCAACACGAGAGCCACAACCTGTAAAACATCATACAAAGCTACCAGATTCTGAGCCGGTGATTGTTAAACAAATTGTTGGCATACGCTTTATACACCACAAATCCATAATATTAATATATTATTCTGATGGAAGTAATAGTCAGACTAATTATCAGTGTACGCCTTATACCCCTCACACAATATAGATCTATAATATATTTATAATCACATGAATGTAATTGATTTTTCGGCGACAAAAACAAGAGAACCAGTTAAACATGATGCTGCGCTACCAAATTCTATTCGTATGATTATAATCGGACCATCTGGAAGTGGCAAGACAAAACTGCTACTTAATTTAATAACGAGATGGATGAAATGGAATAAGTTGTATTTGATTGCTCCTAGTGTAGATGATCAGCGATGCTACGAAGTGTTAAAGGATTGTAACGAAAAGACAACAGAAATCACCGGCGAGGGTATTATTGAATTTATAACCGATATCGATGAAGCGTCATCCCTAGCAGACTTAGATGGAAGCATTAACAATCTTGTTGTGTACGACGATGTGATGTTAGACAATCAAAAAAATCGTGCTAGGATATTTTCCAGAGGCAGACATAAAAACACTGACGTGATATATGTCACTCAACGATACACACAAATACAAAAAGTGATCAGAGATAACTGTAATATTCTTGCTGTATTCAAGGGAGTTGATACACATACGCTACGAAAAATTCACCAGACTTGGTGCAGTGGGGATATGGATTATAATCTCTTTAGACATTTCTTTAGTAACGCTCAGTCAATCCCAAATGGATTAGTAACGATAAATTTACATGATCCTAGATCAAGATATCGTATCGGACTTGATCAAATATTCGGTTGAAAAATTGTTAAACCCCATATTAGTTTTTTGGGTGCGACAACGACCATGTCGTCTTTTTTTTCCAAATGGACACTTTTCGAGGAAGCCTCGGTTTGCCAAATAGACGCCTCCAAAAGTTGTCCGATTTACCACCACCCCTTACTACTGAGTGAAATACAGGGAGATGGAGGGGCATATAATAATCAGAGTGAATGAAGATCAATCTCGCAGTTTAATGTTGAAAATACAAGGAACCCCAAAACCCTACTGTTTGTATATAAAACTAATTGATCACAACACCATCAATCATTAAAAATTAATACTTGCCTCTCTTCCATGCATCGAGCGGATGAGCTGCGGACTATAACCTTTTGATATATCAACAATTTTATCAGTTATCTTTCTAACAACGATTTGTGTAATGAACGGGGTACGAAATTATATTTCGATATACTGATTAATGCACTCGATGTCGTCCCCATTTAAATGACTGTATGATTAACTTATATTGCTTACTTTGTTTCTCAGCTTGTTTTCTTGTTTAGTTCTATGAATAACTCGGTATAATGTTTGTACTGAAATCATTCATTCCCTCCACATTCTCTCTCTCTCTCTCTCTCTCTCTCTCTCTCTCTCTCTCTCTCTCTCTCTCTCTCTCTCTCTCATAATGTCCAAACTGTATATATGAATAAAACCAACGCAATAACGTAGTTCACATGTTCATCTTGACTAAACAGCTGATGAAGGAAACTGATTTAACGACAACATTAAAGTTGACCCTCTTTGTCTATATTGATGAAAACAACAGTGCATCGAAAGTTTCTCAAAACGAAATGACCCTGCAATGTATGGCTTCCAGTCGCTTTTATCCATTTTGATTCAAGGTGGAATGTTAAAATCACGTTACTGTCCGTATCAATACATCAATATTGAACCTATATCAGAATGTTTTATATTTCTGAATAATCCACCGCGCTCACTACATCCATGCACTTACCGCAAAGCAGATCCAAAAATATTCGCACTATTTTAATATATAACATAATTTAAAATGACAGGCATATGAAAGCTCTAAAACGACAAATCCTGATAAACCCGAAGGCTATTCAAAATCATCATCAGATTCATTAAGCCCTAAACAAAATGTACATGGGTCTGATGTAGATCTTTATCTCACAAATCAAAGGACACGTATATACCTCTAATATTATATCAGCAGCAATGCGCCCGTGTAATTATTTTCATGGGGTATGGGAAAGGAAGTGGTCATGTATTAAGTTGTACGAATGTAGGCACAATATGTTGGGAGTGACATCCGGGGTGGGGAAAAGTGCCATATAATGTTCAGAATGAATGAAGATCCATCTCGCAGTTTAAGGTTGAAAATACCAGGAATCAGAAAACCCTACTGTTTGTATATAAGAAGAATTTATCATAAACCCATCAATCATTTAAAATTAACACTTGCCACTCTTCTATGAATCGAGCGCGTTAGCTGCGGACTATAACCTTTAGATATATCAAGAAGTTTATCAGTTATCCTTCTAACAACGATTTGTGTAACGAACGGGGTAGGAAATTATAGTTTGATGTACTCATTAATGGACTCGATGACGTTCCCATATATTGACTGTATGAATAACTTATCTTGGTTATTTTAGCTTCTCTACTGGTTTTCTTATTTCTTTCTCATTCAGAACTCAATAGAATATTTTTACTGAAATCATTCATTTCTCTTTCTGTCTGTTTCTCTCTCTCTCTCTCTCTCTCTCTCTCTCTCTCTCTCTCTCTCTCTCTCTCTCTCTCTCTCTCTCTCTCTCATTCTCTCATAATGTCTTTTGTCAAATGTTGACCTAGTCCAAACTATCTATATTAAAACAAACTCAGAACCGTAGTTCGCATGCTCTTTTAACAAACAGCAGATGAAGGAAACTGATTGAACGACACCATAAAAGTTGACCCTCTTTGTCTATCTTGGAGAAATCAACATTCTATCGAAAGTTAGTCAAAACGAACTGACCCTGAAATGTGTGGCTTTCAGTCTCTAGATATACATATTATTTCATGGTTTAATGGTAAATTCATGTTAGTACCCGTATTTATACATCGATATTGAACCTATAGCAAAATGTTTTTTATTTCTGTATAGTCCATCACGCTCATTACACCCATGCACTTACCACAACAGAGCCAATAATCATTTCACTATTTTAATCTGTAACATAATAAAAAAAAAAAAAAAGATATCTGAAAGCTATAAAGAGACAGAGACTGAAAAACCCGAAGCCTCTACAAAAGCATCCTCTTTAGGGACGTACGTGAGTTTATGGCGCTCAGGTCGACTTAGTACAACAGGAGACATTCATACTAGAAGGTATAAAAAATTAACATTATTACGATGCAATTAAAGTAATGGCGTATGTGAATCATGTGGGATTTGAAAAATCAAGAAGTGAGACTACAATTACAAAACAAATAACTAAACTAGCCTATAAGAGTCATTAATCCCAATAAAATGCATATGGGTCCGATGTAAATATTTTAATCAGTAATCGAAAGACACATATATACCTCTAATTTTCTACCAGCAGCAATGCACCCGTATAATTATTTTCATGGAGTATGGGAAAGGTCATGTATTAAATTGTACAAATGTAGGCATACTATGTTGGGAGTGAAATCCGGGGAGAGGGTGGGACATATAATAACCAGAGTGAATGAAGATAATCTTGCAGTTTAAGGTTGAAAATACAAGGAACCCAAATTCCCTACTGTTTGTATATAAAACGAATTGATCACAAGACCATCAATCATTAAAACTTAATACTTGCCTCTCTTCCATGCATCGAGCGGGTGAGCTATGGACTATAACCTTTAGATATATCAACAAGTTTATCAGTTATCTTTCTAACAAGGACTTGTATAATGAACGGGGTAGAAAATTACATTTTAATGTACTCATTAATGTACTCGATGTCGTCCCCAGTAAATGACTGTATAATTAACTTATATTGGTTACTTTGTTTCTCGGTTTGTTTTCTTGTTGTTTTTTTTCTAATGCATAACTCAGTAGAATATTTCTACTGAAATCGTTCGTTTCTCTGTCTCTGTTTCTGTCTCTCTCTCTCTCTCTCTTTCTCATAATGTCTTTTGTCAAACGCTGACCTAGTCCAAACTGTATATATCGAACCAAACGCAAAACCGTAGTTCACATGTTCATCTTAACTAAACAGCTGATGAAGGAAACTGAATGAACCGCAAATTTGACCCTCTTTGTTTATATTGAGAAAACAACATTGTATCGAACGTTTCCAAAAACGAACTGACCCTGCAATGTGTGTCTTTCAGTCTCTAGATATACATATTGATTCATGGTGTAATGTTAAACTCACGTTAGTGTCCGTATCAATACATCGATATTGAACATGTAGCAAAATGTGTTTTATTTCTGTATAGTCCATCACACTGACTGCATCCATGCCTTTACCGCAATGCAGACCCAAGAATCATTTCCCTATTTTAATATATAACATAATTTAAAACGACTGGCATATGAAAGCTCTAAAACGACGGAGACTGAACAACCCGAATGCTCTACAAAATCACCCTCTTGAGTGACGTACATGAGTTTAAAGCGCTATCGTCGGCTTATTACAATAAAGAAACATTCGCACTAGAAAGTATAGAAAATGAACAATAGTACCATGCAATAAAATAAATGGCGTTTCATGTGGGATTTGGAAAATCAAGTAATAACAGTAAAGGTACAAAAGAAATAAAGAAAATTGTCTATTAGTGTCATTAATCCCTGAAAAATGCCTAGGGGTCCGATGTAAATCTTTCATTCACAAATCCGCAAAAATATGTATATTTGCGCGAGAAAATAAAACCTTTCGTGGATAATGTGATGTTGAAGAAACACGGAACTAAACTTTTAGATGACGCCCGACAAGAGACATTGGTTTCAGATTATCCAGTTAAGGGGAAATTGCATACTAGTATGTTGAAATGTACAAAGAAATGTATCAATAATGACAAATAAATGTATCAATAATGACAAAGAAATGTATCAATAATGACAAAGAAATGTATCAATAATGACAAAGAAATGTATCAATAATGACAAAGAAATGTATCAATAATGACAAAGAAATGTATCAATAATGACAAAGAATGAATATTTTGTATCCTTATGGATTACTTCCAATTGAACATGATGTCGTCGCCTTTATGAGAGAAAGCAAAATGAGATTAAAATCATTAAACAGCCTTGGATACATATTAGGATATGTAACGACGCACACAAGATCTCCATCATCTCGGAGAACACCCAGCTTACTACCTGAATTTAAAGTTTGCGAGTTCCATTTATAGCCTGAGAAAGTAGGAATTATTCTAGAAGTTTACATCGGTTTTCCTTTATTGACATATATTACATTTGGATGAATGCATGTAAAATATAGTAACTTTAGACAAAACCTAATAGCATTTTAACGTTATTTTGTTGTGCGAACATAATATTCTTAACAAAGCAGAATTTTAATATGGATGCAGTTGTATCCTGTGAGATTTGAGAGAACTATCATATTGCCTTTATGATTTTGAGGAGGGCGTTTGTTCTTGAATTATCATTTTACTTCATGAATAATATACTCCAAAATGAATATTTCAAGCTTTTATTTTTTAAAACTCTGAATAAGATTCTCACACACGTTCCACCCATACACAAATTTTAAAAATAAATATCTCTCGAACCTTTGACACGGACGTCCATCAGTTCCATGTGAAACAGAAATTTCACTCACTGCAATTTGACAGAAATATAAACACTGCATGATCGCTCTTAAAAAATAGGATAATAATAATAATAATAATAATAATAATTTTAAAAACTCTCTCTCTCTCTCTCTCTCTCTCTCTCTCTCTGGTGCTCATGTAAATTAGAAGACTATGCTACTTATGTTTATATTGTTTTTCAAACAAGTTTCGACTCCAAAAAAGTACCTTGGTATGGCTTTCATTTGATAAATTTATTTGAGCATCCGGAATGTTGAGTCTAGATTTGGTTAGTCAAGAAACTTTTCCAGTAATAATTTGCAAGGCACGTCTTTCAAATTTACGGTCAATTTGGCACGGCATGTTTTTCAAATCTAAAACAAACACGGCATAGACCGCAAGTATTTGCTAGGTGTGTCTTTCAAATCAAGGCAAACTCGGCATAGGCGGTAATAATTTGAACAGCGTATCTTTCAAATCTAAGGCAAACATTAAGCATTCGGAATGTTGAGTCTAGATTTGGTTTGTCAAAAAGTGTATCCGGTAATAATTTGCACGGCGTGTCTTTCAAATCTAAGGCAAACACGGCATAGGCCGGACTGAGTTGATGTGTATCTTCAGTGCTCAGGTTTTGTTACACTTTACCTACCTTGGTGAAAACCGTCAGACTAATGCTATCCCCATTGGTTTGGAGAAGAAGACAAAAAGAAAAACTTGTAACATTTTATTACCTGATTTGGTTAAGATGCTTTGAGACGACCATATACGAATGCTAGTAACTGGGGTTTTGTTTTCTGCAAGCGTTAGGAAATTTTCTTTCTTGATAAAGATTTAAAAGTATATTTTGCATACCATCTTTAATATCCCGCGCTGTCGATATATGAGGGCATGCTTGTAATACTACAGCACAAGGAAGTTAGAAGGGATATGAATTGTACCTTGCTTTAAAGGGCATCTTATGGTGGATTGAGAAATGCGGAAGTTAGTTTTGTCTCTAAGGGAATTCAATTCTTTTTTTCTAATGTTTTGAACATCTTGTCCTTCGTTGTCACTAAATATAGGTCATTCCAGACGGCATTTTTGATAGGCGTAATTTTAACATTAAAGTTCGTATTTGAGACGAGATAAATTGCACGTGATAAGTTGTTATTTCTTTCACATCTTACATGTTACATATTTATATTTACAGCCTGGTCAGGCTCATCCTTTGAAAAAAGCCCACGACTCAAAATATTTCATTTAGAGGGCCGGCAACTTCACAATTCCTGCGAGACACACAGCAGATTATACAGACAAGTCATGGCTTGAATAAAATGTCAAACAATATATTTAGAAAAGACGCTCTTTGTCTGTATACATCCTAAATTGCCTTATGCAGCATAATGTCATTAACATTTGGGTCCTGAGTGTCATTCCCATGGTATATTCCCATGGTAAATTCCCATGGTAAATTCACATTCGAATAAAGACTGCCATTCAAAACGTAAAAATCCCATTTGGGTCAAGAATGCCATTCCCATGTTGAGATCCCATTCAGGTTCAGACCAATTCTGCTTCTTGCGAAGACTAACTCGTCCATCCTGATAGTTCTGTAGGAAATAACCCAGTTTCCTATGGTAGCCTTGATGGTATTGAGATTAGTATTCACGGCATTATTCCAAGATGACTGCTATTTCAGACTTAAAGACCATTCGATAATATTTTTAAAATCAGTTCATTGTATTTTAAAATCAGATGGTTCAAGCATAAGGCCATGTTTGCAACCTGATCTCCTTTTTCATTAAATGTAATACTAATATGACTGGGCAACTAAGAGTATGTTATATTGTAGAGGTGCCAATATTGGAATATTCGATGATAATATAGGTCAGTTATATAGGTTTTCCAATTTTATATTGTGTTGTGATTGACGTAATGATATTCGGAGAAGATACAGTTGAACATATGTTTTATTTCGATTTCTTGTGGAGGAAAGTATATTATTCTGAATTCCGCGAAACAAAATCTATGTTACTTTTTGTAAGCCAGTAAGAAGAATACAGCGACCTGTTTTTCATTATTTGATCCATCAGTATAACGTATTGCGCAGACTTGTGGAAGATGAAGTGGTTTGTCAGATTTTTTCCATCATGTTGAGTAAAAAGTATTTTTGCTTAGTTGAGTTGCCAGACTGTCCTTTCGGAGCCGGATTTTAGACACAGTTTTGTATTCTCAACGCTGGATGATATGCTAATGACAAAGGAAGGTATGGCATTTGATTTATCTTGTAATAATATTTTCTATTTGGGTTGGAATACTTTGCAAAAAGCATGCAACCAAGCGTTTTATCTTAGTTTGACGACGTACTGTATGCGTTAAAGTAGGTTCTTTCGCTTTAGCGAGAAGGCCGTCGCCTGGGTATGTCCATATTTCTACGTGAGTAAGTCTTATTAATTGATGCAGAATTGGGTCAAGCATTTTCAAGTATGACTTTCTTGCTAATCCATAGACAATGCAACCATAGTCCACATTGGAGTGAATAAATGTTATAAATAAATTCAAGAGGAGGTTTCCATCAGCATGTTGCAAAGAGTTACAAATGAAGTACTCCCCATGGTAGCGCTTATCCCTTCCCTGTACATATCGGAAAGGGTGTAACCTACTCGTACCTTTGATGCATTTCTAAGGCAAAGTTCTATATGGAAAATAACATGCCATAGACCTTTTCTAGATTAAGGACAGCCGCTACTAAATGATCATTCTTGAGAAAAGCATAGCCAATAAATGTGTCCAGTCTAACAAGATGATCAATGGTCATACGGCAATAACGAAAGCCACTTTGTAAGGAAGAGATGCAATTAGTAGTCTCCAAGTACAAAACAAGCCGATAAAGCTATGGGACGATAATTGAGAGGATCTAAGATGTCTTTATCTGGTTTGGGAAATGGATTACTGCTGCTTCATTTGAAAGTTTTGGTTCCTTACCAATAGCCCACATAACATTGAATATTACCCAAAAGAGCTATTACGGGTGGTTCTGTTAGAGCTTCAAAAACTGGTCATTTATTATGTCAGGCTCAGTGGATGTATCATCGGTTGGTTATTATTTTCTGAGCTATTGGATATGGATTTCAACCGTCATTGCTTTGTTTTGATATTTTACTCTTCAACCTTTTCTTGTAAATGTCAAACGTTGACCAATGAGGGTACTGTTGTTTGGTTGAAGGTGGCAATAATTGTGTTGTGCTTTGCAAATTATTGTTATTTTTTTAATACAAATTCTACGGATGGCAGTAATGATTTCATTTCTGTGTCTCTGACTCCAGCGAAGTCACTACAACGAATGACGCCATTTGATGTATTTAATGATGCGTGGGCGAAACAGATTCCTGGAATATCGTCAAATGTCTTATTGTACATGAATATTATCAGTTTGCGTATTCCGATGACACTCTAGAAGCACACCACCTCATTTTAAGCTTTTGACACTTTTGTGTTGGGCGACTAATCCAAGTATAGTCACTTCAACTATAAATGATGATGTTACGTTATGTGGTTTGCTTTTATCTTTGAATTTTATAACCATGAAGTATTGAACATTCCATGCTATCTGGTTCATCCTAAAAGTCTGATATTAGTTTTACTTCTCCAGAATTCACTTGTTATATTGATTTTCCATTGTATTTATTAGTTTTTGGCTGTGTTTTGAGTTTAGGCTCTAATAAACGGTAACAAAGACAGACTAAAAGGTTTAGTTTTAATTTAACACATTTATTTAATTATACAAGAATAATCCATGAATTGAATTACTAAAGTTCCAGTAAAGAAATGGTCTAATAGATTAAAATTTGAGTCATGTTGGAAACTCCAAAATGGAAAACGATGAATTGCTGAATTCTGTTTTGTATTGATCTATAGTTACTTGTACAATCAAAAGATTTAACACTCCGGTGTTGGAAATCAGAGTAATGTTTTGATAAGATGTTTTTGTCCAAGAATTTCGTATGAGCACATCTGATATTTCAAGAGATACGATTAATCCTATAGAATCCAAATGAACTGAAGAAATGTTAGCATGGATTGAACAACATGGATACAAAAAAAGAAAATGACTTAACGTCAAGTGCAAAAGCGCACAACTAAACTATATTTCTCTAACACAAACATTTTATTGTATTCTAATACGCATTTACGGAAAAATCCCTAAATTAAGAAATCACCCCAAAAATTGGGAGGAGGGAGGAATCACGTGATCGTTAAACGTACTCTTAACATGACCCTGACGAGAATCAGTCACTGTTACTTTAATAATAAAAGGTTGTGCAATTCTTCGATAGTCCCATATTGACCTTGACAACATCCAATGATTTAAAAATAATAATGAAATATGTTGACTTAGTTTCTTCTATGATTAAATCAAGGTCAGGGTCTAGTTTAAGATTACTTGTTTGCTAAAGAAAAGTTGGTCAACCGATTTTCTGGAAACAAGGATCATCTCTAGTGAATTCATTAACATTGTATCAGCATGTAATGAAAAAAAAAAGAATTTAAAACTGACAAATAATATTAACATAAACCAAATATATACACATCATCCACGGTTATAGTAATTGATTTTTTTCTAATTAGTTATTGTTTTATTATTTACAATTATTATTACAGTTATTATTCTTGCGAAAATACGGAAACTCTCTTACTTTTGTCACCTTTGTAACAGTATTGTCATAGAAAACAAGCAAGGCAAAAGCAACCCTAAACACCATGTCATGTATGTACCTTAATGATCATGTCCATTCTTTTCTGGTCAAAATATCGTTTTGCTCCCTCGAATTCATTACAGAGCTCTAAGTAGTCAAATGTATTATCTGTCCTAAATTTATTCATCACAGGACCCCCCACAATGCTGATTAACAACTGCAGGAAAGCGCTGTCCACCACTGTACCTCCCCATGGACCTCCACTGGCTTTCGACAGCTTCTTCAGTCTTCCGTCATCAAGTTTTTCATGAACTGTCATGTCAACTGTGCCTCCTGAAAAGACGTTAAGTGGTATTGCATACTATTATGTTGTATGAAATGGGATTATTCGAGATACTCCTAATCAGAACGTTCTATAAAGGGGTTGTAAAACATGCAACAGTATCACGGAGACTTCAAAATATTACTCACAAAGGTAATGCAAACTTTATTAAGTCGAGATTGTTCTGGTATGCGTGGTATGAATAATTGCCCTTACATCATCACAACACCAAAACGTTTTACCGATTCCTCGTACGTGAATAACGATGCCAGTTCACAATCTTGTTCTTATTTATTTTATCAGTTCTTCTGTATGTAAGGAGCTAATTGGCACATCATCAAATACCTTCTCATATAATGTCGAGTTATTGATGGGTAGCAAAGTTGATAAAGGAAACTGAATATGATAAGATCTTAAGAACAAATAAACCAACGTGTCAGTGCACTCCCATATGATAAAACACGGAATGTAAAAGATGTAATTTTACTGTAAAATGTCTTTAAAATAATAACCAGGCATCGGCTTTAACGGAAGATCGGCACAAAATGCTGGTCAATCAATCCAAATAAACTTAACAAAACTATACAAAACAAAATTAATAAGGGATATATAAATTAAACCAACAATTCCAGTTGTATAATATCCTTAAGTATAATGGAAAACGTGTTATATAAACTATATTCCATCATACTTAGGTGATATATCATCAGAATCCATCTTCACTAAGTCACATAATAACACTTACATAACGATACATAAGGCGGAAGTCGATGCATATGACACGACATTGTTCTACCGTCAGTGGACACTATAAATATCGACTGTAGTCAATGCTCACCTTTGATGAGTTATGCGTTGATTCAGGTATGTTTGTCCTTCACGCACTGGACACAAGTATTACCATCTCATCGCTTCGATTCCTTCTTTTCCTCATGCGTGCAAGTCTCCAATCATGGGTTTGATATACAGAAGCTTGTTGGTATCATTTTTAAGCCACACAATCGGTCAAGTAAATTTAACATACAAATTTATATCATTGTTTTTTGAAAGTCGCAAAATATTTAATTTTCTATTCGAAGGATGGTAACTGTAGAGCACCTTTGGTTAATTTGTATGTCCTATTATTTCTCTTAATATCAGTGTAAGTTATAAAAGATAGAGTAATCTTCACAAGGTTTTCTTGACACCAAGTATGCAACAGAAAAGGGTATAGTTTATGGAAGACAAATTTCTATTTTACAACAATACATGTTGTTTCGATGTAATTATTATTTCTTTTATCAACAATTATTTAAAAAGTAAAATCTTGAATAATGCAAAAGTTTTAAAGGATTTAAGGAATTGGCAAATTGCTTTAAATCAAATAATCGGATCTAGATTGCTGACCTATTAGCTTGTTGATAAAGTTTAAGGAAAATGTGTCATCTAGCTGTGTTATTTCAATTAAAGTGGCTGAAACAGATATAAAGTTAGGGCGTCATTACTTCGATCCTGAAAGAAGATATGCGTTGACAAGTATGAATTAATTGTGAGAATAAATCAAATGAGGTAGAATGGGAACAAAATATGTGGAAACGATAAATACGGTTAAGGACAAAAGCTCATGGCCCATGTGCATGCTTGCAAAAAATACAACCATTGATACCAGCACCTCGCGACAGTGATGTCTATGTGTGTGTGTGTGTGTGTGTGATTAGGAGTTTTAACGTATCTTTTACAATTTCTTCAGTCGTATCGCTACGATGTCTGCAGAGAGGCAATTTGTATAGTGATGTTGAGCACTTGGGCATCATGCCGCAGATATGTAGCATGATGTCCCACCCAGTCACATTATCCTGACACCAGGCCGACCAGTCCTAACACTAACCTCTTAATGTTGAGCGCCAAACGAGACATCTGTTAGTACCATTTGTGTAAGTCTTTGGTATGACTTGGCCGGGACTCGAACCCATGATCTCCCGTTTCCGCTGCGGGCGCTCTAACCAGTAGGCCACCAAAGCAGTCGCGACAGTGATATATGTCTTTCCAATATACTCTTTAGGTCTTAGAGTAAAACTATGAAAAGGACATGGCATAAATAATGCCTTTAGATAATGCACATAATGAAATATTGAGATGATCCAGGATTCCTGAGTTTAACCGGAAAGACAATTTCGTTATGGTCACTGAATAATTTAGGTATATTTCAACTCATTCACACAATCACTTGCAGTCTAAATGTACATTATTATTGCCTATTATTATGCTTTAACTAAAATAGCAATAACACTGAACGTATATAATTAAATTTGATTCTAATTTTAAGTTTGATTCTAAGCAGTGTTTAACCTGCACGTCAATGGGAAATTCGTTATGCGAGAAAACTGCTTATATGTATTTGATCCATAAGTGGATTTGAGACTAAAGCTGCTCACATAACGTCTAATTTCGCTGTTGAGTTAGCTGCTTATAAACATAAATACTACTATAGTGCAGGTACTGTCGAGTACAGACGAACGTTGCTAATTAATATAAGGTATCACGGTACCAATTGTTTTTCCATAGACCTCAATGCTAATGTTTTGTCAAACAAATATACTTTATATCCTACTTCAGCACGCATGTCACACACTGTCATAGAGAACAATGTCAGAATGTCAATTTTGACAATGGCAGAACCACGTACTCCATTGCATATAAGAGAGATAACTATGCTGGAACTAGACAGTGGTATGAGTTATCTAGTCACAAAATACTTATTTTCAGTCATGTGTATCACATTTTTAAAAAATGATAAAAAATACAAAATATAATCTATATAGGAATTAGCATAAATACACCTGTTGCCAAGAGGCTAAACTTTTTTTAAAGCCTAACAGAAAATAAAACTCTTAAACAATCCACCAATCATGGTTAGTGATGTTATTTATTTCTAAATGCAAGGTTCACTACACCTTAAGCTCCACCTAGCTGGACATGCGCATTTGGTACCGTTATACCTATAGTAAACCTTATTTTTTCCAATAATCTGTGCAATACCTTTTGATTGTATAAGTACCACATCTACTTAGTCTCGCTTGTCAAAATTTGTATGAAGTACTAAGCTGTGTTTTATATGATTGTGTATAGAAATGTTATTGAGCTGTTTGAACTCTTTGTTTTCATATTTTTGTGTCACTATCAAACTCATCTGTTGAAATAAAATGAATTCTTTTCACTATGAGTTGTGTCTTATTCATATTAGCACTTATCTGGGATAAATCCCATTATGTCATATTGTGTAATGGTAAGGTCAAAGGTCATTGCACTAGTTAGCATTTGCCAGTTCTACTCTTAAAGATACATTTTGATCTAAAATAAAGGACGTATATTTGTTTCATAAACACAGTAGGTAACAACAGGGGAAGGTGGACATGACCCAATATAATTATATAGTATAAGCTTTCAACACTTTACACTGTCTGCAGATACATGAAGTCACAATCCACCAATTCTCACACAATGGTCAAACTCCCCAGCCTCTTTGTTATACAAATAAAAAGGTTCCCTCCTTTGTGTAGTGAATACAATTGCTGCAATAAGCCAATCTGACACCAAATAAAGTAGATAACAGCTTTCTAAATGGTTATGTTAAATTTTGGGGTGAAACTTGGGGACTAAAATACAGAAAAAGGCCAAAGTTTAACAATTAGTATTGTGGGTCAAATGGATTTAAAAACAAGAGGAAAGTGTGTATTTAGATGAGTAGTAGAGAGGGTGAACCCTACAACTTTTAGAGACAAACCAGGGCCTCTCACGTATTTGTTGTCGCGGTTTCGTTAGCTGCTTTTAATTAAATTATATGATATAACAATAATGGTAGGAGAATCGTAAACAACTAGACTAGTTTGAGAGCGATTAGAGGAAATAAGGAATTTTATCCCCTTGAGAGATTCTGTCAGACAAAAACTTTAACAGCGACAGGACGCTTTAGTTGATTTTGCAACAGGTGATCAACAATTATTCAAACCTGTTATTACACTAAAGAGATTATATATGGAAAAGAAGAAGACGAATAAAGAAAGATGGACTTCCTGAACTTGAAGAATAGCAAAAGAAACTAAACAAACATCAGAACTTTTACAAATTCTTCCTGGCAAAATTTCAATCCGGTCCGAAAAAAACCGATGAAGAAATAGTCAATGAATTACGAAATAAATTTACATAAGATGCTTTAACAACAATCGATAAAACTGATCCAGTTAATTTTCCAGCTGTTGTTGTTGCCGTTATGATAGTAGAAAACAATATGTTGAAACCAGTGCGTGAAAAATATATTAAAATTATGCAAAACTGGATTTATGTATTTTATAAAATTAAAACTAACACAAGCCGAGTTGATACAAAAAGTAAATCGTATATAGCATATATCGGTGCAGTAGATAACGTATATGATCAACATGAAATATTATAAGAGCAAGAAATAGAGACACTACAACAACGAAAAGAAAACCCAAATCAAAACGAAAAAGACAAACATCTTCAAAGCAAGAGTCTTTCTCATCTCAACAAGAAGAAATAACAGATGATGTTTAAGAAAGAATTAACAGATCATTGGAATGTCTACAAAAAGAATATGGTGATACGAAAGGGGCAACTGGTTATTTCAGTGGTGAGTAATTTTCTCATTCTGTAACTCACAGTAGTGATCTTATCACCTGTCCAAATAATATCCGCTCCGATACAGCATTATTAGAAATTCTCATGGGAGGTAAACGAGCTGGTAATAACTCACCGGATATAATTAACAAAGCGGTTGATATCTGCCGACTACTATTTGAAGGTGGTATCATGTATATCAGTGTATATCGAGAATTAATCGATGAACTCGTTGATGATTACCATAGTGATTGATTGTCCATGACAATTAGTCATGCGATTAGATAAATAACATTTTTAAAAAATGATCATACATCGTAATCACAACAAGCCAACAATCACTTATATAATAAATTCTCGATTGCCTGTTTATAGAGTATATTATGGAGATGATCTCGATGATGTTGTTCAAGGGTTATTCGCAAGGATGAAGGATTTGATGCTCAAAGAAATATCACTGCAAATATGAAAGCAAATATGATAGCGGGAAGTGGTTTGAAATGGATATGGATGACCCCGTGCTCAGAGATGATTCTGTAAATAATTATCGATTTTATCACCATAAAGCAATACAACCAAATGAACGAGGGAGAATTGAACATCAAGTTTATGATACGAGTAAATACTTTCTACCCGCTGTGGCATGTATTGAAGTAGAAAGAGAACTTGTAACAAATATTGAAGCTAATACGCCTTATGACGCAAATGTCCGTGTTGGTTTTGTCAATAATGATAGTATGGAATTATTTAGTAGCGCTACATATATGATTGAGAGAATCTATTAAAAGGATGTTGATATCGCCACAACAATAGTGGGGTTAGCTATTCTGATGATTATACAAGATCGGTTGGGCCATTGCTTAGGATATCACTGATAACGCTGATCATATTCAATATACTAGGGTAAAGACAACACGGGATATTGCAATTGATCCAGCACCAGCCGGATATACGAGGCTACATGGTGTTTTTGATGCCATAGATATTAATCCTAATTACAACCTAGAATTTGCAACACGTGGATCAATATTGCAAGGACCGCGTAGATTATTTTCATGCGCTCTCATATATTTGGATTTGGTAGAAATGTTAGAAAAGTTATCTTTGGAGCTAAACACTCAGTTGTTCTCGTGCGGAAAGATGATGATAATGATGCATTCTGGCGAGATGCTGCTGTTCCTGCTGGTAAAGTAAATATAATAAAACTCTCATTATGGATGCCAGTTATTATTCCATCAATCGTCGCAAATCAAAATTACTATCATTTATGAGTGTAGGTGGTAAATCTTTACTGTCATGGCTAACAACAACAACAGCTAGTCTGCAGAGTCAGAATAATGGAGAATTTTCATGGCATGTTAAATCAAACATGGGTGTTTCTGCGTCTCGACACAAATTTATTGCTTTACAGGATGTTAGGAGATTAAATTAAATTCTAAGGAGCGCAGTAAAATGATATTTGATCAACTAGGTGTTAACGAATTCTCGTTAAAAATAAACGGTCAACAGGAACCAGCTGTGAATATTTCACTCAATTACGGACAACATCAAATAGTACGCGCATATCTTCGTTTTGTTGACATTTATGCGACGTGATCAAATTGTAGATACCGGTCTGCAAATATCACAATTAGATTTTAGAAATCTATATCCGATTTATTACTTTTCACTGGAGCATCTTGACTTAACTAGACAATCCGTTGTTGACGTATACATTGAAGCTCGTGTAACTCTGATGAAATAATTTCTTTGGTACTCCGCTGACTGTCCCAATAAAACTTTCTGATATTAAAACAAATATTGATACGATTGAACAAACATAGGACAATATAGTTAATGATTTTCCTGCTATCGCTGTACGGCTTGATAAAATCAAGACACCGCATAAACAAAATGCCAATATCGTGTATTCGACACATCGTGGATCTTTCATATGGACACCTCAAAATAACATCACTAAAGTTATTGCAGATGTCAAGGGTATCTATAGATTGACCCTGCTTTCAGCAGTACAGTTTAATGTGTCATCGGGTGCACCTACGGGAATTAATACTGCAAGTGCAATAATATATAAGGGTGTCATAGAAACATTTACATTAACCTCCACTGGTTGTAATTTTGCTTGGGCCTCAATGACATACTATGAAGAATTTGTAACTTATTTGCGTAAAAAGTATAATGAATGTCCAACAATATCGATATGATCACGTTCGTGAGTTGCAAACTAAACCAAATAATCTTATTGACGAATATAAAACGAAGATATAAAAAATACCGCAGGCGAATTACCAGTGTTGACATTATTGTGTATTCGTTTTCAAGTGTTATTGCTGGAACGGGTATATTGTTATTAACGGTAACAGCGCTGGCACCTGTAGTTGTCAGAATTTGTGTGTCATCAGCGACAGCAATTACAGGTGTTCTAAGCATCATCCTAAAACAAATATCCACATGCAGTCAGAATAAACTACACATGTGTATAATTAAGTTACATACTGCATCTATTGAGTATTCCCCATTGTTGTCGCTGATATCATCCAGTCTCGATGAAACAACACTATCAGATAACGAAATCCCTGCGATGACGAGTATCTACCACACAGCAACACCAAAATTAGAAAAACAACACAATAATAACAGCAATGACAATGGCAATGTCAACAACGGAATTACTTCAGCAAATAGTTGCAAATACAAACCCGCCAAAGACAACCATGATCTTAATAACCTCAACCAATCCTGAATTCAGTGTAAATTTCCCAACTGAAATGACGTTGAAGTAGATCACGCTAGCAAAATAACAAGTATACTACAGTTGGCCGAATCTCAGATAAAAATCATTTGGTGGTCAGCAACCGAATAATTCCCTGGTGTTTGCGAGTAAAAATGATAAAGATGGAAACCCGGTATGATATATTGTTTTTATACCATCATGGAATTATCAAATCGAACAGATCAATAAATGAATTCCAGCGTAGAATAAAATCCTTTACAGGAAAAGAATCAAAAATCGATATAACGGTTAATGAACCAACATTATCAACCGCGATTGAGACAAACTCGCCCGGTTATATCGTAGATATCTACCAGAGTTCGATCAGAACAGTGCTAGTATGGCCTGAAATCCCTCCTAGGACATCTTTACAAATACCTAAACCAAACGAGGTCTGATTATACAACGAATAGGAGATCATATCACGAAATTACCCCATCATTGAAAAAAGATTGACTCGATATAAAAAATGTATCAGGTGGCTCTCTTATTTATATTAGATTAATTCTAGATCAACCCAATGATGAAATAAATATTTGGAATTGTATTATTGAACAAACTCCAGAAAACACTACACACACACACAGACACACATACACACACACACACACACACTGTAGACTGCTTACCATTTAAATTGTATTTGTTGTAATATTCGGAGCATTAATTAGATGTTAGCTACTTATTTTATCTGGATAAATATTTTATTATTATTATTATTATTATTATTATTATTATTATTATTATTATTTTATTAATATTATTATTATTATTAATGCTCCGAATATTACAACAAATACAATGTAAATGGTAAGCAGTCTACAAGGTTAACATCTACTACTGCATAACCAAATGCGTATCTAACAGAAATTAACAGAAATTAATATACATTTTACAAGTTTGACATACTGTTGACATAGATGCATAACATCTGACATGTATAAACGTTTTATGCATATCAGATTGGGGCTGCTAATTACCATATTTGGAGAGGTACATGTATTTTACAAGCTGAAGCATTAGGTGCTTCGATAACACCATTCTCTAAATTCTTCCATAAAACTGTACTTGCGTCAGCAAACAATCTCCAAAACATACTATGTCGGAATTTATTGTTATCACTTAACCGTGGATTCTTGTGCTAAAGTTCTTCACAAACTTCATTTGGATACTCTGGCATGACAGTATTTAATATTTGAAGATTAATACCATCTTTTCCTTTTCTGAATATACTTTCAATCTTACGAGTGTTGAAAAGGTATTATATATATATATATATATATATATATGTGTGTTTGTGTGTGTGTGTGTGTGTGTGTGTGTGTGTGTTACCATAGCTTTTTGGCAATTGAAATCACCCTGGCAGCTCCTTTGTTTCCTCAATTGCTCTTGCATTTAAGATGAAGTAAGGTATTATCTCTAAGCGTTACAATATTAAATAAAATGCGGGGAAAAAATCAAGTGAATTGTACACATGTATGATGAGATGGTCCCACATAAATCTTCAAACCAAATTTATGCTTCCTCTCTTTTTAGAGACCTTGATAAAGGGTGTTGTAATTTGGTTAGAGCAGGCAAAAGTATTACTAACAAGGTTATCTGAATGTTGGCACCTTTAATAGTTTCATGTGTTACAATATTTACAAAAGTCGTGACTAAATGCTTGGATTTTGAAATCGGTATTGTTGATATTTACGTGACTTTGTATTTTTTTTTTGTCTTGCCTCATTGTGTCAGTACTAGTGAAAAATTTAAGATCAGTTAATCATTTAATAATAAAGAAAGGTAGAATCTGTTTTTAATTTAGCACAAATCTGCACTTTTACTTTTCAAGTCAGTCATAAAATTACATATTGAATTAAATTCGTAACGATCTGTTTTTATGGATCTATAAACATTAACGATTTATTTAGAAACTTTATGCGCGTGAATCTATTGCGAACGTTTGATTAAGTCCTATAAAGAATGTACACAGCCAAATATTCAGCACAATTATATATCGTCTATGTAATAACCTACTACATAAGAAACACTAGCCAGAATGTTTAACTTTATCTAAGTGTAATATTAGATGGGGTTTGAGAATTCTAACGGATGTATCATAATTGTCTGTTAAATAGTTATTTTTCTTATATCTATATTGTTAATGAAGTTACATTTTAGTGAACTAACAAATACACACCATGCCATTAATCCAAAATGCTTAGAAGTTCATTGATAATACGATAGACACAAATAAAACCACAACTCAATAATTAATCTGTTATCATATTACATTGCCGTTCATGGTACGAAACTGAAATAGAGGTATTTAGAAGAGAGAATACCCGTAGAAGAGATACTGATCATATTGTTTGGAATAGTACTTTTCAAAAATATTTCGACCTTGTTATTCAATCATATTCAATTTTGTCATGCAAGGAATTTTGCTTGATTGTTCACGTGCGCTAAGTTTTAATTCGGTCATTCCAAACTGGAACGTAACATCCACATCATGTTGATCCTTACTCGGATTTGGAATTTTGACAATCAAGCCCCCCAGTAACATGCACCCTGGATCAGTGGTGAACCGTGGATTCTTTTCCTTGGTGTAGTAGACATCAAGGTGTAAGGTGTCTTGGAAATATTCTACAGTGTAGTATGTGTTTTGAACAGAGAATCCACTCTTAACATCCGAGTCTGCTGAAACAATAATATCGAAAACATCTTTACATCTTAATCCCGTATCAGACCTAAACTTTTTCTCCTCTATAAACCTTGGAGTGATTCTTAAACCATATGTAAAGCGAAGAACTCTAGATTCGATGATCTGAGGTAGTCTACCATACAGAACCGTTCCTTTTGCAATAGTAATTCCAGCATCCTTTGGAATGATGACCTTTATTCCGTTTTTACCATCAAACGTTCCAAGAACGACATTTTGTACATATGGGGACTCAGAGAAACCCCCTACCATAAGAATATGGGATATACCCGTCACCGGGCCTTCCTCAAGTATGCATTTCATATGGTCGACAATTTGGTCTGTTGCTTGTCGAAAAAGTTTCTCAACTAGTTTTGACGTTATCACCAGTTTGTCTTCAAGCAGAGATATTTCTTTGCTGTGGACAGACTCCTCCAGACACTTCATGAAGCCGTGTTTCAAATTCTCCTCGCACTTTTTATCTAGCGTCGGTGGAAGCTATAATACAAAAGATATGAGCTGCTAAAGTTGGCATAGATCATACATAACGTTTTATCATGCTTTTGTGTTCCATAAAGGACTATATTGAAAATAAATCAGAGTTTAAAACGTATATACTAAACTGTATGGCTCCTGCCTCTCGATAAATGCCTACGAGCCTTAAACAGCATGTATTTCTAGCAAAGTATATTTCAAATAAAACGGCACAAGTATAAGTACATTTTTATCCTAGCGAAAATACAGAAACTCTCTTTCTTTTGTAACCTTTGCAACAGTATTTTCATAGAAAATAAACAAGATAAAAGCAACCCTAAACACCATGTCATGTATGTACCTTAATAATCATGTCCATTCTTCTCTGGTCAAAATTTCGTTTTGCTCCCTCGAAGTCATTAAAGAGCTCTAAGAAGTCAAACGTATTATCTGTCCTAAATAAATTCATCACAGGACCGCCTACAATGCTGATCAACAGCTGCAGGAAAGCGCTGTCCACCAATGTACCTCCCCATGGACCTCCACTGGCTTTCGACAGCTCCTTCAGTCTTCCGTCCTCAAGTTTCTCATGAACAGTCATGTCAGCTGTGACTCCTGAAAAGACGTTAATTGTTATTGTATAATATTATGTTGTATGAAATGGAAGTATTCAAAATACTCCTACTCAGTAGGTTCTATAAAGGGTTTGTAAAACCTACAACAGTTTCGCGGAGACGTCAAAATATTACTCACACAGGTAATGCAAACGTTATTAAATCGAGATTGTTCTTGTATCCGTAATATGAATAACTGCACGCACATCATCCCAACACAAAAACGTTCAACCGATTCCTCCTACATGAATAACGATGAAAATTCACAAACTTGTTCTTATTTATTTTATCAGTGCTTCTGTATATAAAAGGAGCTAATTGGGACATAATCAAATACCTTCTTATATAATGACGATTTAAATGATGGGTAGCAAAATTTACAAAGGAAACTGAACATGCTCAGATCATAAGAACAAAACAAAGCAACGTGACCGTGCAGTTCCATAAGATAAAACGCCGAACGTACAAGATGTAACCGTATTGTAAAATATATTTAAAATGATATCCAGACATCGGCTTTAACGGAATATCAGCACAAAATGCTGGACAATCAATCCCAATAAACTTGCCAATGCTAGAAAATATGTTATAACAAAATGTATAAGGGATATTTAATTTAAAGCGACACTTCCAATTGTATAATACCCTTAGCTATAATGGGAAGACTTGTTATATAAACCGAATTCTATCAGTGGACACTAGACATATGCAATATAGTTAATGCTCACCTTTAATGAGGTATTCGTTGAATCAGGTAGGTTTGTTCTTCACGCATTGGACACAACCATTACTATCTCATCGCTACGATTATTTCTTGCTGTTGCGTGCAAGTCTCCAATCATTGGTTTGATATACAGAAGATTGTTTGTAGAATTTTGAAGCCACACAAGTGACCAAGTATATTTAACATATAAATTTATATCATTTTTAAAATTCGCAAAATGTGGAACTTTTTATTCGAAGAAGGGTAACTGTATGGCAACTTTGGTTACTTTATATGCCCTATTATTTCTCTTAATATTAATGTAAGTTAAAAAAAAAAGATAGAGTAATCTTCCCAAGGTTTTCTTGACACCAATTACGCAACAGAAAAAGGGTATAGAAAACAAGGTTCTATTTACAACAACGCATGGTGTTATAATTATTATCTTTTCTTAGCTACAATTTTTAAAAAAATTAAATCAGACGAATCTTGAATAATGCAAAGGTTTTACAGGATTTGAGGCGATAGCAAATGGCTGCAAATGGCTGCAAATCAAATAATCGGCTTTATATTGCTGACCTATTAGCTTGTTGATAAAGTTTAAGGAAAATGGGTCAAGTGTACAGTATTATCTAGATGTGTTATTTCGATTTAAGTGGCTGAGACAGACAGGATGTTAGGGCGTCATTACTTCGATCATGTAAGAACATTTGCTTTGACAGGTATGAATCAATTGTCAGAATAAATGAAATGAGGTAGAACGAGAACAAAATGTGTTTAACTGATAAATACGGTAATGGATCAAAGCTTGTGTCGCACGTCGATGGTCGTGTTGCCGTGAATTCTTGCGAAAAATACAACCATTGATTCCAGTCCATCGCGACAGTGATGTGTGTGTGTGATTGTGTGTGTGATTAGGATTTGTAACGTATCTTTCACATTTTTCAGTTGTATTGCTACGATACCTGTAGTGAGGCAATTTCTATAGTGATGCCGAGCACTGGGGAATCATGCCGCAGACGTGTAGCATGATATCCCACCCAGTCACATTATCCTGTCTCCAGGTCGACCAGTACTAACCTCTTAAAGCTGAGTGCCAAGCGAGGCAGCTGTTAGATTTTAAGTCTTTGGTATGACTCGACTGGGGATTGAACCCACGACCTCCTGCTTCCGCGGCGGACGCTCTAACCACTAGGCCACCTAAGCGGTCGCGACAGTGATAAATGTCTTTCCAATATACTCCTAAGCTCTTAGAGTCAAACCATAAAAATGAGATGGCATACACAACGCGTTTAGATACATGCACATAATGAAATATTAAAATGATCCAGGATACGGAATTAGACGGGAAAGACAATTTGTTTATGGTCACTGAATAATTTAGGTATAGTTCAACTCATTCACACAAGTACCTGCTGTCAAAATGTGCATAATGAAAGCCTACTAACGATGCTTTAACTCAAATAACAACAACACTTATCTGCCATATTTAAATTTTGTTATAAGAGGTATTTAACTTGCGCGTGAATTTGAAATTCCTCAGGCGAGAGAAAGTCTAATATGTACTTGATCCATAAGTGGACTTGAGACTAAAGCTGCTCACCAAAGCTCTCATAAGTCTACTTTTGCTCTTGAATTAGCTGCTTATAAACATAAATACTACTATAGTGCATGTACTGTCGAGTACAGGCGAACGTTGCCAATTAATATAATTAATGACGTGGCATACCTATAGTAACCAAAATTCTGGACATAATGTTCATTATACAGGATTGTAACGATCTGACAGATTTAGGTAATCAATGTTAAATCGGGGCCTGAGATGAATATGCGCTTGATAATATTTAAACATTTCTATTTGAAAACGTCAACATAACGCTAATGTTAACAAATGTTACGACATTGTTCCAAAACAAGCGACTGCGAAAGACGGTCTATTGGTACCAAAACAACTAATGGTTCAACAAAGTACTATAAAATATCGTTTTACTGAGTACAAAGATCACATAAAACTGTACGCGATATCCACAGTGATGAAGATGGCAATATTAAACGACTCGGCGTTTTTACTGTAATTTTCTGGAAGCTGATCAAATAGAATATTTCCATTTGTATATATATGCTTCACTAACATTTATCTTGTATTTTGTGAGTGAACACTGTTGCTCTTCAGGATCACAGAAAACAATGAGGAACAAGAAAATAAAGTGATCAGTAAGACGTTCATCGTCACGTACACTTCAGGTTTTCCATCTTCTGTAGAAGTCAGATAACAGAATATTTTGTATTCCAGGGTGTTCTCCCATTGAATGATGTTACCTAGTGCATGTACAATCTTTATGATATTTGAATGAACATACGTTCTCAGTATCGTGGTACCTTTGTTTGATACCTTATCATGAATTCAGTATTCATACCTTTGATCTAGCAATACCATATTAGTATTTATTCTTTATATTTAACGCTTTTTATACGATTTCCTGTTGTATGTTTTTGCACTAGGTTTGTAATAGCTGTTAGTTCTACTGTGTGATCCATTGTCAAAAAATTAATTGCACATTTTAATTTCATGACAAATTTTTGCTTTTATCTTGCAGCAAATAGACGTATGGAATGTATTGCAAGGTGGTACATGAACTGATTCTTCGAATAATGCTCGCCTATGCAAGAGGAAACTTGCACATGTTTAATCGATACACAAAGCATTACAAGATAAAGACAACCTAACATTAATTGTATTTACTAAAATATAGATCAACAAGTAAGATATAGTTATACATTCTTTACATTTATTTTGAAAAACGATAAAAACCTCATTACAGATATAAAAAAATCATTCTCGAGACGAGACAAAAAATCACTGTTCAAAGGCACATTCCCTTTGGATTTTATGGAAACGCCATCCACTAAGAAACAAACTTTGTGTTAACGCTTATTTTACACTTGAAGTGTACTGATGGTATCTATCGGAACGATCATTCATAGAACTGCAAACAGAAAAGTTCTGTTTTTTTATATTTTATTATTTTCATTAATTGAATTAAACATTCGTATCACCTATGTACACAAAAGCCTTTTCATTTTATCCAACTTTATAACTGAAAACTGTTAATGTGACACTGGTTATACGGTTAGGGATATCGTTATTAATGTGGAGATGCTTCAGTGCAAACATAGTGATGTCATGAGTATAAAAGTTATGTTTACACAACAGGGTTCTACCAATCGGAAACGAAGAATAGAGAAAAAAGAAAACTGAATAAAACAAACTAGCTTATTATGTTCAGGATTGCAGTAATATTAGTTTCATGCTGTTAGCTTGCGTTTATTGTGGTATAAATAGTTAGATGTGGGTCTTATTTTATGCATATGTGCAGAAACATATACAACTTTACACTCACAACAATAACGATATCAGCTAAGAACAACACATCCATCAACGGCGACCCATCACAACCCACTTTCATTGCCAACACTGATTCACTTTAATAGATTAACCTGAAAAATGTTACATGGTTTTAGAAGTTCCGACTTACCTCCTAAATCAACTATCATGTATTTGGTTCCGGGTGGTGCTGCAGCAAACAAAGCCAGTTCATCTCGACCGCTCCAAGTGCTTACAGGAACGTGTTGGCAAAAAAAGGACGCAGCTTCGGGCTCAAGAGCGATCTCCAATTTATCTGACGCTATATCTGCCTTGAAAAACAGAAGACACGTAAATCCACTGGAATATGGACATGTGACCAAAGTGGAAACAAGATCGTTCAATTTACTGACATCTGCCTAATAGCCGATGCATGAGCATGTAATTATGCAATCCGAATACCTCAGATGATTTTCTGTAGTAAATCCAATTGTTCTTGTTATGTAGGTAATGAAAAAAGTGTCCCAATGTTTTGCTTATTTTGTTCTACAATTTATGTGATGATATGTCGCACAATTTGCACAAAAGCAATGGGTCTTTGTGCACTTTTCAGTTAAAGGTGGTTCAATTTTGATTAGTCTCCTTTCTTAAAATAATGTTTATTTTCATATTGTTAGGTGTATCCTTCCATGTACCTTTAAAGAAAGTTGACATCTTTTCCTCGTATACATTATCTAATAGTATTATATTTCTTCGTTTATTTTTTGAAGTATCAACCATGGCTATTTGCAATCATGTTTACAAATTGGAAAAGAGTTCAGGCAATTAAGTTTTGTGAGAAATTTAGGATAATTCTCTTGAATGGTGTAACGGAAATCGTTATTAAAGTTGTTTTATATTTAATAATCGCAGCCACATTTGATAACATATCGGCATCATTGGGTGAACATTTCAAGCGTACAAGTCAGGGTATTTTCTGTCAAAGTTGGTCAGATTTTGTTGATTGATCTTGAAAGAGTCTTTCGTATGTCTCTTTGCTGTTCATGTTGGAGGTAATTTTTATAATGGCTTGTAGGCATAATTTATCTACCTTTCAAAGGTCTTCTTGCAAAACAAAACATTTCCCCAAATGTCATAACGTTCTGTATGGCAATGATTGAGAAAAAGACCATAAAACATTTTGTTTGTGGCTATCATATATTCGAAGAAAGTCATTTATCCCGGATTGCTTTATTTGAAATTGGGTCAAATTCAGTTAAGCGGTTTATGAGAAATCAACTAAAAGTGTTGTTCACATATTCGATAGCATTTGTTAATATTCGAATTTTTCTATCTCACATGTTATATTTGCTCAAACTTTGTAACGACTTTACGGCAGCTGGGAAATACATGCACGCAAATGCATTTTATGCCAGAACGATTTTTCTTAAATGTGGATACGTTCTGCTAAGAGTATTTTGCGCAATTGCTTTAGGATTTAAATGTTTTATTATCAGTTGTCATATATGATGATCGATCGGAATCATTGATGCCCTTTACGTCAGGATGACATCTAGTAAACTTTGTCAGAATCTGTTCCGCTAATTTTATGAAGAAATATGTTTAAATCCTTTTCGTTCTATTTAGTAATTGCGACCATATTTCAATGCGAATGGAATATACTGAGCACAATGGAAAGGCAAACATTGCAAAGATATTCGGTACCACATGTATTTGTGTTTTATTATAAAATTTGAGAAAAGAACTGTAAATAAATACACGATAGACGACACACCATGAACGCAAGGCCATACCATGAAACTAATATGAATTTACTGCCACTTAAACTACAAAAAGTAAAGTATATTTGCAATATAGTTGCATCTAATACAGTTGAAAATTGTGACGGGGCAAATGTCTGGCGATCTATCGTAAACCCATTAGCTGAGACCAGAGAACTATTAGATTTTCTAGAGAATGGACGCGAAACAATCGTCCCACTGCCATGTCGAATTGTCGTTTCGAGGGGAGAATGCTATATTTAATTAAATAAACTGTTTGGAGAGCAGACAGACGGACTATCAGTGGAAGAGTTAACGTTATTTTAAGGCTAAAGCTGTCACAATTGAAAGGTTGCAAGAAGTAATTATCAAGCCACCAGGTCAAGTTAACCCCAATTTTTGGCGCATCTGAGGAAGGGACCGAGAGATTCGACTGATTGGTTGCGCTAGTTAAGAAGTCGTGGTTCTCACCCAAAATTTCTTAAGTTTTATATCTCCTCATTGCAAGAAATTCCCTCGTAAAATAGGGTTGTCCAAGCAATCAGACCAACTGGTTTGGATCGACGTTTGCAGCAAAGGTAGTGTGACAATTCCATGTAATTTGTTGATGTGATATATATATATATATATATAAATATACAAAAATTATGCAAACACAAATAAATTCAGCAAAACTATATATATATATATATATATATATATATATATATATATATATATATATATATATATATATATATATTGCTGAATTTATTTGTGTTTGCATAATTTTTGTCTAATACAATCGTATAATAATGTGCTTTATGAAGCATAACGGTGTTGAGTTATGCAGAGGAAGTCGAACATTAATCTCTCGAAAAGTTTGACAAATTGTTTAATATGTTGTCGTGTTTGCATAAACATTACGTTTTTAAGAATTAAATGTATTACTTTACTTAATATGATTACGAGAATCCATGTGATTTTACCTAATTTAGAGGATTTCACTTATGATTTAGAGCGAGTGTGAAATGACGTAAGTGTTTGCAAATTCATCTTATTGATTCGCTGTGTAACTTGAGGCGGGCTCAGAACCGTTAGGCCTCATGTGGTCTGTGTTGTTGAGTGATGTTAATGCGTGACGAATTAGCCATTTGACTAACTAGGGTCATTATAGGACATGAGGTGTCGATTGATATTCTTTGCATCTGTTTAGCACTGATAAAAATATCTAATAACGAGCAAGGTTATGCAAATCCCCTGTATCATAAATAACAGGAAATTTAGGTTGTCTCTGTTTATAATTATTAAAAAGGGAGAAAATAGCCTTCAACGTGCAATCTTGAGAGTGGAACCTGAGAGTGCAATCTGAGGCGGGAAAAATCTGAAAAGTGGAATCTGAGATTGATTGTTGAGGGTGGAATCTTACGACGTTAACCCTGCTACGCATAATTACTGAGTGTCCTTGGATGGATTGTTGAGAGTGGAATCCGGAGATGCAGGCGTCTGAATAACTACAGTAGAAGTCGAGCGAAACAAAGGACATGTTATGAAATCATACAAGACGTTGACTTCGATTGTTCACTCCATCCTATGACGAACTAAATCTATCAATAAACAAATCAACTATTTTTAAACCATTCGTGCTTTCCTTTGTAAATCGCGAAAGTGTTGTTTTTTTTTTCTAAAAGCCGAGATATTTTTTCATGTCATGACTTCAGACAGTTGTGTTTTGTAATTGATTAAATTGTTTGTTTACCTGTGCGGGGGCTCGTGTTTGTCTGTTCAATATATCTGTTCAGATCAATATATATCTATATCTATATATAAGTTTCACCACTTATACTTTCTCGAACCGGGACAATTACATCGAGCGCGGTCATCTCCAATATACCGAGTACCGAAAGAAGTGGAATATATAATAGCATTATATACACCACACCGTAAAAACAATCAAAGGAACAGAAGAATAAAATAAACATGTTAAAACCTACCTTAATAGCAGCCTCCCGCATAAACTGCTTGGCTGCATCATTCCAGATAGCAGGAACTGTTAGTACCCAAAATATATTTTTTTCCTCAATGTTTCTTCCTCGTTTTTTCAAAAGATCCATAAGATGAGTCTTCAAACATTTAATAGACAACGCAAAAACGTCAAGAGCTAACATTTCTTTTCCTGTCTCGTCTTGTATCATCGATGATTTAGTTAGTCCCTGTAAGATTTTTCATGCATTATGTAAAATCGCTAATTTATATTTGATGATAATACTTTATGTTCCCACCATATCTTCACCTGTCGTTTCTGGCGACACCCGCTGGCATTGAAGATATATTGGTATTTACATTAAGTATAACTTTTCTCATACCATGATTTAGACATCTGTGTATGTTTCGAAGCGATTCAAAGGCACATCAGCGCAACTCTAACTATATAGTGATATACACATAAGTAGCTACCTAATATGGTAATGTTAAAACTACTGATAAAATCCTTTTGATGAGAACATCTACCTAGTAAAAAGTATAGTATGCACATACATAAAGTCATAAAGGTGTTTAAAATTAAGTAAATTATCAAGGCAAAGGATTCCAATCCATAGGCTTTAATGTTTCAAATACCATATTCGTTTTTTAAGTCCAAAAAGCTCTCTACCGGTGCATCACTAACGACTGATTATCATCGAATTTACATTCATTCTTTGTCTCAAGAGGAGGCGATTAAACAATCAACAAAACCATGCCACATTGACAAAGGGTATTGGGAAGATGCACACATCTATGGAAAGTCACGCTGCAGGATGCATGCAAGCAACGGGTATGTTTGCTATACGCGAGCTACACAATACATCGAAATATTTTCCATTTCTTTTACTTGCAGGATGCCACCCAACCCGACACGGATGGGAATATACAACAAGCAGTAAAGAAGACTTCTTCCAAATTTGATGAGAATGTTATGTTCAACAAGCACTTGGGATTATCGAAACGGAAAGGTGATCCTCTTGAGTTTTCATTGTGACATCATGGTTGCGCAATGCTTTCAGTTTTCATTGTGACATCATGGTTGCGCAATGCTTTCAGTATATCATGGGAATCAGAAGATAAAAAAGATATTATATTCAAAGCTCTCGATATCATTCAAAGATAATAAAACAGCATTAATATTTTTATTTTAAAACAAAATAAAAGCCGTATTTGGAGCTGGATTGAGATGACATGGTTTGTGTTACAACGAAAATTATGTATTGCTGCTTTGAATGGTTGGTATTAAGTTGAATTTATGAATATATACTAAAACAACGACATTGGTAGAGAGTTTGCTTTCGCAATGATCACATGTTTAAACAATCACTGAAATAACTGGATGACTAACAAATTTACAGTATTTGAGAGATTTACATTTCCATCTACCTTATAAAAGCAATTTCTAATATAGAATGGAAAAGAAAATTGATACATTATGAATGTTATAGATTGGATAATCATTTGAAAATATGTTTTTAATTCTTTAATCGTCACAGAATTGGAAAACTTTGAACTTTAGACGATTTTTTCCCTCATTGCGTACAAGTTTCCTAACATGTCATTTCGTTCAAACACCCACCTAGAAGTATTGTTTATCTCAACTTCTCTCACAAATGTTACTAAATGTGCAAATATTAATTAATCTTGGTTTTATTTATCCATCAAGGAACAGTAATGCCAAAATATTAATCACAGAAATACAGCCAATAGATTTCAAGTGTTTTTCAACGTTAATATCTCTAAATCAGTCATACACAATTATGAAGGATTGAACCCCTTTTGATAGTTGATCCCATTTTATATTTAGTTTTGCCTATTACTTACTGTAATACAATATGCAATTTTAGCCAAAATATCTACATTATATTTAAAATGATAAACGTTTGAATGGAAACGTTTTAAAACTCACATATAGATTCTAAAATAACAAAGATATCGATCATGGATAAATGAAACTTTAAACAGAAATCTATCTAAATGTCGCTTAACACACATCAACTTGGCAGTCATCTTATAAAACTACCTTAATTCACGTTTTACGGTACTAGAGTCAAAGTGGATACAGCAGAAGCTAAGCGGTGACTTCAGACACTAAAATGAATACGTCACATATATTTATTTTATAGTATGCTAGATTTAATTGTGCAACATAAGCATGTTATTACAATTTCTCCCTTTATGTCATTACTCTCCATCAAGTAATATGGCTTACTCAACGAAGATACAATAAGGGTGATGACTAAACGTTAACCTCTAAAGGTGTATTAAAAAGCATAAAGAAGATAACACCTCCCGATAAAGGAAGACATTGATCATTTTAAATTATAAATTATATAAAAAAAGAGTTAAAATTTCTTTAAACGCATAAAAAGATGAAGCTTAAATACACAATCCTTAAAGTACAAAGTCAATTATTATAATATAAACTGCATTCTCTGGTGGTACATCTTAAGGGTTGTTAATTTTCCCAATCAAGTTTAAATTGAATGCAAATTAAATATTATTGTGATTCAAATATATATAATATAATATGCATTTTTATTGGAGATAATGCAAACTCTCACAAAAACCAATTGGTGTTATTCAAAGCCGTGGCGGGAAAGTAACTGAATAGCGCACATTACAAATTGCAGGCGTGTTGAACAGGTGCATCCGTTTGTAATATGAATTTGTGTTGATATTGATGAATGCTATCCAATATATACATGGTGCACGCTTAAATTTATTACATAAATATATAAAATAAATATATAAGCTTAAACAGAACTTAACAAATATGTAAGTTCTTTTAATAGCCATGCACCAGACAGCTTAGAATGTATGATAGCGAAAGGAACATGGAAACAACTGCAGTTGTTTTCTTTCGTAATATTTTGAATTGATTTGGCGTATTACCTACAATACTTTAGATAGGCAGTTTCTAATCAAAATGAAGAAGAAAAACCCTTTTCAAACATTGTTATCGTGTTTCATGCAGATGAGTTATTAGGGCATACAATATATGCATTACTACATATTTAATGAAAAATAAACCTGTCCATCCTGCAGCTGCATCTTAAATCTTCTGAAGAAGTAGTACTGATGATTGGTTTTATTAACACACAGCTGCATATATTTGTCCTCTGCCTCAAAGCCGAAAGCACACTCATCTATTTCTCTTCTTTTATTCAACAAAAGGCAGGTTGACGTTTTCGTAGAGATGAGATTCTTTCTGCCACTGTTCCACGCCTGTGGTGAATCTATCTTTGTTCGATCCTTTTTATATTGATCAAAGAACTGGAAGGCATATCCAAAATATGATGTTCCGAAATCAATTGCAACAATAAGATCAGCCTCTCGTACTTGTATCTGGTTAGCCATCCTTCAAGAATTAAGGAATATATGTTAATAGTTCATTGATTTTAAAATAAAATGCAAAGAGTTCTTAGTTTTAAATATACCTCTGACGCAGAAAACCTAATAATTCATTCAAATATATTAAATACACCATACTACATTTCCGTACAAATAAATCAGCTTTAAAGGAAACAGAGCTGCGGCGTCTTGAACTGCAATTTGTTGAAGGATGAAATGAATCAATTGAAGTCTATCAACTTCCTTAGTCCTCAATAATGATCACATCATGGCTACAACAAAACATCTACTGGTTATATTAAATAGCTGAACCGTACACAATAGTTTTGCTTAGTTCTTCTATTTTACCCGGTTTAAATCCTTACAATGTGCACTCCAATCTTTGATTGGTACGAATCTCATTCAGTCCACGGCTTTTCACATTTCTGCATCAAGTGTCTGGGAATAAACTCTAATGTAGGTCTAAAAAAGTGCTACATATTTGGTCTTCTCCATAACAAGTATAAGTATAATGAACGACTTGCAAAGTCATTGCTCTGTGGAGTAAGGACTAGTAGCACTGTTAGAATGGTAAAAGGAATAATATAATAAAGTAATGGTGAGTAGTAGATAGAGTGGCGAAATGAACCCATTAGGGACTACCATATAAAACAGGGTTGAAGGTTTATTGAGCAAAACTAGTATTAAATATGATATTGGCACCCCGACCCAAATAAGAATTCAACATAGAAATGGTATTCTGCACCTAAACGAGGGTTTAACATTGTAACGTAATCGAGTTGACACTCTTTGAGACTGGGCAGGGTCTTAAAAAAAGCAAACACGTTCGTGAGTGACAATGAAAATGTATTAAACACTCACACTGATGACACGAGAATAACAAACACAAAGGCATATAATATGAATATAAAACAAATATGAAATTGGATTTGACTACTATATCAAACTCATATAGTCAAATACTTGTTACAAACTTCATGTAGTCAAATATTTGTTGTAAACTTCATGTAGTCAGGCACTACTGTCATTACAAAATACATGTAGTCAAACATTGCTGTTATTACAAAATGCATGTACTGTAGTCAAACACTACTGTTATTACAAAGTTCATGTAGTCAAACACTACTGTTATTACAAAGTCGATATCACCACATGTGTATCACCGTGTTGACTCGGCCTGGTTTCCGGCACGGTCACTCTACCCTCCAGACTTGTACCTACACGTTGTCACTGAACTGGTGGTTTAACCTCGTAATGGTGCACCATACATCCTAATATTCACACGCTCATCCGGCTATTCATACCCAGAGAGCAGAATATGGAAAAGAAACGGTCATGGAACTGTGTATGACTGGTATCAGTATGTGCATGTGGTCAAAAATTTACTCTGGTGTCTATGTTGCGTACAGCGACACGAAGGGTGGTTTATTAATTATCGGCTCTAGTTATTTCGAAATAGTGAGCAAAAGTCTGCTCTTGCTGCATGTGTGAATTGCCTGCAATTGTCTGTCTAAGTACCTCGCTGCGCATATCGGTAGGGTATACCATAGAGCTAATTCTCAGTAAACATCACATTACAATCCAGTCTTATCAGAGAGCTTCTCGCTTTAAGGAAGCAAAACTTTCAGCCAAAAAAATGACCGTGGGATCCGTTGGTGACCGTGGGGTTTCAAATGCCTTTCGTTGAAATCATCCTTTGAGGTTTTTGTCATTCAGTTACTTGTTGTTGATAGTTACATGTTAGGAACATTATAATTTTCCTTATCTTTTGTTTATAATGGTGTCAGAATTGATTATATTTAAATTGCGTTTATAAATAAACAACTTATTAACGCAGTTGCTTTCGGTGTCTTCACTAATCCAGTCTAAACCCGGATTCATCCTGTGACAGAAGCAATTAAAATAATACGTTATGCATAGACATTTAAACATACATAGTATGTTTTCAACATTAGTCATAGTAGCGACCAGACAAAAATATCGTCTCGCTACCAGATTGCATAGGTCTTACTTGTAATTCAATTTATTAAGAGAATAATCATAACTTTCAGAATTATTTGATGTAAATTTTAAATGCATGTTCTCTTTTGACTTCACAGTATTTTAAAATCCGCTAAATAATTTGATGATAATGAATTTTTAGAATAACTAGCAGCAAGCACATTTGCCTCATCGTGTTAGAAATGTAAATTGTTACTGTTTAATTTGAGAAAAAGCTGAACTTTCCCTTACCATTTTTGAAGGAGCATGCCCATGCTTTCTTCACAGACGAAGTAGAGTTTAAAGTAGAAACATTCATTCCATCATGTTTTCTTACATTCTTTATTCATGCAGCGAGCTTCAGCCCGGAATATGCCCTATCTACTTAATTTTTCAGGCTATGCAGAAGCGATCCCTGACGGGTGTTTCTTTTTGATACAGTATCGTTCTCCAACAAATGAAATTATAAGAAAGACGAATTCCACAGACAAATTATGGTGCTAATTGTAAAATGCCGATGCATGTGAATCCACTCAGTGCAACCAGAGTGATGCTGTGCCCTGCATTTCTATAAATGGACATATTAGAAAAGTACATTCTGAATATACCTTTCGCTATGACAAAAAATAGTTATCAATATTTTGTACATATTCAAGTGAAACGCGTATGACAATCATTTGTTGTTGTTGTTGTTGTTGTTGTAAGGTTTAACGCCATTTTTCAGCACTCGATAGGCTATACATGGCGGCCAGTATTATTGGTGGAGGAAGAACCCGGGAAAACCCCCGGAATGAACCACTGACCCACGAGAAGATACTGCAAGCTTTTTCACATAACTACATTAGCCGAATCTTAGACTCGAACCCACGCAGACAAAGGTGAGATGGCAGTGATCCGTAATCCAGCGCTTTAGACCACTCGGCCATCGGGGCCCCCAAACAATCATTTCAACATATGGAACCTTTATACTATCTGAATGACACACGGAGGATAATTATCGACTATACAAAGACAAATCTCAAAGTAGATATAAAGTTGTCTATGTCACTACTTCTGCAAACAGTGTGGCAATAAATTACACTTTTATAACGGGAATTTTAAGGAGCACGTTTAAAATCTATTAAAATTATTTGAACGCATTTAGAGACCTTGTAAAGATTCAAGTGCAACGCAAATAACAATTGCATCATAAATGGCATAGTTTGTTCAATGAATGTTATCTAAATGCTATAAAAGGTTGCTTACCTTGACAATGTTCGAATGGCCTGGCCTTAACAACTACGAACACATTATTAGACTCTTTTATACGATTTATAATATCAGTATTGCAGCAAACTCCATTGAAGGATATCAATGTCAGCACTTAACAATTTAGTGGATTAGCAATTGCTATTAAAAAAACCGTTTCCACCACAGAGTACACTACCTAGGAATTTTGGACTACATTCATGAGTATGTTGGTCTCTACATTTACTGGAGTTCGTTCACCATCATTCTTTGTGGCAAACATTTTTTAACCATGCACGGAAAGACATGACAGACAACATTATATCTCTGCACGACAAAACTCACGGTGTCAAAACTGCTACGAACAGGCATATATCCAACATATTTACCCATCTATGAAGAAGACCTTCGTCGCACTTTATCAACTGTACATACTTAGCAACAGGTGTGTAAAGCTAGGCGGCGACACAAACAGATTCACGACTGAAAGAATGTATGTGATATCAGACGGCTTGGCATCGACACATAGAAACAAATGCAACTGATTATGCCAACAACGTTTAATGTGACACGAAAATGAAGAAAAAATGAACTTTGTATGCTTTGAAACTTACATGAGCAGTGGAAGTACACATTAGAACACGCTCCCTAAATAGTGAACCTTACTTAAGGAAATATACCAAACCAATTTCACCAGGTGACCTGAAGGAACAACATCAGATCACAGGGCATGACAGGGATGTAATGGGAGTCACCCAAACATGTCATTTAAACAAACATTATGAGAAAACTCCGGGCAATTATCGTTTGGTAAAAATCCCGATTGGGGTACAGGGGGCTCTGGAAAGAGGTAGTACCGTTTTTGTCTGGCAGTTGCATTCTCTCAGTGGATGGACGCACTGGTCATCATCTAACTCCCAAATCTCGCACGTCTGCCTCCAAGAAGGAATCATTACTGTCATACCCGGAAAGATCTCAACAGAACAACGGACAAGCGTTCAGAACCAGGGAGCACCATCTGTATTAGTGGATGCGGCTGTGGCCAATCAGCTATTATTCTCAATAGCAGAAGGCATATCTCTTCAGTCGTGGTTGGCCATCTGCCTAGGACAGGGAAACTCCGATATAAAACCTACGGCCTCGAACCTCACTGTCATTATCATGGTATGCTGGGCCATGCCAGAAGAATCCCAGGTGTAGCTTCTTGACGCAGAATACACTCCGCCTACAATCTCCATTGCGTTGTCATTAATGAACACTCTACTATCTACAGTTTAGGTTCGATTATCGTCGGATGAAAGATGTCACTGGAAGCTCCAGTCCCAATTCTACATGCAGGCGACTCATGCCTTCGTCCGTCTTGTATTGATTCGGAAACGACAGCATCAACCAGAAGTAGCCTGAATGAATGAGCAGCCTTATCTCGGGATTGCGCTGCTTGCTCCATATGAAGAGGAGTCTAGAAAAGCTGGCCTAACCAACGCTCGTATCCATACACCCAGTTGGTTTTCAGCAGCCATCGGGCCTCTTCCAATGCGGTTAAAACATAACGGAAAAACATGGCATGCCCCACCTGCCTTACATCGTGGAAAAACAAGTACAACTGGCTTGTTGGAACATCAGCAGTTCCCCTTTTAAAGAAGAGAAGTCTGAGAAACCTCGCTGCTGAATACACATGAAAAAGGTCAGTCAAACCGAAGACCTAGAAACGACTTTCATGTGTAGGTTTTATAATCAGGACTCAGTCGCCACCAAGTTAACAATTTTTCTCACTGGCCACACCGACCGCATCATGTCCATGCGTCCCCGCTCCTCTTCAGTGTGTATTCTCCAACACTCCATGCAGATCCTTCTGACAAGGATATATTCTACGATAACCTGCGCAGACGTCTCATGAGAGAGAGAGAGAGAGAGAGAGAGAGAGAGAGAGAGAGAGAGAGAGAGAGAGAGAGAGAGAGAGAGAGAAAGACAAAATACTCATCCTCATAGATTTCAATGCTTGAATGGGCATATACTCAGAAGTCTGAACAATCGTTCTTGGGAAACATAGCGTAAGTAACTGCAATGACAATGGGCGCCTGCTTCGTGAATTGTGCGCTAAATCACAGCTCACCATACCGAACACCGTAATTCAACAGAAAGAAACCCCGAAAACGTCCTGGATGCATCCGAAATCAAAACACTGGCACCTAATAGATTACATCATATAACGCCAGAGGGACATAACAGTTGTCGATCATACCAGTGTGATCCCAGGACAGTGTAGCCACACAGAGAATCGTCCTGTCAGATGCAAACTCTACTTCAACTTCAAGCCAAGGTCAAGACAAGAAGGATGTGCCCAGAGACGGAAGCTCCAGATCAAAAACATTTTGTGTGCTGCAGTTATTGCAGATTTTCAAGAAAACGTGCAATCTAGACTTAAATAACCTACGTTTCCATCAGATTTACCTGCAGAAGAGATGTGTAAATACACCAAGACTACCAGTCTGCAAACCTCAGTAGAAAAACAAAGACTGGATTGATAAAAACAACCAGAAAATCCAAGAACTGCTTGCAAAAAAAGAGATCAGCGTACCAAGCCCACCTCACTCAACCATTATTTCCATAGAAGAAAGCAGCCTTCCGGCTTATCTTCAGCTCCTTCCAGAACAGTACCCAAGACATAAAAATTTAACGGATGACAAAGCTTGCAGAAAAAAAAAACCAGCTGGACGCTGACACTTGTGACTACAGGAGGTTCTATAAGAGAAGATGGTCAAGACCTAATCAATAACAGGGAATGTATCCTAAACCTCTGGCCAGAGCAATTTCACACTCTTTCAACATTACAGTACAGTCCAGGAGGCAGTTATTGATCACATCCCAAAACAGCGACCCATGATGGACCTCGATGAGGCACACAGACTATAAAAGACTGCAAGAGCTATAAAACAGCTGAAGACTGGAAAGGCTGCAGTAAAAGAAGGCATTCCACCAGAGATATGGAAGAGTGTAGGCACATCATTACACACCAAACTTCACGAGTTCTTCATTTGCTGCTGGAAGCAAGTGAAACGTCAACAAGACCTCTTAGATGCAGTCATCATCACCTTGTACAAAAACATGGAGGAAAGGTCTGACTGATCAAACTACAGTGTACCATTGCAGGCAACCTCCTTGCAAGAGTGTTGTTGAACCAAGTGGAGCCCACCATTGAAGAAAACCATGCTCAAGTGAGGCAATGTGGCGTAAGCGCCAATAGGGGCACAACTGACATGGTGTTCGTCCTGCGATAGATCCCGGGGAAATGTCGAGAACAGACCAAAAGAATATACATCACATGTGTGGACCTTACGAAGGCATTTCACACGGTGATGATGCTCCAAAATGCAACAGAAAACCTCAATGGGGAAGACTTTCCTTAAGTACAGTTTCGTTTTGAAGGCAACCTCTTTCCATTTATGAATCTTTATGCCAACATGAAGACATTGGAAAACGTAATTAGAGAAACTTCACCAGCCTGCTCCCAATAAAAAGTACCAGCCAACAAGCAAATTCATTGACCAGACAGAGCTGATTGAAGTCCACCAGTTCCCTACCTGGGCTGTGTGATATCCTCTGATGCTAAGATCGACAAACAAATAGACAACATACTGGTATATAAAAGAGAGGTATATAAATCAGTGTCTACAGACCTATTGTACTGACTACCATTCTATATGGCGTCAATCACTATATAACCTATCGCCGCAACCTCCGCCTCCTTGAACGCTTCCATAAACGCTGCCTCTGCACCATCCTCAACATCCACTGGAGTGACTTTGTCACCAACTTTGCAGTCCTCAAAAAGAGTGATCAACAGCATTGTGGCAATGCTAATGAAGATACCGCCACGCTGAACAGGACACGGTCCAGGATAGAGGATTATTGCCTGCCAAATCTGGCACTGTATGGTGAGCTGTACACTGGCCACCGTGAGAGAGCGGCATGTCGTAAGAGATATAAAGGCTCCGTGAAAAGACCTCCTGATCGGGAGAGATGGCAAAGTACAATTCACCGTGTCACTGCCACTTTTCAACAAAATAGACGGGCCAGCATGGAAGAGAAACGATGGCAAAAAAAACCGTGAACGATCGGCAGCACCAACCACAACACAGACATTCCCCGTAGCTTATGTGAACGGACAAGCCGGTTACATATTGGGCTTATCAGCCACCAGCACGCGTGCAATATACGTGGACATTCCTCGTCCTAAATCGTCGTAAGCGAAGTCAAGCCAACAATGTCCAAATTTATCAAGAGAAAGGATATTCAGTTCCAAAATGTCCACAAAGTCGAAGAAAAGAAATCTCTGAGACAATGCAAAAAAAATAAAAACGTACCGATACATGCACCGTTGACACGGGCAACGAGAGTAGTCAACAACAACTCCCTAGAAAGTGTTAACACGGAAAATGTCTGAAGAAGAAGAAGAAGAAGAAGAAGAAGAAGAAGAAGAAGAAGAAGAAGAAGAAGAAGAAGAAAAAAAACAAGAAGAAGAACAAGAAGAAGAAGAAGAAGAAAGGAATAAGAAAGAGGAAATGAACACCTAACACCGTATACATTAAAACCGCGTCAAACAGAATTCCTTCTGGTGAAGAATGAGTGAGACGAAGATCAAGTGTTTTATCTCGTTTCATATTTCATTGTGATTATTATTCAAAATAATATGCCATAAAGAAAATGCTTGCATATTTTGATTCCTTTTAAGTCAGAGTACAGGAACTGGAATCAGTGGGCAAATTCAAATATCTTGGTTCCATAATCACTGAAGAGGGATCAAGAGCAGACATTTTGTCACAAGCAGCATAATCAACGACAGCTATGTCAAAGTTAGAACCCATAAATCAAAATATCTGTCTGAAAACTAAAATCAGACTATAGAGAGCACTAATCGTCTAAGTATTTCTGTATTCGTGTGAGACCTGGACCCTGACAGCAGAATTACGACGAAGAATCCAGGCACTTAAAATAAGATCCTACAGAACCATCCTTGTCATCTCTTACATGGACCACATCACAAATGAAGAAGTGCATAACACCATCAGGCACACAGAGGCGATTATGAAGACCTCTCCACCACTGTCAAAAAGAGAAAGCTGAAATGGTATAGCCATGACACTAAAGCCAACAGTCTATACACAACAGTACTCCAGGGTAGTGTCCAGGATGGTAGGAGAGGTAGGCAGAAAAAAAATGGAGTGACAACATCACTGAATAGACCAGAAAATCTTTGGCGGAGACACAAGCGAAGTCAAGCCAACAAAGTCCAAATTTATCAAGAGACATATGATCGAGACAAGTGGAGGAAACTAACGATGATGATGATGATGATGATGATGATGATGATGATGATGATGATGATGATAAATGAATGAATAAATACGATAGTCGATTTCTCTCTCTCTCTCTCTTTCTCACTCTCTCTCTCTCTCTCTCTGTCTCTCTCTCTCTCTCTCTCTCTCTCTCTCTTAATGATTTTTGTCAAATTCTGACTTAGTCCAAACTGTCTATATGAATACAAACGTAGAACCGTAGTTCACATGTTCTAACTAAATAACTGATGAAGGAAACTGATTGAACGGCAACATAAAAATTCACCCTTTTTATTTATCTTAGAGAAAACAACATTGTATCGAATGTTCCCAAAACGAACTGACCCTGCAAAGGCTGGCTTTAAGTTTCTATATATACATCTTGATTCATCATGTAATGTTAAAATCACTTTAGTGCCCGTATCTATCCATCGATCTTGAACCTGGACCAGAATGTTGTATAATTCTGTACGATCCATCACGATCATTACACCCATGCACTTTCCGATACGCAGATCCAAGAATCATTTCACTATTTTAATCTGCAACAATAATTAAAAACAACAGGCAACCGAAAGCTCTAAAACAACGAAGACTGAACAACCCGAAGGCTCTACAAAAGCATCCTCTTTAGGGACGTACGTGAGTTTAAAGCGCTCTCATAGGCGTATTACAATAAGAGGCATTCACACTAGAAAGTATAGAAATTGAACAATATTATCATGCAATTAAAAAAGTGGCGTATGTTAATCGTGTGGCATTTGAAAAATCAAGGGTTATACTAAATTTACAAAACAAATTTAAAAAATAGTCTATTCGAGTCATTAATCCCAGAAAATGCCTAGCGGTCCGATGTAAATATTTTACTCACAGATCCGTACAAATATGTATATTTTCGAGGGATAAAAACCTTTTGTGTCTAGGATGATGCTGCAAAAATACAAAAATAAACTTTTTGTTGGGGCTCGACATGAGACATTGGTACGGGGAAAATGCATACTTTAATGTTGATATGTACAAAGAAATGTATCAATAATGACAAAGATTGAATATTTCGTTTCCTTTGGATGACATCCTTTCAAACACGATGTCATCACCTTTATAAGAGAAAAATAATGAGATCACAAGCATAAAACACCCTTGGATTCATATTCGAATATTTACTGACGCAAACAAGAACTCCATTACGGAATACATCCTGCTTACGACCCGAAGCTAGAGTATGTGATTTCTATTTATCTCCTGAGAAAGTAGCAAACATTGTAGAAATTTACTTCCGTTTTCGTTTATCGACATATATTGCATTTGGATGAATGTAAAATATAGTAGATTTTTGCAACACTTAATAGTGTTTAGACGTTGATTTTGGGGCGAACATAACAAATCAGAATTTTAATATTGATTCAGTTGTATAATGTGATATTTGTCAAACTTATCATATTTTCTATATGATTTTGAGTAGGGCATGTGTTCTTGAATTATCATTTTACTTCATGGATAATATACTCCAAGATGAAAATATCATGATTTTATTTTTTTTATTTCTGAATAATGCTCATACACGTTCCACCCATAGACAAATTTTATACAGAAATATCTATCGAACCTTTCACACGGACGTCCGACAGTTCCGTCTTAACTTTTCTATTTCACTCACTTCACTTTGATAGAAATATGCACATTGTATGATCTCTTCTGAATCATAAATTAATAATAATAATAATAATAATAATAATAATAATAATAATAATAATAATAATAATATATAATAATTATAATAATAATAATAATACAAATAATAATAATAAGAATAATAATAATAATAAGAATAAAGGAATAAATCGATCAAAATAATGACGCTGACGATGATGACTATTAATGATCTGGAACATGTTCAGTAAGCCCCCTTCCCCTCGACACCACCTCTCTCTCTCTCTCTCTCTCTCTCTCTCTCTCTCTCTCTCTCTCTCTCTCTCTCTCTCTCTCTCTCTCTGGTGCTCATGTGAAATAGAAGGCTACGTTATTTATGTTTTCAAACAAACTTCAACTCCCAAAATATAACTTGGTATGTGTTTTAATTTGATACATTTCATTAAGCATACGGAATGTTGAGTCTAGATCTGGTTTGTCAAAAAGTGTATCCGGTAATAATTTGCAGGGCGTGTCTTTCAAATGTAAAGCAAACTCGGCATAGGCCGTAATAATTTGCAGGGCGTGTCATTCAAATCTAAGACAAACACGGCATAGGCCGTAATAATTTGAACGGCGTGTCAATCAAATCTAAGGTAAACACGGCATAGACCGTACTGAGTTGCACTGTGTATCTTCAGTGCTCAGGTTTTGTTACAATTTACCTACCTTCGTGAAAAACGTCAGACTAACGATATCCCCATTGGTTTGGAGAAGAAAAAACAAATTTAACATTTTATTACCTGATTTGGTTAACTTGCCTGCAGACGAGAACATATGAATGTTAGTAACTGCTTTTTTTTCCCAGCGCTGGGAAGTTAGCTTTCTATATAAAGATTTAAAGGTCTGTTTTACATACCATCTTTAATATCCCGCGCTGTCGATAGATGAGTATTTGCTGTCCCTACTAGCATAAGGAAGTTAGAAGGGATATAAACGGTACTTTGTTTTAAAGGGCGGTTTTAGAGATACGGAAGTTAGTGTTGCCTATAAGGGAATTCAATTCTTTATTTCTAACGTTTTGAACATCTTGTCCTGCGTTGTCCCTAAATGTTGGTCAATCCAAACGGTATTTTAGATAGGCGTAATTTTATAATTACAGTTCGTATTTAAGACGAGATAACTTGTACGTGATAATTTTATATTTCTGTCACATCTTACATGTTACATGTTTACATTTACCGCCTGGTCAGGTTCATCATTTGAAACAAGCCCACGACGCAAAATGAAATTTCATTTAGAAGGCAGGCAAACTCACAGTTCCAGCGAAACATACTTCAGCAGGTTACACAGACAAGTCATGGCTTGAATAAAATGTCAAAACAATATTTTTAGACAAGACGGTGTTTATCTGTATACATCTTAACATGTCTTATGCAGCATAATGACATTCCCATTTGGGTCCAGAATGACATTCCCATTTAAATCCAGAATGCCATTCCCATTTGTGTCCGGAATACCATTTCCATGTTAAATGCCCATTTGGATCCAGAATGATTTTTCCATGTTAAATTCCCATTTTGGTCAAAAATGCCATTCTTGCGTTAAATTTCCATTTTGGTCCAGAATACCATTCCCATGTTAAATTCCCATTTTGGTCCAGAATGCAATTCCCATGTTAAAATTTTATTTCGGTCCAGTGTGTCATTTGTATGTTCAATTGCCCGTTTGAGGCTAAACGTTTTACCCGCTGGGTCCTGGGTGTCATTCCTAAGTTAAATTATACTGGGTCCTGGGTGTCGTTCCTAAGTTAAATTAAGCTGGGTACTGGGTGTCATACCTAAGTTAAATTAAGCTGGGTACTGGGTGTCGTTCCTAAGTTAAATTAAGCTGGGTCCTGGGTGTCGTTCCTAAGTTAAATTAAGCTGGGTACTGGGTGTCATACCTAAGTTAAATTATGCTGGGTACTGGGTGTCGTTCCTCAGTTAAATTAAGCTGGGTCCTGGGTGTCGTTCCTAAGTTAAATTAAGCTGGGTACTGGGTGTCATACCTAAGTTAAATTATGCTAGGTCCTGGGTGTCATTCCTAAGTTAAATTATGCTGGGTACTGGGTGTCGTTCCTCAGTTAAATTAAGCTGGGTACTGGGTGTCATACCTAAGTTAAATTATGCTGGGTTCTGGGTGTCATTCCTATGTTAAATTATGCTGGGTCCTGGATGTCATTCCTCAGTTAAATTAAGCTGGGTACTGGGTGTCATTCCTAAGTTAAATTATGCTGGGTCCTGGGCGTCATTCCTGAGTTAAATTATGATGGGTCCTGGGTGTCATTCCTAAGTTAAATTATTAAATTATGCTGGGTCCTGGGTGTCATTCCTAGGTTAAATTATGCTGGGTCATGGGTGTCATTCCTAAAGTTAAATTATGCTGTGTCCTCTGTGTCATTCCTAAGTTAAATTATGGGTCCTAGGTGTCATTCCAAAGTTAAATTATTTTGGGTCCTGGGTGTCATTCCTAAGTTAAATTAAGCTGGGTACTGGGTGTCATTCCTAAGTTAAATAATGCTGGGTACTGGGTGTCATTCCTAAGTTAAATTATGCTGGAACCTGGGTGTCATTCACATGCAAAAGTCTCATTTCGGTCAATAAATATTGTACCGTATTTAACACGGAATTCTTGTCTGGATCTATTTCACCACAGTTTACTACAGACGTGTCAAATTAAACATGGTAAGAATCATTTACATTGAATAACCATTTGCAACTGTGCGTCTTTACAATAGTGAATAAGTTATTAACTGGTTTTATCTTACCTTCAATGCGTGGAATGTTTTACAGGTACCTGTATGCATGATCACAACTCCTACCGATTTATACAAAAGGAAAAATCGATATATATATATATATATATATATATATATATATATATATATATATATATATATATATATACAAGGTCCGAACTTATATATATCTATAAGGTGTAAAGATTCATATCTATGTTTACTTGGTCTTCCATAATATAAATAGTAGCGACGCAAATGACTTTAACTGCACTGTTATATGAAGTAGTAAATATTTAACATCACATATAATAAACAATGGTGGGAGGATTGACCTAATTAAAATCATAATTAAAAAATTATCTTTTTGGTTTGATTACTGAAAAAGGTAGTACATAAAGTTATATATATATATATATATATATATATATATATATATATATATATATATATATATATATATATATATATATATATATATATATATATATATATATAACCTATTTACTATACCAGGGTGCAAAATTTAGAGGTATAGTATTAACACGCCCCATTTCAGGTGGAATACAACGACGGATGTGACTTTAAAAATCTTAAATACAAGAGCATAACGTTGAAGTAGAGAAAAGGAAAAAGAGAATATTAGGATGCCCACTTTAGCATTGTCCAGCATATATCATTAACATTCCCCATTAACATTTTGGGAAAGCAACTGATGCTAAGGATATCTGTCAGAAAACGTTAACACAAAACAAAATAATATTCGTCTCGTTTTCACACCAATCGAAAAATTAAAATTTGTATATCTCGTCAGTATTTGATAAAATTGTATAATATAATATAATATAATATAATATAATATAATATAATATAATATAATATAATATAATATAATATAATATAATATAATATTATGTAATATAAGACCTTATTTTGTAAACTGTAGTGTTGTTGTAGGATTTTACGCCATTTTCAGCACACGATTCTCTATGCATGTTTGGCCAATATTATTAGGGAAAGAAGAACCCGGTTAAACATCCAAAAGACCCATCGACCCACGTGACGCTACTAGCAAGCTTTCTCACGTATCCATATTGGCCGAAACCGAGACTCAAACCTACTCAGACAGAGGTGAGATGGCAGTGATCTGTAACGGAGAGCGCTTTAGATCACTTGGCCACTAGGGGCCTCTGTAAAATATAACAGACTGATTCAGAACACAAGTAAATATATTTTCTCCCATGTTCCTTCTACGTTTTCCATTCACTATTATCAACAAAATGTACTCGCAACTGTTACCCGTCTAGACTCATTTTATACAACAAAGAAAACACCTTCACGCGTGACTCGTACAGCCACAGGACAATAAGAAGTATCATAGTCACGTCTTTATATTAATGACACCTACCTTTCTCCATCGAAATCTCTAATTACAATTCCTGGATCTGACTGCGTTTTTCTCCTGACGAAGGGATTAATTAATGGGCCTTATCGCATGGAAAGGTAACACAACCACGTATCTCGTGAATAGGCGACACACTGTTTGTTCTTGTCGCAACCGTTACGGCTCTTATTTACGATTATTCCATAATCTAGAGTTACGTGTTTGTTTTAAAATACCTTATATATCATAAGTTGCGTTGCTACTAAGATTGAAAAATTACAAATAAATAAATAAATAAAATGGTCGCCAAAGATGTGTGGTTTTGAATTCGCCAATTTATGCAATATAATCAAACGCATTCAAGTGATACCCAAAGTTTATATAAAGAACCAGATAACACAGTTTCGGGTTGAAACAAGGTCACTTTGACTTTTAATCAATATGCGTATATAATTACGTCTTATTTAGATAACATTATCGTCTACAGTGTTATGAAGATATTCATTACATCGAAAATATTATAATTTCTTATATTTCTCTTATATTACATGATTAATTATTTTACTTTTCGCTTGCGAAGGTGCGAAACGTCTATATCATTGTTTTTTTTTTGTTTTTTGTTTTTTTTTTTTTGTTTTTTTTATATACTTTTTGGCGGGATATGTGGGAGGGGGCAATTTTTATGTGAACATTTATACGTCTTTTAATATGCCCGATATAGTACATAACAGTCTTTTCAAGGGCACTGGAGGCAACCCAAAGAGCGAAACATATTAACCCCAAGGACCTACTAAAACATAGAGATAGAAAACGGTGATATGATACCACTTATATTGACCTACCATCCAGAAAACCACAAAGTAGTTAGAATCATCAATAAAAACTGGACATCGTGGAATTGTGTGACGCACTAAAGTTAATCCTCCCGACCAAAAAGCTCGATGATATTCTAATGATAAAGGAAGGTAAGGCATTTGGTTTATCTTCTAATAATATTTTCTTTTTGGGTTGGAATACTTCCCAAAAAACAGGAATCACAGCGTTTTATCTAAGTTTGACGGCAAACTGTGTGTAAAGAATGTGTTAAAGTAGGTTCGTTCGCTTTAGTGAGAAGGCTTTCGCCTGGGTAGGACCATAAATTTACCAGAGTGAGTCTTATTCATTGACGCAGAATTGGGTCAAACATTTGCATGTATGCCTTTTTGGCTGATCCATAAACAACGCAACCATAGTCCAGTTTAGAGAGAGTAAAAGTTACATAAATTCAGGAGGAGGTTTCCATCAGCATGTTGCAAAGCGTTACAGATTAAATTCTACACATAGTAATACTTATATCTTCCTTGTATATATCCGAGAGGGTGTAACCGACTCGTACCTTGAATGTCATGTGTGAGATAAAGTTCGATATGAAAAATAACATGTCATAGACCTTTCCTAGATTAACGAAAGTCGCTACTAAATATTCATTCTTAAGAAAAGGATAACGAATAAATGTTTCCAGTCTAACAAGATGATAACTGGTGCTACGGCCATATCGAAAGCCATTTTGTAAAGGAGAGATGGAATGATTGATCTTCAAGTACCGAACAAGCCGATAACTGAGCGTTTATGCCATTCTTCTACACACACAGTTCGTCAGAGCTATGGGACGACAGTTGGTAGGATCTGTGCTATCTTTATCTGGTTTGGGAAATGATATTACTGCTGCCTTTTTTCAAAGTTTTGGTACCTTTCCAGTAACACACATATCATTAAATATTTCCAAAAAGAGCTATTACTGATGGCTATGTTAGTCTTTCCTAAAATGGTCATGTATTTTGTCAGGCCCGGTGAATGTCTCATGGGATTTGTTCAAAGCCCAGATACGCTCTAATGGTTGAAAACGTTGATTAATGTTTTCTGTGTTATTAGATATGAATTTCAACCGTCTTTGTTTTGTTGTCATATTTTATTCTTCGGAAGGCTTCTCAATAATTACACGATGTCTGTTAAGAAAAACTATCTGCAATTGTATTTGCTATGTCAGGTTTTGAATTGAAATTGTCATTGTTAAAGAGACGATGTCGAAAGGAATCATGTTTTTCCACTATTTTGTTTGGGGGTGGGTGGGAATCCTGCCACAACTTTCGTTATAGACTAACGAGTTTAAAGAATAAAACACATTTTCCATGAAGCTCTGTTACTTTCCTTAATAGTTCGGTGAGTTTTAGCTGGGAAAATACGCAACTTACTTAAATTTGCTGGTGTTTGGCGATTACTAAATTATTTCCGTGTTTCTCGAGGTTGGCTAATAACTCCCTTCGATTATGTAGGGAAACAAGAGTTTGGGGTTCTGTTAGAGTTTCGTAAGGACATGTGAATCTATTCTTCTGTAATATCGATTAACATAGAAGTAAAATTTTAATAGGGTCATTAACGTTTAACACGGTATAGATGCTTTTATAAAGTGTTCCAAACGTGGCAAAATTAGCCTTCATTCCATTCTTACCTTCCATTTCATCGATTGTACATTTAGTATTCTTAAGAGAGATCTGAAAGTGGTCATTAATGTGAAGTCATCAGCTACGTGTACGTTATTTGGTGTTATATTGATACAAATCGTGTCTAGAAATAACATATTCTACCTTTTTGCCAATGTCGCTTATGTCATTTGATCCCCATAAATGTTATGAACATTAAAATCCCCAAGTAAAGCAAATTGGGCTGGCAGTTCTTGAAGACTGTTGTCTAATTTGTCTTGATAGTAGGTTCGTGTTGGGTGATAAATAAATTGAACAAATGGAAACTACTAAATGTAGAGTGACACTTACAGGAATGGCTTCCAGTTCTGTGTGATGGACCTCATTGTTTCAACTCATTATTTGGCCCATTCAACCTCAATAGCGTATGTGCTATAATGGGAGTAGTTTCTTAGTACGATGTTGTCTGTATATTTTACAATTCTTTATCGAAGATAAAGCACTGTAGGATCATATTCATTTCAAGGTACAAGAAAATCGTATCGTTGATTTTAAGTCATCCACAACTGTATTGAATATTTGTCTTTTCTATTATGAAATTAAAGTGGAGAGAATAACATTCGGTTAGATTATTTGCGGGGGAAATATATATGCGTATTTGTCTGGAAGTATTGGGTTAGTTGTAGGTATAGAGACACCATGAGAACATGGAACAAATTCTTCTGCATCCATGTCCTCGTTGTCGCCAAACATGTACATCAGACCCCCTTTGCTGCCTATTTGTTTGTGATCTATTTTTGCATTTAGGAGATTTTGTTTCTGTTTGAAGGAATATTGTTATCTTCTGAGGTTTGTAATGTGGGGTGTTTGAGCTAGATAGTAAATCAAGTAGGCTTGTTTGGGTTTGAGCGTCTTTAGTTGTTCTATGATTGTAGTTCCATAAAGTTAAGAAGGCTGGTTCGCGAAGGATTTTCATTCTTGTACATGCATTCTGGCCTCTGGAAATGAGATGTTAGATGTGTACCTTACGTTTTGTAATTATTTCTCTTGTTTCCATTTTGCACAGTCCTTGGAAATGGTGTGGTCTTCCTTTCCGGAATTGACGCAATACGGAGTTACTATACACTCAAATTCCCGATGACTAGAGTTTCCACATCTGCCACATACGTGGCTTTTTGAGCACGATGGCCGTGTTTTGACACTTCAAGCATCGAAGTGGATTTAGTATGTATATATCTCAACGCTTTCTAAATATTTAAACATCAAAACAAGTTAATATAGTATTGTTACACGCACAGGGGTATTCACTTTACCGAGAGGTGTCAAAACCATGGCGCAAGTCACGCTGGAAGTCATATGTTTTCCCCAAATTTCCAAAGACTTCCATACAACTTGAGTTGTAAAATGGAAAAAAGACGTGTCTGCTATAATTAATAATCTTTGCTCTAATCAATTGGCGACCCAGAGGAGACAACTTGCCCAAGAGTCCATTAACCGCACCTTAGCATGGTTTCTTCTTTATCATCCTATTTCCGTACCGCAAGCCCGTCATGCCATAGAAATTCCGCTAGTATTCCCTTACTAACTGGGAAATATTTAACTGCGCGACCCTAGGCCAGTCAATCCACAGAATTTCCGGCGTATCACGCTCATATGCATACACCCATTTTCCACTATGGACATATAAACGGTACCTACCAAGTTCCAACTTATTGATTCCATTATATTCCCCAAATAAATACTGCCATTTCAATCACATCACTTTTATACACCGCGGAATTTTAATATGGACTATGTTACAAAAAGGGACAGTCATTCGGCTTGTACCCAAATTCACTACTAACGACCCTAGCATGGTTCAAATTCACTAACACTCGGCTCTGTGATGTTTGCTCCTACTAACTGGCTAACTATTTCGGGCTAGTAATGTTTCCATGGCACCGAAGACCAAATACTCGCACAAATTAAAAACGGGATGCTGTCAAATACACATACTCCAAATTTATTACAGTATATTGTATACGAATATGCACACAAAAAACAAAAATAAACAGACTTTGCCTGTTTTTGTCTGCCTTTCTCTGACTTTGTCTGCCTTTGTCTGACTTTGTTCTATGAAATGTACGTATGAACCAATTTTACTTTCAAACAACATTAAATCACGCTTTTTAAATATTTAAATATCAAAACAAAGTTCATATAGTATAATATATACGAATATGTACAAATAAAACAGAAATAAACAGACTTTGCCTGTCTATGTCTGCCTTTGACTGACTTTGTCTACCTTTGTCTGACTTTGCGGTGTTTAGTAGTTATTTAGCAGTTTCATGTTTTACACCATTTACAAAAAGCGTGACTAATAGCTTGGATTTTGAAATCGGTATTGTTGATATTTATGTGACGGATTTTTTAAAACGTTTGTTCTTTTTCTTGCATCATTTTGTCAGCACTAGTGACAAATTTAAGATCAGTCAATCATTTGAAAATAAAGAAAGGTATCTAAAATTTAGCACAAATCTGCACTTTTACTTTTCAAGTCAGTCATTACATTATTGAATTAAACTCGTAACGATGAAATTAAATGCTTTGAGCTTTCATATATTGCATATACGCATTCAATAACTATCTGTTTTTATGTAGTAAGGCAACCATATATATAAGTCTATAAACATTAACCATTCATTAGGAATATTTATAATTCTAAATCATTTTCGAACTTTTGATTAAGGCCTATGCGGATGAAAAATGTATCAAGCCGAATAGTCAAAACAACTATATATCCGTATATCGTCATTATAATGACCTATTACATATGAAATAATAGCCAGAATGTTCAACTTTATCTAACTGGGTTAGGACATGGAATTTTGAGAATTCTAATGTATGTATCATAGTTGTTTGTTAAATAGTTTCTTTCTGATATCTATATATTTAATGAAGTTACTTTATAGTGAACTAACAAATATACACCATGCCATTAATAAAAATCCTTAGGACTTCATTGATAATACGGTAGACACAATTAAAAAACACAACTCAATAATGAACGAAACTGTTATCATATTACATTTCCGTTCATGGTAAGAAACTTAAATAGAGGTATTTAGAGGAGAGAATACCCGTAGAAGAGAGACGTTTCATATTATTTGGAATAATCCTTTGCAAACATATTTAGACTTTGTTATTCAATCATATTCAGTTTTGTCGTGCAAGGGATATTGCTTGATACTTCACGTGCGCTAAGTTTCAATTCGGTCATTCCAAACTGGAACGTAACATCCACATCATGTTGATCCTTACTCGGATTTGGAATTTTGACATTCAAGCCCCCTAGTAATATGCATCCTGGATCAGTGGTGAACCGTGGATTCTTTTCCTTGGTGTAGTATACATCAAGTTTTAAGTTTTCTTGGAAATATGATCCAGTCTGATATGATTTTGCAACAGAGAATCCGTTCTTAACTTTCGAATCTGCTGACAAAATAATATCGAAAACATCCTTACATCTTAATCCCGTATCAGACCTAATCTTTTTCTCCTCTGGATGGGTTCCCTCTATAAACTTTGGAGTGATTCTTAAACCATATGTAAAGCGAAGAACTCTAGATTCGATGATCTGAGGTAGTCTACCATACAGAACCGCTCCTTTTGCAATAGTAATTCCAGCATCCTTTGGAATGATGACCTTTATTCCATTTTTACCATCAAACGTTCCACGAACGACATTTTGTACAAATGGGGACTCAGCGAAACCCCCTACCATAAGAATATGGGATATACCCGTCACTGGGCCGTTCTCAAGTATGCATTTCATATGGTTGACAATTTCGTCTGTTGCTTGTCGAAAAAGTTTCTCAGCTAGTTTCGCCGTTATCTCCAGTTTGCCTTCATGCAGAGATATTTCTTTGCTGTGGACAGACTTTTCCAGACACTTCATGAAGCCGTGGTTTAAATTCTCCTCGCACTTTTTATCTAGCGTCGGTGGAAGCTACAATACAAAACATATGAGCTGCTAAAGTTGGCACACATCATGCATAACGTTTAATCATGCCTTTTTGTGCCATAAAGGACTATATTGAAAATAAATCAGAGTTTAAAATCTATGTACTAAACTGTGTGGCTTCTGCCCCTCGATAAATGACTACGAGCCTTAAACAGCATGCATTTCTAGCAAAGTAGATTTCAAATAAAACGGCACAAGCATAAGTATGTTTTTAACCTAACGAAAATACAGAAACTATCTTTCTTTTGTAACCTTTGCAACAGTATTTTCATAGAAAATAAACAAGGGAAAAGCAACCCTAAACACTATGTCATGTATGTACCTTAATAATCATGTCCATGCTTTGGTCAAAATTTCGTTTTACTCCCTCGAATTCATTAAAGAGCTCTAAGTAGTCAAACGTATTATCTGTCCTAAATTGATTCATCACAGGACTCCCTACAATGCTGATCAACAGATGCTCGAAAGCGCTGTCCACCTTTGTACCTCCCCATGGACCTCCACTGGCTTTCGACAGCTCCTTCAATCTTCCGTCCTCAAGTTTCTCATGAACTGTCATGTCAGCTGTGCCTCCTCAAAAGACGTTAAGTGGTATTGTATAATATTTTTTAATATGAAATGGAATTATTCAAAATACTCCTAATCAGTAGGTTCTATAGAGTGTTTTTAAAATATACAACAGTTTCGCGGAGACGTCAAAATATTACTCATACAGGTAATGCAAACGTTATTAAATCGAGACTGTTTTTTATCCGTGGTATGATTAATTGCCCTTACCTCATCCCAACAACAAAACGTTGTACCGACTCCTCCTACATGAATAACGATGCAAATTCACAAACTTGTTCTTTTTTTATTTTATCACAGCTAATGTATATAAAAGGAGCTAATTGGGACATCATCAAATACCTTCTTTTTTATTCGAAGAAGGGTAACTGTATGGCAACTTTGGTTACTTTATATGCAATATTATTTCTTTTAATATTAATGTAAGTTATACAAGATAGAGTAATCTTCACAAGGTTTTCTTGACACCAATTACGCAACAAAAACAAGAGTATAGTTTATAGAAAACAACGTTCTATTTACAACAACGCATGGTGTTTCGATATAACTATTTTCTTTTTTAAGCAACAATTATTTAAAAAATTAAATCTGTCGAATCTTCAATAATGCAAAGGTTTTACAGGATTAGAGGCGTTTGCAAATGGCTGCAAATCAAATAATCGGATCTATATTGCTGACTTATTAGTTTATTGATAAAGTTGATGGAAAATGTGTCAAGTGTACAGAATTATCTAGATGTCTTATCTTGATTTAAGTGGCTGAGACAGATAAGATGTTAGAGAGTCATTACTTCGATCATGTAAAAACATTTGCTTCGACAGGTATGAATCAATTGTCAGAATAAATGAAATGAGGTAGAACGAGAACAAAATACGTTTAATTGATAAATACGGTAATGGACAAAAGCTCGTGTTGCACGTCGATGTTCGTGTTGACGTGAATGATTGCGAAAAATACAACCATTGATTCCAGTCCATCGCGACAGTGATGTGTGTGTGTGATTGTGTGTCTGATTAGGATTTGTAACGTATCTTTCACATTTTTCAGTTGTATTGCCACTATACCTGTGGTGAGGCAATTTGTATAGTGATGCCGAGCACGGGGGCATCATGCCGCAGATATGTTGCATGATATGCCACCTAGTCACAATATCCTGTCACCAGGTCGACCAGTCCTAACACTAACCTCTTAATGCTGCGTGCCAAGCGAGCCAGCTGTTAGTAGCATTTTTTAACTCTTTGGTATGACTCGACCGGGGATTGAACCTACGGCCTCCCGCTTCCTCGGCGGACGCTCTAAGCACTAGGCCACCTAAGGGGTCGCGACAGTGATAAATGTCTTTCCAATATACTCCTTGTCTCTTAGAGTAAAACTATAAAAATGAGATGGCATACACAACGCTTTTAGATACATGCACATAATGAAATATTGAAATGATCCAGGATAGCGAGTTAAACCGAAATGACAATTTATTGATGGTCACTGAATAGTTTAGGTATATTTCAACTCATTCACACAATTACCTGCTGTCAAAATGTACATAATGACAGCCTACTAATGATGCTTTAACTCAAATAACAACAACACTTATCTCTTGAATTAGCTGCTTATAAAAATAAATTATAGTGCAGGTACTGTCGAGTACAGGCGAACGTTGCCAATTAATATAATCAATGATGTGGCATACCAAGAGTAACCAAGATTCTGGACATAATGTTCATTATACAGGATTGTAACGATCTGACACATTTAGGTAATCAATGTTAAAATTGGGGCCTGAGATGAATGTGCGCTTGATAATATTTAAACCTTTTTATTTGAAAACGTCAACATAACGCCAATGTTAACAAATGTTACGACAATTTTCCGAAACAAGCGACTACGAAAGAAGGTCTATTGGTATAAAAACAACTAATAGTGCAACAAAGTACTATAAAATATCGTTTTACTGAGCACAAAGATGACATAAAACTGTCCAAGATCTCCACAGTGATGAAGATGGCAATATTAAACGACTCGGCGTTTTTGCTGTAATTTGCTGGCAGCTGATCAAATAGAATTTTTCCATTTGTATAGATTTGTTTCACTAACATTTATATTGTATTTTGTGAGTGAACACTGTTGCTCTTCAGGATCACAGAAAACAATGAGGAACAAGAAAATAAAGTTATCATTAAGACGTTCATCGTCACATACACTTCAGGTTTTCCATCTTCTGTTGAAGTCAAATAACAGAATATTTTGAATTCCAGGGTGTTCTCCCATTGAATGATGTTACCTAGTGCATGTACAATCTTTATGATATTTGAATGAACATAAATTCTGATTATCGTGGTACCTTTGTTTGATACCTTATCATGAACTCAGTATTCATACCTTTGATCTAGCAATACCATATTAGTATTTATTTTTTATATTTAATGCTTTTTCATACGCTTTCCTGTAGTATGCTTTAGCACAAGGTCAGTAATAGCTGTTAGTTCTACTCTGTGATCAATTTTCAACAAAATTCATTGCACATTTTAATTTCATGACAAAGTTTTGCTTTCACCTTGCAGAAAATAGACGTATGGAATGTATTGTAAGGTGTTACATGACCTGATTCTTCGACCGATGCTCGCCTATGCAAGAGGAAACTTATACTTGTTTAATCGGTACACAAAACATTGCAACATAAAGACAACCTAACATTAATTATATTTACTAACATATAGATCAACAAGTAAAATATAGGCATATATTCCTTACATTTATTTTAAAAGACGAGAAAAACCTCATTACAGATAAAAAAAAAAATCATTGTCGAGACGAGACAACCAATCACTGTTCAAGGACACATTCCCTTTAAATTTTATGGAAATGTCATCCAATACGATGCAAACTTTGTCTTAAGGCTTATGTTACACTTGAAGTGTACTGATGGTATCTATCTGAACGATCATTCATAGAATAGTGAACAGAAAAGTTCTGGTTTTTAATATTTTATTATTTTCATTAATTGAATTAAACATTTGTATCACCTATGTACACAAAAGCCTTTTCATTGTTTCCAACTTTATAACTAAAAATTGTTAATTTGACACTGGTTATACGGTAATTGATATCGTTATTAATGCTAGCTGTCGAGATGTTTCAGTGCAAACATAGTGATGTCATAAGTGGAAAAGTATGTTTAAACAACATGGTTCTACCAATCAGAAACGGAGAATAGAGAAAAAAAAAGACAAAATGAAAGAAACTAGCTTATTCTGTTCAGGAATGCGGTAATATTAGTTTCATGCGGTTTGCCTGCGTTTATTGTGGTATAAATAGTCAGTCAGATGTGGGTTTTTTTTATGCATAAGTGCAGAAACATATAAAACTTTGCACTCACAACAATAACGATTTCAGCTAAGAACAACACATCCATCACCGACGACCCATCACAACCCACATTCATTGCCAACACTGATTCACTTTGATAGATTAACCTGAAAAATGTTACATGGTTTAATAAGTTCCGACCTACCTCCTAAATCAACTACCATGTATTTGCTTCCGGGTGGTGCTGCAGCAAACAAAGCCAGTTCATCTCGACCGCTCCAAGTGCTTACAGGAACGTGTTGACAAAAAAAGGACGCAGCTTCGGGCTCAAGAGCAATCTCCAATTTGTCTGACGCTATATCGGCCTAGAAAAACAGAAGACAGGTGAATCCACTGGAATATGGACATGTGAGCAAAGTGGAAACAAGATCGTTCAATTTACTAACATCTGCCTAATAGCCGATGCATAGGCATGTAATTACACAATCCGAATACCTCAGATGATTTTCTGTAGTAGGTTCGTCCAATTGTTCTTATTATCTATGTAATGAAGACAAGTGTTCCAATGTTTTGCTGATTTTGTTCTACAATTTATGTGATGACATGTCGCACAATTTGCACAAAAGCAATCTGTCTTTGTGCACTTTTCAGTTAAATGTGGTTCAATTTTGATTAGTCTCCTTTCTTAACATAATGTTTCTTTTCATATTGTTAGGTGTATCCTTCCATATACCTTTAAAGAAATTTGACATCTTTTCCTCGTATACAGTATCTAATAGTATTATATTTCTTCCTTTATGTTTTGAAAGTATCAACCATGGCTATTTGAAATCATGTTTACAAATTGGAAAAGAGTTCAGGCAATTTAGTTTTGTGAGAAATTTAGGATCATTCTCTTGAACGGTATAACGGAAATCGTTATTAAAGTTGTTTTATATTTAATAATCGCAGTCACATTTGATAACATAACGGCATCATTGGGTGAACATTTCAAGCTTACAAGTCAGGATGTTATCTATCAAAGTTGGACAATTTTTGTTGATTGATCTTGAAAGAGTCTTTCGTATGTCTCTTTGCTGTTCATGTTGGATGTCATTTTTACAATGGCTTGTAGGCATAATTTATCTACCTTTCAAAGGTCTTCTTGCCATAAAACATTTCGCCAAAGGTCATAACGTTCTGTATGGCAATGATTGAGAAAAAGACCATAAGACGTTTTGTTTGCGTCTATCGTATATTCGAAGAAAGTCATTAATCCCGGGTAGCTTTATTTGAAATTGGCTCAAATTCAGTTAAGCGGTTTTTGAGAAGTCAACTAAAAGTGCTGTTCACATATTCGATAGCATTTGTTAACATTCGACGTTTTCTATCTCACATTGACTAATGTTATATTTGCTCAAACTTTGTAACGACGACCAAACTTTACGGCAGCTGGGAAATACGTGCACGCAAATGCATTTTATGACAGAACGATTTTTCTTAAATGTGGATACGTTCTACTAAGAGTATTTTGAGAAGTTGCTTTAAGATTTAAATGTTTTATTATCAGTTGTTATATATGATGGTTGATCGGAAGCATTGATGCCCTTCAGGATGCTATCTAGTAAACTTTGTCAGAATCTGTTCCGCGAATTTTATGAAGAAATATGTTTAAATCCTTTTCGTTATATTTAGAAATTGCGACCATATTTCAATGCGGAATGGAATATACTGAGCACAATGGAAAGGCAAACATTGCAAAGATATCCGGTACCACATGTATTTGTGTTTTATTATAAAATTTGAGAAAAGAACTGTAAATAAATACACGATAAACGACACACCATGAACGCAAGGCCATACCATGAAACTAACATGAATTTACTGCCACTTAAACTACAAAAGATAAGGTATATTTGCAATATAGTTGCATCTAATACAGTTGAAAATTGTGACGGGGCAAATGTCTGGCGATCTTTCTTGAACCCATTAGCTGAGATCAGAGAACTATTAGATTTTTCTAGAGAATGGACGCGAATCAATCGTCCCACTGCCATGTTGAAATGTCGTTTCAAGGGGAGAATGCTGTACTTAATTAAAGCAACTGTTTGGAGAGCAGCCGGACGGACTATTAGTGACAGAGTTAACGTTAACAATTGAAAGGTTGCAAGAACTCTGTAATTATGAAGCTACCAGGTCAAATTAACCCCAATTTTTGGCGCCACTGAGGAAGGGACAGAGAGATTCGACTGATTGGTTGCGCTAGTTAAGAATACGTGCTTCTCACCCAAAATTTCCTAAGTTTTATATCTCCTCATCGAAAATTTGAATCAGTATAAAACGTTTCTGCACGAGGAAAATACCAGTGGTGACTCAGAGTAATTTGCAAGACACTCCCTCGTAAAAAATGGTTGTCCAAGCAATCAGACGAACTGTTTTGGATCGACGTTTGCAGCAAAGGTAGTGTGACAATTCCATGTAATTTATTGATGCGATATATATATATATATATATATATATATATATATATATATATATATATATATATATATATATATATATATATATATATATATATATATATACTGTTTTGCTGAATTTACTTGTATCTGCATAATTGTTCTCTAATACAATCGTATACTGATGTGCTTTTTGAAGCATAACGGTGTTGAGCTATTCATAGGAAGTCGAACATTAATCTTTCGGAAAGTTTGACAAATTGTTTAATATGTTGTCGTGTTTGCATAAACATTACGTTTTAAGAATTAAATGCATTCCTGTACTTAATATGATTACGAGAACCATGTGATTTCACCTAATTTAGAAAATTTCACTTATGATTTAGAGCGAGTGTGAAATGACGTAACTGATTGCAAATGCATAAATATTTATTCGCTGTGTAACTTGAGGCGGGCTCAGGACCATTTGACCTCGTGTTGTCTGTGTTGTTGAGTGATGCTAATGCGTGACGAATAAGCCATTTGACTAACTAGGTTCTTTATAGGACATGAGGTGTCGATTGATAGTCGTAGCATCTGTTTAGCACTGATAAAAATATCTAATAACGACCAGGGTTCATGCAAAATCCCCGGTATCATAAATAACAGGAAATTTTGGTTGTCTCTATTTATATTTATTAAAAAGGGAGAAATAGCCTTCAACGTGCAATCTTGAGAGGGGATCTTGAGAGTGCAATCTGAGGCAAGGAAAATCTGAAAAGTGGAATCTGAGACGGATTGTTGAGGGTGGAATCTTATGACGTAACCCTGCTACGTATAAATACTGAGTGTCCTTGGATGGCGTCTGAATAACTACAGTGGAAGTCGAGCGAAACAAAGGACATGTTATGAAATCATACAAGACGCTTACTTCGATTGTTTACTCGATCCTATGACGAACTAAATCTAACAGTAAACAAATCATCTATTTTTAACCCATTTGTGCTTTTCATTGTAAATCGCGAAAGTGTTGTTTTTTTTCTAAAAGCCGAGATATTTTTTAATGTCATTACTTCACAGAGATGTGTTATGTAATTGATAAAATTGTTTGTTTACCTGTACGGGGGCTCGTGTTTGTCCGTTCAATATATGTCCAGATCAATATATATCTATATCTATATATAAGTTTCACCACTTATACTTACTCGAACCAAGGCAATTACATCGAGCGCGGTCATCTCCAATATAACGAGTACCGAAAGAGGTGGAAAGAAACAGAGGACTAAAAGATACATGTTAAAACATACCTTAATAGCAGCCTCCCGCATAAACTGCTTGGCTGCATCATTCCAGATAGCAGGAACTGTGAGTACCCAAAAAATATTTTTTTCGTCAATGTTTCTTTTCCGTGTTTCCAAAAGATCCATAAGATGAGTCTTCAAACATTTAATAGACAACGCAAAAACGTCAAGAGCTAACATTTCCTTTCCTGTAAAATCTTTTATCATCGATGATCCAGTTAGACCCTGTAACATTTTTTTCATGCGTTATGTAAAATCGCTAAATTTATATTTGATGATAATACTTAATGTTCCCACCCCACCTTCACCTGGATTGAGATGATGTTATTTGTGTTACAACGAAAATTATGTATTGCTACTTTGAATGGTTGATATTAAGTTGAATTTATGAATATATACTAAAACAACGACATTGGTAGAGAGTTTGCTTTCGCAATGATAGCATGTTTAAACAATCACTGAAATAACTGGATGACTACCAAATTTACAGTATTTGAGAGATTGATATTTCCATCTACCTTATAAAAGCAATTTCGAATATAGAATGGAAAAAAATTGATACATTATGATTGTCATAGATTGGACAATGATTTGAAAATATGTTTTTAATTCTTTAATCGTCACATAATTGAATAACTTTGAACTTTATACGATTTGTTCCCTCATTGCGTACAAGTTTCCTAACATGTCATTTCGTTCAAACACACACCTAGAATTATTGTTTACATTAACTTCTCGCACAAATGTTACTAAATGTGCAAATATTAATTAATCTTGGTTTTATTTATCCATCAAGGAACAGTAATGCCAATAGATTTCAAGTGTTTTTCAACATTATTATCTCTAAATCAATCATACACAATTATGAAGGATTGAACCCCTTTTGATAGTTGATCCCATTTTATATTTAGTTTTGCCTATTGCCTTCTGTAATACATTAGCCAATTCTAGGCAAAATGTCTCCATTATATTTAAAATGATAAACGTTTGAATGGAAACGTTTTAAAACTCACATATAGATTCTGAAACAACAAAGATATTGATTATGGATAAATGAAGCTTTAAAGAGAAATTTATCTAAATTTCGCTAAAAAGGATCAACTTGACAGTCATCTTATGAACGTCGCATAATTCAAGTTTCACGGTACTAGAGTCAAACTGGATGCAGCAGCCGCTAAGCGGTGAACTCAAACACTAAAAATTAGTAGGTCACATATTTATTGTATAGTATGCTAGATTTAATTGTGCAACATAAGCATGATATTACAATTTCTCCCTTTATGCCGTTACTCTCTATCAAGTAATATGGCTTACTCGACGAAAATACAATCATGGCGATGACTCAAAATTAAGCTATAAACGTGTAACCCATAAAGAGGATAACGCCTCCCGACAAACCAAGATATTGATAACTATAAAATATACATTATAAAAAAAAATTCTTATATACACAATCCTTAAAGAACAGAGTCAATTATTGTAATATAAACTGCATTCTCTGGTGATGCATCTTAAAGGTTGTTACATTTGCCAATAAAGTTTAAATCGAATGCAAATTAATTATTGTTGTGATTCAAATAGATAGAATAAAATCTTCATTTGCATTGGAGATAATGCAATATCTCACATAAACGAATTGGTGTTATTCAAACAGTGGCATAAAAGAAACTATGTAGCGCACATAAACAATTGGAGGCATGTTCAACATGTGCATACATTTGTAATTTGTATTTGTGTTGATATTGTTGAATGTTATCCAATGCATACGTGGTGCACGCTTAATTTTAGTACATAAATATATCAAATAAATATGCAACCTTAAACATGACTTAACAATGGTGTAAATTCTTTTAAAATCCATGCAACATGGAATCCACTGCAATTGTTTTCTTTTATATTACTTCGAAATGTTACGCATTTTATCTACGATACACTAATTATTTAGTTTCTAATCAAAATGAAGAAAAATAAACTTCTTTTCATACATAGTTATCGTTTTACATGCAGATGAGTTATTGGGGCCTTCAATATATGCACGACTAATCATTTAATCAAAATTAAACCTGTCCATCCTGCAGATGCATCTTGAATCTTCTGAAGAAGTAGTACTCAAGATTGGTTTTCTTAAAACAATGCAGCATATACGTTTCCTCTGCTTTAAAGCCGAAAGCACACTCATATCCTGTTCTTCCCTTATTCAACAAAAGGCAGGTTGGCGTTTTCGTAGATGAGAAATTCGTTCTGCCACTGTTCCATGCCTGTGGTGAATCAATCTTTGTTGGATCCTTTTTATATTGATCATAGAACTGGAAAGCATATCCAGAATAACATGTTCCGAAATCAATTGCAACAATAAGATCAGCGTCTCGTACTTGTTTCTGGTTAGCCATCCTTCAAGAATAAAGGAATATATGTTAATAGTTCATTGATTGTTTGGTAATAAACTCTAATGTATGTCTAAAATAAGAGCTACATTTTTTGTCTTCTCTATACTAAGTGTAAAAGAAACAAAACCTGTCAACGAACGACTTACAACGGTTATTGCTATGTAAGGACTAGTAGCACTGGTAGAATGGTACCAGAAATAATATAATAAAGTAATGGTTAGTAGTAGAGTGGTAAAATGAAACCATAAGGAACCAAGTTCAACAAGGATGAAGGTTTCATGAGAAAAACTAGTATTAAATATGAGATTGGCAAACCGACACAAATAAGGATTCAGCATAGAAATGGTATTATGGACCTAAACGAGGGTGTAACATGAGAAAGTCACCATGGACACACACGGGAATTCAAACGGAATTACGATGTAAAGCAGAGTAAAACGTGTATAGCCTGAAACGGGAATTTACAATTGGAGTTGAAATCTGGACAAAGAAAAACGGAAATAAATTTAACAGGGGAATGGCATTTGAGCCTCAAACGGAACTCATATGTTAAACATGGTAAGAATTCGATGGACCAAAACAGAAATTTAACATGAGATGGATGGTCTGGAAGCAAATAGTATCTAAAATGGAACAACAGTTTGGTGCATCAGAAGATGTGATTTTAACATGGGAACAACGCTTTGTGCATAACACATATATTGTTGGTGAATTATGTCAAGAATCGTCATGTAAGATATTCTGGCTAAACCATAAGCAATATTACATTAGTCCAGTTGTGATCGAACAAAGGTTCTGTATAGGTAAAGACCGACTTTTCTATCAGTATCCAGGTTAGTGTTCGATATTACTTTGAGTAAATTCAAATTTTCAAGTATTTTTTGTGTGGAATGAAGGTAAGTTTTCTGTAGAAAACAATATTTAAAAACTGCTTGACCAACAACATATATTGTGTTTGAGAAGGGGCACATTTCAGGCGATATATTAATTAAACATTAGGTGAGGTAAGATAACCATTAGTTAAATTTATGGGGACACGCAGTGTCAATAAGAGGTTCTGTATAGTGTGGTGTAGCATTAAGTAAGAGTGCGACCATTCTTGCTAATTAAACCTTGTTTATTCAGCAATCAAACTGACTGCTAGAAACATTTTACAGTTTCATTTTTCACGAAAAGTGTCAGACTTGAGAAAACGCAGGGATTCTGTTATTTAAAAACAAGCATGTCATGCTGATCAGACGTAAGCGTTTCGTAGAGAAAAGCGGGGCGAAAATACATTTGATTCTGATTGGTCACGGTTAAATAACGGGGGGGGGGGGGTGTTTTCACACGACGTTTCGTAGAACTTGATATATCCTTATTGAAAACTATAGTTCGTCTAATATTTCTCTGCAAGAGAGAATCAGAGATAGAAGTATTTATTAAAACTACGGATGTTATTTGAGAGAAATACGTCTGTTAAGGAATCATTGTCCAGAAAAACCTACAAACCATACAACGGTTGAATGATCCAAAAGCACAAAGGTACTGTCACAATTCCATGTATATTGTTGATGCAAGTTATATGTTGTTTGCATTAGTTGACAGGTCTTGCATGATTTCATTTGATACATTTGTATAATAATGTGTTTTGTGTTATAAATCGGACGTTTTTGCATGATTTCATTTGATACATTTGTATAATAATGTGCTTTCGAATTATAAATCGGAATTCTTACCTTAATTCTTAGTTAAGAATGATAAGAATCACATAGTGTTAATTTATGTCGTAAAACACTATGTTGAGTTATGAATAGGAAGTGTTACGTTAATCCCTTAATTTATCATCTTGTTTGATTAATGATTAGGTTCTAACAATTGTATGTGTTACATTAGTTAATGGTTTACGAGAATACATGTGAATTCACCGAATTTTATTTCATAGATGATTTAGCGACAGTGTCTTCAATTTATGTGCTGTGTAAATTAAGGCAGGGCCAGAATTCAAAGTCTCGATGTATAATTAGCAATCTGTTTAACTACAGTAATTTGAGGACAAGTGTAGTTAATTACTAGCCATAACGTCTATTTACGACTGACAGAAATATCTGATTTTCGAACCAGGAATAATGAAAAGTCTTAACTATAACCATTGTAACGAGAGACTTAGGATTGTTTTTGGAAGATCTTGAAGATACGTAAACTTTGGAAAAGTAATTGGGAAACGGACATTGCAGTGAGCGCATGATACAGTCGACAAGTCCGGAATCGAGCGGAAACATCCACGGGTGCATATTATCTAGAGACGGACGAGAAGGTGTCTTCTAGAACCACATTGAACGGAACAGTGAACGGAATCGAGGAATAACAGGTTATGAAAATCGAAAAAGGCATTGACTTTGATTATATCACTCGATCCAATGATGATTTAAAAACATCAGTAACAGATCGGCTAATCTAATCGAATCTACTTCGAATTTTATTGTAATTCGGTGAAAGTTTAATTTCTAAAACTAGCGTGTTTTCCTAATGAAAGAAAGTTTCATAATTGTGTATGTGTTTGATTAAATTGTTTGTTTATCTTTACGGGTGCTTGTAGTTGTTTGTTCAATATACCTGCTCAGTTTACTCTAAGTATTCTCATACTCGAACCGGGCAATTATATCGAGGGTGGTCATCTCTTAGATAACGAGTACCAAAAGGTAGTGGGTTCTAGTTATCATTATTATATATTGTACAATACCCTTTGACAAAGTGGGACTTAACACTTACCCTTTGACAAGTGGGGCTTATACAATACTGTAAACGGATAACGCCCCAACCCGCAACCTGACAGTGTTCAGTTAAGCGTTAGCTTAAGACCGTCATGTTTTCTTTGTAGTTGATAGAAAAATAATGCGATACCGTTTTGTATCTTAATAATTTGAGACTATTGTCGGTGGCAGGATGTGCTAGCCTTATCTGCCTCTGGAACAGGTATTAACGTAGCCTCTTTCATAACTTGTGATAAAATTATTAGTGGTCCGTACAACGTTACAAATTTCCAAATGGACTCATGATGGTTCTGGTGGGTGTTTCAAGAAATAGTAACTTATTTCGTGAAGCGTAGTAGACATATTGTGTACATTATGCATAGCTTCAAAAGTGAAAGTGGTTAATCATTACTTTTAGAATTATCTGATGTGAATTTTAAATGCATTTTCTCTTTTGACGTCTCAGCCTTCGAAAATAAGCTGATTAATTGGATGATATTGAATTTTATACAAGCTAGCAGCAAGCACATTTGCTATATTGTGTTCCAAATGTATATTTGTACTCTTTAATAGGATAAAGAGTTAAACTTTCCCTTACCATTTTTGAAGAACCACGTCCCATACTTTCTTTATCGAAGAAATAGTGTTTAAAGTAGAAACATTCATTCCATCATGTTTTCTTACATTCTTTATTCGTGTAGCGAGCTTCAGTCAAAAATATACCCTACCTACTTAACATGTCAAGCTGTGCAATAGTAATACCTGACGAGTGTTTGTTTTTGATACAGTATCGTTCTCCAATACATGAATTTATAAGATACGAATATCGTATTAAGGTATCGACCTTCACCGAGAAAGGCGAATTTCACAGACAAATTATGATATATCATACTAATTGTAAAACGCCGATCCATGTGAAATTACTCAGTGCAAACAGAGTGATGCTGCGCCCTATATTTCTGTAAATGGACATATTAGAACAGTGCATTATAAATCTACCTTTCCAAATGCGAGAACACAATTATCATTATTTTGTACATATTCAAGTGAAACGCGTATGACAATCATATTAACATATGTAAAATATATGCTATCTTAATGACACACGGAGGATAAATATTAACTATACAAAGACAAATCTCAACGTAGATATAAAGTTGTCGATGTCACTACTGCAAATAGTGTGGCACCAAATTACACTTTTATAAAGGGGCACGTTAAGGAGCACGTTTAAAAAATATTAACATTATTTGAACGCATTTAGAGACCTTGTAAAGATTCAAGTGCGACGCAAATAACAATTGCATCATAAATAGTATAGGGTGGTCAATGAATGGTATCTGAATGCTATAAAAGGTTGCTTACTTTGGCAATGTTCGAATTAGTCTGACCTTGCCAACTACGAATACGTTATAAGACTCCCTTCTTCACGATTTATGCCATCAGTATTGCAGCAAACTCCATTGAAGCATATCAATGTCAGCACTTAACAATTGAGTGGATTAGCAATTGTTATTAAAAGAACCGTTTCCTTCAGAACGTACACTACCTAGGAATTTTGGATTACATTCATAGGTATGTTAGTCACTACATTTAGTGGAGTTCAACTGCAGATTATTTGTGGCAAACGTTTTCAACAATGCACGCAAAGATATGACAGAGAAAACAATATCTCTGCACGACAAAACTCATGGTGTTAAAGCTGCTACTAACAGGCATGAATACACTATGTTTACCCGCGTGTGAAGAAGACATTTGTCGCACTTTATTCACTGTACATAATTATCAACAGTGTTAGGCGGCGACATAAACATACGACTAAAATAATGTATGTGACTTGAGAAGTCCTGCATTAACATATGGAAACAAAAGACAACTGATTAAGCTTTGAAACGTTTTGTGTGACACTAAACTGAAGAAAGAAAATGAACTTCGTTTCTTTTGAAACATAAATATAGTGAGCAGTGAAAGGATAAATAAGAACAAGCTCCCTAATTAGTGACCCCTGCCTAATGAAATATACCAAGCTAGTTTCAACCTGTGAGCTAAAGGAGCATCATCGGATGACACTGCATGACAGGGATGTACTGTGAGTCACTCAAACATAGAATTTCAACAAGCATTCTGAGGAACCCCCGGGTAATTATTGTGAGGTCAAATTCCAAATTGGGGTATAGAGGTCTCTGGATAGAGGTAGAGACCAGAACGACGTTCTGCATTAATTGCACACTAACACAATATGCTTGGTATTGGCATTTCTACACTTTGCAAAGTCCGCCATTCAGAGGAGGGAAGTGTGAGGGAACTCGGCGCTGGATACACCCTGTACTGGTCAAGAAAAGCGAAGAGTATGAATCATGATGAAAGACTCAATCGCCGAATACTTAACTAACTAGCCTTCCCACTGGTCATACCGACTGCATCATGTCCATGAATCTTTCTTTAAGGCACCAACAACACGCAAAACTCTTCAGTGTATGCTCTCGAACACTCCAGGCAGATCCTTCTGAAAAGGATACATTCATTCTACGCTGGCCTGTATAGACTTCTCAAGAGCGTCCCAGAGAGAGACAAAATATCCATTATCGGCGATTTGCTAGAGCGGGCGGAGACTCAGAAGTCTGGAAAGCCGTTCTTGTGAAACATGGCGTGAATGACTGCAATGACAATGCGCACCTGCTTCTTAAATTGTGCGCAGAATTACAGCTCAGCAGCACAAACACCGTATTTCAAAAGAAAGATATCCCGGAAACGACATATATGCACCGAGATCAAAACAATTGCACCTAATAGATTACATCATGCTAGGCCAGAAGGACTAAAACGATGTCATTCATACCAGAGTGATGTCCACTGCAGAGCGCAACGAAGAGCATCGTCTTGTCAGATGCAAACTCGACTATCACTTCAAGACCAGGCACAGACAACAAGGAGGTACCCAGAGAAAGTAACTCCAGATCAAAAACATTTTGTGTATTGAAGTCATTGCCCATTTTTAAGAACCACAGCAGTCTAGACTTGAATAACCTTCTCTTCGTCAGATTTACTTCCGGAAAATATGTGGAATCACCCCAAGGCTGTCAATCTGCAAACCTCAGAAGAGAAACAAAGACTGGCTTGATAAAAACAACCACGACCTCCAAACCCTTCTTGTCAAAAAGAGATCAATGTACCAAGCCCACCTCACTCAAAACTACATTTGCCGTATCTTAGACTTAAACACACGCAGACAGGTAAGATGGAAGTGTTCCGAAATGGAAAGCGCTTTAGACCACTCGGCCACTCGGAGCCCCGTTTGTATATAAAAACAAATTTTATTACAACAGCATCAATCATTTAAAATTTTTACCTGCCTGCATTGCGTGCATCGAATGCATAAGCCGTGGACTATAACCTTTAGATATATCAACATGTTTATCAGTTATCTTTCTAACAACGATTTGTGAACCGCTCTGGTGGCCAAGTGGTTAGAGTGTCCGCCCCGAAAGCGAGAGGTCGTGGGGGCGATCCCGGCCGAGACATAATAAATATTTAAAAAAATGGTATTTACAGCTTCCTCGCTTGATGCTCAGCATTAAGAAGTCATCGTTAGGACTGGTCGGCCTGAATAATGTGAATGGGTGGGACATTATGATACATGTCTGCGGCATGATAACCCAGTGCTAGATATCACTATAAACTGCCTCACATCACACATCGTAGCCATATAACTGAAAGTTTCTTAAAGCTACGTTAGCAATCCTAATCAAACAAACAAACAACGATTTGTGTAATGAACGTGGTAGGAAATTTTATTTTAATGTACTCGATGTCGTCCCCTGTAAATGTCTGTATCACTAACGTATCTTGATTACTTTGTTTCTCTACTGGTTGTCTTGCACTTTTTTTATGTGCCTAACTCCATCGAATATTTGTACTGAAATCCATCTCTCTCTCTCTCTCTCTCTCTCTCTCTCTCTCTCTCTCTCTCTCTCTCTCTCTCTCTCTCTCTCTCTCTCTCACACACACACACACACCCACACACACACACACACACTCTCTCTCTTTTTCTCTCTCTCTCATAATGTCCTTTGTCAAACGTTGATCTAGTCCAAACTGTCTACATGAAAACAATCTCAGAACCGTAGTTCACGTGTTGTTCTAACTAAATAGCTGATGAAGAAAACTGATTGAACGGGAACATAAAAATCAGACAATCTTTGTCTATCCTCGAGCAAACAACATTCTATCGAATGTTAGTCAAAACGAACTGACCCTGCAATGTGTGACTTTCAGCCTCTAGATATACATATTGATTCATGGTTTAATGGTAAATACACGTTAGTACCCGTATCTATACATCGATGTTGAACCAGGAGCAAAATGTTTTTTATTTCTGTATAGTCCATCACGCTCGATACACCCATGCACTTACCGCAACACAGAGCCAATAATCATTTCACTTTTTTAATCTGTAACATAATTCAAAACAAAAGACATCTGAAACCCATTAGAAGACAGAGACTGAAAAACCCGAAGACTCTACAAAAGCATTATCTTTATGGACGTACGTTGTTTAAAGCGCTTCCGTCGGCTTATTACAATAAGAGATATTCACACTAGAAAGTATAAACAATTAACAATATTACGATGCAATTAAAGTAATGGCGTATGTGAATCATGTGGGATTTGAAACATCAAGAAGTAAGGCTAAAATTACAAAACAAATAACTAAACAAGCCTATTAGAGTCATTAATCCCTATAAAATTCATATGAGTCCGATGTAAATCTTTTACTCACTAAGAAAAAGACACGTATATTCCTCTAATATTCTACCAGCAGCAAAATCCGCCCGTTTAATTATTTTCATGGGGTATGGGAAAGGTAGTGGTCATGTATTAAGTTGTACGAATGTAGGCACAATATCCTTGGAGTGAAATACGGGGAGGGGGAGGGGCATATAATAGTCAGAGTGAATGAAGATCAATCACACAGTTTAAGGATGAAAATACCATGAACCCCAAAACCCTACTGTTTGTATATACAACGAATTGATCACAACACCGTCACTCATTAAAAATAAATACTTGCCTCTCTTCCATGCATCGAGCGGGTGAGCTGCGGACTATAATCTTTAGATATATCAACAAGTTTATCAGTTATCTTTCAAACAACGATTTGTGTAATGAACGGGGTACAAAATTTTATTTCGATGTACTGATTAATACACTCGATGTCGACCCCATGTAAATGACTGCATGATTAACTTATATTGCTTACTTTGTTTCTCGGTTTGTTTTCTTGTTCTCTCTCTCTCTCTGTCTCTCTCTCTCTCTCTCTCTCTCTCTCTCTCTCTCTCTCTCTCTCTCTCTCTCTCTCTGATCATGTACAAACTGTTTATATGAAGAAAACCAACGCAATACCGTAGTTCACATGTTCATCTTAACTAAACAGCTGATGAAGGAAACTGATTTAACGGCAGCATAAAAGTTGAACCTCTTTGTCTATATTGGTGAAAACAACAGTGCATCGAAAGTTTCTCAAAACTAAATGACCCTGCAATGTATGGCTTCCAGTCGCTTTTATCCATTTTGATTCAGGGTGGAATGTTAAAATCACCTTAATGTCCGTATCAATAAATAAATATTGAACCTGTATCAGAATGTTTTATATTTCTGAATAATCCACCGCGCTCACTACATCCATGCAGACCCAAGAATCATTGCACTATTTTAATATATAACATAATTTAAAACGATAGGTATATGAAAGCTCTAAAACGATAAATACTGAAAAACCCAAAGGCTCTTCAAAAGCATCCTCAGAGTCATTAAGCCCTAAAAAAATGCAAATGGGTCCGATGTAAATCTTTATCTCACAAATCAAAGGACCCGTATATACCCCTAATATTCTACCAGCAGCAATGCGCCCATGTAATTATTTTCATGGGGTATGGGAAAGGTAGTGGTCATGTATTATGTTGTACGAATGTAGGCACAGTATGTTGGGAGTGACATTCGGGGTGGGGAAAAGTGCCATATAATACTCACAATGAATGAAGATCCATATCGCAGTTTAAGGTTGAAAATAACTGGAATCGCAAAACCCTACTGTTTGTATATAAGAATAATTTATCATAAACACATCAATCATTTAAAATTAATACTTGCCTCTCTTCCATGCATCGAGCGCGTAAGCTGCGGACTATAACCTTTAGATATATCGACAAGTTTATCAGTTATCTTTCTAACACCGATTTGTATAATGAACGGGGTAGGAAATTATATTTTGATGTAATCATTAATGTACTCGATGTCGTCCCCATATAATGACTGTATGAATAACTTATGTTGGTTATTTTGTTTCTCTACTGCTTTTCTTATTTCTTTCTAATGCAGAACTCAATAGAATACTTGTACTGAAATCGTTCATCTCTCTGTCTGTCTGTCTCTCTCTCTCTCTCTCTCTCTCTCTCTCTCTCTCTCTCTCTCTCTCTCTCTCTCTTATAATGTATTTCGTCAAATCTTGATCTTGTCCAAACTGTCTGTATGAAAACAAACTCAGACCCGTAGTTCTCATGTTCTTTTAACTAACAGCAGATGTAGGAAACTGATTGAACGACAACATAAAAGTTGACCCTCTTTGTCTATCTTGGAGAAATCAAGATTCTAACGAAAGTTAGTCAAAACGAACTGACCCTGCAATGTGTGGCTTTCAGTCTCTCTATATACATATTGATTCATGGTTTAATGGTAAATACACGTTAGTCCCCTTATCTGTACATCGATATGGAACCAGGAGCGAAATGTTTTTTTTATTTCTGTATAGTCCATCACGCTCGTTACACCCATGCACTTACCGCAACACAGAGCCAATAACCATTTCGCTATTTTAATCTGTTACATAATAAAAAATAAAAGATATTTGAACGCTATAAAAAGACAGAGACTGAAAAACCCGAAGACTCTACAAAAGCATTCTTTTTAGGGAGTACCTGAGTTTAAAGCACTTCCGTCGGCTTATTACAACAAGAGACATTCACACTAGAAGGTATCAAAACAAATTAACAATAATACAATGCAATTAAATGCAATTAAAGTAATGGCGTATGTGAATCATGTGGGAATTGAAACATCAAGAAGTGAGACTAAAATTACAAAACAAATAACTAAACTAGCCTATTAGAGTCATTAATCCCTATAAAATGCATATGAGTCTGATGTAAATCTTTTACTCATTAAGAAAAAGACACGTATATACCTCTAATATTCTACCAACAGCAATTATTTTCATCGGATATGGCAAAGGTCATGTATTAAGTTGTACAAATGTAGGCACAATATGTTGGGAATGAAATCCGGGCAGAGGGTGGGACATATAATAATCAGAGTGAATGAAGATCAATCTTGCAGTTTAAGGTTGAAAATACAAGGATCCCCAAAACCCTACTGTTTGTATATAAAACGAATTGATCACAACACCATCAATCATTAAAAATTAATACTTGCCTCTCTTCCATGCATCGAGCGGGTGAGCCATGGACTATAACCTTTAGATATATCAACAAGTTTATCAGTTATCTTTCTAACAAGGATTTGTATAATGAACGGGGTAGGAAGTTATATTTTGATGTACTCATTAATGTACTCGATGTCGTCCCCATGTAATGACTGTATGAATATATTATCTTGGTTATTTTGTTTCTCTACTGGTTTTCTTATTTCCTTCTAATGCAGAACTCAGTAGAATATTTGTACTGAAATCGTTCATTTATCTGTCTCTGTCTCTCTGTATGTATGTCTCTCACTCTCTCTCTCTCTCTCTCTCTCTCTCTCTCTCTCTCTCTCTCTCTCTCTCTCTCTCTCTCTCTCTCTCTCTCTCTCTCTCTCTCTCTCTCTCTCTCATAATGTACAAACTGTATATATGAAGAAAACCAACTCAATACTGTAGTTCACATGTTCATCTTAACCAAACAACTGATGAAGGAAACAGCAGAGGGGGCGAATCCGACAACTTTTAGAAGCGTCCATTTGTTAAACCAAGGCCTCCTCCAAAATCGTAAAAAAGCATCTATTTGGCAAACCAAGGCTTCCTCGCAATCGTAAAAAACAATTTTCCTTTGGGGACGCACAGTCGTTGTCGCACCTCCTCTGCTGCTATGGGGGAAAAATCCTTTTAGTATTTCACAAACAGACTAATTTGTAAAACCTCACCTTGTAAATCAATCAGATTATTGGATTGGTTAGTGAGTCTGAAATTAATTATTGTTAATGAATGATTATGACATCTCATATAGTCTGGATTAGTTGGATCCTCAATTATTAAAAATCCGGGTGGAGCTGTTGGTGCAGATATAAAATATATCCCTGCTGAGCTTGATTCGATCGGTCGAGATGTATTTGGTAGCTTCCTTTGATAACATCACATACTAAATTCAAGGCAATCACCGAGGATATATTGACGTTTTGAGGAGCGATATGTCGGCCACCACCATCTGGGTTATTATTATGTTTGAGGATATTTGTTTGTGATATTTTTTCCATTCGGCGAGTATTTGTAGGAAATACTCATCGAGTAGATCATTAACAGATTTTTTTAGTTCATTTGCGTTATACCCAGGAAATTTGAAATCGGGTAAATCAGCTTCTGTGATATTGTAACCGCTTAGGAATTTTTGTTTATCTCCGTTTTTGTCATTAATTATTACTTGAATTATTCGTGTGTTAATATATTCCATGTCGGATACAAGCTGATTTATATCTCAATATATTTTATAATCTCATCACGTGGCCTTTTTATATCAGAGAGATGCTTTTGGAAGCTCCGTCGTAGTTGTTCTAGTTGTGTTCTATGTAATTGATTAATCTCTTTCATATAATCAATGAAATTATTTAGAGTGAATACAATTGCAATGGATGAATCAGGAGTTTTCTCAAAACCAAATTCCCATTTTTGGTTTTGCTATCAAGAAATGTGAATCTATCAGTTAATTTTGCATTTTTTTTTATATCAAGTAAATAATTTCAATATGATGGGTTGATTTGGTGATATGATTGTATATCCGTGACATAATCAGACTTTTTAGTTTCGGGTATTTGATAAGATGCCTGAGGTGGAATTTCAGGCCATCCCAGTATAGTTCTTATAGAACTCTGATATATATATACGGCATACCCGGGCGAGTTCATCTCTATGGCAGATGATAGTGTTGGTTCATGAACTGTTATAGCGATTTTCGATTCTCTTCCAGTAATGTAGTTTATTCTGCATTGTAATTCGTCATTGATCTGTTCGATTTGATAGGACACAGATGTTAACGAAAAAACGTTCCAGTCTGGAGTACCATCGGGTTTATTCTTACTTGCAAACACCAAGGAATTATTCGGTTGTTGACCACCGAAAGGTGCTGATCTAATATTTGGCCAACTATGGTATACTCGTAATTTTGGTAACGCTATTTCCTTCACGGGAATCGCAGTAGGGAAATTCACACTGAATTCAGGATCGGGTGAGGTTATTGATATCATGCTGGTTTTCAATGGGGTGGTATTTTCCGCTATTCGTTGAAGTAGTTCTTGTGATGTTGCCATTGCTATTATACTCATGTTGTTTTTCTAATTTTGACATCGCGGAATCATAAACACGTACCATCGCTGAAAACTCATTATCTGATATTAATGTGTCATCGAGTGACGACGATATCATCGAGGATAATTGGGAGTACGCTTTTGACACGACATGAAATTTAACTACGTAGTCTTGCAGTTTACGCTGACTACACGATGATATTTTTCTTTTGTTATAATCGAAATAATTTCCGCGATTGTTGTCGCCGCTGATATACAAATTGGAACAGCTATCGGAGCAGTCATTGTCACCGAGGAGAGTATAATACCGGCTCCGGTGATTACACCTGATACCGAGTACACGGTAACATCAACTGCGTTGATTCTTCGTCGATATTTTTTTATTTTTACTTGATACTCCTCAGTGAGCGTTTTGAGCTTAGTTTAAAATTCTCTGACCTGATCATAGCAATATTGCTGTGATGACATTTTATTTTGAAAACACTAGTGTTTTTAAATAGATTTCAATTTAGTTGTTTTCTTAAATCCGCTACGAATTCCATATACCATGTTACTGAAACCCTAGCCAAATTATTATCAGTGGATGCTATTGTGAATTGTTCAGTTGATCCTTTGTCGATGATCGTTGATATCATATTATTGACCCCAGATGAACTCGTTGATGAAATATTAAATTGAGTCGGTGTCTCTAGTGTTAATCGATAAATACCTTTGACGGCTGCGGTGATATCTAATTTGTTGTTTGCAGGTGTCGACGTAAAATGATCCGTGTTGGATCGTATATACCGAGTTTATATTTTTCTCATGAGGAATTTTTACTTTTTCAAGTATTTGTATCATCCTCGGCAGATCATGTCTGATGACATCGTTGGTCGTTTTAATATCAGTGTTGATAGCTTGTATTCGCCGATTAATCGTGGGTATTTCATTGCTGGCTGCTTTAAGATTATCGATGGATTTTTTAAGTTCTGGTAGTTTGATTTCAATTTTATCAAATGTGGTAATAAAGAATTTCTCAATGAGATTTCTACGAACAGTTGTAAACTTCTCGACATGTTCCTCATATCTGGATTGTAATGATGCTAGTTCTAACATAGCTGTTTTTATCTGTGTGGCTTCGGTGTGGTCACCGGTGGATTTCCAAGGAAATCCAATAGAGGTTTGTCAATATTGTCAATTATATTTTTTTGTAATTCAGAAAACTGATCGAATTTAGTTATATGGTAGTCGTATTCATCGCGTAGTTTTTTAATGGTTCTAAATTGTTAATTCTATCCACAATACTTGAAACAAGTACACCCGGTTTGAGTTTACCCTGATCGGAAAACAACGCGATAGTATCTTCTACTGCGTCGCGTTGTTTAACTAAAATATCATCAAGAGAAACATTACTTGTTTTCAATTTTCCCTGACGATCTTGAAATACAACTATTTCATTGGGATCAGCACTTGCTAAGTTCAACATCTCAGCTATTTCATCTTCGATTTTTTTTATATCACCGGTTGCAGATATTTCCGCGGTGGGTTTTATCAACCCTGATAAAAAATCTCCCCCAAATATCAACCATGTTATTATATATTACATTCGTCTCTTTAAGTAATTTATTATTGTGTATTAGTAGACAACTTTATAAGGCAATTCAGATGATGCTGACACCGCCATTAACATTTCAAGGAGTTCTGCAGCACATGAGTTTTCAAATAAGCTCAATATGGGTAACTCTAAATACCGAACAGGGGCCGAAGAATTCAACTTGGATATATACTCAATAAATCCGCCTCCTCCTTTCCAAAGAGGTAGTCAAAATAAACGATACATTGTGAATGTATCACATAATCTATCCAATATGTTCCAGGATTTCTTTCATCACTGCGATCAATTATACCGGTTTCAAAGATTTTCGGTTGTACCGGAAATTGATTTTTCCTGAATACACCTCTGAAGTGTTTTATGGGGAGTTTATTTACTATGTCAGCGAGATTAAAATCTGACATTTCAATTATGGATTTCAGTGACAAAATGTCAGCGAGATTAAGATTGGACTTTTCAACCATGGGTTTCGGTGACATGTTAACAGAAACGGGTTTATAAAACCACTCTGTTAGTCTTTTCACTTGACCGAATAAACTTCTCCAAATATCAATCATGTTTTCTTTTATATTACTTCTCTCTTAAAAACGATTACTTCTATATTCATTTACGACCTGATGAGGTGGTTTTCTGGATGATGAAATAGCGTCAAGGACATTTAATACTTCTGATTGATCTTTCATAAAGACACCTCTGACGTTTTTTATCGCTAGTTTTGTAATACCATCAAGTAAATCAAAATTTGACATCGTCAACGATATCGGAGTTATTAAATTGTTCCTGGTATTCTCAAACCCTTTCCCGTGTACCATGAATAAGGGGTTCCTGGTAGTTTTATACTCTTTCCTCCTTTCTTTTTATATTTCTGCTCGGTAGCTTTCTTTAGTGCCATCCCTGCCGCGGTAACAACGGCTCCTAACGCTGCCGCTTTAGCCACCCCTGGGGCATCTGCCGCAATCAACGCTAGAATCGCAGCTTAACAGTGGAAATATACCACCTGATTTTATCATGTTTTTGATCGCGGCTGCAGAGAGAGCGACCTGATCGCGTTTCTTATTTTTGATAGCATCATCGAAGTGTTTTGTTTGACGAGCTGTCAATGATAGTTTATTCTGACCGCCAGACATATGATTGTGTTTCAGCGATATCGTAGTTCCACATTTGTTAGCTGATTGCGATTGCAATTTCTTGAGTTGACCAGGAGTCAACGTAACACTAACAACACTGTATGACATCTTATTAAAACTGCTAGTAGTTTAAATGACAGATTGATCTAATTGCTACATTGGAAAAATCTATGACTGAAACACTAGTGTTTCCGATTACATATTTTTCACTGGCGCATCAACTACTCTCATTCTTCCACCAACACCTTCAAGTAGCATTGATTTATCACTGAGAATGACATCAAATGCTCTGTAATTAACAATAGCACCAGCACCAACATGGCGTGTTACACGAGCTCTGAAGTGTATTTCAACGACGGATTGTCTGGTTAAGTCAAGATGTTCCAGAGAAAAGTAGTAGATGGGATATAGGTTTTTAAAATCAAGTTGAGATATTTGCAAGCCAGTGTCCACATTATTATCGCGTTCCATATATGACAACAGTCGATGATACACGCGTGCTATTTGGTTGGTATCGTAATCTAGTAGTATATCCTCAGATGGTTCCTGCTGAACGTTTATTCTCAGCGAGACTTCATTAAAACGTATCTGATCAAATATCATATGGTTGCGTTTTTGAGAATTTAATCGCGCAGTATTCTGTAGCGCAATAAATATATGACGCGGAGCTGAAACACCTTGTTTTGATGCCAGGTGCCATGTTAGTGTACCATCAATATTAGAATCCATGGTATCCGTTGGTGTTGTTAGCCATGATAGCAATAATTTTCCTCCATGATCCATAAATGATAGTAATCGCTCTTCTGATGTGATTGATGGAGTCATTACTGGCATTCACAATGATAGTTTTGTTATAATGACTTTACCAGCATCAACACCAGCACCACGCCAGATTGCATCATTATCACTACCCTTCAGCACGAGTACTACGGTATGCTTCGCTCCATAGATAACTTTTCTAACATTTCTACAGAATCCGAAAATATGATGCAGTGGAATCGCACATGAAAATTGTCGACGAAGCCTCTCCAACATTGATACACGTGTTGCGAATCCTAGGTTGTAATTAAGATTAGTACATTTTATAATATCAAAGACACCACCTGGTCTATCTTCGTGTTCAACATCATCTGGTTGTGGATTAACTGCAGTAGCTTCCGGTGTATTTAATTTAATGTACTGGATGTGTTCAGCGTTATCAGTAATATCCTTAGCAAACATCATAGATGGACCTGCCGATCTTGTATAATCATCAGAATATCTTGCTAACCCTATTATTGTTGTGGCAACATCAAACTCACGCTCAATGGATTAAATTTCTCTTCCATCAATCATGTATCTAGCGCTTTCGAATAACACCATGATACCATTATTGACAAAACCAACTTGGACATTTGGTGTATTAGCTGCAACATTTGTTACAAGTTCTCCTTCCACTTCGATAAATGCTTCACATGGTAGGAAGTATTTACTGGTATCCTGGACTTGAAGTTCGATTCTTGATCGAATATTTGGCTGTACTGCATGATAGAAATAGAATTGATACAGAATCATCTTTGCGCACTGGTGCTTCCATATCAAAGGCTTGATCAGGTGACCGTTTGATCTTGCTCGGGGTATCAAGCCACTTCCCGCTATCATGTTTGCGGTAATATTATTTTGGTTGCCGGCCGCCAATGACGGAGTCGTCAAAGATGCTAATTTCTGATCCACCGCTTTATTTAGTATTTTGCTTACACTTGTAGGCATCACTTCCGTAGATGGTAACGGCAATGCCTTCGCTATTGCTGTTTTTGTTTGTCGTCGAACTAACGACCTTAGTTTTTCCTTCGCGACGGAAAACGTTTTCCCGGCAACATCTCCAACAGCACTAATACTTTTATCACGAATGACATCAATGGCTTTCATCGATAATTGTTTTGCTAATGGCGCTACTTCTGGAGCCATTCTTGACAACAACCCTGCAATGGTATTGCCAAGACCATCACCATAATACGCTCTAGAAACAGGCAATCGTGAGTTTACTACGTAGACGCTGGTTGGTTTATCGTGGTTGTAGTGTATGATCATCTTATTTAAATGATATTTATATAATCGTGAATTGCTAGCAATTTCAGTGATTTAGTCACTGTGATAACCGTCCACTAGCTCGTCAACAAACTCTCGATATACACCAATATCCGTGATGCTACCCTCAAATAGTCGCCTGCAGATATCAGCGGCTTCATTAATTATTTCCGATGAGTTATTTCCAGCTCATTTTCCTCCTACAAGAACCTCTAATCGTGATATATCCCCGAGAATATTACCAGGACAACGAAGAAGACCACTACCTACTTGGAGCTCCACCTGAATATCCATCTCCATCTTTTCTAGTGATACTATTTGCACCTTTTTTAGAATCAGCTTCTGCCATTATTTCTATTTCATCCGAAATTGGGTCTGTAGACGGTGGTGGTCGTGGGCTACCTTTTACCATAGCCATATAATTACCAAAATTAGGATGCATCTTTTCTGTTATTCTAGTTCCACCGTGTTTCGCCAAATATATATATATTTGATGCCCAGGTGTCAATGATTTTTATAAAATTTTCAAACTCGTCTTTTAAATGGTTCTCTTTTGTACCTTTTGGAAAATTTGTTCAAAGAAAATCAGCTAATTCAGGATCTGTATTGATTCTTATAATTTTATTCAATGCTGCGATTGTAAATATATTTTCGGTGAATAGTCTTTTCTTGCAGTAGCACATTGTTGTTCAAGTGGTTCAGGTGGTGGTGAGGAAATATCAATATCACCTAATCGCTCGAATTCTTTTTATATTTGTTGAGCGGTTACTATATCACCAGGGAGATTTTGTAAATATTTTTGTGTCTGTTCGGTTTCCCCTGCTTTCCTTTTCCATCCCTTGGGGACATCTCCCCATATTGCTCTTTCAGTGGTCGATTTTACATCTTTGGTTGCAGCTGTTATTGGTTTAAATAATTGCTCAGTGTCTGTTATGAAGTCTGTCTGTAACCCATGTCTAGCTTGCACTGAATCTCGAATGCGGATACATTTCTTAATTGCGGTTAACCGCTAACGTGCTAATCTAGTCGTTAGTGATTCATTTACCATTATTAATTAATACTCGATTTAAATGTAGTGACGAAGTCGCCAGTGAAAAATCCGATCCGTAGATTGCTTCACCCACCCCAATTTACTATTACTTGCGCGTAGTGACAACGTCACCATTGATAAAAAAAATACATTATCTTACCTGTCTTTACAAATTCGTTTTAGGTGAATAAGCGCATACCTGTCTATTTTATACTTGCAAACAGGTATGGGTATTGTACATGTCGATCCATGGTGAGAATTTTTACTCTGTTGAGGCAATTTGGCGCATAATCTCTTATTATTTTGATCTTCGAATTAATTGTGCGTTTGATTTCATATTGCTGTCCCAATTCTTTTCTTATTTTTTTCAACAACAGTGAATAACGGGACAAACTTATTCATGTCGTTACAGAATGCAAGGGAGTCATAAATAGCGTGCTGAACTCGTTTTATAAAAGCGTATGATTTTGGTAATATATATATGTTATTCCTAGCATTATCTTCAATAACTTGAACTTCAGAAAGAATTTGATCACAATTTAATTTATCTGATAATTGAAGTCATTGATTTTTCAAATTTAAAATTTCGGTTATGATCTCATTGAATTTTTCAGAATTCATTTATATAATAATATATATTTCTAATATGTGATATATAAAATAAATCATACAAAAACAAAAAAAATATTTAATATTTTTCAAAAACAAACAATAGCGATGATGAACGATTATCATTCACACTGGGTCCCTTATTTGGCCTTAGTGTCTTTCAAAGGGTTCTTTTTCTGTTGAGATTTTTTTTCTCTTTGAGAGTATTTTTTCTCTTTGAGATTTATCTCTTTTTTTTCTTTGAGATTATTTTCTCTTTGAGAGTATTTTTTCTCTTTGAGAAAATTCTCTTTTTTTTCTTTGAGATTTCTTCTCTTTGAGATTTTCCTCTTTGACCCAATGACCGTTTCTCTTAGCCGATAGTTCATTCTAAACTATCCTCTGGGGTTACCCTAGTGTGTGACATAGAGTTGTTGCATCCATGCTATTGTTTATTTTTGGGGCGCCATTGTTGTTGTACACCTCCCCCCCCCCAAGAATTAATTTCCCGGTGGGTGCAAAATCACACCGTCGCGTATTTGACGTGACGGGATGTGTACACGAAGTACCTTTAGGCTGGCGAACCTCAATTATATAGAAAAACCTCGAAATCGGTATCGTCGACAATTGTCTGTCACGAGGTTCGAACGATGGACTCCAGGACGAGATTCCAACGCGTTATGGAATACGCTAAATGGTCTAATCTACAAGTCTATAATTTAAATACGATATATGTGTGTCAGTCACAGTTATTTTGTATGATGTAGTATATTTCCCAATTTTTTTACCCCCTTTGTTATTTTCGACAAGGTTGTGTTGTTTCCACTCCCGTAGTGTATGGGCAATTGCATGAAATTGTCGATCTGTATAACGCTAATATTCATTACGATCATGAATAATCATACCGTACCTAATACCTAAAAAAACCATTATCCCATTGAGATACACGTGACTACATCAAAAGAGTTATCGTTGTTTCAAAACCACACACACAAGCCTACACGAGTCATTCCCCTTGGTGTTATATATAATATTTTAGATGTAAATGAATTGAATTCTTTGTCCAGTCCTTTTGGAAATCGCTGACCGGGTTATATTCTCTGCTACATTTCGTACTGAGGACTCGCAAATATCGAAATATTTTCCGGCTTCAGTCATTGATTGAAATACCATTTGCTTGTTATTTTCTATATTAAATGATTTTATGGGTTTCAAATTTTTCGAGTATTTTCCAGTCCCACCTCGTTTGGAATTCTCACTTTGTGAAATAGCTTGTAGATTCGATAAAAAATTATCGGTTTTAATACCAATTATGTGATCAATAACAAAACCATCCTTGATCAATCCATTAAACACCTCGTGGACGAATCTGTGATTAAGATATTTTTTCAATTCCAGCGCCAAACATAATATTATTTGTTTAATTCATTATTTGGTTTAATTATTACATTACTTGGGAATCTTTCAATGTAGTCTTGAGGTGTGCTTATGATTTTATCCTTGACAGAGTCAAGGACGCTGACACAGTCAGGATCATTGATGGAGTTTTTAACGGAATCTTTGATAGAGTTATTGACGGAATCTTTGATTCTCTTATCATAATAGCGCTTTAGCTCTCGATATCGTTTACCACCACAACTGAGACACAACTGCGATTTACCACGCACACCTACCCCACATCGGATATAAGGTAGCGGCCCAAAACTCCCACGACGTACGCTTTGCAAATGATATCAACAGAATTCATTTCTGCATGATTTGTTACAAGCGGTTACTGATCCTATCCTAAGCCATTTGCAATGATTCATTATATAATAAATTCTTTATTAAATACTTGTTTTAATAATAATATGGAGGAGTTCGAGAGATTATCAAAGATTACGCCTTGGAGAAATGCTTAATTTAATCTCGATAGAGTATCCACTGATGTACCAAAGGGTCTAATAAATGATAGAAGCATGATAGGTACAATCTCCGATTGTTTTAATGAATTCAAGATCGATGGAGCATCTCACTGTTGGTCGACATTTCAAATTGATAGTAGTGTTGATGCTACCATGAACGACGAAAGAGCAGCAGTGATAATCTCACATCTTGACAAAAAAAGTATTTTTTTAGAGTGAAATTCATTATCCACTCAGAAACGGGGGATTGGATTATACGCGACAAATTTGAACCCATCATGAAAGATAAAAGAACAGTCACTGTGAGTCATGATACCAAATCAGGAATTCTGACTGGGATTGACAAACCGTAGTACGAGAGATCCTATCCCGTAACCGCAGTTGTTTATGGGATATATTTGTTAAATGATAAACCGAGAACTGAAAAACTGAAACCCATGAAATATTAGTCAAGAATAAATTGTGTAGCAGAAAGAATAATAGAACACTTCATAAAAGATTAATAAATGGGGACTAACAGTAAAGGAAAATGGAGCAACGATTCAAGATATAGCCAAACTAGAAACATCATGAAGATTCCCAATAACCATAATGACGATAACAGGAGGAGCAATGCACGAATAAAAATATAAATCAAATGGAGCTCCAATCAAAATTATTGATCATAAGGAACACGTATGGACACCTGCAGTAACAATATTTCCGAGGGATAGAACAATAAAATATCTACCCGCGGAGATCTCTGGGGGAGAATTCTCTGAAATTATTTGATTTTATTTATCAGTTAAGTAAAAACGATCCTGTATCAGTGTGGTTACTTCACAGTTTTGAAAACGAAGAGGGCGAATTCGATCAATTTGTAAGACCCAGTGGCGAATTATACCGTACTGAAGCCCTGCAGAACGAGATGAAAAAACTAGCTAGTGGTTTTTCAACAGAACACGACGAACAATTATTAACAAACTGTTTTACAATTCCGTCGGTTGCAGCTCATTTTGCGAGAAAGAAAAATATGTGGAAAGCAACAAGAGCTGAATTTCTATCAGATATCAAATCAAGCTGCATCGAGTACAACCATGGCGGATTATGGAATACAAAATATGCCCTCAAAAGTATTATTTCGGTTGATATGGTTGCGTGTTATCCTGGGAGCTTTCTCGGGTATGGAGAATGTGCTGAGTACTTTAAACGATTTGGGCATCCCACACATGAGATGACCCGTGTTACGATTAATGGACCACTGCCCGATTTTGATTTAACTGGATTCGCTCGTGTGGTATCATTTGAAACCGCGAAGGACTTCATCCGTGTTGCTATGTTTGGACTGGTAGACACATCTCTGAAAACACTAGATGCCAATAGTGTTATTACGGTATATGATTGATTCTAAACTGCTGATATCGCTGATTATCAGTGAAGCGATTATATCATATCGAAAACAAACTGAGGTCTGGTTACCACAACCTGATAGTCTAGATAGTATAATCAGCGAAAATAAAAAACTATTCCCCGATCTCGACGAAGAATATATCGTAAAATGGTCCAAACAGATATTTGAAGTTAAAAAAAAACAAGCAAAATATCTCCGTAGAAAAATAATTGGTAAATTCACTCAAGGTGGAAACAAATACGACAATAAACGATATTCTTCACGGTTGATTATAGATAGCGTTGAATACGATTTTATAATCGCGGATGTAACATGTAAAGGTATATATGTAAATCGCAAAGACGCTTTCTTGTCCAATGGAACAAAATTCGGGACAATTGTTATTTACAACGATGGATACAATCTTCAGTATACACATTTGATGGCGTCTATGCTGGCTTATGTTTCTATTAATTTATTTTCGATGATAAATAGATTTCCTGACACCGCGGTTAGAGTCGCCACTGATTCCTTTTACATAGATGTATAACATAGCGAAGCAGTGGCCGAATTCACTAATTCCGACGAGAGTTGGGGATCATGGAGAATTAAAAAGGAAATACCGTGTGCTTATTCCAACAATTACTTGAAAATAATCAGATATCAGAACTATCTAATGCACCGTCAATATCTGACCCAATATGCAGATATAAAACCGTGTACTTAAACGGCTGTGGTGGGTCAGGAAAGACGACTAGTGTGATAGAATTATTTCAAGGGAAATCAAACATGACTGTGTTAACACTGACCCGCAGACTTGTAAGATAGATGAAACGACGAGGAATTAATGCTTGCACTTATCATAGTTTCTTTCGATGGAAAGGTGACGAATGGACTCCTGATCGAATGGGTGAGAAATTTAGTCCTGAAATCATTATTTGGGATGAGATATGCACGGTGTCGTTAGATGTATTACAAAGTTTTCTTGATTGGTTATTGCTAGCGAATACAAAAGTGATAATGTGTGGCGATCACGTTCAAGCACCACCATTTGTCGGTAAGTCTCCACATGATTGGCTAAAGAATTTTGTAGACTATTATGAAGAAATTAATACTGATCATAGAGTACTTGATGAACAATTACGCGAGTTCAAAAAACTAATCAGATTACAACCTGATAGAATCCAATATGAAATAGCACGTGAAATAATTTTGGAAACCCCATTAAATGATTTTTGGGAAGCGTGGAGACCGAACGATTTGATAGTGGCAAGTAAACAAATAGTCAGAGACAGACTTCATACGAAGTTATTTAATAAACACTAAGAAACATTTGCAACACTTCCAGTGCAGCTGTGTTATAGACCCAAGGATACACGAAGACAAAATATCGAAGTTGATATTGATGGGCAAAGTGAAAAGCAGAATTTAGTGTTAAATGATATTGTGTTAGTTGATATCAATGTCGTCGAAGATGCGTTGCATGCTGATAAATCCCCATGGAAGTTAGGATACGCAGCGATGATACATTCTTCGCAGGGATTGACTATATCCGATACAATTGTTTGGATCATAGATAATCACATCGAGTGGTCGAGCTTAGTTTATCTTGCGTTGTCCAGAGTACGAAGAATAAATCAACTTCGAATAGTTGTTTTAGACTATAATGACACTACAATAAGTGATATTGTCAGCGATGATATAATCAGAAAAAAACCATCTGGTTATAAACAGTAGGAAAAGAAAATAACAGAAAATTTGACATTGATGGAGAATTTATAATCACACTGAAACAACAACAGAATAATCACTGTGCGAGTTGCAATTGTATAATGAGTTGGTGTTGGTCGGATAAAGATCCTGCTAATTTACCGTAGACAGAAAAAATAGCAGTGTTCGCCATACCAGAGATAATGTGATACTGACTTGTATTGAGTGTAACAGACGAAGAGGTGCTAGTTAAGACCACGCGGTGGTAATATAGTATCCTAGGGTATCACTTATAGTTGTTCAAGAGTAAATCCTCGCTGAGGAGCAGTTGAATCCAATCTATAGACTGGCTGTCTACCCGTGGATCGTTTTATGCTAGATATTTTATGCGTAGTGACACTCCAAATAGGATCAGTAGCTCTCTTTTGCCACCTTCGAGCTCTCCTGGTTCATATAAATATCTAACAGTGACATTTCCGAGTATTGGTTGTTTTGAAAAATCATTTTGCGGTTTTACAGGTATATACTTTGTTTTAATCGCGTTGTTACGTTTCATAATTAATTGTTCGAGTAATCTCATTATTTAGCGCGGTAATTACGCCTGGTAATCTCTTGACCCATTCACGAGATCGTTTAACCTCAATAAATTCCGTATTGATATCCAAATAACCGCTCAGCAAGTGTGCGATTAAATCGTTCAACAATTGCCTGATCGCGATGTAGTGCAGTATGTCCTTGTCTGATGGTGACATTATGATGCTTCATTGTTGATAACACTGCATCCTGAAATTCCTTGCCAAGATCAACTTGTAATAGATTTGGCCAGTGCAGAGGATCTCGTCGATAAATCCTTTCAAACGCAGAAGCCACTTCAGTTGATGGTTGTCTTTAGCGATTCTGCTTCTTTGTATCGACTCGCAACATCAACTACGGTTAGCGCATACTTGTAAAAACCATCATGCGGCAGAAATAATATATCGGCCTGATGAACTTCATTGGGTGCGCTGACATCAAAATGCGAGTAGTTAATTTGTTGAGGCGGTGGTAGATACATTTGCTATATCGCCTGCTTGGATAACCAATCTGCTGCAGTGGTATTTTTCACCTTTGCGGCGCTAACGAGTTTACTGATTGCTGCTTTACCCCTCCAGTATCCTCTTGGAGAATAATAAATAGATTCCATGATGTTATTAATTACCAGCATTCAACATCAATTTACTTTTCATCGCCGATTTTATCAACCATGAAGCCAATTTTTCTTTGAAGGACTTATCAGTGATAGAATTCAACGCATGAATTAATTTTACATCTCCGATATGTCTGTTTCGCAGATTACTGCTTTTGTAAGGAACATCATGAGCATGACACGCCTTATCAATGGCGTTTATTGGATACTCACCGGGTCGGGGTTGGTTTTGATCATTGAGTCTGATATCGAGTTTGGTCCCGGGTCCACAATTACTGTATCCTGGAAAGTGCTTTTATCCCGGATATTTTGCCCATGGCGTTCCTGGGAGTTTACTAATTTGGCTGCAATATCACCTCCTCGTCTTTTTTTTAAAACATCTCCAGATTTCATAGAAACAAAATCTAAATTTTTGTACCACCTTGTACACATTTACCAGCAAGTGCTGATCTGTTATTTTTAGTTGTAATCGCCGTCAAGTCGTTTATGCTAGTACGCATCTTACATTTCACACAATATAGATCCATAATTTGTTTATGTTATATGGGTATGACTGTTATTGATTATTCAGCAACACGAGAACCACAACATGTAAAACATCATACAAAGCTACCAATTTCTGGACCGATGATTGTCAGACCAATTGTTGGTGTACGCCTTATACCCCTCACACAGTATAAATACATAATATTATTATATTATTCTAATGGAAGAACCAGTTAAGCATCATGCAGCGCTACCAATTCTATTCGTATGATTATGATCGGACAATCTGGAAGTGGCAAGACACAGCTGCTACTTAATTTGATAACGAGAAGGATGAAATGGGATAAGTTGTATTTAGTAGCCCCGAGTGTAGACGATCAGCGATGTTACGAGGTTTTAAAGGATTTTAACGAGAAAGCAAAATCAGCAATCGATGAAGATATTATTGAGTTTATAACCGATATCTAGGAAGCATCGAGTGTTGATTCTCTTGATAGAAGTATTAACAATTTAGTCGTATATTATGATGTGATGTTAGATAGACAAGAAAGCCCTGCCAGTATATTTTCCAGAGGTAGGCATAAAAATACCGATGTGATATATGTTACTCAGAAGTATACACAAATACCAAAAGCGATCAGGGAAAACTGTAATATTCTTGCGGTATTTAATAGAGTTGACATTCATACGCTACGAAATATTTGGCAAACTTGGTGCGGTGGTGATATGGATTATAATCTCTTTAGAAATTTCTTTAGTCACGCTCAGTCAATCGCACATGGATTTGTAACGATACATTTGCATGATCCTAGATCAAGATATCGTATCGGACTTGATCAAATATTCGGTTGAAATCCTAAAAGGATTTTCATCGTAAAAAGGATTTCTACCCCCATAGCAGCAGAGAAGGCGCGACAACGACTTTGAGTCCCCAAAGGAAACTTTTTTTACGATTGCGAGGAAGCCTTGGTGTGCCAAATGGACGCATTTTTACTATTTTGGAGGAAGCCTTGGTTTACCAAATGGACGCTTCTAAAAATTGTCGGATTCGCCCCCTCTGCTGCAAAGGAAACTGATTTAACGGCAACATAAAAGTTGAACCTCTTCGTCTATATTGGTGAAAACAACAGTGCATCGAAAGTTTCTCAAAACGAAATGACCCTGCAATGCATGGCTTCCAGTCGCTTTTATCCATTTTGACTCAGGGTGGAATGTATCAATACATCGATATTGAACCGGTAACAGAATGTTTTATATTTCTGAATAATCCATCGCGCTCACTACATCCATGCACCTACCGCAAAGCAAACCAAAGAATCATCGCACTATTTTAATATATAACATAATTTTAAACGACAGGCATATGAAAGCTCTAAAACGACAAATACTGAAAAACCCAAAGGCTCTTCAAAAGCATCCTCAGAGTCATTAAGCCCTAAAAAATGCATTTGGGTCCGATGTAAATCTTTATCTCACAAATCAAAGGACACGTATATACCTCTAATATTCTACCAGCAGCAATGCGCCCATGTAATTATTTTCATGGGGTATGAGAAAGGTTGTGGTCATGTATTATGTTGTACGAATGTAGGCACAATATGTTGGAAGTGACATCCGGGGTGGGGAAATGTGCCATATAATACTCAAAATGAATGAAGATCCATATCGCAGTTTAAGGTTGAAAACACCAGGAATCGCAAAACCCTACTGTTCGTATATAAGAAGAATTTATCATAAACCCATCAATCATTTAAAATTAATACTTGCCTCTCTTCCATGAATCGAGCCCGTTAGCTGCGGACTATAACCTTTAGATATATCAACAAGTTTATCAGTTATCTTTCTAACAACGATTTGTATAATGAAGGGGGTAGGAAATTATATTTTGATGTACTCATTAATGTACTCGATGCCGTCCCCATTTAATGACTGTATGAATAAATTATCTTGGACATTTAATTTCTCTACTGGTTTTCTTAATATTAACAATATTACGACGCAATTATAGTAATGGCGTATGTGAATCATGTGGGAATTGAAACATCAAGAAGTAAGACTAAAATTACAAAACAAATAACTAAACTAGCCTATTAGAGTCATTAATCCCTATAAAATGCATATGCGTACGATGTAAATCTTTCACTCACTAAGAAAAAGACACGTATATTCCTCTAATATTCTACCAGCAGCAATTATTTTCATCGGGTGTGGCAAAGGTCATGTATTAAGTTGTACAAATGTAGGCACATTATGTTGGGAGTGAAAGGGGAGAGGACGGGAAATATAATAATCAGACTGACTGAAGATCAATCTTGCACTTTATGGTTGAAAATACAAGGAACGCCAAAACCCTACTGTTTGTATATAAAACGAATTGATCACAACACCATCACTCATTAAAAATAAATACTTACCTCTCTTCCATGCATCGAGCGCGTAAGCTGCGGACTATAACCTTCAGATATATCAACAAGTTTATCAGTTATCTTTCTGACAATGGTTTGTATAATGAAGGGGGTAGGAAATTATATTTTGATGTAATCATTAATGTACTCGATGTCGTCCCCATGTAATGACTGTATGAATAACTTATGTTGGTTATTTTGTTTCTCTACTGATTTTCTTATTTCTTTCTAATGCAGAACTCAATAGAATATTTGTACTGAAATCGTTCATGTCTCTGTCTCTGTCTCTGTCTCTGTCTGTCTCTCTCTCTCTCTCTCTCTCTCATAATGTCTTTTGTAAAATGTTGACCTAGTCCAAACTGTCTATATGAAAACAAACTCAGACCCGTAGTTCGCATGTTCCTTTAACTAACACCTGATAAAGGAAACTGATTGAACGACAACATAAAAGTTGACCCTCTTTGTCTATCTTGGAGAAATCAACATTCTATCGAAAGTTAGTTAAAACGAACTGACCCTGCAATGTGTGGCTTTCAGCCTCTAGATATACATATTGATTCATGGTTTAATGGTAAATTCACGTTAGTACCCGTATCAAAACATCGATATTGAACCAGGAGCAAAATGTTTTTTATTTCTGTATAGTCCATCACGCTCGTTACACCCATGCACTTACCACAACACAGAGCCAAGAATCATTTCACTTTTTTAATCTGTAACATAATAAAAAAAGAAAAGATAGCTGAACGCTATAAAAAGACATAGACTGAAAAACCCGAAGACTCTACAAAAGCATTCTTTTTAGGGAGTACCTGAGTTTAAAGCACTTCCGTCGGCTTATTACAACAAGAGACATTCACACTAGAAGGTATCAAAACAAATTAACAATAATACAATGCAATTAAATGCAATTAAAGTAATGGCGTATGTGAATCATGTGGGAATTGAAACATCAAGAAGTAAGGCTAAAATTACAAAACAAATAACTAAACAAGCATATTAGAGTCATTAATCCCTATAAAATGCATATGAGTCTGATGTAAATCTTTTACTCATTAAGAAAAAGACACGTATATACCTCTAATATTCTACCAGCAGCAATTATTTGCATCGGGTATGGCAAAAGTCATGTATTAAGTTGTACAAATGTAGGCACAATATATTGGGAGTGAAATCCGGGCAGAGGGTGGGACATATAATAATCAGAGTGAATGAAGATCAATTTTGCAGTTTAAGGCTGAAATACAAGGAACCCCAAAACCCTACTGTTTGTATATAAAACGAATTGATCATAACACCATCAATCATTAAAAAATAATACTTGCCTCTCTTCCATGTATCGAGCGGGTGAGCTATGGAGTATAACCTTTAGATATATCAACAAGTTTATCAGTTATGTTTCTAACAAGGATTTGTATAATGAACGGGGTATAAAATTATATTTTGATGTACTCATGAATGTACTCGATGTCGTCCCCAGTAAATGACCCTATTATTAACTTATATCGGCTACTTTGTTTCTCGGTTTGTTTTCTTGTTTTTTTTCCTAATGCATAACTCAATAGAATATTTCTACTGAAATCGTTCATTTCTATGTCTCTGTATGTCTGTCTGTCTGTCTCTCTGTCTCTCTCTCTCTCTCTCTCTCTCTCTCTTTCATAATGTCTTTTTTCAAACGTTGACCTAGTCCAAACTGTATATATCGAACCAAACACAAAACCGTAGTTCACATGTTCATCTTAACTGAACAGCTCATGAAGGAAACTGAATGAACCGCAATATAAAATTTGACCCTGTTTGTTTATATTGAGAAAACAACATTGTATCGAACGTTTCCAAAAACGAACTGACCTTGCAATGTGTGACTTTCAGTCGCTAGATATTCATATTGATTCATGGTGTAATGTTAAACTCACGTTAGTATCCGTATCAATACATCGATATTGAACCTGTAGCAAAATGTTTTTTATTTATGTATCGTCCATCACGCCCACTACACCCATGCCCTTACCGCAACGCAGACACAAGAATCATTTCTCTATTTTAATATATAACATAATTTAAAAAGACAGGCAAATTAAAGCTCTGAAACGAAGGAGACTGAACAACCCGAATGCTCTACAAAATCACCCTCTTGAGTGACGTACGTGCGTTCAAAGCGCTATCGTCGGCTTATTACAATAAAGAAACATTCGTACTAGAAAGTATAGAAAATGAACAATATTATCCTGCAATAAAATATATGGCGTATCGTGTGGGATTTGGAAAATGAAGGAATAACACTAAAGGTACAAAAGAAATAAAAGAAAATTGTATATTAGAGTCATTAATCCCTGAAAAATACCTAGGGGTCCAATGTAAATCTTTCATTCACAAATCCGCAAAAATATGTATATTTGCGCGAGAAAAAAAACTTTCGTGGATAATGTGATGTTGAAGAAACACGAACTAAACTTTTTGATGACGCCCAACAGGTGACATTGGTTTCAGATTATCCAGTTAAGGGGAAATTGCATACTAGTACGTTGAAATGTACAAAGAAATAATGACAAAGAATGAATATTTTGTATCCTTATGGATTACTTCCAATTGAACATGATTTCGTCGCCTTTATGAGAGAAAGCAAAATGAGATTAAAATCATTACACAGCCTTGGTTATATATTAGGATATGTACCGACGCACACAAGATCTCCATCATCCCGGAGAACACCCAGCTTACGACCTGAAGCCAAAGTATGCGAGTTCCATTTATCGCCTGAGAAAGTAGCAATTATTCTAGAAGTTTACTTCGGTTTTCGTTTATTGACATATATTACATTAGGATGAATGAATGTAAAATATAGTAACTTTATGCAAAACCTAATAGCATTCTATCGTTATTTTGTTGTGCGAACATAACATTCTTAACAAAGCAGAATTTTAATATGTATGCAGTTGTATCCTGTAAGATTTGAGAGAACTATCACATTGTCTTTATGATTTTGAGGAGGGCGTGTGTTCTTGAATTATAATTTTACTTCATGGATAATATACTCCATAATATACTCCAAAATGAAAATGTCAAGCTTTTATTTTTTGAAACTCTGAATAGGATTCTCACACACGTTCCACCCATACTCAAATTTTAAAAATAAATATCTCTCGAACCTTTCACACGAACGTCCATCAGTTCCATGTTAAAAAGAAATTTCACTCACTTCAATTTGATAGAAAAATAAACATTGTATGATCGCTCTTAAAAAAATAGGATAATAATAATAATAATAATAATAATAATAATAATAATAATAATAATAGTATTGAAGAAGAAATTATAATATTGACAATGATGATTATTAATGATCTGGAGACTATTCAGTAATCCCCCCTCTCTCTCTCTCTCTCTCTCTCTCTCTCTCTCTCTCTCTCTCTCTCTCTCTCAGCAACAGAGGGGGCGAACAGACCAACTTTTATAGGCGTCGATTCGGCAAACCGAGGCTTCCTCGTAAATGCTTAATAGAAGGGTCCATTTGGCAAAACAGAATAAAAAAAGGACGCCAATGTCGTTGGCACTCACCCCCTCTGCTGCTATGGGTTAACAATTTTTGTTAGGATGAAAATCATTTCAGACTTTACAAACAGACTAATTTGTAAAACCTCGCAAATAAATTAGATTATTTGACTGATCAGTGAGTCTGAAATTAATTCTCGTTAATGAATTATTATGACATCGGATATAGACTGGATTAGTTGGATCCTCAATGATTAGAAACCCTGGAGGAGTTGTTGGTGCAAATGAATATAAAATATATCCCTGCTCAGCTTGATTCGATTGCTCGAGATTTAGTTGATAGCTTCCTTCGATAACATCACATACTAAATTCAATGCAATCACCGAGGATATATTCACATTTTGAGGGGCGATATGTCTACCGCCTCCGTCTGGGTCATTATTATGTCTGAGGATTGTTGCTTGTGATTTCCATTTGGCGAGAATCAGAGAAAAGTTTTCTTGAATAAGATCGTTAACAGACTTTTTTAGTTCATTTGCGTTATACCCAGGAAACTTTAAATCAGGTAAATCGGCCTCTGTTATATTGTAACCAGTTAGGAATTTTTGTTTATCTCCGTTCTTATCATTAATTACTTGAATTATTCGTTTGTTGATATATTCCATGTCAAATACAAGTTGATTTAATATCTCAACATATTTTATGATCTCATCACGTAGTTTTGTTATATTAGAGAGATGCTCTTGAAAGCTCCGTCGTAGTATCTCTAGTTGTGTTTTATGTAATTGATTAATCTCTCTACGATAATCAACGATGTTTTTTAACGTAAATGAAATGGTAGTGAATAAATTTTTTTCTCAAAAACAAAATCCCATTGCATGTTATTGTTATCGAGAAATGTAAATCTATCGGTTAATTTTGAATTTTTTATATCAGACAAATCATTTCGATATGATGGGGTGATTTCATGATATGATTGTATATCTGTGACATAATCAGATTTTTTAGTTCTGGTATTTGATAAGATGTCCGAAGTGGGATTTCAGGCCATCCCAGTATAGTTCTTATAGAACTCTGATAGATATCTACGGCATACCCGGGCGAGTTTATCTCGATGGCAGATGATAATGTCGGCTCGTGAACCGTTATAGCGATTTTCGATTCTTTTCCAGTAATGGATTTTATTCTAAGCTGTAATTCAGCATTGATTTGTTTGATTTAGTAGGACCCTGATGGTAACGAAATAACGTTACAGTCTGGAGTTCCATCGGGTTTTTTCTTACTCGCAAACACCAAGGAATTATTCGGTTGTTGACCGCCAAATGCTACCAACCTAATATTTGGCCGACTGTGATACACTCGTAGTTTTGCTAACGCGATCTCCTTTAAAGGAACCGGGGTAGGGAAATTCACACTGAATTTAAGATTGGTTGATGTTATTGAGATCATGCTGGTTTTCACCGGTGTGGTATTTTCCGTTATTTGTTGAAACGGTTCGGTATTTTTTACTAGTCGTTAAAGTAGCTCTTGCGGTGTTGTCATTGTTATTATTATTGTCGCGCTCTAATTCTAACATAGTTGACTCGTACAACCGGACCATTCTCGAAAATTCATCCTCGGTTATTGTCTTATCGTCGAGCGACGACACTATCTTCGGTGATAATTGCGAGTACGCGTGAGATACCGCATCATATCTAATATTGTAATCGTGCAGTTTTTGTTGAGAACACGATGATATTTTCGCTGCTATCGCGGAGGCTGATCCTGCGGCGGTTGACACCGCAGATATACAAATCAGAACAAGAGCTGGAGCGGTCAATGTAACCGATGATATAACAATACCAGCGCCGGCAATTACACCAGACAGCGAGTACACAGCTACATCGATGGCAATGATTCTTCGCCGGTATTTTCTAATCTTTGTTCGGTACTCCTCAGAAAGAGTTTTGAGTTTTGTTGAAAATTCTTCGACGGTGTTATATCGATATTGATTCGATGAAATCATCGGTGATGCCATGTTATTTATTACAATAGATTTCAATTGAAACCGCTAGTAAAAATTGAAGATTTTCAATTAAAAATTTTCAATCAGTTAAAACCGCTGTTTAATTGCTTACTTAAATCCGCTACAAATTCCACATACCATGTTACTGAAACCCTAGCCAAATTATTATCAGCGAATGTTATCGTGAATTGTTCAGTTGTATCCTTGTCGATGATCGTTGATATTATATTGTTGACCCCAGATGAACTCGTTGATGAAATATTAAATTGAGTCGGTGTCACTAGTGTTAATCGATAAATACCTGTGACGGTTGCAGTGATACTTAATATATTGTTTGTAGGAGTCCACGCAAATGATCCGTGTTGAATCGTTGATGAAATATTAAATTGAGTCGGTGTCACTAGTGTTAATCGACGAATACCTTTGACGGTTGCAGTGATACTTAATATATTGTTTGTAGGAGTCCACGCAAATGATCCGTGTTGAATCGTGTATACTACGTTGTTGGTTTTCTCATGAGGAATTTTTGTTTTTTCATGTTTTTTATCATCTGTGGCATATCATCCTTGATGATATCGTTGGTCGTTTTCATATCAGCGTTGATAGCTTCTATTTGCCGATTAATAGCGGGTGTTTCATTATTGGATGCTTTAAGATCATCGATGGATTTTCTAATATCTGGGAGTTTTATGTCGAGTTTATCGAATGTGGTTCCAAGAAATTTATCTACGATGTTTTTACGAAAAGCTGAAAACTGTTTGACGTGTTCTTCATATTTGGATTGAAGTGTTGCAAATTCCAACATAGTTGTTTTATATCTGTGAGTTTCGGTGCGGTCACCGGTAGATTTCCAAGGAAATCTAATAGAGGCTTGTCAATATTGTCAATTATATTTCTTTGTAATTTAGAAAACTGATCGAATTTAGTTATATGGTCGTCATATTCATCGAGTAGTTTTTTAATAATTATATCGTTGATGAATAATTATCACCGAGTGTTGTTAATTTATCTGTGAGCGTTGAAACAAGTACACCTAGTTTGAGTTTACCCTGATCCGAAAACAACGCAATAGCATTTTCTACTGCGTCTCGTCGTTTAACTAATATATCATCAAGGGAAACATTACTAGTTTTCAATTTACCCTAACGATCTTCAAATACAACTATTTCATTAGGATGAACACTTGCTAAGTTCAACATCTCAGCTATTTCATCTTCGATTACTTTTTATATCACCGGTTGCAGATATTTCCGCGGTTGGTTTCTTCAACGCTGATAAAGATCTCCCCCAAATATCAATCATGTTATTCTATATAATTTCTCTCTAAAATCTTCGATGAAATTTTCGATTTCCAGTGACTGCTAGTATATTCATTTACGACCTGATGAGGTGGTTTTCCAGATGTTGAAATAGCGTCAAGGACATTTAATACTTCGTTGTCGCATATTGGTGGGTCATTCATTTGCTGTGTTGGTAGCGTAGAATATCAACAAGGGGTGTTTAAGCGGTTTATATAACGCATAAATTCTTTAGGCGGTGCTAATCCATATGAATCGAAATAAACAATCACACGCGGATCAATCGCGTATGCAACCCAGTGGGTTCCAGGTCCGGTGCTGTCATCGAGATTAATGATACCGGTTGCAATGCTGTTTGGTTGTGCCGGCAATTGATCTCTCATAAAGACGCCTCTGAAGTTTTTAATCGCTACGTTTTAGCAGCATCGAGTAAATCAAAATTTGACATTGGTGTTAATAAACCGTTCCTGGGATTCTCAGGCCTTTTCAGCTGTACCATGAATACGGGGTTCATGGTAGTCTTAGACCCTTTCCCCTTTTTTATATCCTCGTCCGGTTGCTTTTTTTAGTTCCATCCCTTCCGTGGTACCAACGGCTCATAACGCTGCCGCTTTAGCCACCGCTGGGACCGCTGCCGCAATCAACGCTGGAGTCGCAGCTAACAACAGGAATATATCGCCGGTTTTTATCATGTTTTTGATCGCATCCGCAGAGAGTGTGATCTGAATGCCTTTTTTATCTTTGAAAGCATCATTAAAGTGTTTTATCTGACGAGTTGTCAGTGACAATTTATTCTGACCACCAGACATCTGATTGTGTTTTATCATTATTGTGGTTCCGCATTTTTTAGCTGATTATGATTGCAATTTTTTAATCTGACCGGGAGTCAATGTAACACTAATATGACTATATGACATTATATTAATAACAGATTAATCTAACTGTTACATGTTTTTGGAAAACACTACATGTTTGAAAATACTACATATTTTCCACTGGCGCATCGACTACTCTCATTCGTCCACCAACACCTTCGAGTAGCATTGATTTATCACTGAGAATGACAGCAACTGCTCTGTATTCGGGGATAACACCATGAAGTACAGTAGCTCTAAAATGTATATGAACGACGGACTGTCTTGTTAAATCAAGATGTTCCAACGAAAAGTAATAGATCGAATAAAGGGTACTAAAATCATGTTGTGATATTTGTAGACCGGTATCAACATTTTGATCGCGCCCCATATTTGACAACAGACGATGATAAACTCGTGCAATATGGTTTTGATCGTAATTAAGTTGTATATCCTCGGATGGTTCTTGCTGGCCATTTATTCCCAGCGAGACGTCAGTAACACCTAATCGATCAAATATCATATGGCTGAAGAGTTGGTCGTCAACTCTCGCCATATCCTGCAACGCAATAAATATATGACGCGGAGCTGAAACACCTTGTTGTGATGCCAGGTTCCATGTCAATATACCATTAACAGCTGATTGCTTAGTATCTGTTGTTGTTGTTAGCTAACTTAGTAATGATTTTCCTACGTGATCCATAAAGGATAGTAATCGTTCTTCTGCGCCGAGTGATGGAGTCATTACTCGCATCCACAACGATAATTTTGTTTAAATAACTTTACCGGCATCAGCAAGTGAATTTGCTGGGTCCGCTGGAATCCTCCAAATTGCGTCATCATCAATACTCTTTCACTCAAGTACTACTGTATGTTTTGCTCCATAGATAACTTTTCGGACATTTCGGCACAATCCAAATATATGATGCAGTGGAATAGGGCATGAAAATGATTTACGCGTTCCATGCAACATTGATATGCTTGTTGCAGCTCCTAGATTGAAATTCGGATCATTGTTTATAATCATATCCTCGATAGCAGCAGGAGAAGGATTAGGAGCACCATGATCATTTGGTCGTCTTACATCAAATTGATTTTTTAGTATCCTTTGCAACATCATAGAAGGGCCTGCAGATCTTGTATAATCATAGGAATATCTTGCTAACCCTATTATTGTTGTGGCGATATCAACATCACGCCCAATAGACTCAATCTCTCTTCCATCAAGCAGATATCTTGCACTCTCGAATAACGCCATGATACCATTATTGACAAAACCGACTTGGGTATCATCTGGATACGGTGCTGGTACACCAGGAGTATCAGTTAATTGTACGACTTCTCCTTCTACTTCGATAAACGCTTCACATGGTAGACAGTATTTACTGGTATCATGAACTTGAAGTTCAATTCTTGATCGCTGATCAGGTTGTGCTGCGTGATAAGAATAACATTGATAATCGCGTACAGAATCATCCTTGTGTACTGGGGCGTTCATATCAAACGCTGAATCAGATACTCGTTTGAACATTTTATTATATATTCGTTGATCTAAATCATGATTTAATCGTGGTCTAAATCGCGATTTCAATCGGGATCTTAAACCACTTCCCGCTATCATATTTGCGATATGATCTTAGTTGCTGGTCGCCAGTGATGCTAATTTCTGATCTACTGCGTTATTTATTATTTTACTAACATTTGCAGGCATCATTTGTGTAGATGGTAGTGGTCCCAATGACGAAGTCGCTCGTGGTTTCCTTCGCCGCCTAACTAACGCTGTAGTTTATCCTTCGCGGCCAAAAACGCTTTCCCGGCAACATCTCCAACAGCGCTAATACCCTTATCACGAATAGCATCAATGGCTTTCATTGATAATTGTTTTGCTAACGGCGCTATTGTTGGAGCCATTCTTGAAAATAATCCTGCAATGGTATCACCAAGACCATCATAATACTATGCGTTATAAACAGGCAATCGTGAATTTACCACGTAGATGCTGGTTGGTTTATAATGGTTGTAGTGTATGATCATCTTATTGAATTACTATTTATCTAATGTGGTGATGAAAAATCCAAAGGATTTTCAGCCTCTGTGATAACCATGATGCTCGGCTAGCTCGTCCATGAACTCTCGATATGTTTCAATATTCATGATACCGCTTTGAAATAGCCGTCTACAGATATCAGCTGCTTCATTAATTATTTCCGGTGAGTTATTTCCAGCTCCGATGAGAATTTCTAATCGTGCTATATCACTGAGAATATTACCAGGACAATGAATAAGACCACTACCTGAAATTCCACTTGGACCTCTGGAAAATCTTTGATTTTCGGAAAAACCCTCCCCGGTTGCACCCTGTGCATCATCATCATCACCTCGTAAACGCCTAAATGGTTCATCATCATCATCATCTTGAAGTTGAAAACTCTCGCGTTGGTCAAGTCATGTATGTAGCTGGGGTTCTTTTTGTTTTTTCCGTCTTCGTGTTTGTTTTGGTGTTAGGCGCTTTCTTTCTTGTTGTCGTTTTTCTGTTTGTTGTTGTCGTTCTTCTATTTGTTGTTTATCATAATCACTAATTCTTTTTTTAAATTCTTTATACTCTATCGCACTATTATCTAAACGATCAATCCCTTTGTTTATTTTATACAACCAATCAACCCAGTCATCACGTTTAATTTTACTATCTTTATACTTATCCGCTAAAAACTCTATTTTTGAATGATAGCTGTTAGCATCAAAATCACCAAAGGCTTGATAATCCTTTTGTTTTGATAATTGAAATAGTTTAATTAGTGTTCTAGCCTCTTCAGTAAATTTATCCACTAAAGAAACACTGACATTTTTAGTAACATCACTATGTGGTTGTTTATCTCCAGCTATCTGTTTCAGCAACGGGAGAGTACCCTTTTTCTATACTCTCCGTCAATAGTCTCACCCATAACTCTCTCGGTGGTGGCAGTGATAGGTTTAAATAATTGTTCCGTATCAGCAAAAAAATCAGTCTGAAGACGTCGTTAGAGAATACAAAGGAGTCACGAATATAATTCTGGATTCTTTTTATAAGCGCGTATTCTTTTGGGTAAGACATATTTTTTGTTCATAGCACCGTATTCAATGTCCTGGAAATCTGAAATAATTTGATCACAATTTAATCGATCTGATAATTGTATTCCTTGAGATTTCAAATTTGAAACTTCGGTTATGATCTCATTGATATTTTCAGAATTCATATTATATGATAATTATATATTTTTAATACAAAAAATACATTGATATATTTTTTCAAAAATGAACTATGTTCGTGGTATGGTGTAATTATACATCTTAGCACGCCCAGAGATATTATGCGATTATATACGATGGTGAACCCTGTTCGTGGTAAGGTGTAATTATACATCTTACTCACGCCTAGAGATATTATGTGATTATATATGATGATAAACCCATTTGGGCGCCTCAGGTGCTATTCACATCGGAGGCGCCCAGAGGTTCCATATATACGACAACACATCTCATAGGACCCCTCAGGTGTTATTCACATCTGACCGAGCCCAGAGTTATATATCACGAAACATAGTCTCCTGAGAGTGGATCTAATTCGTCAAATAACGGGTTAGAACCACAAGAGGATATGTTTGGCGAATTGACAGCACATATAACATTGGATTATATAAGACGACACAGGACAATACAACATATAACAATGGAATATATAAGACAACCCCAATTGAGTGTTATGGCGGTTGTACAATGAATGGATATATACAATGAATGACGTCAATGGCGTGGTTGGACAACCCCCAATTCGAGTTTTATGGCGAGTTGTATAGGACAACACAGGACAGTGCAACATATAACAATGAATGAATCGATGAATGGATGACGTCAATGGCTTGGAATCTACGAGAGATCTTATCCCGTAACAGCAGTTGTTTATGGGATATATCCGTTAAATGATAAACCGAGTATTGAAAAATTAAAATCAATGAAACTATCATCGCTGAATTGTGTAGCAGAACGAATAATAGAACACTTCACAAATGCATTGCGTGGAAGACAAACTAACTGATCTAAGACGCAAAAAAATAAATGAACGGGGACTAACAGTAAAGGAGCGCGGAGCAACAATTCAAAATGTGGCAGCGTTAGAATGAATACTAAAATTTCCAATATCAGTAACGACGATAACAGGAGAGGTATTATATGAACCGAAATATAAATCGAGAGGAGATCCAATCAAAATTATTGATCATAACGAACATGCATGGACACCTGCGGTAACAATATTTCCACGGGATAGAACAATAAAATATATACCCGCGGAGTTCTAACCAGAATTCTCTGCGGAGGAGAAACTATTTGATTTTATTCACCAGTTGAGTAAAAACGATCCTGTGTCAGTGTGGTTACTTCATAGTTTTGAAAACGAAGAGGGCAAATTCGATCAATTTGTAAGACTCAATGGAGAATTATACCGTACTGAAGCCCTTCATGACGCGATGAAAAAACTAGCTAGTGGTTTTACAACAGAGCACGACGAACAATTATTAACAAACTGTTTTACAATTCCATCGGTTGCAGCTCATTTTGCGAGAAAGAAAAACATGTGGAAACCAACAGCTGCAGAATTTCAGATATCAAATCAAGCTGCATCGGTATGGCCATGGCAGATTATGGAATACAAAATATGACCCTAAAACTATTATTTCGGTTGATATGGTGCATGTTATCCCGGGAGTTTTCTCCTGAATACTTCAAGTGATTTGGACATCCCACACATGAGATGACCCGTGCTACGATTAATGAACCACTACCCGATTTTGATGTAACTGGATTCGCTCGTGTGATATCATTTGAATTGGCTATAGGACTTCATCCGTGTTGTTATGTTTGGATTGGTAGACATATATCTGAAAAACACTGGATGCCAATAGTGTTATTACGGTATATGATTAATTCTAAAATACTGATATCGTTGATTGTCAGTGAAGCAATTATATCATATCGAGCGCAGACTGAGGTTTGGTTACCACAACCCGATAGTCTAGATAGTATAATCAGCAAAAATAAAAAACAATTCCCGTCCCTCGGCGAAGAATATATCATGAATTGGTCCAAACAGCTATTTGAAGCCAGAAATAAAGCCACAAAAGAACTCGGTAGAAGAATAATCGGTAAATTCACTCAGGGAAGAAAATACGACAATAACCGATATTCTTCACGGTTCGTTATAGATAGTGTTGAATACGATTTTATAATCGCGGATGTAACATCTAAGGGTATATACGTCAATCGTAAAGACGCTTTCTTGTCTTCAGTATGCACATTTGAGGGCGTCTATGCTGGCTTATGCTTCTATCAATTTATTTTCGATGATAAATAGATTTCCTGACACCGCAGTTAGAGTAGCCACTGATTCATTTTATATAAACAGGAGACACAACGAAGCAGTGGCCGAATACACAAATTCCGACGAGAGTTGAGGATCATGGAGAATTAAAAAGGAAGTACTGCGTGTTTATTCCAAATCAGCAGATGTTACGATTAAAAAAATTACTTGAGAAATAACCAGATATCAGAACTATCTAATGCACCGCAAATATCTGATCCAATATGTAGATATAAAATCATTTACTTAAACGGCTGTGGTGGGCTAGGAAAGACGACTCGTGCGATTGAATTATTTCGACGGAAATCAAATATGATTGTGTTAACACCAACCCACAGACATGCAAGAGAGATGAAACAACGAGGAATTAATGCCTGTACTTATCACGGTTTCTTTCGATGGAAACGCGACGAATGGACTCCTGATCGAATGGGTGAAAAATATATTCCTGATGTCATTATTTAGGATGAGATATGCACGATGTCGTTAGATGTATTACAAAAGTTTCTCAAGTGGCTATTGCTAGCGAATACAAAAGTGATAATGTGAGGCGATCATGGCCAACCACCACCATTTGTCTGTTCATCCCAGCATGATTGGCTAAAGAATTTTGTAGACTACTATGAAGAAATTAATACCGATCATACGGCACTTGATGAACAATTAGGCGAGTTCAAGAAAGTAATTAGATTACAACCGGATAGAATCCAATGTGAAATAGCCCGTGAAATAATTTCAGAACACCATTAAATGATTTCTGGGAAGCGTGGAGACCAAACGATTTGATAGTAGCAAGTAGAAAGATAGTCAGAGACACACTTCAGATGAAGTTATTTTAATTGCATAAAGACAAATTCGCAACACTTCCAACGCCGCTGTGTTTTAGACCCAAGGATACACGAAAACAGAATATCAAAGTTGATATTCCTTGGCAAAGTGAAAAACAGATTCTCGTATTAAATGATATTGTTCTGGTTGATATCAGTGTCGTCGAGGATGCATTGCGCGCTGATAAATCCCCATGGACGCTAGGTTACGCAGCAACAATACATTCTTTGCAGAGGTTGACTATATCCGATACAATTATTTGGATAGTAGATAATCACATCGAGTGGTCGAATTTAGTTCATCTTGCAGTATCCAGAGTGCGAAGAATAAATCAACTTCGAAGAGTTGTTTTAGACTATAATGACACTACAATAAGTGATATTGTCAGCGATGATATAATCAGAAAAAACTATATGGTTATAAACAACAAGACAAAAAAAAAATAAACGAGAATTTGATATTGATGCTGAATTAATAATCACACTGAAACAACAACAAAATAATCACTGCGCAAGTTGCAATTGTATAATGAGTTGGTGCTGGTCGGATAAAGATTCTCGACAACTTACCGTAGACCGAAAGAATAGCAGCGTAGGTCATGCCAGAGATAATGTGATGCTGACTTGTCTTGAGTGCAACAGACGCAGAGGTGCTAGTTAAGACCACGCCGCGGTAATTGAGTATCCTAGGGTATCACTTGCAGTTGTTCACGAGTAAATCCGCGCTGAGGAGCAGTTGAATCCAGTCTATAGATTGCTGGTCTACCCGTAGATCGTGTAATACTAGATATTGTATGTACAGTGACACTCCAAATGGTATCGGTAGGTTTTTTTGCCACCTTCGAGCTCTCCTGGTTCATATAAATATCTTACAGTGACATTGCCGAGTATTGGTTGTTTTGAAAAATCATTTTGTGGTTTTACGGGTATATACTTCTTTTTAATCGCGTTGTTATGTTTCGTGTTGATTGTTCGAGTAATCTCATTATTCAAAGCGGTAATTACGTCTGGTAATCTCTTTACCCATTCACGAGATCGTTTATCCTGAATAAATTCCTTCGCGTATTGATATAAAAATAACCGCTCAGGAAGCGTCCGATTAAATCGTTCAACAATTGCTTGATCGCGAAGGAGCGCAGAATGCCCTCGTCGTAACGCAGTATTATGATTCTTCGTTATTGATAGAACCGAACCCTGAAATTCCTTGCCAGGATCAACTTGTACTAAATTTGGCCAGCGCAGAGGACCTCGTCGATAAATCCATTCAAACGCAGAAGCCACTTCAGTTGATGATTTTGTCTTTAGCGGTTCTGCTTGTTTGTATCGACTCGCAACATCAACTACTTGTAAAAACAATCATGCGGCAGAAATAGTATATCGGCCTGATGAACCTCATTAGGAACGATCACATCAAAATGTGAGTAGTTAATTTGTTTAGGCTGCGGTAGATAAATTTGCCATATCGCCTGTTTGGATAACCAATCCACTGCAGTGGTATTTTTCATCTTTGCGGCGCTAGCGAATTTACCAATTGCTGCTTTACCCCTCCAGTATCCTTTTGGAGAATAATAAATAGATTCCAAGTTGTTAATAATTACCGGCACCTAAAATCAATTTACCTTTCATCGCTGATTTTACTAACCATGAAGCCAACTTTTCTTTGAAGGATTTATCAGTGATAGAATTATATATATATAATTCCAATTTTTATGAACTAAACGAATTTCCTGTAATATGATTGGATGTAAAGGGTCATGTGATGTTGATCAGGAATTGTTTACACTTCGATAAATTCTGGGACTACTTTCGGTTTTTGAGATATAAATAAACTTTGCAGACACGTTATTGTGAAACGATTTTGGCATCTGTAAAATATATAATTCTGCAAATAAATATAACTTTTACACTTTTTATACTTTTTCCAATATTCTTTGATTCAAATGCATAGTTTAAACGTAACTGTGACAGTAGTCACATTTCATTTCTCACTAGATCACTGAGTGGGTCTTGTTAAGTATTAACGCTGCTGAGAATGACATAAAATGTTACTCTTGTATAGAATTTATTTCATTGTTACCTTTATATAGTAAGGGATAGCATCATCTTATTCATATTTCCATAAAAATTGGAAGTATTCACTGAAAAAATCCATAATGATTTCAGGTTTGATTGAAATTTAATTTAGCACACTTGTTAAGTCGGTATCAGTTGTTATTATGTAAGGTCATGGTCATCTGATGTAACAGATGGGACTGACTAAAATTGAACAAGAATGTTGTCAGTAAACAAAATGTGTTAAAAACCACGGTAACCATTGCCTATGATGTAAAAGATGAAGTTTATGAATAAACGTAACTGTGGCTGTAGTCAATTTCATCGTGTGATTCTGTACAGGTTATGTATTACGGGGCGGTGTGAAACGCCGAATGAAAGGTAACTACGCGCTACGTAAATTCGAATGCATTATTGATGGAATAAGTTAATTTGACGATAGAAATGATGAAATTGAAATTATAAGGATTAAATCATCATGGTTGGGTATTTATTGATGTGTAAATTTTACCTAATCACTCACAAAGTTAACATCAAGTCCTTCGGACTTCATTTACTTTGTGAGTGATTAGGTAAAATTTACACATCAATAAATACCCAACCATGATCATTTAATCATATAATATATATATATATATATATATATATATATATATATATATATATATATATATATATATATATATATATATATATATATATCAACCTTTTCTTGTAAACGTCAAACTTTGACCAATTTAGGTACTGTTGTTTGTTTGAAGGTGGCAATAATTGTGTTGTGTTTTGCAAATTATTGTTATGTTTCATACAAATTGTACAGATGACAGTAATAATTTCATTTCTTCTAAGCCCTTCGATGATTTCTGTGTCGCTGACTCCAGCAAAGTGACTAAAATGAATGACGCCATTTGATATATTGAATAATGCGTGGGCAAAACAGATTCCTGGAATACCGTCAAATGTCTTATTGTACATGAATATTATCAGTATGCGTATTCCGATGACACTCTAGAAGCGCACCACCTCATTTTAAGCTTTTGACACTTTTGTGTTGGGCGACTAATCCAAGTATAGTCACTTCAACTATAAATGATGATAATACGTCACGTGGTTTGCTTTCATCTTTGAACTTTATAACCATGAAGTACTGAACATTCCACGCTATCTGGTTCATCCTAAAAGTCTGATATGGTTTTACTTCACTTGAATTCACTTGTTATATTGATTTTCCATTGTATTTATAATATTTTGGATGTGTTTTGAGTTTAGGATCTAATAAACGATAACAAAGACAGAATGAAAGGTTTAGTTTTAAATTTAACACATTTATTTAATTATACAAGAATAATTCATGAATTGAATTATAAAAGTCCCATTAAAGAAATGGTCCAATAGATTTAAGTTTGAGTCATGTTGGAAACTCCAAAATGGAAAACGATGACGTTTGCTGAATTCTGTTTTGTATTTATCTATAGTTAATTGTACAATCACAAGATTTAACACTCCGGTGTTGGAAATCAGAGTAATGTTTTGATAAGATGCTTTTGTCCAAGAATTTGGTATGAGCACATCCGATATTTCAAGAGATACGATTAATCCTATACAATCCAAATGAACTGAAGAAATGTTAACATGGATTGAACAACATGGATACAACAACAGAAAATGACTTAACGTCACATGCAAAAGCACACAACTAAACTATATTTCTCGAAAACAAACATTTTATTGTATTCTAATACGCATTTACTGAAAAATCCCTAAATTGAGAAATCACCCAAAAAATTGGGAGGAGGGAGGAATCACGTAATCCTTTCACGTAACATGACCCTGACGAGAATCAGTCACTGTTACTTTAATAATAAAAGGTTGTGCAATTCTTCGATAGTCCCATATTGTCCATGACAACCAATGATTAACAAATAATAATAAAATATGTTGACATAGTTTCTACTATGATTAAATCAAGGTCAGGGTCTAGTTTAACATCACTTGTTTGCTAAAGAAAAGTTGGACAACCGATTTGCTGGAAACGAGCATCATCTCTAGTGAATACATTAACATTGTATCAGCATGTATGAAAGAAGTAAAGAATTTAAAACTGACAAATAATATTAACATAAACCAAATATATACACATCATCCACGGCTATAGTAATTTATTTTTTCTAATTAGTTATTATTTTGATATTTACAATCAAACATTCGAAAAATTTCTTTCCGAACATCATCGAACTTCTATGCCCACAATGTAAAGACATGCATCGTTTCATCAAAATCATTATTAGTCGCTTGAATTTTTCTTTAAACTTTTAGTAGGTAGCTTTAATACAAGTCTACTATAATTATACCATAATATGTTAATATTAATATGAATATTTTAATATAATAAGATATAGTCTTAATGTCATGGAACCTGAGGAAAGGGAAAATCATGAAATCATAATTATCATTTCTTAGACTATGCAGATTAATAATAATAATAATAATAATAATAATAATAATACAATATTTAACCAGATAAAATAAGTAGCTAACATCTAATTAATGCTCCGAATATTACAACAAATACAATATAAATGGTAAGCAGTCTACAAGGTTAACATCTACCTCATAACCTAATGCGTTACTAACAGAATTTAATATACATTACACAAGTTTGACACACTATTGATATAGATGCATAACATCTGCCATGTACAAACGTTTGGGTGATATCAGATTGGTGTTGCTCATAAACATATTTGTAGAGGTACATTTGTTTTACAAGCTGAAACATTCGGTGTTTGGTTAATATCATTCTTTAAATTCTTCCATAAAACTGTGCTTGTGTCAGCAAACAATCTCCGAAACATACTATGTCGGAATTTATTGTTATCAGTTAACCGTGCATTATTGTGCTAAAGTTCCTCACAAACGTCATCAAGATACTCTGGCGTTACACTATTTAATATCTGAAGATTAATGACATCTTTTCTGAAAATAATTACGAGTTTGAAAAGATATGATACTTATATTATAATAACTTTTGGCAATTATAATCACCCTGCCAGCTTCTTTGTATTTCCTATATTGTTCCTGCATTTAAGAGGAAGTACGTTATTATTCTCTAAGCATTACAATATTGAATCAAATGCGGGGGAAAATGAATTGTACAAATGTATGAAGAGAGGGTCCCATATAAATCTTCTAACTCAATTTATACTTCATCTCTTCTTAGAGACCTTGATAAAGGGTGTTGTTAATTGGTTAGAGCAGGAAAAAGTATTATGAGCAAGGATAGCTGAATGTTGGCACATTTAACAGTTTCATGTTTTACACCATTTACAAAAAGCACAATTAAAAGCTTCGATTTTGAAATCGGTATTGTTGATATTTATGTGACGGATATTTTTTAAACATTTTGTTCTTTTCCTTGTCTCATTTTGTCAGTACTAGTGACAAAATCAATATCAGTAAATCATTTGAAAATAAAGGTAGAATCTATCTTAAATGTATCACAAATAAGCACTTTTACTTTTCAAGTCAGTCCTAACTTTAAATATTGAACTAAACTCGTAACTCTGAAATTAAATGCTTTGCGCTTTCAATGTTTGCATCTACACAAGCATTAACTATCTGTTTTTTATGTAATATGGCAACTATATAAATCTATAAACAATACGGATGTATTAAGAATATTTATACTTCTGAATCATTTTCTAACTTTCGATTAAGTTCTATGCGTATGAAAATGGTACGCTATCTACTATTAAACACAATTGTATCTCCGTATATCGTTATTTCAGTGACCTATTAAGTAAGAAACAATAGCCAAAATGATTCTCTTTATCTAAGTGTATTACAAATAATTGTTAGTTAATTCGTTTTTATTCTGATATATTTATGTTTGCAAAACCATTAGGATTTCCCTGAAAATACGGGAGTCAGAAATAAAATAAAAAACACAACTCAATAATGAATGAACCTGTTATCATATTAAATTGCCGTTCATGATAAGAAACTAAAACAGAGGTATTTAGAGGAGAGAATACCCGTAGAAGAGAGACTTATCATATTATTTGGAATAGTCCTTTGCAAACATGTTTCGACTTTGTTATTCAATCATATTCAATTTTGTCGTGGAAGGAATTTTGCTGGATTGTTCACGTGCGCTAAGCTCCAATTCGGGCATTCCAAACTGGAACGTAACATCCACATTATGGCGATCCTTCTTCGGATTTGGAATTTTGACATTCAAACCCCACAGTAATATGCACCCTGTATCAGTGGTGAACCGTGGATTCCTTTCCTTGGTGTAGTAGACATCAAGTGGTAAGATTTCTTGGAAATATTTTACAGTGTGGTATGTTTTTTAACAGAGAATCCGTTCTTAACTTTCGAGTCTGCTGAAACAATAATATCGAGCACATCGTTACATCTGAATCCAATATCAGACCTAAACTTGTTCTCCTCTGGATGGGTTCCCTCCATGAAAATGGAGCGACTCGTAAACCATATGTAAAGCGAAGAACTCTGGATTCGATGATCTTAGGTAATTCCAGTTTTCTTTGGAATGATGACCTTTATTCCATTTTTACCATCAAATGCTCCAAGGACGACATTTTCTACAAATGGGGACTCAGAGAAACCCCCTACCATGAGAATATGGGATATGCCCTTCATTGGGCCTTCCTCAAGTATACATTTCATATGGTAGACAATTTGGTCTGTTGCTTGTCGAGAAAGTTTCTCAGCTAAATTCGACCTTATCACCAGTTTGCTTTCAAGCAGACATATTTTTTGCTATGGACAGATTCCTCCAGACACATCTTGAAGCCGTGTTTTATGTTCTCTTCGCACTTTGGACCTAGCGACGGTGGAAGCCACAATACAAAATAAATCAGCTGCTAAAGTTGGCACACATCATACATAATGTTTTATGATGCCCTTTTGTTCCATAATTGACTGTTGAAAATAAATCAGAGTTTAAGATGTATACACTAACCTGTGTGGCTGCCGCCTCTCGATAAATGCGTAACAGCCTTAAACAGCGTGAATTTCTAGCAAAGTATATGCAACGGCACAATTGTACGTACGTTATTATTCTTGCGAAAATACGGAAACTCTCTTACTTTTGTCACCTTTACAACGGTATTGCCATAGAAAAAAAGCAAGGCAAAATCAACCCTAAACACCATGTCATGTATGTACCTTAATAATCATGTCCATTTTTCTCTGGTCAAAATTTCGTTTTGCTCCCTCGAATTCATTAAAGAGCTCTATGTAGTCAAACGTATTATCTGTCCTAAATTGATTCATCACAGGACCCCCCACAATACTGATTAACAACTGCAGGAAAGCGCTGTCCACCACTGTACCTCCATATGGACCTCCACTGGCTTTCGACAGCTTCTTCAGTCTTCCGTCATCAAGTTTTTCATGAACTGTCATGTCAGCTGTGCCTCCTGAAAAGACGTTAAGTGGTATTGCATACTATTATGTTGTATGAAATGGGATTATTCGAGATACTCCTAATCAGAACGTTCTATAAAGGGGTTGTGAAACATACAACAGTATCACGGAGACTTCAAAATATTTCTCACAAAGGTAATGCAAACTTTTTTAAGTGGAGATTGTTCTGGTATGCGTGGTATGAATAATTGCCCTTACATCATCACAACACCAAAACGTTTTACCGATTCCTCGTACATGAATAACGAAGCCAGTTCACAATCTTGTTCTTTTTTTTTTATCAGTTGTTCTGTATGTAAGGAGCTAATTGGCACATTATCAAATACCTTCTCATATAATGTCGAGTTATTGATGGGTAGCAAAGTTGATAAAGGAAACTGAATATGATAAGATCTTAAGAACAAATAAACCAACGTTTCAGTGCACTCCCATATGATAAAACACGGAATGTAAAAGATGTAATTTTACTGTAAAATGTCTTTGAAATAATAACCAAGCATCGGTTTTAACGGAAGATCGGCATAAAATGCTGGTCAATCAATCCAAGTAAACTTAACAAAACTATACAAGATGTCAAAACAAAATTAATAACGGATATATAAATTAAACTAACAATTCCAGTTGTATAATATCCTTAAGTATAATGGAAAACGTGTTATATAAACTATATTCCATCATAATTAGGTGATATATCATCAGGATCCATCTTCACTAAGTCACATAATAACACTTACATAACGATACATAAGGCGGAAGTCGATGCATATGACAAGACATTGTTCTACCGTCAGTGGACACTATAAATATCGACTGTAGTCAATGCTCACCTTTGATGAGTTATGCGTTGAATCAGGTATGTTTGTCCTTCACGTACTGGACACAATTATTACCATCTCATCGCTACGATTCCTTCTTTTCCTCATGCGTGCAAGTCTCCAATCATGGGTTTGATATACAGAAGCTTGTTGTTATCATTTTTAATCCACACAATCGGCCAAGTAAATTTAACATACAAATTTATATCATTGTTTTTTGAAAGTCGCAAAATATTTAATATTCTATTCGAAGGATGGTAACTGTAGAGCAACTTTGGTTAATTTGTATGTCCTATTATTTCTCTTAATATCAGTGCAAGTTATAAAAGATAGAGTAATCTTCACAAGGTTTTCTTGACGCCAAGTACGCAACAGAAAAGGGTATAGTTTATGGAAGACAAATTTCTATTTTACAACAATACATGTTGTTTCGATGTAATTATTATTTCTTTTATCAACAATTATTTAAAAAGTAAAATCTTGAATAATGCAAAGGTTTTACAGGATTTAAGGAATTGGCAAATTGCTGTAAATCAAATAATCGGAACTAGATTGCTGACCTATTAGCTTGTTGATAAAGTTTAAGGAAAATCTGTCATCTAGCTGTGTTATTTCAATTAAAGTGGCTGAAACAGATATAAAGTTAGGGCGTCATTACTTCGATCCTGAAAGAAGATATGCGTTGACAAGTATGAATTAATTGTGAGAATAAATCAAATGAGGTAGAATGGGAACAAAATATGTGGAAACGATAAATACGGTTAAGGACAAAAGCTCATGTCGCATGTGGATGCTTGCAAAAAATACAACCATTGATACCAGCACCTCGCGACAGTGATGTCTATGTGTGTGTGTGTGATTAGGATTTTTAATGTATCTTTTACAATTTCTTCAGTCGTATCGCTACGATGTCTGCAGAGAGGCAATTTGTATAGTGATGTCTAGCACTTGGGCATCATGCCGCAGATATGTAGCATGATGTCCCACCCAGTCACATTATCCTGACACCAGGCCGTCCAGTCCTAACACTAACTTCTTAATGTTGAGCGCCAAACGAGACAGCTGTTAGTACCATTTGTGTAAGTCTTTGGTATGACTTGACCGGGACTCGAACCCATGATCTCCCGTTTCCGCTGCGGGCGCTCTAACCAGTAGGCCACCAAAGCAGTCGCGACAGTGATATATGTCTTTCCAATATACTCTTTAGGTCTTAGAGTAAAACTATGAAAAGTACATGGCATAAATAATGCCTTTAGATAATGCACATAATGAAATATTGAGATGATCCAGGATTCCTGAGTTTAACCGGAAAGACAATTTCGTTATGGTCACTGAATAATTTAGGTATATTTTAACTCATTCACACAATCACTTGCAGTCTAAATGTACATGATTATTGCCTATTATAATTATTTAACTAAAATAGCAACAACACTGAATGTACATAATTAAATTTGATTCTAATTTTAAGTTTGATTCTAAGCAGTGTTTGACCTGCACGTCAATGGGAAATTCGTTATGCGAGAAAACTGCTAATATGTATTTGAACCATAAGTGGATTTGAGACTAAAGCTGCTCACAAAACGTCTAATTTCGCTGTTGAGTTAGCTGCTTATAAACATAAATACTACTATAGTGCAGGTACTGTCGAGTACAGACGAACGTTGCTAATTAATATAAGGTATCACGGTACCAATTGTTTTTCCATAGACCTCAATGCTAATGTTTTGTGAAACAAATATACTTTATATCCTACTTCAGCACGCATGTCACTCACTGTCATAGAGAACAATGTCAGAATGTCAATTTTGACAATGGCAGAACCACGTACTCCATTGCAATATAAGAGAGATAACTATGCTGGGACTAGACAGGGGTATGAGTTATCTAGTCACAAAATACTTATTTTCAGTCATGTGTATCACATTTTTAAAAAATGATAAAAAATACAAAATATGATCTATATAGGAATTAGCATAAATACACTTGTTGCCAAGAGGCTAAACTTTTTTTAAAGCCTAACAGAAAGTACAACTCTTAAACAATCCACCAATCATAGTTAGTGGTGTTATTTATTTCTGAATGCAAGGTTCCCTACACCTTAAGCTCCACCTACCTGGACATGCGTATTTGGTACCGTTATACCTATAGTAAACCTTATTTTTTCCAATAATCTGTGCAATACCTTTTGATTGTATAAGTACCACATCTACTTAGTCTCGCTTGTCAAAATTTGTATGAAGTACTAAGCTATGTTTTATATGATTGTGTATAGAAATGTTATTGAGCTGTTTGAACTCTTGTTTTCATATTTTTGTGTCACTATCAAATTCATCTTTTGAAATAAAATGAATTCTTTTCACTATGAGTTGTGTCTTATTCATATTAGCACTTATCTAACTTCACTTGGGTGATATGGGATAAATCACATTATGTCATACTGTGTAATGGTAAGGTCAAAGGTCATTGTACTTGTTAGCATTTGCCAGTTCTACTCTTAAAGATACATTTTGATCTAAAATAAAGGACTTATATTTGTTTCATGAACACAGTAGGTAACAACAGGGGAAGGTGGACATGACCCAATCTAATTATATAGTATAAGCTTTCAACACTTTACACTGTCTGCAGATACATGAAGTCACAATCCACCAATTCTCACACAATGGTCAAGCTCCCCAGCCTCTTTGTTATACAAATAGAAAGGTTCCCTCATTTGTGTAGTGAATACAATTGCTGTAATAAGCCAATCTGACACCAAATAAAGTAGATAACAGCTTTCTAAATGGTTATGTTAAATTTTGGGGTGAAACTTGAAGACTAAAATACAGAAAAAGGTCAAAGTTTAACAATTAGTATTGTGGGTCAAATGGATTTAAAAACAAGAGGAAAGTGTGTATTTAGATGAGTAGTAGAGAGGGTGAACCCTACAACTTTTAGAGACAAACCAGGGCCTCTCACGTATTTGTTGTCGCGGTTTCGTTAGCTGCTTTTAATTAAATTATATGATATAACAATAATGGTAGGAGAATCGTAAACAACTAGACTAGTTTGAGAGCGATTAGAGGAAACAAGGAATTTTATCCCATTGACAGATTCTGTCAGACAAAAACTTCAACAGCGACAGGACGCTTTAGTTGATTTTGCAACAGGTGATCAACAATTATTCAAACCTGTTATTACACTAAAGAGATTATATATGGAAAAGAAGAAGAAGAATAAAAAAAGATGGTCTTCCTGAACTTGAAGAATAACAAAGGAAACTAAACAAACATCAGAACTTTTACAAATTCTTCCTGGTCCGGCAAAATTTCAATCCGGTCCGAAAAAAACCGATGAAGAAATAGTCAATGAATTACGAAATAAATTTTCATAAGATGCTTTAACAACAGTCGATAAAACTGATCCAGTTAATTTTCCAGCTGTTGTTGTTGCCCGTTATGGAAGTAGAAAATAATATGTTGAAACCAGTGCGTGAAAAATATATTAAAATTATGCAAAACTGGATTTATGTATTTTATAAAATTAAAACTAACACAAGCCGAGTTGATACAAAAAGTAAATCGTATATAGCATATATCGGTGCAGTAGATAACGTATATGATCAACATGAAATACTAAACTAGCAATAAATAGAGACACTACAACAACGAAAAGAAAACCAAAACCGGCAAAACATGGAAGAATAAAAAACAGCGAAGAGAAGAACTACATCAATGAGAAGAAGAATTACAACAGAGCAAATCAAAACGAAAAAGACAAACATCTTCAAAGCAAGAGTCTTTCTCATCTCAACAAGAAGAAATAACAGATGATGTTTAAGAAAGAATTAACAGATCATTGGAATGTCTACAAAAAGAATATGGTGATACGCAAGGGGCAACTGGTTATTTCAGTGGTGAGTAATTTTCTCATTCTGTAACTCACAGTAGTGATCTTATCACCTGTCCAAATAATATCCTCTCCGATACAGCATTATTAGAAATTCTCATGGGAGGTAAACGAGCTGGTAATAACTCACCGGATATAATTAACAAAGCCGACTACTATTTGAAGGTGGTAATATGTATATCAGTGTATATCGAGAATTAATCGATGAACTCGTTGATGATTACCATAGTTATTGATTGTCCATGACAATTAGTCATGCGATTAGATAAATAACATTTTTAAAAAATGATCATACATCGTAATCACAACAAGCCAACAAACACTTATATAATAAATTCGCGATTGCCTGTTTGTAGAGTATATTATGGAGATGATCTCGATGATGTTGTTCAAGGGTTATTCGCAAGGAAGAAGGATTTGATGCTCAACGAAATATCACTACAAATATGATAGCGGGAAGTGGTTTAAAATGGATATGGATGCCCCCGTGCTCAGAGATGATTCTGTAGATAATTATCGATTTTATCACCATAAAACAATACAACCAAATGAACGAGGGAGAATTGAACATCAAGTTTATGATACGAGTAAATACTTTCTACCCGCTGTGGCATGTATTGAAGTAGAAAGAGAACTTGTAACAAATATTGAAGCTAATACGCCTTATAACGCAAATGTCCGTGTTGGTTTTGTCAATAATGATAGTATGGCATTATTTAGTAGCGCTACATATATGATTGATGATAGAGAGATTTAATCTATTAAAAGGATGTTGATATCGCCACAACAATAGTGGGGTTAGCTATTCTGATGATTATACAAGATCGGTTGGGCCATTGCTTAGGATATCACTGATAACGCTGATCATATTCAATATACTAGGGTAAAGACAACACGGGATATTGCAATTGATCCAGCACCAGCCGGATATACGAGGCTACATGGTGTTTTTGATGCCATAGATATTAATCCTAATTACAACCTAGAATTTGCAACACGTGTATCAATATTGCAAGGACCGCGTAGATTATTATCATGCGCTCTCATATATTTGGATTTTGTAGAAATGTTAGAAAAGTTATCTTTGGAGCTAAACACTCAGTTGTTCTCGTGCGGAAAGATGATGATAATGATGCATTCTGGCGAGATGCTGCTGTTCCTGCTGGTAAAGTAAATATAATAAAACTCTCATTATGGATGCCAGTTATTATTCTATCAATCGTCGCAAATCAAAATTACTATCATTTATGAGTGTAGGTGGTAAATCTTTACTGTCATGGCTAACAACAACAACAGCTAGTCTGCAAAGTCAGAATAATGGAGAATTTTCATGGCATGTTAAATCAAACATGGGTGTTTCTGCGTCTCGACACAAATTTATTGCTTTACAGGATGTTAGGAGATTAAATTCTAAGGAGCGCAGCAAAATGATATTTGATCAACTAGGTGTTAACGAATTCTCGTTAAAAATAAACGGTCAACAGGAACCAGCTGTGAATATTTCACTCAATTACGGACAACATCAAATAGTACGCGCATATCATCGTTTTGTTGACATTTATGCGACGTGATCAAATTGTAGATACCTGTCTGCAAATATCACAATTAGATTTTAGAAATCTATATCCGATTTATTACTTTTCACTGGAGCATCTTGACTTAACTAGACAATCCGTTGTTGACGTATACATTGAAGCTCGTGTAACTCTGATGAAATAATTTCTTTGGTACTCCGCTGACTGTCCCAATAAAACTTTCTGATATTAAAACAAATATTGATACGATTGAACAAACATAGGACAATATAGTTAATGATTTTCCTGCTATCGCTGTACGGCTTGATAAAATCAAGACACCGCATAAACAAAATGCCAATATCGTGTATTCGACACATCGTGGATCTTTCATATGGACACATCAAAATAACATCACTAAAGTTATTGCAGATGTCAAGGGTATCTATAGATTGACCCTGCCTTAAGCAGTACAGTTTAATGTGTCATCGGGTGCACCTACGGGAATTAATACTGCAAGTGCAATAATATATAAGGGTGTCATAGAAACATTTACATTAACCTCCACTGGTTGTAATTTTGCTTGGGCCTCAATGACATACTATGAAGAATTTGTAACTTATTTGCGTAAATAGTATAATGAATGTCCAACAATATCGATATGATCACGTTCGTGAGTTGCAAACTAAACCAAATAATCTTATTGACGAATATAAAACGAAGATATAAAAAATACCGCAGGCGAATTACCAGTGTTGACATTATTGTGTATTCGTTTTCAAGTGTTATTGCTGGAACGGGTATATTGTTATTAACGGTAACAGCGCTGGCACCTGTAGTTGTCAGAATTTGTGTGTCATCAGCGACAGCAATTACAGGTGTTCTAAGCATCATCCTAAAACAAATATCCACATGCAGTCGGAATAAACTACACGTGTGTATAATTAAGTTACATACTGCATCTATTGAGTATTCCCCATTGTTGTCGCTGATATCATCCAGTCTCGATGAAACAACACTATCAGATAACGAATTCCCTGCGATGACGAATATCTACCACACAGCAACACCAAAATTAGAAAAACAACACAATAATAACAGCAATGACAATGGCAATGTCAACAACGGAATTACTTCAGCAAATAGTTGCAAATACAAACCCGCCAAAGACAACCATGATCTTAATAACCTCAACCAATCCTGAATTCAGTGTAAATTTCCCAACTGAAATGACGTTGAAGTAGATCACGCTAGCAAAATAACAAGAATACTACAGTTGGCCGAATCTCAGATAAAAATCATTTGGTGGTCAGCAACCGAATAATTCCCTGGTGTTTGCGAGTAAAAATGATAAAGATGGAAACCCGGTATGATATATTGTATTTATACCATCATGGAATTTTCAAATCGAACAGATCAATACATGAATTCCAGCGTAGAATAAAATACATTACAGGAAAAGAATCAAAAATCGATATAACGGTTAATGAACCAACATTATCAACCGCGATTGAGACAAACTCGCCCGGTTATATCGTAGATATCTACCAGAGTTCGATCAGAACAGTGCTAGTATGGCCTGAAATCCCTCCTAGGACATCTTTACAAATACCTTAACCAAACGAGGTCTGATTATACAACGAATAGGAGATCATATCACGAAATTACCCCATCATTGAAACAAGATTTACTCGATATAAAAAAATGTATCAGGTGACTCTCTTATTTATATTAGATTAATTCTAGATCAACCCAATGATGAAATAAATATTTGGAATTGTATTTTTGAACAAACTCCAGAAAACACTACACACACACACACACACACACACACACACACTGTAGACTGCTTACCATTTACATTGTATTTGTTGTAATATTCGGAGCAATAATTAGATGTTAGCTACTTATTTTATCTGGATAAATATTGTATTATTATTATTATTATTATTATTATTATTATTATTATGTTAATATTATTATTATTATTAATGCTCCGAATATTACAACAAATACAATGTAAATGGTAAGCAGTCTACAAGGTTAACATCTACTACTGCATAACCAAATGCGTATCTAACAGAAATTAACAGAAATTAATATACATTTTACAAGTTTGACATACTGTTGACATAGATGCATAACATCTGACATGTATAAACGTTTTATGCATATCAGATTGGGGCTGCTCATTACCATATTTGGAGAGGTACATGTATTTTACAAGCTGAAGCATTAGGTGCTTCGATAACACCATTCTCTAAATTCTTCCATAAAACTGTACTTGCGTCAGCAAACAATCTCCAAAACATACTATGTCGGAATTTATTGTTATCACTTAACCGTGGATTCTTGTGCTAAAGTTCTTCACAAACTTCATTTGGATACTCTGGCATGACAGTATTTAATATTTGAAGATTAATACCATCTTTTCCTTTTCTGAATATACTTTCAATCTTACGAGTGTTGAAAAGGTATTATATATATATATATATATATGTGTGTGTTTGTGTGTGTGTGTGTGTGTGTGTGTGTGTGTGTGTGTGTGTTACCATAGCTTTTTGGCAATTGAAATCACCCTGGCAGCTCCTTTGTTTTCTCAATTGCTCTTGCATTTAAGATGAAGTAAGGTATTATCTCTAAGCGTTACAATATTAAATAAAATGCGGGGAAAAAAATCAAGTGAATTGTACACATGTATGATCAGATGGTCCCACATAAATCTTCAAACCAAATTTATGCTTCCTCTCTTTTTAGAGACCTTGATAAAGGGTGTTGTAATTTGGTTAGAGCAGGCAAAAGTATTACTAACAAGGTTATCTGAATGTTGGCACCTTTAATAGTTTCATGTGTTACAATATTTACAAAAGTCGTGACTAAATGCTTGGATTTTGAAATCGGTATTGTTGATATTTACGTGACTTTGTATTTTTTTTTTGTCTTGCCTCATTGTGTCAGTACTAGTGAAAAATTTAAGATCAGTTAATCATTTAATAATAAAGAAAGGTAGAATCTGTTTTCAATTTAGCACAAATCTACACTTTTACTTTTCAAGTCAGTCATAAAATTACATATTGAATTAAATTCGTAACGATCTGTTTTTATGTATCTATAAACATTAACGATTTATTTAGAAACTTTATGCGCGTGAATCTATTGCGAACGTTTGATTAAGTCCTATAAAGAATGTACACAGCCAAATATTCAGCACAATTATATATCGTCTATGTAATAACCTACTACATAAGAAACACTAGCCAGAATATTTAACTTTATCTAAGTGTAATATTAGATGGGGTTTGAGAATTCTAACGGATGTATCATAATTGTCTGTTAAATAGTTATTTTTCTTATATCTATATCGTTAATGAAGTTACATTTTAGTGAACTAACAAATACACACCATGCCATTAATCCAAAATGCTTAGAAGTTCATTGATAATACGATAGACACAAATAAAACCACAACTCAATAATTAATCTGTTATCATATTACATTGCCGTTCATGGGACGAAACTGAAATAGAGGTATTTAGAAGAGAGAATACCCGTAGAAGAGATACTGATCATATTGTTTGGAATAGTCCTTTTCAAAAATATTTCGACCTTGTTATTCAATCATATTCAATTTTGTCATGCAAGGAATTTTGCTTGATTGTTCACGTGCGCTAAGTTTTAATTCGGTCATTCCAAACTGGAACGTAACATCCACATCATGTTGATCCTTACTCGGATTTGGAATTTTGACAATCAAGCCCCCCAGTAACATGCACCCTGGATCAGTGGTGAACCGTGGATTCTTTTCCTTGGTGTAGTAGACATCAAGGTGTAAGGTGTCTTGGAAATATTCTACAGTGTAGTATGTGTTTTGAACAGAGAATCCACTCTTAACATCCGAGTCTGCTGAAACAATAATATCGAAAACATCTTTACATCTTAATCCCGTATCAGACCTGAACTTTTTCTCCTCTGGATGGGTTCCCTCTATAAACGTTGGAGTGATTCTTAAACCATATGTAAAGCGAAGAACTCTAGATTCGATGATCTGAGGTAGTCTACCATACAGAACCGCTCCTTTTGCAATAGTAATTCCAGCATCCTTTGGAATGATGACCTTTATTCCGTTTTTACCATCAAACGTTCCAAGAACGACATTTTGTACAAATGGGGACTCAGAGAAACCCCCTACCATAAGAATATGGGATATACCCGTCACCGGGCCTTCCTCAAGTATGCATTTCATATGGTCGACAATTTGGTCTGTTGCTTGTCGAAAAAGTTTCTCAACTAGTTTTGACGTTATCACCAGTTTGTCTTCAAGCAGAGATATTTCTTTGCTGTGGACAGACTCCTCCAGACACTTCATGAAGCCGTGTTTCAAATTCTCCTCGCACTTTTTATCTAGCGTCGGTGGAAGCTATAATACAAAAGATATGAGCTGCTAAAGTTGGCATACATCATACATAACGTTTTATCATGCCATTTTGTTCCGTAAAGGACTATATAGAAAATAAATCAGAGTTTAAAATGTTTATACTAAACTGTATGGCTCCTGCCTCTCGATAAATGCCTACGAGCCTTAAACAGCATGCATTTCTAGCAAAGTATATTTCAAATAAAACGGCACAAGTATAAGTACATTTTTATCCTAGCGAAAATACAGAAACTCTCTTTCTTTTGTAACCTTTGCAACAGTATTTTCATAGAAAATAAACAAGAGAAAAGCAACCCTAAGCACCATGTCATGTATGTACCTTAATAATCATGTCCATTCTTCTCTGGTCAAAATTTCGTTTTGCTCCCTCGAAGTCATTAAAGAGCTCTAAGAAGTCAAACGTATTATCTGTCCTAAATAAATTCATCACAGGACCGCCTACAATGCTGATCAACAGCTGCAGGAAAGCGCTGTCCACCAATGTACCTCCCCATGGACCTCCACTGGCTTTCGACAGCTCCTTCAGTCTTCCGTCATCAAGTTTCTCATGAACAGTCATGTCAGCTGTGCCTCCTGAAAAAAACGTTAATTGTTATTGTATAATATTATGTTGTATGAAATGGAAGTATTCAAAATACTCCTACTCAGTAGGTTCTATAAAGGGTTTGTAAAACCTACAACAGTTTCGCGGAGACGTCAAAATATTACTCACACAGGTAATGCAAACGTTATTAAATCGAGATTGTTCTTGTATCCGTAATATGAATAACTGCACTCACATCATCCCAACACTAAAACGTTCTACCGATTCCTCCTACATGAATAACGATGAAAATTCACAAACTTGTTCTTATTTATTTTATCAGTGCTTCTGTATATAAAAGGAGCTAATTGGGACATAATCAAATACCTTCTTATATAATGACGATTTAAATGATGGGTAGCAAAATTTACAAAGGAAACTGAACATGCTCAGATCATAAGAACAAAACAAAGCAACGTGACCGTGCAGTTCCATAAGATAAAACGCCGAACGTACAAGATGTAACCGTATTGTAAAATATATTTAAAATGATATCCAGACATCGGCTTTAACGGAATATCAGCACAAAATGCTGGACAATCAATCCCAATAAACTTGCCAATGCTAGAAAATATGTTATAACAAAATGTATAAGGGATATTTAATTTAAAGCGACACTTCCAATTGTATAATACCCTTAGCTATAATGGGAAGACTTGTTATATAAACCGAATTCTATCAGTGGACACTAGACATATGCAATATAGTTAATGCTCACCTTTAATGAGGTATTCGTTGAATCAGGTAGGTTTGTTCTTCACGCATTGGACACAACCATTACTATCTCATCGCTACGATTATTTCTTGCTGTTGCGTGCAAGTCTCCAATCATTGGTTTGATATACAGAAGATTGTTTGTAGAATTTTGAAGCCACACAAGTGACCAAGTACATTTAACATATAAATTTATATCATTTTTAAAATTCGCAAAATATGGAACTTTTTATTCGAAGAAGGGTAACTGTATGGCAACTTTGGTTACTTTATATGCCCTATTATTTCTCTTAATATTAATGTAAGTTAAAAAAAAAAGATAGAGTAATCTTCCCAAGGTTTTCTTGACACCAATTACGCAACAGAAAAAGGGTATAGAAAACAAGGTTCTATTTACAACAACGCATGGTGTTATAATTATTATCTTTTCTTAGCTACAATTTTTTAAAAAATTAAATCAGACGAATCTTGAATAATGCAAAGGTTTTACAGGATTTGAGGCGATAGCAAATGGCTGCAAATCAAATAATCGGCTTTATATTGCTGACCTATTAGCTTGTTGATAAAGTTTAAGGAAAATGGGTCAAGTGTACAGTATTATCTAGATGTGTTATTTCGATTTAAGTGGCTGAGACAGACAGGATGTTAGGGCGTCATTACTTCGATCATGTAAGAACATTTGCTTTGACAGGTATGAATCAATTGTCAGAATAAATGAAATGAGGTAAAACGAGAACAAAATGTGTTTGACTGATAAATACGGTAATGGATAAAAGCTTGTGTCGCACGTCGATGGTCGTGTTGCCGTGAATTCTTGCGAAAAATACAACCATTGATTCCAGTCCATCGCGACAGTGATGTGTGTGTGTGATTGTGTGTGTGATTAGGATTTGTAACGTATCTTTCACATTTTTCAGTTGTATTGCTACGATACCTGTAGTGAGGCAATTTCTATAGTGATGCCGAGCACTGGGGAATCATGCCGCAGACGTGTAGCCTGATATCCCACCCAGTCACATTATCCTGTCTCCAGGTCGACCAGTACTAACCTCTTAAAGCTGAGTGCCAAGCGAGGCAGCTGTTAGTTTTTAAGTCTTTGGTATGACTCGACTGGGGATTGAACCCACGATCTCCCGCTTCCGCGGCGGACGCTCTAACCACTAGGCCACCTAAGCGGTCGCGACAGTGATAAATGTCTTTCCAATATACTCCTAAGCTCTTAGAGTCAAACCATAAAAATGAGATGGCATACACAACGCGTTTAGATACATGCACATAATGAAATATTGAAATGGTCCAGGATACGGAATTAGACGGGAAAGACAATTTGTTTATGGTCATTGAATAATTTAGGTATAGTTCAACTCATTCACACAAGTACCTGCTGTCAAAATGTGCATAATGAAAGCCTACTAACGATGCTTTAACTCAAATAACAACAACACTTATCTGCCATATTTAAATTTTGTTATAAGAGGTATTTAACTTGCCCGTGAATTTGAAATTCCTCAGGCGAGAGAAAGTCTAATATGTACTTGATCCATAAGTGGACTTGAGACTAAAGCTGCTCACCAAAGCTCTCATAAGACTACTTTTCCTCTTGAATTAGCTGCTGATAAACATAAATACTACTATAGTGCAGGTACTATCGAGTACAGGCGAACGTTGCCAATTAATATAATTAATGACGTGGCATACCTATAGTAACCAAAATTCTGGACATAATGTTCATTATACAGGATTGTAACGATCTAACAGATTTAGGTAATCAATGTTAAATCGGGGCCTGAGATGAATGTGCGCTTGATAATATTTAAACATTTCTATTTGAAAACGTCAACATAACGCTAATGTTAACAAATGTTACGACATTGTTCCGAAACAAGCGACTGCGAAACACGGTCTATTGGTACCAAAACAACTAATAGTGCAACAAAGTACTATAAAATATCGTTTTACTGAGTACAAAGATCACATAAAACTGTCCGCGATATCCACAGTTTAATATTAAACGACTCGGCGTTATTACTGTAATTTTCTGGAAGCTGATCAAATAGAATATTTCCATTTGTATAGATTTGCTTCACTAACATTTAACCGCTCCGGTGGCCTAGTGGTTAGAGCGTCCGCCCCGGAAGCGGGAGTTCGTCGGTTCGATCCCCGGCCGAGTCATACCAAAGACTTACAAAAATGGTACTAACAGCTGCCTCGATTGACGCTCAGCATTAAGAGGTTAGTGTTAGGACTGGTCGGCCTGGTGTCAGGATAATGTGACTGGGTGAGACATCATGCTACATGTCTGCGGCATGATGTCTCAGTGCTAGACATCTCTATAAACTGCCTCTCTGCAGACATCGTAGCGATATGACTGAAAAATTGTTAAAGCTACGTTAAAAATCCTAATCAAACAAACAAACAAACAAACACTAACATTTATCTTGTATTTTGTGAGTGAACACTGTTGCTCTTCAGGATCACAGAAAACAATGAGGAACAAGAAAATAAAGTGATCAGTAAGACGTTTGTCGTCACGTACACTTCAGGTTTTCCATCTTCTGTAGAAGTCAGATAACAGAATATTTTGTATTCCAGGGTGTTCTCCCATTGAATGATGTTACCAAATGCATGTACAATCTTTATGATATTTGAATGAACATACGTTCTCAGTATCGTGGTACCTTTGTTTGATACCTTATCATGAATTCAGTATTCATACCTTTGATCTAGTAATACCATATTAGTATTTATTCTTTATATTTAACGCTTTTTTATATGCTTTCCTGTAACATGTTTTTGCACAAGGTTTGTAATAGCTGTTAGTTCTACTGTGTGATCCATTGTCAAAAAATTAATTGCACATTTTAATTTCATGACAAATTTTTGCTTTCACCTTGCAGCAAATAGACGTATGGAATGTATTGCAAGGTGGTACATGAACTGATTCTTCGACCGATGCTCGCCTATGCAAGAGGAAACTTACACATGTTTAATCGATACACAAAGCATTACAAGATAAAGACAACCTAACATTAATTGTATTTACTAACATATAGATCAACAAGTAAAATATAGTTATATATTCTTTACATTTATTTTGAAAGACGATAAAAACCTCATTACAGATATAAAAAATCATTGTCGAGACGAGACAACCAATCACTGTTCAAAGGCACATTCCCTTTGGATTTTATGGAAACGCCATCCACTAAGAAACAAACTTTGTGTTAAGGCTTATTTTACACTTGAAGTGTACTGATGGTATCTATCGGAACGATCATTCATAGAACTGCAAACAGAAAAGTTCTGGTTTTTATATTTTATTATTTTCATTAATTGAATTAAACATTCGTATCACCTATGTACACAAAAGCCTTTTCATTTTATCCAACTTTATAACTGAAAACTGTTAATGTGACACTGGTTATACGGTTAGGAATATCGTTATTAATGTGGAGATGCTTCAGTGCAAACATAGTGATGTCATGAGTATAAAAGTTATATTTACACAACAGGGTTCTACAAATCGGAAACGGAGAATAGAGAAAAAAGAAAAACTGAATAAAAGAAACTAGCTTATTATGTTCAGGATTGCAGTAATATTAGTTTCATGCTGTTAGCTTGCGTTTATTGTGGTATAAATAGTTTGATGTGGGTCTTATTTTATGTATAAGTGCAGAAACATATACAACTTTACACTCACAACAATAACGATATCAGCTAAGAACAACACATCCATCACCGGCGACCCGTTACAACCCACATTCATTGCCAACACTGATTCACTTTGATAGATTAACCTGAGAAATGTTACATGGTTTTAGAAGTTCCGACTTACCTCCTAAATCAACTATCATGTATTTGGTTCCGGGTGGTGCTGCAGCAAACAAAGTCAGTTCATCTCGACCGCTCCAAGTGCTTACAGGAACGTGTTGGCAAAAAAAGGACGCAGCTTCGGGCTCAAGAGCGATCTCCAATTTGTCTGACGCTATATCGGCCTAGAAAAACAGAAGACACGTGAAATCCACTGGAATATGGACATGTGAGCAAAGTGGAAACAAGATCGTTCAATTTACTGACATCTGCCTAATAGCCGATGCATGAGCATGTAATTATGCAATCCGAATACATCAGATGATTTTCTGTAGTAGGTTCTTCCAATTGTTCTTATCATGTATGTAATGAAGAAAAGTGTCCCAATGTTTTGCTTATTTTGTTCTACAATTTATGTGATGACATGTTGCACAATTTACACAAAAGCAATGGGTCACTGTGCACTTTTCAGTTAAAGGTGGTTCTATTTTGATTAGTCTCCTTTCTTAAAAAAAATGTTTCTTTTCATATTGTTAGGTGTATCCTTCCATATACCTTTAAAGAATGTTTGCATCTTTTCCTCGTATACATTATCTAATAGTATTATATTTCTTCGTTTATTTTTTGGAAGTATCAACCATGGCTATTTGAAATCATGTTTACAAATTGGAAAAGAGTTCAGGCAATTAAGTTTTGTGAGAAATTTAGGATAATTCTTTTGAACGGTGTAACGGAAATCGTTATTAAAGTTGTTTTATATTTAATTATCGCAGCCACATTTGATAACATATCGGCATCATTGGGTGAACATTTCAAGCGTACAAGTTAGGGTATTTTCTGTCAAAGTTGGTCAATTTTTGTTGATTGATCTTGAAAGAGTCTTTCTTATGTCTCTTTGCTATTCATGTTGGAGGTAATTTTTATAATGGCTTGTAGGCATAATTTATCTACCTTTCAAAGGTCTTCTTGCAAAAAAAAAATTTCGCCAAATGTCATAACGTTCTGTATGGCAATGATTGAGAAAAAGACCATAAAACGTTTTGTTTGTGGCTATCATATATTCGAAGAAAGTCATTTATCCCGGATTGCTTTATTTGAAATTGGGTCAAATTCAGTTAAGCGGTTTTTGAGAAGTCAACTAAAAGTGTTGTTCACATATTCGATAGCATTTGTTAATATTCGAATTTTTCTATCTCACATGTTATATTTTCTCAAACTTTGTAATGACTTTACGGCAGCTGGGAAATACGTGCACGCAAATGCATTTTATGACAGAACGATTTTTCTTAAATGTGGATACGTTCTGCTAAGAGTATTTTGCGAAATCGCTTTAGGATTTAAATGTTTCATTATCAGTTGTCATATATGATGGTCGATCGGAAGCATTGATGCCCTTTACGTCAGAATGACATCTAGTAAACTTTGTCAGAATCTGTTCCGCGAATTGTATGAAGAAATATGTTTAAATCCTTTTCGTTATGTTTAGTAATTGCGACCATATTTCAATGCGAATGGAATGTACTGAGCACAATGGAAAGGCAAACATTGCAAAGATATTCGGTATCACATGTATTTGTTTTATTATAAAAGTTGAAAAAGAACTGTAAATGAATACACGATAGACGACACACCATGAACGCAAGGCCATACCATGAAACTAACATGAATTTACTGCCACTTAAACTACAAAAGGTAAAGTATATTTGCAATATATTTGCATCTAATACAGTTGAAAATTGTGACAGGGCAAATGTCTGGCGATCTATCGTAAACCCATTAGCTGAGACCAGAGAACTATTAGATTTTCTAGAGAATAGACGCGAAACAATCGTCCCACTGAAATGTCGAATTGTCGTTTCGAGGGGAGAATGCTATACTTAATTAAAGCAACTGTTTGGAGAGCAGCCAGACGGACTATTAGTGGCTGAGTAAACGTTATTTTCAGGTTAAAGCTGTCACAATTGAAAGGTTGCAAGAACTCTGTAATTATCAAGCCACCAGGTCAAGTTAACCCCAATTTTTGGCGCATCTGAGGAAGGGACGGAGAGATTCGACTGATTGGTTGCGCTAGTTAAGAAGGCGTGTTTCTCACCCAAAATTTCCTAAGTTTTATATCTCCTCATTGCAAGAAATTCCCTCGTAAAATAGGGGTGTCCAAGCAATCAGACCAACTGGTTTGGATCGACGTTTGCAGCAAAGGTAGTGTGACAATTCCATGTAACTTGTTGATGTGATATATATATATATATATATATATATATATATATATATATATATATATATATATATATATATATATATATATACATATGTATATATATATATATATATATATATATATATATATATATATATATATACAAAAATTATGCAAACACAAGTAAATTCAGCAAAACTATATATATATATATATATATATATATATATATATATATATATATATATATATATACAAATATTATGCAGACACAAATAAATTCAGCAAAATTATATATATATATATATATATATATATATATATATATATATATATATATATATATATATACAAAAATTATGCAAACACAAATAAATTCAGCAAAACTATATATATATATTGTTTTGCTGAATTTATATATATACATATATATATATATATATATATATAGATATATATATATATATATATATATATATATATATATATATATATATATATATATATATATATATGTATATATATAGATATATATATATATATATATATATATATATATATATATATATATATATATATTTAGTTTTGCTGAATTTATTTGTGTTTGCATAATTTTTGACTAATACAATAACAATCAAAGAAACAGAAAAATAAAATAAACATGTTAAAACCTACTTTAATAGCAGCCTCCCGCATAAACTGCTTGGCTGCATCATTCCAGATAGCAGGAACTGTTAGTACCCAAAATATATTTTTTTCCTCAATGTTTCTTCCTCGTTTTTTCAAAAGATCCATAAGATGAGTCTTCAAACATTTAATAGACAACGCAAAAACGTCAATAGCTAACATTTCTTTTCCTGTCTCGTCTTGTATCATCGATGATTTAGTTAGTCCCTGTAAGATTTTTCATGCATTATGTAAATTCGCTAAATTTATATTTGATGATAATACTTTATGTTCCCACCATATCTTCACCTGTCGTTTCTGGCGACACCCGCTGGCATTGAAGATATATTGGTATCTACATTAAGTATAACTTTTCTCATACCATGATTTAGACATCTGTGTATGTTTCGAAGCGATTCAAAGGCACATCAGCGCAACTCTAACTATATAGTGATATACAAATAAGTAGCTAGCTAATATGGTAATGTTAAAACTACTGCTAAAATCCTTTTGATGATAACATCTACCTAGTAAAAAGTATAGTATGCACATACATAAAGTCATAAAAGTGTTTAAAATTAAGTAAATTATCAAGGCAAAGGATTCCAATCCATAGGCTTTAATGTTTCAAATACCATATTCGTTTTTTAAGTCCAAAAAGCTCTCTACTGGTGCATCACTAACGAATGATTATCATCGAATTTACATTCATTCTTTGTCTCAAGAGGAGGCGATGAAACAATCAACAAAACCATGCCACATTGATAAAGGGTATTGGGAAGATCTATGGAAAGTCACGCTGCAGGATGCATGCAAGCAACGGGCATGTTTGCTATACACGCGCTACACAATATATCGAAATATTTTCCATTTCTTTTTTTAAGAATGTTATGTTCAACAAGCACTTGGGACAATCGAAACGGAAAGGTGATCATCTTGAGTTTTCATTGTGTCATCATGGTTTTGCAATGCTTTCAGTATATCATGGGAATCAGAAGGAAAAAAAAAGATATTATATTCAAAGCTCTCAAAATCATTCAAAGATAATAAAACAGCATTAATATTTTTATTTTAAAACAGAATAAAAGCCGTATTTGGAGCTTTATTGGGATGACATGGTTTGTGTTACAACGAAAATTATGTATTGCTGCTTTGAATGGTTGGTATTAAGTTGAATTTATGAATATATACTAAAACAACGACATTGGTAGAGACTTTGCTTTCGTAATGATCACATGTTTAAATAATCACTGAAATAACTGGATGACTAACAAATTTACAGTATTTGAGAGATTTATATTTCCATCTACCTTATAAAAGCAATTTCGAATATAGAATAGAAAAGAAAATTGAAACATTATGAATGTTATAGATTGGATAATCATTTGAAAATATGTTTTAATTCTTTAATCGTCACAGAATTGGTTAACTTTGAACTTCATATGATTTTTTCCCTCATTGCGTACAAGTTTCTAGACATGGCATTTCGTTCAAACACCCACCTAGAAGTATTGTTTATCTTAACTTCTCGCACAAATGTTACTAAATGTGCAAATATTAATTAATCTTGGTTTTATTTATTCAACAAGGAACAGTAATGCCAAAATATTAATCATAGAAATACAGCCAATAGATTTCAAGTGTTTTTCAACGCTAATATCTCTAAATCAATCATACACAATTATGAAGGATTGAACCCCTTTTGATAGTTGATCCCATTTTATATTTAGCTTTGCCTATTACTTATTGTAATACAATATGCAATTTTAGCCAAAATATCTACATTATATTTAAAATGATAAAATTTTGAATGGAAACGTTTTAAAACTCACATATAGATTCTAAAACAACAAAGATATCGATCATGGATAAATGAAACTTTAAACAGAAATCTATCTAAATTTCGCTAAACACAGATCAACTTGGCAGTCATCTTATAAAACTACCTTAATTCACGTTTTACGGTATTAGAGTCAAAGTGGATACAGCAGCCGCTAAGCGGTGACTTCAGACATTAAAAATTAGTAGGTCACATATTTATTTTATAGCATGCTAGATTTAATTGTGCAACATAAGCATGTTATTACAATTTATCCCTTTATGTCGTTACTCTCCATCAAGTAATATGGCTTACTCAACGAAGATACAATAAGGGTGATGACTAAACGTTAACCTCTAAAGGTGTATTAAAAAGCATATAGAAGTTAACACCACTCGATAAAGGAAGACATTGATCATTTCAAATTATAAATTATATAAAAAAGAGTTTAAATTTCTTTAAACGCATAAAAAGATGAAGCTTAAATACACAATCCTTAAAGTACAAAGTCAATTATTATAATATAAACTGCATTCTCTGGTGGTACATCTTAAGGGTTCTTAATTTTCCCAATCAAGTTTAAATTGAATGCAAATTAAATATTATTGTGATTCGAATATATATAATATAATCTTCATATTTTTATTGGAGATAATGCAAAATCTCACAAAAACCAATTGGTGTTATTCAAAACCGTGGCGGGAAAGTAGCTGAATAGCGCACATTACAAATTGCAGGCGTGTTGAACAGGTGCATCCGTTTGTAATTTGAATTTGTGTTGATATTGATGAATGCTATCCAATATATACATGGTGCACGCTTAAATTTATTACATAAATATATAAAATAAATATATAAGCTTAAACAGAACTTAACAAATATGTAAGTTCTTTTAATAGCCATGCACCAGACAGCTTAGAATGTATGATAGCGAAAGGAACATGGAAACAACTGCAGTTGTTTTCTTTCGTAATATTTTGAAATGATTTGGCGTATTACCTACGATACTTTAGATAGGCAGTTTCTAATCAAAATGAAGAAGAAAAACCCTTTTCAAACATTTTTATCGTGTTTCATGCAGATGAGTTATTAGGGCATACAATATATGCATTACTACTTATTTAATGAAAAATAAACCTGTCCATCCTGCAGCTGCATCTTAAATCTTCTGAAGAAGTAGTAATGGTGATTGGTTTTATTAACACACAGCTGCATATATTTGTCTTCTGCCTCAAAGCCGAAAGCACACTCATCCATTTCTCTTCTTTTATTCAACAAAAGGCAGGTTGACGTTTTCGTAGAGATGAGGTTCTTTCTGCCACTGTTCCACGCCTGTGGTGAATCTATCTTTGTTGGATCTTTTTTATATTGATCAAAGAACTGGAAGGCATATCCAGAATATGATGTTCCGAAATCAATTGCAACAATAAGATCAGCCTCTCGTACTTGTATCTGGTTAGCCATCCTTCAAGAATTAAGGAATATATGTTAATAGTTCATTGATTTTAAAATAAAATGGAAAGAGTTCTTAGTTTTAAACATACCTCTGACGCAGAAAACCTAATAATTCATTCAAATATATTAAATACACCATCCTACATTTCCGTACAAATAAATCAGCTTTAAAGCTACCAGAGCTGCGGCGTCTTGAACTGCACTTTGTTGAAGGATGAAATGAATCAATTGAAGTCTATCAAATTCCTTAGTCCTCAATAATGATCACATCATTTCTACAACAAAGTCCCTGACTACGTATATGGCAAAACATCTACTGGTTAGATTAAATAGCTAAACCGTACACAATAGTTTTTCTTAGTTCTTATATTTTACCCGGATTATATCCTTACAATGTGCACTCCAATCTTTGATTGGTACGAATCGCATTCATTTCTGCCTCAAGTGTCTGGGAATAAACTCTAATGTAGGTCTAAAAAAGTGCTACATTTTTGGTCTTCTCCATAACAAGTATAAGTATAATGAACGACTTGCAAAGTCATTGCTCTGTGGAGTAAGGACTAGTAGCACTGGTATAATGGTAAAAGGAATAATATAATAAAGTAATGGTGAGTAGTAGATAGAGTGGCGAAATGAACCCATAAGGGACTACCATATGCAACAGGGTTGAAGGTTTATTGAGCAAAACTAGTATTAAATATGATATTGGCACCCCAACCCAAAAAAGGATTCAGCATAAAAATGGTATTCTGCACCTAAACGAGGGTTTAACATTGTAACGTAATCGAGTTGACAATCTTTGAGACAGGGCAGGGTCTTAAGAATAGCAAACACGTTCGTGAGTGACAATAAAAATGTATTAAACACTCACACTAATGACACGAGAATAACAAACACAAATGCATATAATATGAATATAAAACAAATATGAAATTGGATTTGACTACTATATCAAACTCATATAGTCAAATACTTGTTACAAACTTCATGTAGTCAAATATTTGTTGTAAACTTCATTTAGTCAGACACTACAGTCATTACAAAATACATGTAGTCAAACATTGCTGTTATTACAAAATGCATGTACTGTAGTCAAACACTACTGTTATTACAAAGTCGATATCACTACATGTGTATCACCGTGTTGACTCGGCCTGGTTTCCGGCACGGTCACTCTACCCTCCAGACTTGTACCTACACGTTGTCACTGAACTGGTGGTTTAACCTCGTAATGGTGCACCAGACATCCTAATATTCACACGCTCATCCGGCTATTCATACCCAGAGAGCTGAATATGGAAAAAAAAATGGTCATGGAACTGTGTATGACTGGTATCAGTATGTGTATGTGGTCAAACATTTACTCTGGTGTCTATGTTGCGTACAGCAACACGAAGGGTGGTTTATTAATTATCGGCTCTAGTTATTTCGAAATAGTGAGCAAAACTCTGCTCTTGCTGCATGTGTGAATTGCCTGCAATTTAAAAGTCTAAGTACCTCGCTGCGCATATCGGTAGGGTATACTATAGAGCTAATTCTCAGTAAACATCACATTACAATCCAATCTTATCAGAGAGCTTCTCGCTTTAAGGAAGCAAAACTTTCACCTAAAGAACTGACCGTGGGGTCCGTTGGTGACCGTGGGGTTTCAAATGCCTTTCGTTGAAATCATCCTTTGAGGTTTTTGTCATTGAGTTACTTGTTGTTGATAGTTACATGTTAGGAACATTATAATTTTCCTTATCTTTTGTTTATAATGGTGTCAGAATTGATTATATTTAAATTGCGTTTATAAATAAACAACTTATTAACGCAGTTGCTTTCGGTGTCTTCACTAATCCAGTCTAAACCCGGATTCATCCTGTGACAGAAGCAATTAAAATAATACGTTATACATAGACATTAAAACACACATAGTATGTTTTCAACATTAGTCATAGTAGCGACCAGACAAAAATATCGTCTCCCTACCAGATTGCATAGGTCTTACTTGTAATTCAATTTATTAAGAGAGTAATCATAACTTTCAGAATTATTTGATGTGAATTTTAAATGCATCTTTTCTTTTGACTTCTCAGTATTTTAAAATCCGCTAAATAATTTGATGACAATGAATTTTTAGAATAACTAGCAGCAAGCACATTTGCCTCATCGTGTTAGAAATGTAAATTTTTACTGTTTAATTTGAGAAAAAGCTGAACTTTCCCTTACCATTTTTGAAGGAGCATGACCATGCTTTCTTCACAGACGAAGTAGAGTTTAAAGTAGAAACATTCATTCCATCATGCTTTCTTACATTCTTTATTCATGCAGCGAGCTTCAGCCCGGACTATGCCCTATCTACTTAATTTTTCAGGCTATGTAGAAGCGATCCCTGACGGGTGTTTTTTTTATACAGTATAGTTCTCCAATAAATGAATTTATAAGATGTGAATATCGTTTTAAATATCGACCTTCACCGAGAAAGACGAATTCCACAGACAAATTATGGTGCTAATTGTAAAATGCCGATGCATGTGAATCCACTCAGTGCAACCAGAGTGATGCTGTGCCCTGCATTTCTATAAATGGACATATTAGAAAAGTACATTCTGAATATACCTTTCGCTATGCGAAAAAATAGTTATCAATATTTTGTACATATTCAAGTGAAACGCGTATGACAATCATTTGTTGTTGTTGTTGTTGTTGTTGTTGTAGGGTTTAACGCCATTTTTCAGCACACGATAGGCTATACATGGTGGCCAGTATTATTGGTGGAGGAAGAACCAGGGAAAAACCTTGGAATGAACCACTGACAAACGAGAACATACTGCAAGCTTTCTCACATAACTACATTAGCCGAATCTTAGACTCGAACCCACGCAGACAAAGGTGAGATGGCAGTGATCCGTAACGGAGAGCGCTTTAGACCACTCGGTCATCGGGGCCCCCAAACAATCATTTCAACATATGGAACCTTTATACTACCTGAATGACACACGGAGGATAATTATCGACTATAAAAAGACAAATCTCAAAGTAGATATAAAGTTGTCGATGTCACTACTTCTGCAAACAGTGTGGCAATAAATTACACTTTTATAAGGGGCATTTTAAGGAGCACGTTTAAAATCTATTAAAATTATTTGAACGCATTTAGAGACCTTGTAAAGATTCAAGTGCAACGCAAATAACAATTGCATCATAAATGGCATAGTTTGTTCAATGAATGTTGTCTAAATGCTATAAAAGGTTGCCTACCTTGACAATGTTCGAATGGCCTGGCCTTAACAACTACGAACACATTATTAGACTCTTTTATACGATTTATAATATCAGTATTGCAGCAAACTCCATTGAAGGATATCAATGTCAGCACTTAACAATTTAGTGGATTAGCAATTGCTATTATAAAACCGTTTCCACCACAGAGTACACTACCTAGGAATTTTGGACTACATTCATGAGTATGTTGGTCACTACATTTACTGGAGTTCATTCACCATCATTCTTTGTGGCAAACATTTTTTAACCATGCACGGAAAGACATGACAGACAACATTATATCTCTGCGCGACAAAACTCAAGGTGTCAAAACTGCTACGAACAGGCATATATCCAACATATTTACCCATGTGTGAAGAAGACCTTCGTCGCACTTTATCAACTCTACATACTTAGCAACAGGTGTGTAAAGCTAGGCGGCGACACAAACAGATTCACGACTGAAAGAATGTATGTGATATGAGACGGCTTGGCATCGACACATAGAAACAAATGCAACTGATTATGCCAACAACGTTTAATGTGACACGAAAATGAAGAAAAAATGAACTTTGTATGCTTTGAAACTTACATGAGCAGTGGAAGTACACATTAGAACACGCTCCCTAAATAGTGAACCTTACTTAAGGAAATATACCAAACCAATTTCACCAGGTGACCTGAAGGAACAACATCAGATTACACGGCATGACAGGGATGTAATGGGAGTCACCCAAACATATCATTCAAACAAACATTATGAGAAAACTCCGGACAATTATCGTGTGGTAAAATTCCCGATTGGGGTACAGGGGGCTCTGGAAAGAGGTAGTACCGTTTTTGTCTGGCAGTTGCATTCTCTCAGTGGATGGACGCACTGGTCATCATCTAACTCCCAAATCTCGCACATCTGCCTCCAAGAAGGAATCATTACTGTCATACCCGGAAAGATCTCAACAGAAAAACGGACAAGCGTTCAGAACCAGGGAGCACCATCTGTATTAGTGGATGCGGCTGTGGCCAATCAGCTATTATTCGCAATAGCAGAAGGCATATCTCTTCAGTCGTGGTTGGCCATCTGCAAAGGACAGGGAAACTCCGATATAAAACCTATGGCCTCGAACCTCGCTGTCATCATCATGGTATGATGGGCCATGCCAGAAGAATCCCAGGTGTAGCTTCTTGACGCAGAGTACACTCCGCCTACAATCTCCATTGCGTTGGCATTAATGAACACTCTACTATCTACAGTTTACGTTCGAATCTCGTCGGATGAAAGATGTCACTGGAAGCTCCAGTCCCAATTCTACATGCAGGCGACTCATGCCTTCGTCCGTCTTGTATTGATTCGGAAACGACAGCATCTACCGGAAGTAGCCTGAATGAATGGGCAGCCTTATCTCGAGATGGCGCTGCTTGCTCCACATAAAGAGGAATCTAGAAAAGCTGGCTTAACCAACGCTCATCTCCATACACCCAGTTGGTTTTCAGCAGCCATCGGGCCTCTTTAATTTGCGGTTAAAACATAACGGAAAAACATGGCATGCCGCACTTGCCTTACATCGTGGAAAAACAACTACAACTGGCTTGTTGGAGCATCAGAAGTTCCCCTTTTAAAGGAGAGAAGTCTGAAAGACCTCGCTGCTGAATACACATGGAAAAGGTCAGTCAAACCGAAGACCTAGAAACGACTTTCATGTGTAGGTTTTATACTCAAGACTCAGTCGCCACCAAGTTAACAATTTTTCTCACTGGCCACACCGACCGCATTATGTCCATGCGTCCCCGTTCCTCTTCAATGTGTATTCTCCAACACTCCATGCAGATCCTTCTGAAAAGCATATATTCTACGATAACCTGCGCAGACGTCTCATGAGAGAGAGAGAGAGACAGAGAGACAGAGAGCGAGAGAGAGAGAAAGAGAGAGAGAGAGAGAGAGAGAGACACAAAATACTCATCCTCATAGATTTCAATGCTTGAATGGGCATATACTCAGAAGTCTGAACAATCGTTCTTGGGAAACATAGCGTAAGTAACTGCAATGACAATGGGCGCCTGCTTCGTGAATTGTGCACTAAATCACAGCTCACCATACCGAACACCGTAATTCAACAGAAAAAAAAACCCGAAAACGTCCTGGATGCATCCGAAATCAAAACACTGGCACCTAATAGATTACATCATATAACGCCAGAGGGACATAAAAGTTGTCGATCATACCAGTGTGATCCCAGGACAGAGTAGTCACACAGACAATCGTCCTGTCAGATGCAAATTCTACTTCAACTTCAAGCCAAGGTCAAGACAAGAAGGATGTGCCCAGAGACGGAAGCTCCAGATCAAAATCATTTTGTGTGCTGACGTTATTGCCGATTTTCAAGAAAACGTGCAATCTAGACTTAAATAACCTACGTTTCCATCCGATTTACCTCCAGAAGAGATGTGTATTCACACCAAGACTACCAGTCTGCAAACCTCAGTAGAAAAACAAAGACTGGTTTGATAAAAACAACCAGAAAATCCAAGAACTGCTTGCAAAAAAGAGATCAGCGTACCAAGCCTACCTCACTCAACCATTATTTCCATAGACGGAAGCAGCCTTCCGGCTTATCTTCAGCTCCTTCCAGAACAGTACCCAAGACATACAAATTGAGCGGATGACAAAGCTTGCAAAAAAAAAAAAAACAGCTGGACGCTGACACTTGTGACTACAGGGGGTTCTATGAGAGAAGATCGCCAAGACCTATTCAATAACAGGGAATGTATCCTAAACCTCTGGCCAGAGCAATTTCACACTCTTTCAACATTACAGTACAGTCCAGGAGGCAGTTATTGATCACATCCCAAAACAGCCACCCAAGATGGACCTCGATGAGGCACACAGACTATAAAAGACTGCAAGAGCTATAAAACAGCTGAAGACTGGAAAGGCTGCAGTAAAAGACGGCATTCCACCAGAGATATGGAAGAGTGTAGGCACATCATTACACACCAAACTTCACGAGTTTTTCATTTGCTGCTGGAAGCAAGTGAAACGTCAACAAGACCTCTTAGATGCAGTCATCATCACCTTGTACAAAAACATGGAGGAAAGGTCTGACTGATCAAACTACAGTGCACCATTGCAGGCAACCTCCTTGCAAGAGTGTTGTTGAACCAAGTGGAGCCCACCATTGAAGAAAACCATGCTCAAGTGAGGCAATGTGGCGTAAGCGCCAATAGGGGCACAACTGACATGGTGTTCGTCCTGCGATAGATCCCGGGGAAATGTCGAGAACAGACCAAAAGAATATACATCACATGTGTGGACCTTACGAAGGCATTTGACACGGTGATGATGCTCCAAAATGCAACAGAAAACCTCAATGGGGAAGACTTTCCTTAAGTACAGTTTCGTTTTGAAGGCAACCTCTTTCCATTTATGAATCTTCATGCCAACATAAAGATATTGGAAAACGTAATTAGAGAAACTTCACCAGCCTGCTCCCAATAAAAAGTACCAGCCAACAAGCAAATTCATTGACCAGACAGAGCTGATTGAAGTCCACCAGTTCCCTACCTGGGCTGTGTGATATCCTCTGATGCTAAGATCGACAAACAAATAGACAACATACTGGTATATAAAAGAGAGGTATATAAATCAGTGTCTACAGACCTATTGTACTGACTACCATTCTATATGGCGCCAAACACTATATAAGCTATCGCCGCAACCTCCGCCTCCTTGAACGCTTCTATAAACGCTGCCTCTGCACCATCCTCAACATCCACTGGAGTGACTTTGTCACCAACTTTGCAGTCCTCAAAAAGAGTGATCAACAGCATTGTGGCAATGCTAATGAAGATACCGCCACGCTGAACAGGACACGGTCCAGGATAGAGGATAATCGCCTGCCAAAGCTGGCACTGTATGGTGAGCTGTGCACTGGCCACCGTGAGAGAGCGGCATGTCGTAAGAGATATAAAGGCTCCGTGAAAAAGACCTCCTGACCGGGAGAGATGGCAAAGTACAATTCACCGTGTCACTGCCACTTTTCAACAAAATAGACGGGCCAGCATGGAAGAGAAACGATGGCAAAAAAAAACGTGAACGATCGGCAGCACCCACCACAACACAGACATTCCCCGTAGCCTATGTGAACGGACAAGCCGGTTACATATTGGGCTTATCAGCCACCAGCACGCGTACAATATACGTGGACATTCCTCGTCCTAAATCATAGCAAGCGAAGTCAAGCCAACAATGTCCAAATTTATCAAGAGAAAGGATATTCAGTTCCAAAATGTCCACAAAGTCGAAGAAAATAAACCTCTGAGACAATGCAAAAAAAATGAAAACGTACCGATACATGCACCGTTGACACGGGCAACGAGAGTAGTCAACAACAACTCCCTAGAAAGTGTTAACACGGAAAATATCTGAAGAAGAAGAAGAAGAAGAAGAAGAAGAAGAAGAAGAAGAAGAAGAAGAAGAAGAAGAAGAGGAGGAGGAAGAGGAGGAAGAAGAAGAACAGGAAAGGAATAAGAAAGAGGAAATGAACACCTTGCACCATATAAATTGAAACCCCGTCAAACTGAACTCCTTCTGGTGAAGAATGAGTGAGACGAAGATCAAGTGTTTTATCTCGTTTCATATGTCATTGTGATTATTATTCAAAATAATATGCCATAAAGAAAATGCTTGCATGTTTTGATTCCTTTTAAGTCAGAGGACAGGAACTGGAATCAGTGGGCCAATTCAAATATCTTGGTTCCATAATCACTGAAGAGGGATCAAGAGCAGACATTTTGTCACAAGCAGCATAATCAACGACAGCTATGTCAAAGTTAGAACCCATAAATCAAAATATCTGTCTGAAAAATAAAATCAGACTATTGAGAGCACTAATCGTCTAAGTATTTCTGTATTCGTGTGAGACCTGGACCCTGACAGCAGAATTACGACGAAGAATCCAGGCACTTAAAATAAGATCCTACAGAACCATCATTGTCATCTCTTACATGGACCACATCACAAATGAAGAAGTGCGTAACACCATCAGTCACAAAGAGGCGATTATGAAGACCTCTCCACCACTGTCAAAATGAGAAAGCTGAAATGGTATAGCCATGTCACTAAAGCCAACAGTCTATACACAACAGTACTCCAGGGTAGTGTCCATGGTGGTAGGAGAGGTAGGCAGATAAAACTGGAGTGACAACATCACTGAATAGACCAGAAAATCTTTGGCGGAGACACAAGCGAAGTCAAGCCAACAAAGTCCAAATTTATCAAGAGACACATGATCGAGACAAGTGGAGGAAACTGATGATGATGATGATGATGATGATGATGATGATGATGATGATAAATGAATGAATGAATACGATATTCGATTTCTCTCTCTCTCTCTCTCTCTCTCTCTCTCTCTCTCTCTCTCTCTCTCTCTCTCTCTCTCTCTCTCTCTCTCTCTTAATGACTTTTGTCAAATTTTGACCTAGTCCAAACTGTCTATATGAATACAAACGCAGAACCGTAGTTCACATGTTCTAACTAAATGACTGATGAAGGAAACTGATTGAACGGCAACATAAAAATTCACCCTTTTTAGAAAACAACATTGTATCGAATGTTCCCAAAACGAACTGACCCTGCAAAGGCTGGCTTTAAGTTTCTAGATATACATCTTGATTCATCATGTAATGTTAAAATCTCGTTAGTGCCAGTATCTATCCATCGATCTTCAATCTGAACCAGAATGTTGTATAATTCTGTACAATCCATCTCGATCATTACACCCATGCACATTCCGATACGCAGATCCAAGAATCATTTCACTATTTTAATCTGTAACAATAATTAAAAACAACAGGCAACCGAAAGCTCTAAAACAACGAAGACTGAACAACCCGAAGGCTCTACAAAAGCATCCTCTTTAGGGACGTACGTGAGTTTAAAGCGCTCTCATAGGCTTATTACAATAAGAGGCATTCACACTAGAAAGTATAGAAACTGAACAATATTATCATGCAATTAAATAAGTGGCGTATGATAATCGTGTGGCATTTGAAAATCAAGGATTATACTAAATTTACAAAACAAATTTAAAAAATAGTCTATTCGAGTCATTAATCCCAGAAAATGCCTAGCGGTCCGATGTAAATCTTTTACTCACAGATCCGTACAAATATGTATATTTTCGAGGGATAAAAACCTTTCGTGTCTAGGGTGATGCTGAAAAAATACAAAAAGTAAACTTTTTGTTGGGGCTCGACATGAGACATTGGTACGGGGAAAATGCATACTTTAATGTTGATATGCACAAAGAAATGTATCAATAATGACAAAGATTGAATATTTCGTTTCCTTTGGATAACATCCTTTTCAACACGATGTCGTCACCTTTATAAGAGAAAAATAATGAGATCACAAGCAGAAAACAACCTTGGATTCATATTCAAATATGTACTGACGCAAACAAGAACTCCATTACGGAATACATCCTGCTTATAAACCGAAGCTAAAGTATGTGATTTCCATTTATCTCCTGAGAAAGTAGCAATCATTGTAGAAATTTACTTCAGTTTTCGTTTATCGACATATATTATATTTGGATGAATGTAAAATATAGTAATTTTTGCAACACTTAATAGTGTTTACACGTTGATTTTTGGGCGAACATAACAAATCAGAATTTTAATATTGATTCAGTTGTATACTGTGATATTTGTCAAAATTATCATATTTTATATATGATTTTGAGTTGGTAATGTGTTCTTGAATTATCATTTTACTTCATGGATCATATACTTCAAGATGAAAATATCATGATTTTATTTATTTTTTATTTCTGACTAATACTCACACACGTTCCACCCATACACAAATTTTATACAGAAATATCTATCGAACCTTTCACACGGACGTCCGACAGTTCCGTCTTAACTTTTCTATTTCACTCACTTCACGTTGACAGAAATATGCACATTTTATGATCTCTTCTGAATCATAAATTAAGAAGAAGAAGAAGAAGAAGAAGAAGAAGAAGAAGAAAAAAAAAAGAATAAAGCGATCATAATAATAACGCTGACGATGATGACTATTAATGATCTGGAACATGTTTAGTAAGCCCCCTTTCTCTCTCTCTCTCTCTCTCTCTCTCTCTCTCTCTCTCTCTCTCTCTCTCTCTCTCTCTCTCTCTCTCTCTCTCTCTCTCTGGTGCTCATCTGAAATAGAAGGCTACGCTATTTATGTTTTCATTTGTTTTTCAAACAAACTTCAACTCCCAAAAAGTACCTTGGGATGTGTTTTCATTTGATACATTTGATTAAGCATACGGAATGTTGAGTCTAGATATGGTTTGTCAAAAAGTGTATCCGGTAATAATTTGCACGGCGTGTCTTTTAAATCTAAAGCAAACTCGGCATAGGCCGTAATAATTTGCACGGCGTGTCATTCAAATCTAAGGCAAACACGGCATAGGCCGTAATAATTTGCACGGCGTGTCATTCAAATCTAAGGTAAACACGGCATAGGCCGTACTGAGTTGCACTGTGTATCTTCAGTGCTCAGGTTTTGTTACAATTTACTTACCTTCGTGAAAAAAGTCAGACTAATGATAGTTTGGAGAAGAAGAAAAACAAATTTAACATTGTATTACCTGATTTGGTTAATTTGCCTGTAGACGAGAACATATGAATGTTAGTAACTGCTTTTTTTCCCAGCGCTAGGAAGTTAGCTTTCTATATAAAGATTTAAAGGTATGTTTTACATACCATCTTTAATATCCCGCGCTGTCGATAGATGAGTATTTGCTAGTCCTACTAGCATAAGGAAGTTAGAAGGAATATAAACGGTACTTTGTTTTAAAGGGTGGTTTTAGAGAGACGGAAGTTAGCGTTGTCTACAAGGGAAATCAATTCTTTATTTCTAACCTTTTGAACATCTTGTCCTGCGTTGTCCTTAAATTTTGGTCATTCCAAACGGCATTTTAGATAGGCGTAATTTTATAATTACAGTTCGTATTTAAGACGAGATAACTTGTACGTGATAATTTTATATTTCTGTCACATCTTACATGTTAGATGTTTACATTTACCGCCTGGTCAGGTTCATTATTTTAAAAAATCCCACGACGCAAAATGAAATTTCATTTAGAAGGCAGGCAAACTCCAGCGAAACATACTTCAGCGAGTTACACAGACAAGTCATGGCTTGAATAAAATGTCAAACAATATTTTTGGACAAGACGGTGTTTGTCTGTATACATCTTAACATGTCTTATGCAGCATAAATGACATTCACATTTGGGTCCAGAAAGCCATTCCCATTTAAATCCAGAATGCCATTCCCACGTTAAATTCCCATTTGGGTCCGGAATGCCATATCCATGTTAAATTCCCATTTGGATCCAGAATGATTTTTCCATGTTAAATTCCCATTTTGGTCCAGAATGCCATTCCCATGTTAAATTCCCATTTTGATCCAGAATGCAATTCCAATGTTAAAATTTTCTTTCGGTCCAGTGTGTCATTTGTATGTTCAATTGCCCGTTTGAGGCTAAACGTTTTACCTGCTTTGTCTTGAGTGTCATTCCTAAGTTAAATGATGCTGGGTCCTGGGTGTCATTCGTAAGTTAAATTATGCTGGGTCCTGGGTGTCATTCCTATGTTAAATTATGCTGGGTCCTGGGTGACATTCCTAAGTTAAATTATGCTGGGCCCTGGGTGTCATTTCTAAGTTAAATTATGATGGGTCCTTGGTGTCACTCCTAAGTTAAATTATGCTGGGTCCTGGGTGTCATTCCTAACGTTAAATTATGATGTGTCCTGTGTATCATTCCTAAGTTGAATTATGGGTCCTATGTGTCATTCCTACGTTACATTATGCTGGGTCCTAGGTGTCATTCCTAAGTTAAATTATGCTGGGTCCTGGGTGTCATTCCTAACGTTAAATTATGATGTGTCCTGTGTATCATTCCTAAGTTGAATTATGGGTCCTATGTGTCATTCCTACGTTACATTATGCTGGGTCCTAGGTGTCATTCCTAAGTTAAATTATGCTGGATCCTGGGTGTCATTCCTAAGTTAAATTATGCTGGGTCCTGGGTGTCATTCCTAAGTTAAATTATGCTGTGTCCTGGGTGTCATTCCTAAGTTAAATTATGCTGTGTCCTGGCTGTCATTCCTAAGTTAAATTATGCTGTGTCCTGGGTGTCATTCCTAAGTTAAATTATGCTGGGTCCTGGGTGTCATTCCTAAGTTAAATTATGCTGTGTCCTGGCTGTCATTCCTAAGTTAAATTATGCTGTGTCCTGGGTGTCATTCCTAAGTTAAATTATGCTGGGTCCTGGGTGTCATTCCTAAGTTAAATTATGATGGGTCCTGGGTGTCATTCCTAAGTTAAATTAAGCTGTGTCCTGGCTGTCATTCCTAAGTTAAATTATGCTGTGTCCTGGGTGTCATTCCTAAGTTAAATTATGCTGGGTCCTGGGTGTCATTCCTAAGTTAAATTATGCTGGGTCCTGGGTGTCATTCCTAAGTTAAATTATGCTGTGTCCTGGCTGTCATTCCTAAGTTAAATTATGCTGTGTCCTGGGTGTCATTCCTAAGTTAAATTATGCTGGGTCCTGGCTGTCATTCCTAAGTTAAATTATGCTGTGTCCTGGGTGTCATTCCTAAGTTAAATTATGCTGGGTCCTGGGTGTCATTCCTAAGTTAAATTATGATGGGTCCTGGGTGTCATTCCTAAGTTAAATTAAGCTGTGTCCTGGCTGTCATTCCTAAGTTAAATTATGCTGTGTCCTGGGTGTCATTCCTAAGTTAAATTATGCTGTGTCCTGGGTGTCATTCCTAAGTTAAATTATGCTGTGTCCTGGGTGTCATTCCTAAGTTAAATTATGCTTGGTCCTGGGTGTCATTCCTAAGTTAAATTATGCTGTGTCCTGGCTGTCATTCCTAAGTTAAATTATGCTGTGTCCTGGGTGTCATTCCTAAGTTAAATTATGCTGGGTCCTGGGTGTCATTCCTAAGTTAAATTATGATGGGTCCTGGGTGTCATTCCTAAGTTAAATTAAGCTGTGTCCTGGCTGTCATTCCTAAGTTAAATTATGCTGTGTCCTGGGTGTCATTCCTAAGTTAAATTATGCTGTGTCCTGGGTGTCATTCCTAAGTTAAATTATGCTGTGTCCTGGGTGTCATTCGAATGCAAATGTGTCAATTCGGTCAATAAATATTTTACCGTATTTAACACGGAATTCTTGTCCTGGTCTATTTCACCACAGTTTACTACAGACGTGTCAAACTAAACGGGGTAAGAATCATTTACATTGAATAACCATTTGCCACTGTGCGTCTTCACAATAATGAAGTTATTAACTGGTTTTATCTTACCTTCAATACGTGGAATGTTTTACAGGTACCTGCATGCATGATCACAACTCCTACCAATTTATACAAAAGGAAAAATCAATAAGGTCCCAACTTATATGTATCTATAAGGTGTAAAGATTCATATCTATGTTTACTTGGTCTTCCATAATATAAATGGTAGCGACTCAAATGGCTTTAACTGCATCGTTATATGAAGTAGTAAATATTTAACATCACTTATACTAAACAAAGGTGAGAGGATTGACCTAATTAAAATCATAATTATCTTTTTGGGGTACGATTACTATAAAAGAAGACCTACTTACTATACCAGGGTGCAAAATGTGGAATACAACGACGGATGTGACTTTGAAAACTTAAATACATGAGCATAACGTTGAAGTAGAGAAAAGAAGAAAGAGTATATTAGGATGCCCACTTTAGCATTCTCCAGCATATATCATTAACATTGCCCATTCACTATTTGATAAAATTGTATAATATAATATAATATAATATAATATAATATAATATAATATAATATAATATAATATAATATAATATAATATAATATAATTTAATATAATATAATATAATATTATATAATATAATATAATATAATATAATATAATATAATATAATATAATATAATATAATATAATATAATATATAATATAATATAATATAATATAATATAATATAATATAATATTATGTAATATAATATAATATTATGGATTATAATATTATGTAATATAAGACCATATTTTGTAAACTATAGTGTTGTTGTAGGGTTTAACGCTATTTTCAGCACACGATAGTCTATGCATGTCGGCCAATATTATTAGGGAAGGAAGAACCCGGTAAAACATCCAAAAGACCCATCGACCCATGTGACGCTACTAGTAAGCTTTCTCACGTGTCCATATGGGCCGAATCCGAGTATCAAACCTACCCAGACAGAGGTGAGATGGCTGTGATCTGTAACGGAGAGCGCTTTAGATCACGTGGCCACTACATGCCCCTGTAAAATATAATAGACTGATTCATAACTCAAGTAAATATATTTTCTCCCATGACCCTTCTAAGTTTTCCATTCACTATTATCCACAAAATGTACTCGCAACTGTTACCCGTCTAGACTCGTTTTATACAACAAAGAAAACAACTCCACACTTGACATATACATATATATGATAGATATGACTCGTACAGCCACAGGACAATAAGAAGTACAATAGTCACGTCTTTATATTAATGACACCTACCTTTCTCCATCGAAATCTCTAATTACAATTCCTGGATCTGACTGCCATTTTCTCCTGACGAAGGAATTAATTAATGGGCCTTATCGCATGGGAAGGTAACACAACCACGTATGTCGTGAATAGGCGACACACTGTTTGTTCTTGTAGCAGCCGTTACGGCTCTTATGTACGATTATCCGATAATCTAGAGTTAAGTGTCGTTGTTTGTTTTCAAATACCTTATATATCATAAGTTGCGACGCTACTAAGATTGACAAATTTCAAATAAATAAATAAATAAATACAATGGTCGCCAAAGATGAGTTGTTTTGATTTTTCGCCAATTTATGCAATATGATCAAACGCATTCAAGTGATACCCATAGTTTATATAAAGAAACAGATAGCACAGTTTCGGGTTGAAACAATGTCACCTGATGTTATCAATATGCATATATAATTGCGTATTACTTTGATAACATTATTGGTTACAGTGTTCTGAAGATATTAATTACATCGAAAATATTATCATTTCTTATTAGTCTCGTTATATCAATTGATTAATTATTTTACTTTTCGCTTGCGAAGGTGCGAAACGTCTATATCATTGGTTTTTGTTATTTTTATATACTTTTTGGCGGGATATGTGGAGGGGGGAGGCAATTTTTATGTGAACATTTATACGTCTTTTAATATGCACGATATAGCCAGTATTGTGCTGAGATGAAAAGCACTGAACATATGTAATGACATGGAAGCTGCACAGAAGCCCAGTCGCAGAACACTTCTCCTAACGTGGTCACATTTTCAAATATATAAAAATTATAGCAATTTCTTAAAACCTCAAATGGAGTTCTGAAACCAGTAAAGAAAAGGGATCTTACTGAATACGCCGCCTTAGAACAGTGTAACCATTCGTTTTAAACCAAGAAGACTGGAAAAGACAGTTATTCACAAATAAAATATCTTCCAGCATTCGCAGAAAGTCAGTCAAGTTTGGCAAACACGTTTTTTACTGTTTTATTTGCCTGTCTTGTCTTTGTTTCACATTTGCCTTTGATAAAGACTCTGTAAGAGTCTAAATACCTTAGGATAGTTACTTCTTTTGCACTGTTCGTAGTCATTGTGTGTGTGTGTGTGTGTGTGTGTGTGTGTGTGTGTGTGTGCTATTAGTATTTACGATTCCCATTGAAGCTTTCTTAGATTTCAGTGATTATTTGTCGATGATGGGAATCGGTGATTTGAAGAAATTCTAAACTCGAGTATTTAGCCAGTTTGTAAAAACATATGTAAGAATGTATATAACTGTAAATTCACGAGACCTTATGCCAGGGTGGATTAGTTTCGTTACTGGGACCTTCCTAATTTTTTAGCATAGCGTATTCCATGAACAATTTTTGGTTTAGTAATTTAGTAATAAATAATTCTTGATAACAGTTTATAATTCCTTATAATAGTTGTTTGGGTCGTGTTGTACATGCTAAGACGTATATTGCTAATATGGACGCAATACGCGTACTCGTGAATCATTCAGTGATAAAGAAGAAACTCCCTGCATGTGTGAAATTAGAGTTACGTGGGTTGTGATCATTAGGTAATTAATTGAAAAGCATACTGCAGTATTTGCTTGTTTAAGAACCTTCCTGTTGACAGCGAATGTTTCGTGAGGTCCTTTTAAATGAGAACAAACATCAAAAAAGATATTCACTTCTAAAGTCTGCATTGAATACGCATCGTTCCTGTATGAAAAAGTGGTGGTATTTCTTGCGGAGTAAAGTGTATTTTTCTGTTGTTGGCGAAATAAAATCGATGTACTATTTGGTAATCGAGTTTGTTGTGTTTGTTTTCAGCTTACAAAGAATACAGCAGCCTTTTCTTCATTATTTGATCCATCAGTGTAACTTCTTGTGTAGACGTGTGAAAGATGTAGTGGTTTGTCAGATGTGTTCTATCATGTAGGGTAAAAAGTACTTTTGCTTAGTTATGTTGCCAGAGTAGCCTTTCGGAGACAGATTTTAGAGAGATACAGTTTTGTATTCTCAAAGCTGGAAGATATTCTAATGATAAAGGAAGGTATGGCATTTGGTTTCTCTTCTAATGATATTTTCTATGTGGGTTGGAATACTTCCCAAAAAACAGGAATCACAGCGTTTTATCTAAGTTTGACGGCATACTGTGTGTAAAGAGTGTGTTAAAGTAGGTTCGTTCGCTTTAGCGAGAAGGCTTTCGCCTGGGTATGACCATAAATCTACCAGAGTGAGTCTTATTCATTGACGCAGAGTTGGGTCAAACATTTGCACGTATGCCTTTCTGGCAGATCCATAACCAACTCCACCATAGTCCAGTTTAGAGTGAGTAAAAGTTACATAAATTCAGGAGGAGGTTTCCATCAGCATGTTGCAAAGCGTTACAGATAAAATTCTACACATAGTAATACTTATATCTTCCTTGTACATATTCGAGAGGGTGTAACCGACTCGTACCTTGAATGTCATGTGTGAGATAAAGTTCGATATGAAAAATAACATGGCATAGACTTTCCTAGATTAACGAAAGCCGCTACTAAATATTCATTCTTGAGAAAAGGATAACGAATAAATGTTTCCAGTCTAACAAGATGATAACTGGTGCTACGGCCATATCGAAAGCCATTTTGTAAAGGAGAGATGGAATGATTGATCTTCAAGTACCGAACAAGCCGATAACTGAGCGTTTATACCATTCTTCTACACACACAGTTCGTCAGAGCTATGGGACGAGAGTTTGTAGGATCTGTGCTATCTTTATCTGGTTTGGGAAATGATATTACTGCTGCCTTTTTTCAAAGTTTTGGTACTTTTCCAGTAACACACATATCATTAAATATTTCTAAAAAGAGCTATTACTGATGGCTATGTTAGTCTTTCCTAAAATGGTCATGTATTTTGTCAGGCCCGGTGAATGTCTCATGGGATTTGTTCAAAGCCCAGATACGCTCCAATGGTTGAAAACGTTGATTAATGTTTTCTGTGTTATTAGATATGAATTTCAACCGTCTTTGTTTTGTTGTCATATTTTACTCTTCTGAAGGCTTCTCAATAATTACACGATGTCTGTTAAGAAAAACTATCTGCAATTGTATTTGCTATGTCAGGTTTTGAATTGAAATTGTCATTGTTAAAGAGACGATGTCGAAAGGAATCATGTTTTTCCACTATTTTGTTTGGGGGGTGGGTGGGAATCCTGCCACAACTTTCGTTATAGACTAACGAGTTTAAAGAATAAAACACATTTTCCATGAAGCTCTGTTACTTTCATTAATAGTTCGGTGAGTTTTAGCTGGGAATATACGCAACTTACTTAGATTGGCTGGTGATGGGCGATTACTAAATTATTTCCGTGTTTCTCGGGGTTGGCTAATAACTCCCTTCGATTATGTAGGGAAACAAGAGTTTGGGGTTCTGTTAGAGTTTCGTGAGGACATGTGAATCTATTCTTCTGTAATATCGATTAACATAGAAGTAAGATTTGAATAGGGTCATTAACGTTTAACACGGTATAGATGCTTTTATAAAGTGTTCCAAACGTGGCAAAATTAGCCTTCATGCCATTCTTACCTTCCATTTCATCGATTGTACATTTAGTATTCTTAAGAGAGATCTGAAAGTGGTCATTAATGTGAAGTCATCAGCTACGTGTACGTTATTTGGTGTTATATTGATACAAATCGTGTCTAGAAATAACATATTCTACCTTTTTGCCAATGTCGCTTATGTCATTTGATCCCCATAAATGTTATGAACATTAAAATCCCCAAGTAAAGCCAATGGGGCTGGCAGTTCTTGAAGACTGTTGTCTAATTTGTCTTGATAGTAGGTTCGTGTTGGGTGATAAATAAATTGAACAAATGGAAAATATTAAATGTAGAGTGACACTTACAGGAATGGCTTCCAGTTCTTTGTGATGGACCTCATTGTTTCAACTCATTATTTGGCCCATTCAACCTCAATAGCGTATGTGCTATAATGGGAGTAGTTTCTTAGTACGATGTTGTCTGTATATTTTACAATTCTTTATCGAAGATAAAGCACTGTAGGATCATATTCATTTCAAGGTACAAGAAAATCGTATCGTTGATTTTAAGTCATCCACAACTGTGTTGAATATTTGTCTTTTCTATTATGAAATTAAAGTGGAGAGAATAACATTCGGTTAGATTATTTGCGGGGGAAATATATATGCGTATTTGTCTGGAAGTATTAGGTTAGTTGTAGGTATAGAGACACCATGAGAACATGGAACAAATTCTTCTGCATCCATGTCCTCGTTGTCGCCAAACATGTATATCAGACCCCCTTTGCTGCCTATTTGTATGTGATCTACTTTTGCATTTAGGAGATTTTGTTTCTGTTTGAAGGAATATTGTTATCTTCTGAGGTTTGTAATGTGGGGTGTTTGAGCTAGATAGTAAATCAAGTAGACTTGTTTGGGTTTGAGCGTCTTTAGTTGTTCTATGATTGTAGTTCCATAAAGTTCAGAATGCTGGTTCGCGAAGGATTTTCATTCTTGTACATGTTTTCTGGCCTCTGGAAATGAGATGTTAGATGTGTACCTTACGTTTTGTAATTATTTCTCTTGTTTCCATTTTGCACAGTCCTTGGAAATGGTGTGGTCTTCCTTTCCGGAATTGACGCAATACGGAGTTGCTATACACTCAAGTTCCCGATGACAAGAGTTTCCACATCTGCCACATACGTGGCTTTTTGAGCACGATGGCCGTGTTTTGACACTTTAAGCATCGAAGTGGATTTAGTATGTGTATATCCCAACGCTTACAAAATATTTAAACATCAAAACAAGTTAATATAGTATAATATATACGAATGTGCACACAATAAACAAAAATAAACAGAATTTGCCTGCCTTTGTCTGCCTTTGTCTGACTTTGTCTGCCTTTGTTTGACTTTGTCTGCCTTTGTCTGACTTTGTTCTATTAAATTTACGTATGAACCAATTTTACTTTTAAACAACATTAAATCACGCTTTTTAAATATTTAAATATCAAAACAAAGTTAATATAGTATAATATGTACGAATATGTACAAATAAAACAAAAATAAACAGACTTTGCCTGAATTTGTCTGCCTTTGACTGACTTTGTCTGCCTTTGTCTGACTTTGCGGTGTTTAGTAGTTTTTGAGCAGTTTCATGTTTTACACCATTTACAAAAAACGTGACTAAAAGCTTGGATTTTGAAATCGGTATTGTTGATATTTACGTGACGGATTTTTTAAAACGTTTGTTCTTTTTTTGCATCATTTTGTCAGCACTAGTGAGAAATTTAAGATCAGTCAATCATTTGAAAATAAAGAAAGGTACCTTAAATTTAGCACAAATCTGCCCTTTTACTTTTCAAGTCAGTCATACCAGATATTGAATTAAACTCGTAACGATAAAATTAAATGCTTTGAGCTTTCATATACTGTACATACGCATACAATAACTACTATATATATAAATCTATAAACGTTAACCATTCATTAGGAATATTTATTATTCTAAATCATTTTCGAACTTTTGATTAAGGCCTATGCGGATGAAGAATGTATCAAGCCGAATAGTCAACACAATTATTTATCCGTATATCGTCATTATAATGACCTATTACAGAAGAAATAATAGCCAGAATGTTTAACTTTATATAACTGTGTTACGACATGGAGTTTTGAGAATTCTAACGGATGTATCATGGTTGTTTGTTAAATAGTTTCTTTCTGATATATATATATATATATATATATATATATATATATATATATATATATATATATATATATATATATATATATATATATATATATATATATATATATAGTTAATGAAGTTACTTTATAGTGAACTAACAAATATACACCATGCCAATAATGAAAATCCTTAGGACTTCATTGATAATACGGAAGACACAATTAAAAAACACAACTCAATAATGAACGAAAATGTTATCATATTACATTTCTGTTCATGTTAAGAATTGAAATAGAGGTATTTAGAGGAGAGAATACCCGTAGAAGAAAGACTTATCATATTATTTGGAAAAATCCTTTGCAACAATATTTCGACTTTGTTATTCAATCATATTCAATGTTGCTGTGCAAGGGATATTGCTTGATACTTCACGTGCGCTAAGTTTCAATTCGGTCATTCCAAACTGGAACGTAACATCCACATCATGTTGATCCTTACTCGGATTTGGAATTTGGACATTCAAACCCCCTAGTAATATGCATCCTGGATCAGTGGTGAACCGTGGATTCTTTTCCTTGGTGTAGTATACATCAAGTTTTAAGTTTTCTTGGAAATATTCTCCAGTCTGATATGATTTTGCAACAGAGAATCCGTTCTTAACTTTCGAATCTGCTGACAAAATAATATCGAAAACATCATTACATCTTAATCCCGTATCAGACCTAAACTTTTTCTCCTCTGGATGGGTTCCCTCTATAAACGTTGGAGTGATTCTTAAACCATATGTAAAGCGAAGAACTCTGGATTCGATGGTCTGAGGTAGTCTACCATATAGAACCGCTCCTTTTGCAATGGTAATTCCAGCATCCTTTGGAATGATGACCTTTATTCCATTTTTATCATCAAATGCTCCAAGGACGACATTTTGTACAAATGGGGACTCAGAGAAACCCCCTACCATGAGAATATGGGATATGCCCTTCACTGGGCCTTCCTCAAGTATGCTTTTCATATGATCAACAATATGGTCTGTTGCTTTTCGAAAAAGTTTCTCAACTTGTTTTGACTTTATCACCAGTTTGCTTTCACGCAGAGATATGTCTTTGCTGTGGTCAGACTCCTCCAGACACTTCATGAAGCCGTGTTTTAAGTTCTCTTCGCACTTTTTCTCTAGCGTCGGTGGAAGCTACAATACAAAACAAATAAGCTGCTAAAGTTGGCACAAATCATGCATAATGTTTAATAATGCCTTTTTGTTCCATACTTAAAACTATGTTGAAAATAAATCAGAGTTTCAGATGTATGAACTAAACGTTGTGGCTCCTGCCTCTCGATAAATGCCTAAGAGCCTTAAACAGCATGCAGTTCTTCCAAAATATATTTCAAATGCAACGGCACGAGTGTTAAGTACGTTATTATTCTAGGGAAAATACGGAAACTCTCTTATTTTTGTCACCTTTACAAAAGTATTGTCATATAAAACAAACAAAAAAAATCAACCCTAAACACCATGTCATGTATGTACCTTAATAATCATGTCCATTTTTCTCTGGTCAAAATTTCGTTTTGCTCCCTCGAATTCATTAAAGAGCTCTATGTAGTCAAATGTATTATCTGTCTTAAATTGATTCATCACAGGACCCCCCACAATGCTGATCAACAGCTGCAGGAAAGCGCTGTCCACCAATGTACCTCCCCATGGACCTCCACTGGCTTTCGACAGCTCCTTCAGTCTTCCGTCGTCAAGTTTTTCATGAACTGTCATGTCAGCTGTGCCTCCTGAAAAGACGTTAAGTGGTATTGTATAATATTATGTTGTATGAAATGGAATTGTTAAAAAATACTCCTACTCAGTAGGTTTTATAAAGGGATTGTAAATCATACAACAGTTTCGCGGAGACTTCAAAATATTACTCACACAGGTAATGCAAACGTTATTAAATCGAGATTGTTCTTTTATCCGTGGTATGATTAATTGCCCTTCCCTCATCCCAACTCCAAACCGTTGTAACGATTCCTTCTACATGAATAACGATGCAAATTCACAAACATGTTCTTATTTATTTTATCAGTGCTTCTGTATGTAAGGAGCTAATTCGCACATCATCAGATACCTTCTTATATAATGTCGAGTTCAATGATGGGTAGCAAAATTTATAAAGGAAACTGAACATGATCAGATTTTACGAAGAAAGCAAAACAGCGTGACCGTGCACTCCCATATGATAAAACACGGAACGTAACAAATGTAATCGTACTGTAAAATGTCTTTAAAATAATATCTAGGCATCGGTTTTAACGGAATACCGGCATAAAATGCTGGTCGATCAATCCAAAAAAACTTACCTAAACTATAAAAGATGTTAAAACAAAATTAATAAGGGATATATAAATTGAACAAACAATTGCAATTTTATATTATCCTTAAACGTAACGTGAAAACGTGTTATATAAACTATATTCTCTCTCAATCTATCCGGTGGTATATCACCTGAATCCATCTTCACTACGTGCACATAATAAAACATACGATACATAAGGCAGAAGTTAATGCAGTTGACACGACAATGTTCTAAAGTCAATGAACACTAGAAATATGCAGTGTAGTCAATGCTCACCTTTGATGAAGTATGCGTTGAGTCAGGTATGTTTTTCCTTCACAAACTGGACACTACCATTACCATGCTGATGCGTGCAAGTCTCAAATCATGGGTTTGATATACAGAAGCTTGTTTGTTGAATTTTTAAGCCACACAAGTGGCCAAGTACATTTAAAATACAAATTTTTATCATTTTTGAAATCCGCAATATAGAATGTTTTTTTGGAGAAGGGTAACTGCCAAGCAGCTTTGATTATTTTGTATGCCCTATTATTTTTCTTAATATCAATGTAAGTTATAAATGATAGAGTAATCTTCACAAGGTTTTCTTGACAACAATTAAGCAACAGACAAAGATTAAAGTTTATGGAAAACAAAGTTTAATTTACAACAATGCATGGTGATTCGATATAATTATTATCTATTTTAGCAACAATTATTTAAAAAGTAAAATCAGACGAATCTTGAATAATGCAAAGGTTTAACAGGATTTAAGGAGTTGGAAAATTGCTATAAATCAACTAATCGGCTCTAGATTGCTGATCTATAGGCTTGCTGATAACGTTTATGGAAAATGTGTCAAATGTGCAGTATTATCTAGGTATGTTATATCTTATTTAAGTGGTTGAGACAGATAGGACGTTAGGGCGTCATTACTTTGATCCTGAAATAACCTTTGCTTTGACAAGCATGAATCGATTGTGAGAATAAATGAAATGAGGTAGAATGAGAAGGAAAAAAATGTTGAACTGAAAGGTTAAGGACAAAAGCTCGTGTTGACATGGATGATCGTGTTCTCGTGCATGCTTGCGCAAAATACAACCATTGATACCAGTACATCGCGACAGTGATGTGTGTGTGTGTGTGGGGGGGGGACTTTTAACGTATCTTTAACAATTTTTCCGTCATACCGATGTCTGCAGTGAGGCAATTTGTATCGTGATATCTAGCACTGGGGCATATCGATTAAATCGCACCCAGTCACATTATCCTGACACCAGGCAGATCAGACCTAACACTAACCTCTTCATGCTTAGTGCCAAGCGAGGCAGCTGTTAGTACCATATCTGTAATTCTTTGGTATGACTCGACCGGGATTGAACCCACGACCTCCCGCTTCCGCGGCTGACCCTCTAACCATCGTGACAGTGATATACGTCTTTCCAATATGTTCCCTACCTCTTAGAGTAAAACAGAAAAAGGAGATGGCATACACAACGCGTTTTGATACATGCACAGCATAAAATATTTAAATGATTTAAGATACTGTGTTTAACCGGGAAGACAATTTGTTTATCGTCACTGAATAATTTAGGTATATTTCAACTCATTCACACAATCACCTGCTGTCTAAATGTACATTATCACTGCCTACTAACGATGCTTTAACTAAAATAACAACAACACTGATCTGACATACTTATATGTGATTCTAATTTTAAATTTGATTCTCAGCGGTGTTTAACTTGCACGTGAATGGGGCATTCTTCAGGCGAGAGAAAGGCTAATATGTACTTGATTAATAAGTGGACATGAGACTAAAGCTGCTCACCAAATCTATCAGAAGTCTACGTCCGCTGTTGAGTTAGCTGCTTATAAACATAGATACTACTATATGGCAAGTACAGTCGAGTACAGGCGAACGTTGCCAATTAATATAATGAATGATGTGACATACCAAGAGTAACCAACAAGCGGGATATAATGTTCATTATGCAGGATGGTAACGGTATGACAGATGTAGGTAACCAAGGTTAAATAAGAGCCTGAGATGAAAGTGCGCTTGATAATATTTTAACATTTCTATTTGAAAACCTCAACATGACGCTAAAGTTGACAAACGTCACGACATTGTTGCGAAACAAGCGAGTGCGATAGACGGTCTATTGGTATTAAATAAACTAATAGTGCAACCAAGTACTATATAATAACGTTTTACCGACTACATAGATGATATAAACGGTCCATAATCTCCACAGTGATCACGATAGCAATATTAAAAGACTCGGCGTTTTCTCTTTAATTTGCTAGATGTTGATCAAATAGAATTTTCGCATTTTTATAAATTTGTTTCATTAATATTTATCTTCTATTTTATGAAGGAAAACGGTTGCTCTTCAGGATGACAGAACAAATCGAAGTGCAAGAAAACACTGTGATCTGTAAGAAAGTCATCGTCACATACACTTCAGGTTTTACATCTTCTGTAGAAGTCAGATAACAGAACATTTTGTATTCCAGGGTGTTCTCCCATTGAATGATGTTTCCAAGTGCATGTACAATCTTTATGTTCTTTGAATGAACATAAGTTCTCAGTATCTTTGTACCTTTGTTTGATACCTGAATTCAGTCTTCATACCTCTGATCTAGTAATACCATATTCACTGACAGACTCCAGTCAAACATACATATCCAGCCTCACCCATGTGTATACACCAGAAAGATTATTACCCTTCTATTCTGACAATCGTATACTCATTGTTCCCACTATGAAATCGAAGTCATATGGACAACGTTCTTTTGCATACTAGGGCCCGGCGATATGGAACGAATTGCCCATTTAGGTTAGACACAAAGACACAGTGGTCTCTTTTAAGAGTGCTCTTAAAACTCACCTTTTTCGACTACAGGAACAATCTTTTAAAAAAATTATAATGTTTTGTGCTTTAAATGTTTTCAGCATGTTTTATGTTTTCCAATTTCATGGTTTTGGTGTTTTGTTATTCTGTAGTGTAGTCATATCACTATAGATGTTGTAAAGCGCTTAGAGCTTCTAACGATTAGGCGCTATACAAAAGTCCTCATTATTATTATTATTATTATTATTATTATTATTATTATTATTATCATTATTATATTAGCATTTATTCTTTTATATTTAATAACATTGTATCCGCTTTCCTGTCGATTGCTTTTTGGCAAAGTCTGTAATAGCTGTCAGTTATACTGTGTGATCTATTGTCAAATAATTAATTCCACATTTTAATTTCATGACAAATTGTTGCTTCACACTTAGTGATACGAAATGACATCCTGCACGTAATTGACATATTTAAACCAAGACGGTTAGTATTAATAGGTATCCGTTGCAGCAAATCGACGTATAGAATGTATTGAAAGGTGGTACATGAACTGATCTTCGACCGATGATCGTCTATGCAAGAGGAAACTTATACATGTTTAAAATATGTTTTAATCGATACGCAAAGCATTGCAACATAAAGACAACCTAAAATTAATTATATATACTAACATTTTGAACAACAAGTAAAATATACAAAAATATTCCTTACATTTTTTTAAAAGACGAGAAAAACCTCATTATAGAAAAAAAGAAAAAAAACATTGTCGAGACGATGCAACAAATCACTGTTCAAAGTCCCCATGGCTTTTATGGAACTGTCATCCACTACCATAACTGTGTGTTAAGTCTTATGTTACACTTCAAGTGTAATGGTGGTATCTATCGGAACGAACATTCATAGAACTGCAAACAGAAAGGTTCTGGGATTTTCCATATTGTATTTTTTTAATTAATTCAATTAAACATTTTTATCACCTATGTACACGAAAGCTTTTTCATTTTTACCAACTTTATAACTGAAGAACGTTAATATGCCACTGGTTATACAGTTAGCGATATTGCTGAACATGATAGCTATAGAGATGTTTCAGTGCAAGCATAGTTATGTCATGAGTGGAAAAGTATGTTTACAAAACGGAAACGGAGATTAGAGACGAGGAAAAAAACTGAATCAAAGAAAATAGGTAATTATGTTCAGGATTGTTGTAATATTAGTTTAACGTGGTTTGCCTGCGTGTATTGTGGTATAAACAGTCAGTCAGATTTGGATCATAATTTACGCGTAAGAGCAGAAACATTTACAACTTTATACTCACAACAACTAACGATTTCAACTAAGAACAACACATCCACCGCTCGCGAACCATCACAATCCACATTCATTGCTAACACTGATTCACTTTGAGAGATTAACCTGAAAAGTGTTAAATGGCTGTTAAATGGTCCTACGTACCTCCTAAATCTACTATCATGTATTTGGTTCCGGGTGGTGCTGCAGCAAACAGCCTCAGTTGATCTCGATCGCTCCAACTGCTTACAGGAACGTGTTGACAAAAAAATGACGCAGCTTCGGGCTCAAGAGCGATCTCCAATTTGTCTGACGTTATATCTGCCTATAAAAACAAAAGAAGAAACGTGACCTCCACTGGTATATAGACAATTGACACAAGTGGATACAAGATTGTTCAATTTGTTGACAATTGCCTAATAGTCGAATTCATGAGCATGTAACTCTGATACCTAGGATACTTTTCTGTAGAAGTTTCGTCCAATGGTTCTGGTTGTGTATGTAATGTGCTGACATTTGCCTAATATCCGAATGCATGAGTATGTAAGTCAGAAATCTGAACGCCTAGGATGCTTTTAAGTAGTAGTTTCGTCCAATGGTTCTAGTTGTGTATGTAATGAAACCAAGTGTCCCAATGGTTTGCTTACTTTGTTCCATACTTTATATGATGATATGTCGTACCTTTTGCACAAAATCAATGGGTCTTTGTGCATTTTTCAATCAAAGGTGGTCCAATTTTTATTAGTTTCCTTTCTTGAAATACAGCTTCTTTGTATATTGTTAGGTTTATCCTTCCATATACCTTTAAAGAAAGTTGATATCTTTTCCTCCTATAATTTATATAATAGTATTATATTTCCTCGTTATTATTTGATAGTAACAATTATATTTGATGGCGAATCGGAATCATGCTTACAGATTAGGTAAGCATTCAAGCAATGAAGTCTTTTGAGGAAATTTAGGATAATTCTCTTGAGCGGTTTTTGAGAAATCGTTGTTTAAAGTTCTTTCATATTTAAAAATAACAGCCACATTTGATAACAGATCGGCATCATTGGTGGAAAATGTCAAGAGTACAAGTCACGGTTATTTCTCTCAAACTTGGTCAATTTCTGTTGATTGATCTTGAAATAGACTTTCATATGTCTCTTTGCTTTTCGTGACAACGGTCATTTTTATAACGATTTTTAGGAATGATTTGTTTATGTCCCAAAGGTCGTCTTGCTAGAAACAATTGCGCCAAATGTCTTGAATTTCTGTAAGACAATTATTGATAAAAAAAAACGATATAACGTTTTGTATGCTCGAAGAAAGTCTTTTATCCCGGTATGCTTTCTTTGAAATTGGGTCAAATTCAATTAAGCGGTTATTGAAAAGTCATCTAAAAGTGTTGTTCATATTTGATAGCATTTGTTAACATTTGAAAGTTATCTACCTTGAAATGACTAATATTATATGTGCTCAAATTTAGTAACGACAACCAACCTTTACGGCAACAGGGAAATACGTGCTCGCAAATGGATGCACTTTATGCTAGAACTCTTTCCCTTAAATATGGATATGTTCTGCTAAGAGTAATTTGAAAAGTTGCTAAAGGTTTTATTATCAGTTGTCATATCTGATCGAGGATCGGCAGCATTGATGCCCTTTACCTCAGGATGACATCTAGATAACTTTGTCAGATTCTGCTCAGCGAAGTTTGTGAAGAAATCAGTTTAAATACTTTTCCTAATATTTAGTAACAGTGACCATATTTCATTGCGGAAAGGAATATACAGAGCAAAGATATTCTATACCACATGTAGCTATGTTTTCTTGAAACGTTGAAAACCGAACTGTAAATGAATACACGATAGACGACAAACGATGAACGCGAGACCATACCATGTAATTTGATCTTACGGCCACGTAAGCAACACATAGTAAAGTATATTTGCAATACATTTGCATCTAATACAACTGAGAATTAAAGAAACAGAAGAATAAAAGAAACATGTTAAAACCTACCTTAATAGCGGCCTCCCGCATAAACTGCTTGGCTGCATCATTCCAGATAGCAGGAACTGTGAGTACCCAAAATATATTTTTTTCCTCAATGTTTCTTCCTCGTTTTTTCAAAACATTCATAAGATGAGTCTTCAAACATTTAATAGACAACGCAAAAACATCAAGAGCTAACATTTCCTTTCCTGTCTCATCTCGTATCATCGATGATTTAGTTAGGCCCTGTAAGATTTTGTATGCAATATGTAAAATCGCTAAATTTATATTTGATGATGATACTTAATTCTTAATGTTCGCACCCCATCTTCACCTCTCGTTTCTGGCGAAATGCGCTGGCATTGAAGATATATTGGTGTCTGCATTAAGTATAACTTTTCTTATACTTGGATTAAGAGATTTGTAAATGTTTCCAAGCGATTCAAAGGCACATCAGCACAACTCAAGCTATATAATGATATACAAATAATTCGGTACCTAATACGGTAAAGTTAAAACTACAGCTCAAGTCCCTTTTACGATACAGTCTACCTAGTAAAAAAAGTAAAGTATACACATACATGGAGTCAATAATAAACAACATCGAGAGACAGGTCTTGAAAATATGTTTAAAGTTAAGTAAATTATCACGGCAAAGGATGTCCAACCTTTAACATATAGGCTACAATGTTTCAAATACTTTATTCGTTTTTACGTCCAAGAAGCTCTCTACCGGTGCATCAGCAACGACTGATTATCATCGAAGTTACTCTCATTGTTTGTCTCAAGAGGATGCGTTGACAAAATCAACAAGACCATGCCACATTGACAAATGATATTGGGAAGATACACACATCTTTGGAAAGTCACGCTTCAGGATGCATGCATGCAACAGATATATTTGCTATACGCGAGCAACACAATACCTAGACATAGTTTCTATTTCTTCTACATAAAAGATGCCACCAAATTCTGTATTTATGGGAATAGGCAACAAACAATAAAAAGACTTCTTCCAAATTTGATGAGAATGTCAAGTTCCTCAAGATCTTGGCACAATCAAAGTGGAAAAAATATCCACTTGAGTCTTCATTGTAACATGCATGGTTTTGCAATGCTTTCGGTATATTAAGGGAATCAGAAACGAATTAATGAAATTATCTTTAAAGCTCTCGATATAATACAAATTATACTAAACCAACAATATTGGTAGAGGAGTCTTTACTTTCCCAATGATCATATATAAACATCAGAAGTTTAAATAACCACTGCGATAACTGGAAGACAACCCAATTTGCAGTATTTGACAGATTGATTTTTCCTTCGACCTTATAAAAGCAATTCTTTCATAGAATGATAAAATTAAATTTGATACATTGCGAATGTTATTGATTGGATCATGATTTGAAAATATGTTTATCATTCTTTAATCGTCACAGAGCTGGATAATTTTAAACTTTATATGATTTGTTCCTTCATTGTGTAAAAGTGTCTTTAAATGGCATTTCGTTCAAACACCGCTATTTTGTATTGAATAATACTAAAATCTAATTGAGTAAGAAAAATTGATAATGCGTCATAAACGATGAGACATAGTCTCCTAAGTGATATCTACTCTTGATTTCTCATATTTCCTCTAAGACAATATTTGTCATTGGAATGATTTCCATACTAGAAGTATAGTTTATTTTAAATTCTCTCCCAACGGTTACTAACTGTGCAAATATTAATTAATCTTGGTTTTATTTATCCATCAAGGAACAGTAATGCCAAAATATTAATCTCAGAAATACAACCAATAGATTTGAAGTGTTTTCAACGTTTATGTCTCTCAAAGAATCATACACAATTATGAAGGAACAAACCCCAATTTATACCTGATCCTATTTTATATTTAGTTTTGCCTATTACCTTCTGTAATACATTAGCCAGTTCTGGGCAAAATATCTACATTAAATTTAAAATTCAAAATTTTTGAATGGAAACGTTTTCAAACTCACATATAGATTCTAAAACAACAAAGATATAGATCATAGATAAACAGAAATCTATTTAAATTCAGCCAAACACAGATCAACATGACAGTCATCTAATAAAACACAGAATTCACGTTTTACGGTACTAGAATCAAGGTGGATACAGCAGCCGCTAAGCGGTGAACTCAAACACTAAAAATGAATAGGCCACATATATTTATTTGTATAGTATGCTAAATTTAATTGTCCACTATAAATAAACATATTGTTACAATTTCTCCTTTTCTGCCGTTACGCTCCATCAAGTAATATAGCTTACTCGACGAAAATACAATAAGGGCGATGACTAAAACCTAAGCTCTATAGGTGTATTAAAAACCATAAAGAAGATAACTCCTCCCGACAAACGAAGACATACATTACCATAAAATATAAATTATAAAGAAAGTCTAAAGGTGTATTAAAAACTATAAAGACGATAACGCCTCCCGACAAACGAAGACATACATTACCATAAAATATAAATTATAAAGAAAGTCTAAAGGTGTATTAAAAACTATAAAGACGATAACGCCTCCCGACAAACGAAGACCTACATTACCATAAAATAAAACTTATAATGAAAAATAGTTTAAATTTTGTTAAAAGAATAAAAAGATGAAGCTTAAATACACAATCCTTAAAGTACAGAGTCAAGTATTATAATATCAACTGGATTTATTTAAAAAATGCCTGACATTTGTTCTGGTAGAAAATCTTAAAGGTTATTAATTTTCCCAATCAAGTTTAAATGGAATGCAACTTAATTATTATTTGTGTTTCGATTAGATAATAAAACCTGCATTGTTATTGAAGATCACGCAATAGCTCAGATAAACGAATTGGTGCTATTTAAACCGTGGCAGAAAAGAAGCTTATTAGCGCAAATTGCAAATTGCAGACATGTTGAACAGGTGCATACATTTGTAATTTGAATTTGTGTCGATATTGTTGAATGCTATCCAATGTATACATGTTGCACGCTTAAATTTAGTACATAAATATATAAAATAAATATATAAACTTAAACATAACTTAACAAATATGTAAGTTCTTTTAGTAGCAATTCACCAGACAGTTGAGAAAGTATTCTAGCCAAAGGAACATGGAAGCCACTGCAATTGTCTTCTTTTATCTTATTTCGAAATGGTTTGGAATTTTATTTACCCTACTTTAGATTAGACACTTTCTAATCAAAATAAAATAATAAAAACCTTCTTTTCGAACATTGTTATCGTTTGCAAATGGATTTTACACTAGTACTCATTTAATGAAACATTAACCTGCCCATCCTGCAGCTGCATCTTAAATCTTCTAAAGAAGTAGTACTGATGATTGGTTTTATTAAAACACAGCTGCATATATTTTTCCTCTGCCTCAAAGCCGAAAGCACACTCATCTGTTTCTTTTCTTTCATTCAACAAAAGGCAGGTTGACGTTTTCGTAGAGACGAGGTTCTTTCTGCCACTGTTCCACGCTTGTGGTGAATCAATCATTGTTGGATCCGTTTTATATTGATCATAGAACTGGAAGGCATATCCAGAATATGATGTTCCGAAATCAATTGCAACAATAAGATCAGTGACTCCTTCTGGTATCTGGTTAGACATCCTTTAAGAATTAAGGAATATATGTTAATAGTTCATTGATTTTACAACGAAATGCAAAGAATTGTTAGTTTTAAATATACCTCTAACGCAGAAAATGTTATAATTGATTTTAATATATTAAATACACCATACTCCAAATCCGAACAAAATCATCAACTTTAAAGCTACCAGAGCTTGAGCTGCATTTTGTTGATAGATCAAATGAATCAACTCAAGTCAAGCAACTTCCTTTGTCCTCAATAAAGTCCCTAATTACGTATCAGGCGAGACGTCTACTGGTTAGATTTACAAGTTGAACCGTAAACAATAGTTGAGCTTAGATCTTATATTATACCCAGATTACGTCCTTAAAATGTGCATTCCACTCACTGATTGGCACAAATGGTATTCAATCCACGGTTCTTCACATTTCTGCCTCACGTGTCTGGTAATAAACTCTAACCTAGGTCTAAAATAAGAGCTATATATTTGGTGTTCTCCATACAAGTATAAGACAAATAAAACCTGTCAAAAAACGACTTGCAACGGTTACTGCTATGTAAGAAAGGACTAGAAGCACTGGTAGAATGGTAACATGAATAATATAATAAAACAATGGTGAGTAGTAGATACAGTGGCGAAATCAGCCCATAAGGGACTACCTCATCAAACAGGGTTGAATGTTTATTGAGCAAAGCTAGTATTAGATATGAGATTGGCACCCCGCCCAAATAAGGATTCAGCATAGAAATGGTATTCTGGACCTAAACGAACGTTTAATATGAAAAGTCACACACGGGAATTTAGCATGGACAAGGTACTTGAGCCTCAAACGGAACTCAGATGTTAAACATGGTAAGGATTCGATGGATCGAAACAGAAATTTAACATGAGATAGATGGTCTGGAAGCAAATAGGATTTAAAATGGGAACAACGGTTTGGTGTATAAGTAAATGAAGACTTTTAACATGGGAACAACGATTTGTGCATTATATATATATATATATATATATATATATATATATATATATATATATATATATATATATATATATATATATATATATATATATATATATATATATATATTGGTGGTGCATTAGGTCAAGAATCGTCAAGAACGATATTCTGGCTAAACCATAAACAACGTTACATTATTCTAGTTTTATCGAAAAAAGGTTCTGTATAGGTTAAGACCGACTTTTATATCAGTATCCCGGTCAGTGTTCGATATTACTTTGAGGAAACGCACTGGTCATCATCTATCTCCCAAATCTCGCACGTCTGCTTCCAAGAAGGAATCATTACCGTCATACCCGGGAAGGTCTCAACAGATCAACGGATATGCGTTCGGGACCAGGGCACACCATATGTACTAGTGGGTGCGGCTGTGGCCAATAAGCTATGGTTCGCAATAGCAGAAGGCATATCTCTTCAGTCGTGGTTGGTCATCTGCCTAGGAGAGGGAAACTCTGAAATAAACATACGTCCTGCGAACCTCGCTGTCATCATACTGACATGCTGCGCCATGGCAGACGAATCCCGGATGTAGCCAGTTTGCGCAGACTACACTCCACCTAAAATCTCCATTACGTAGGCATTAATGAACTGGCTACTGTCTCCAGTTTATGTTCGACTCTTGGTGGGTGAAAGATGTCACTGGAAGCTGCAGTCCCACTTCTACATGCAGGCGGCTCATGCCTTCTTCCGTCTTGTGTTGATTCGGAGAAGACACCATCACCCGGCAACAGCCTGAATGAATAAGCAGACTTATCTTTTGAAAGCACTGCTTGCTCCACATCAAGAGTAGCCTAGTAAAGGTGGCCTAACCAAAGCTCGTCTCCTTACACCCAGTTGTCCTTCCACAGCCATCGGGAGTCTTCCAACACGGTTGAAACATAACGGAAAAACAAGACATGCCCTAACTGCCTCACATCGTGGGAAAAGACTAAAACTGGCTTGGTGGAACATCAGAAGTCTCATCTTTCACAGGAGGGAAGTCTGAGGGAACTCGGCGCTGAATACACCCTGTACTGGTCAGGAAAACCAAAGACTAAGTTAGGCCACACCGACCGCATCATGTCCATGCGTCTCCCGTTAGGGAACCAACAACACGCCAAAAACTTCAGTTTATTTTCTCCAACACCCCATGCAGATCCTTCTGAAAAGGATACATTCAACGATGATCTTCGCAGACGTCTCAAGAGAAAGAGATACAAACTAATCATCATAGAGTTCAATGCTAGAATGGGCAGAGACTCGGAAGTCTGAAAAATCGTTCTTTGGAAAAATGGCAAAAATAGCTGCAATGACAATTGGCGTCTGCTTCTTGAATTGTGAGCTATTACAGAATTAGAATTACAGCTCACCATCACAAACACCGTATTTTAACAGAAAAACACTGGCACCTAATAGATTACATCATAGAACGCCAGAGGGACATAAAAGATGTCCTTTATACCAGAGTGATGCCCAGTGCAGAATGCCACACAGAGCATCGTCTTGTCAGATGCAAATTCTACTTCAACTTCATGCCCAGGTCCAGACAAGAAGGAAGTACCCAGAAAAGGAAGCTGCAGATCAAAAACATTTTTTGTGCTGACGTCATTGCAGATTTGTAAGAAAGCCTGCAGTCTAGACTTGAATAACCTACTTTTCCGTCATATTTACATCCAGAAGAGATATGAAATCACACCAAGGCTGCCATGCTGCAAACATCAGAAGAAAAACAAAGACTGGTTTGATAAAAATAACCAGGAAATCCAAGAACTGCATGCAAAAAAGAGATCAGTGTACCATGCGCACCTCACTCAGCCATCCCGTCTATAGAAGAAAGCAGCCTTCCGCCTTATCTGCAGCTCCTTCCAGTGCAGTCTCCGATACTTACAAACTGAACGGTTGACAAAGCTTGCAGAATGAACCCAGCTGTACGCTTACACTAGTGACTAAATGGGTTCTATGAAGCGTTGAAAGAAATGTATAGTCCTCCATTCCAAATACAGAGCCCCCAGATGCCCAAGAGTTATTGACTGACAGGGAATGTATCCTAAACCTCAGGCCAGAGGACTTCCACACTCTCTTAAGCACTAGCCGTACCATCCAGGAAGCAGTTATTGATCGCATTCCACAACAGCCACTCAAGATGGACATCGATGAGGCACCCACACTGCAAAGGACTGTAAAAGCTATAAAACAGCTGAAGACTGTAAAGGCTGTAGGAAAAGACGGCATCCCACCAGAGATATGAAAGAGTGTAGGCATTACACACCAAACTTCACGAGTTCTTCATTTGCTGCTGGGAGCATAGGAAACGTCCACAAGACCTCTAAGATGCAGTTATCATCACCTTGTACAAAAACATGATAGGAAAGTCTGACAGCTCAAACTACCGTTGGATACCTCTGCTCTCCATTGCAGGAAACCGCCTTGCAAGAGTGTTGTCGAACCGACTGGAGCCCACCATTGCAGAAGAACATGCTTAAGTGAGTCAATGTGGAGTCAGCGCCAATAGTGGCACAACCGACGTGGTGTTCGTCCAGAGACAGATCCCGGAGAATGTCGAGAGCAAACCAAAGGAATACACATCACATTTGCGGACCTTACGAAGGCATTTGACACGGTGAGCAGACATGGACTGTAGAAAACCCTTAAAAAGGTATGCTGTCCTCGCAAGTTACTTACTATGATAATCCACCTTCATGAAGAACAGCTTGGTCAGGTTAGAAACAATAACGACCTGTCACAGACCTTCCCCATTGGAAATGGCGTGAAACAGGGCTGCGTTTTAGCCCCACACTGTTCTCAATCTTCTTCGGCATGATGCTCCAAAATGCAACAGAAGACCTCATTGGCGAAGATGGCATCTATATACGATTTCGTACTGATGGCAACCTCTTTACCTTTATGTAACTTCAAGCCAACATCAAGACCTTGGAAAAAGTGATTAGAGAACTTCTCTTTGCAAATAATGCTGCCCTTGTTGCCAACACGGAAGCTGCCTTACAGCACGTAACATCCTGTTTTGCAGGAGCTTGCCAGCCATTTGATTTTGAGGTCGCCTAAAGAAAACTTCACCAGCCTGCACGAAAGGAAGAATACCAGCCGCCAAGCATCGTCATTGACCAGACAGAGCGGAATGTAGTCCACCAGTTGACCTACCTGGGCTGTGTGATATCATATGATGCCAATATCGACAAAGAAATAGACAACAGACTGGTATATAAAAGAGAGGTATATAAATCACTGTCTACGGAGCTATTGTACTGACTACCGTCCTATATGGCGCCTAATCCTGGATAACCGACAGAAGCCACCTACGCCTCCTTGAACGCTTCCATAAGAGCTGCCTCCGCACCATCCTCATCATCCACTGGAGTGACTTCATCACCAACATTGCAGTCCTCAAACAAACATTGATCACCAGCATTGAGGCAATGATAATAAAGATACAGTTACACTGGGCAGTGCACGGTCCAGGACGGAGTATCATCGCCTGCCAAAGATCGCGCTGTATGGTGAGATGGCCACTGGCCACCGTGATAGAGCGGCACCTCGTAAGAGATATAAAGGTTTTGTGAAAAACACCTTCACCACGTGTGGCATCGATCACCGCCAATGGGCATCACATGCTTCTGACCGGGAGAGATGGCGAAGTACAATTCACCTGGTCACTGCCACTTTTGAACAAAATAGACGGGCCAGCATGGAGGAGAAACGACGGCGAAATAAAACAGAGAACGACAGCACCCACCACAACCCAGACATTCCCCTGCAGCCTATGTGAACGGACGAGCCGGTCACATATTAGGTTTATCAGCCACCAACACGCGTGCAATATACGTGGACATCCCACTTCCTAAATTATCGCAAGCGAAGTCAAGCCAACAAAGTCCAAATATATCAAGACCAAGGATATTCTGTTCCAAAATGTTCACAAAGTCAAAGTAAAGAAGCCTCTAAGACAATACAAAAAATATACAAACGTACCGATACATGCACATTTGACACGGACAAAGACAGTGGTCAACAGAATCTCCATAGCAAGTGATAACACGGGAAATGTCTGAAGAAGAAGAAGAAGAAGAAGAAGAAGAAGAAGAAGAAGAAGAAGAAGAAGAAGAAGAAGAAGAAAGGAAGAAGAAAGAGGAAAATAACAACTTGCACCATATACATTCAAATCCCGTCGAACAGAACTCCTTCTGGTGAAGAAATTCGAGAAAAGTAAAGACAGTAAATGAGTGAGACAAAGATCAAGTTGTTTATGTCTTTTGATATTTCATTGTGATTATTATTCAAAATAATATACCATAAAGAAAATGCTTGCATATTTATATTCTCTTTAAGTCAGAGGACAGGAACTGAAAACAGTGGGCCAATTCAAATATCTTGGTTCCATAATCACTGAAGAGGAATCAAGAGCAGATATTTTGTCACGAGCGGCACAAACAACGGCAGCTCTGTCAAAGCTAAGACCCATCTGGAGAGACAAGAATATCTGTCTGAAAACTTAAATCAGACTATTGAGAGCACTATTCATCCCAGTCTTTCTATATTCATGTGGGTCCGATGTAAATCTTTTACTCACAGATCCGTAAAAATATGTATATTTTCAGGGGAAAATAACTTTTCGTGGATAATGGGATGCTGAAGAAGCACGAAAGTAAACTTGTTGTTGGGGCCCGACATGAGACATTGGTTTCAGATTACTCCGGTACGGGGAAATTGCATACTATTATGTACAAATGTACAAAGAAATGTATCAATAATGACAAAGAATGAATATTTTGCTTCCTTTGGATTACCTCCTACTGAAAACAATGTCGTCACCTTTATGAGAGAAATCAAAATGAGATTACAAGCATAAAACAGAACTGGATTCATATTAGAATATGTACCGACGCAAACAAAAACTCCACGACGGAAAACATGCAGCTAACGACCCGAAGCTAAAGTGAGTTCCATTTATCGACTGAGAAAGTAGCAATTATTGTAAAGTTTACTTCCGTTTTCGTTTATCAACATATATTACCATTTAATGAATGTAAAATATAGTAGCTTTTTGCATAACTTAATAGTGTTTTGACGTTGAGTTTTGGGTGAACATAACAAATCAGAGTTTTAATACTGACTCATTTTTATACTGCGCTATTTGGCAAAACTATCATATTTTCTAAATGATTTTTAGGAGGGCATGTGCTATTGAGATTTCATTTTACTTCATGGATAATATACTCCAAAATAAAAATGTCATGATTTTATCTTTTTTAATTTCTGAATAATACTCACACACGTTCCACCCATACACACATTTTAAAACGAAATATGTATCGAACCTTTCACCCGGACGTCCAACAGTTTCAAGTTAAATTTTCTATTTCACTTACACACTTTGACTAAAATATACACCGTGTATGATCTTTCTTGAATCGATAATAATAATAATAATAATAATAATAATAATAATAATAATAATAATAATAATAAAGAATAAAACGATAATAATAATAACATTGACGATGATGACTGTTAATGATCTAGAGACTGTTCAGTAAGTCCAATCCCCTCTCTCTCTCTCTCTCTCTCTCTCTCTCTCTCTCTGTTTTTCAAACAAGCTTTAACTCCATAAAAAGTACCTGATATGTTTTCATTTGATACATTTCATTGAGCATACGGATTGTTGAGTCTAAATATGGTTTGTCAAAATATTTATCCGGTAATAAATTGCACGGCGTGTCTTTCAAATCTAAAGCAAACTCGGCATAGACCGTAAAACTTTGCACGGCGTGTCATTCAAATCTAAGGCAAACACAGCATAGGCTGTAATAAATAATATGCACGACGTTTATTTCAAATCCAAGATTAACTCGGCACAGGCCGTAATAATTTTCAAGGTGTGTCTTTCAAATCTAAGGTAAACACGGCATACTGAGTTGCAAGTTGTATCTTCAGTGCTCAGGTTTTGTAACAATGTACCTACCTTGGGAAAAAACGTAAGACTAATTGCTATCCCCATTGGTTTGGAGATGGAAAAAAAACTTTTAACTTACGCATATCTCAAACCACCATAAAATGCCTTTTTAAACAAAGTACAATTCATATCCCTTCTAACTTCCTTATGTTGTAATAGGACCAACAAACACTCATCCATCGACAGCACGGGACATTAAAAATGGTATGTAAAATAGACCTTTCAATCTTTATCTAGAAAGATAACTCCCTAACGCTTGGAGAAAAAAAAAACAGATACTAACAGTCAAGGTCCCAAATTGTATATATTTATAACGTGTAAAGACTCATATCTATGTTTAATTGGTTTTCCCTAATATAAATGATAGCGAAGCAAATGGCTTTAACTGCATTGTTATAAAAAGTAATAAATATTTGACATCACATATACTAAACAACGATGGGATGTATATAATTAAAATCGAAAGGATTGACCTAATTAAAATAATAATTGTTTTCTGAGTATACGACTACTGAGCAAAAGGTTATATATATATATATATATATATATATATATATATATATATATATATATATATATATATATATATATATATATATATATATATATATATATATATATATATATCTGTGTGTGTGTGTGTGTGTGTGTGTGTGTGTGTGTGTGTGTGGAAAAGAAGGGTCCCATGAAGTGAGTTTTCGCTTGCAAATAACGTTATGAGGACAGCGTTCTGCTTATGCAAATGAAAGAAGAAGACCTAGTTACTATATTAGGGTGCCATATTTAGGGGTATAGTAATAACACGCCCCGTTTCAGCAGGAATTCAACGACGGATGTGACTTTGAAAACTTAAATACTAGAGCATTACGTTGAAGTAGAGAAAAGAAAATAGAGTATATTATGATGCCCACTTTAGCTTTATCCAGCATATACCATTAACATTCCCCAGTAACATTTTGATAAAGCAACTGATACTAAGGATATCTGTCAGAAAACGTTAACACAAAACAATACAATGTTTGCCCCGGGTTTCACACCAATGGAAAAATAAAAATTTGTATATCTCGTCAATCTTTGATGAACAAATATAATATAATATAATATAATATAATATAATATAATATAATATAATATAATATAATATAATATAATATAATATAATATAATATAATACAATACAATACAATACAATACAATACAATACAATACAATACAATACAATACAATACAATATAATATAATATAATATAATATAATACCATACCATACCAGATCATATTATATCATATCATATCATATCATATCATATCATATCATATCATATCATATCATATCATATCATATCATATTTTGTAAACTATAGTGTTGTTGTAGGGTTTAACGCCATTTTTCAACATACGATAGTCTATACATGTCAGCCAATATTATTAGCGGAAGAAGACCCCTAGAAAACACCCGAAAGAGCCATAGACACACGAGAAGCTACGAGTAAGCCTTCTCACATACCCATATTGGCCGAATCCGAGACTCGAACCTACCCAGACAGAAGTGAGATGGCAGTGATCTGTAACGGAGAGCGCTTTAGATCACGTGGCCACTAGGGCCCCCTGTAAAATATAATAGACTGATTCATAGCACAAGCAAATATATTGTCTCCTATGTTCCTTGTAGGTTTTCCAATCACTATAATCTGTAGTATGTATACGCAATGTTACCAGTCTTGACTCGTTTTATACAATTAAGAAAACACCTCCACACTTGACATATACATCTATATATGATAGATATGACTCGTACAGCCACAGGACAATAAGAAGTACAATAGTCACGTCTTTATATTAAAGACACCTACCTTTTTCCATCAAAATCTCTAATGCTAATTCACGGATCTGACTGCCATTTTCTCCTGACGAAAGGATAAATTAATAGGTCTTATCGCATGGGAAGGTAACAACCATGTCTGCCGTGAATAGGCGACACACTATATTCTCTTGTATCAACCGTTAGGGTTCTTATCTACTATTACTCGATACTCCATACGTAAGTTTCATTATTTTGTTATAAAATACCTTATATGTCATAATGTGCGATGCTACTCAAGTTGTAAGATTACAAACAAATAAACAAATAAAACGGTCGCTAAAGATGTGTTCTTTTGATTTCGCCATTTGATACAATATAATCAAACGCATTCAAGTGACAACTAAAGTTTATTTAAAGAAACTGATAAACACAGTTTCGGGTATAAATAAGGGCACGTAAGAAAGAGTCACTTTGACTTTTAATCATCATGCGTATATAATAACGTCTTACATAGATAACACTATCGGCTACCTTGTTCTGAAGATATTCATTACATCGAACATATTATTATTTCGTGTTATTCTCGTTATATTACATGATTTATTATATTACTTATCGCTTGCGAAGGGGTCAAACGTCGATATCATTGGTTTTTGTTGTTTTATATACTTGTTGGCGCGGTTTATGTGTGTCTGTGTGGGGGGGGGGGGTCAAAACTTTATGTTAACATTTATATGACTTTTAACATGCACAATACAGCAAGTATTGTGCTGAGATGATAAACACTGAACATATGTACATAACAGTCCTTTCAAGTGCACTGGATCAAGTAAAACTCAATGACTTTGAATTTAATGAAGAAAACTACCTCCAAATTAATGAAACCGCAATGGGTACAATAACGGCCCCTTCGTATTCAAATATTTTTTATAAGAGAACTGGAGGGTCAACTCTTAGCATCGATGCAACATGTACCATACAAATGGATACGCTTAATAAATGATATAGAAATGAAGTTGCAACATGGAAGAGAAAATCTGGATGATTTCATATCTAAAGCAAACAACTTCCATCCTTCGATACAAGTGTCCAACTCAAACCACGTTTTCCTGGTCACAACAACCAGACTGGTAGAAAAGAAACGCCATATAAATATCTACTCGAAACCAACCGAAAAACACCAATATCTCCTCCCAACCAGCTTCCATGGTAAACACTGCATTAGGAACATCCCATATAGCCAGGCACTGATGATATACAGAATTTGTTCCGGTGATGAAACATTCGAAAAAAGATCGAGTTATCTAAACATTTGCCTTACCGAGGCTATGACAAAGACCTGATTGCGAAGGCAACGCAAAGAGCGAAATATATTAACCGCAAGGACCTATTAAAATACTGAGACGGAAAAGGCTGATATGATACCATTTATCGTGACCTACCATCCAGACAACCCAAAGTAGGTAAAATCATCAACAAAAACTGGTCATCGTGGAATCGTATGACGCACTAAAATTAATCCTCCCGAACAAATCTGTAGTTGTCTATCGAAGACCAAAATTAAACTCAAGGATGTCCTGGTCAGGGAGAAGATAACGCCAATCACTAACCAAGTTCACTAGTCAATCTGGCCCCTGTGGCGGTAAAAGGTGTAAAACCTGCCAATGATAGAGACCAGAATATTTTCTAGCACAGTGACTAAATAAAAACGAATCATACATGGTCGAAGCAAAGCAAGAATGTACTGTATCTCATCACATGTACGATCAGTAGCCTTCGGTATATCGGAAAAAAAGAAAAGCTACAAAATATGACCAACTTTCATATATCTGATTGGATGACAAAGAAGCTATACAGAAGCCCAGTCGCAGGACACTTCTCTCGTGGCCACACGTTCAGTGATATAACACTTATAGCAATTGCTCACAACCCAAAATGGAGTTCCGAAACCAGAAAGAAACGGAATCTTACTGGATACACCGCCTTAGAACATTGCACCCATTCAGTATCAACCAAAAGACTCGGAAAAGACACTCATTCACAACTAAAATTATCGTTTTGAATCCATCACGTTTTCTTTTCAATAATTTTCAAAATTTGCTTATTAATCACCCAGTAGCCTATAATTACAACTATAACAATGAAACATTCGGGATATAATTTGGGCATGCATACATTTAATTAAAATAACAAATGTTGATATGGCTCATCGATTTCTAGGTCTGACACAATATAAAATTATTTCCAGCATTCGCAGAAAGTCAGTCCTGTCATGTTTCGCAAACACAACGGTTTTTCTGTTTTACTTGTTTATCGTGTCTATGTTTCGTATTTGCCTTTGATAAAGACTCATTAGAAGTCGAAAGCGCTTAGGATAGATACTAGTTTTGCACTGTTCGTAGTCAGTATAGTGTGTGTGTGTGTGTGTGTGTGTGTGTGTGTGTGTGTGTGTGTTATTAGTATTTACGATTCACATTAAAGCTTTCTTGGACTGAAGTGATTGTTTGTCAATGACGTAGAGTCGGTGCTGGGAAAAAATTCTCAACTCAAGTATTTAGCCAGTTTGTATGAGCATATGTAATAAAGTATATAACAGTGTAAATTCACGAGACTTTATGGCATGGTGGATTAGTTTCGTAACTGGGACCTTCCTAATTGTTTCACATAGCGGATTCCATGGATAATTTTAGGTGTATGCGTTTAGTACTTTGAGATGCAAATAATTCATTATAATATATGTTTGTGTCGTGTTGTAAATGGTAAGGCGTAAATTGCTAATATGAGCTCAATTAATATGCGTACTCGTGAATCATGCAATGTGAAAGACGAAACTCCCTGCCAGTGTGAAATTAGAGTTTCGTGGGGTGTGGTCATTAGGTAATTAAATGAAGAATATACTACAGTATTTGCGTGTTTAAGAAATTTCCTTTTGACAGCGACTGTTTTCTTGAGGTCTATTTAAATGCGAGCAAACATCAAACAAGACAGAAAGAAAGATTTACTTCCAAAGTGCGTTGAATACGTATCATTCCTCTGTGAATGGAAGTGGTGGTTTTTATTTATTACTTACTTATAAACCGATAATTTTCTAGTATTTACCATTTTATTTTGTTTTTCTTGCTTTTGATATAAAGGAGGTAATCTGTATAAAATGTTTCTTCTGTATACAATATGCAGATTATTGATATTGAAATCAATATGAGACACACCTATTCTTTAAATATGAAATATTGTTTTTATGGATAAAGTAGAGCACAACGAACATGTTAGATTCTTGTATACACTGAACGTTGATGAATTCAGGCATCCAATAGTGTATAAGGAACTAATTTGTAAACAAATCATTTACACTCACATAATAGGCGGTTTACGTTTTGGTTGATTAAATTTGTTTTTGAACGAACTAAAGCAGATGTTTAGCGGACTGCCACATACCAGATGATTTGCCACATTCCACGATAACTTACTTGATACATGTGCAATGTTTCGGATTTAGGCTAGCTATAGACGAGCAGTAGAGAGGGCGACCAGATTTTTTCGCTGAAACGTTATTTGCTTAAAAATAAAGCTTCCTACGAATTAAAGGGACCCCGAGTGGTCTAAAGCACTCACCATTAAGGCTCACTGCCATCTCACCTTTGTCTGCGTGGGTTCGAGTCTCGGGCTCAGCCAATGTGGGTATGTGATAACGCTTGCCGGTAGGTGGTTCTTTCTGGGATTTTTCATACTATCCGCCATGTATAGCCTAATGTTGTTCTGAACAACGGCGTTAAACCCTATAACAACAGCAAATAAACTCCTACGAAAATGAAAATATAAGGTCAAAAATGCCAAACCGAAGCCTCTAACCAAACCGAGAGTTTTTTCTAATTGGTTTAGTCTATTTTGTTGCTTAATCTTTTGTCGTTAATATTTTTCAAATTTTGTGTGTGCGTTTTGTATACTCAAAGGACGTTTCACTGAGGTCGCACCTAGAATTAGATCATCATTTAACTAAATAATTTATCAAGACCTATACGATATCGCGACCTAGGATCATGTAAATTGATCGTTATAAATCCGTGTGGGGTAGCTTGCGCACGTGAAAAGATATTGATCAAGCATGTCACGTTCGTGATGTAGCGCAAAAAAATTAAGATTTACAACAACGATATAATGCAGGTGTGAAATTGATACACTCGTTAAATTCCATAGAAATACATGTTTCAGAGAATCATAAGCTAATTGGTTGGTAAGATCTGTAATGAAGGTTGACTAGTGTTAAGGGCTGGTATTTAATCAACCACCGCTTCGGTGGCCTAGTGGTTAGAGCGTCCGCCTCGGAAGTGGGAGGTCGTCGGTTCGATCCCCGGCCGAGTCATACCAAAGACTTACAAAAATGATACTAACAGCTGCCTCGCTTGACGCTCAGCATTAAGAGGTTAGTGTTAGGACTGGTCGGCCTGGTGTCAGGATAATGTGACTGGGTGAGACATCATGCTTCATGTCTGCGGCATGATGTCTCAGTGCTAGACATCACTATAAACTGCCTCAATGCAGACATCGTAGCAATATGACTGAAAAATTGTTAAAGCTACGTTAAAAATCCTAATCAAACAAACAAACAAACAAACAATTTAATCAACCGATTATAAAATAATAAAATAAACGATCCTAATATATTCTGTACTCGATTATCTAATGGGTGATAATGGTACGAGTTTATTTGGAAATTTGTCTTTATGTTATAAAAATAATTACTGATAAAGTGTATCACGACGTATCTTTATACTTGCAAATATCAAATCATCTTGTCTCCACAAATTAAAAAAAAAACATTAATAGGACTTTCTGGAATTTCTTCACCGTATTATTTCACGCTGAGCTTTATTCGGTTGTAGTCTAATTAATCTTTTAAGCTCTCGTAATTCTGGATCAAGCGCTCTACGCTCATCATTTATTTCTTCATAATAATCAATAAAACCTTTCAGCCATTCATTCGGAGACAATCCAAGAAAGGGTGGTGGTTGACCAAGCTCGATACACATTATCTTTTTCAACAACCAATCAAGTAATATTTTAATATATATTTAGATACTGTGCATTTTTCATCCCAGATGATGATCCTTGGAATATATTTTCACCCATTCGTCCTGGAGCCTATTTATCTCCTTTCCATCGAAAAAATGTGATGTGTTCATGATTTAACTCCTCATTCGCTCATTTCTCTTGCGAGTCTGTGTGTAGAGGTTAAAAATATCAAATCAATAGAGTTTGACGAACTCTTTCGAAATAATCCAATCACAGGAGCTGTTGTACCTGAATTTCCAGGACCATTAAGATGAACTGTATTTATATCTAGTCACATGATCATACACTGGCGGTGCAGAAGATAGCATTAATGTTGGATAAATATTCTTAATTTCAGCGTCTGCAGATTCAGAATAATTATGCAACATTTCTTGTTTTATTCTCCATCCGCCCTATGATACATGTTAAGCAGTACTTATAAATTGATTCAGCAATTCCGAATAACTTCTTTCGATAAAAAATGAATCCGTAGCGAATCTAATCGCGGTTTTTGGAAATATGTTTATCATCGATAATAAATGTATCGAAAAATACGCAAATATAAACGAGAATTGAAGATCGTAAATTAGTAAACTGCGGTGGATCGCTATCAGTGTAACATATGTACCTAATTTAGTTCCGTAAATAAGTAAGCGTTTTATTGACTTACAAGTATATTTCTCTTCATTTCATCAGCATGTATAAAGTTAATATTATATAATGTCGTTTGTGATCATATCGTCCGCATTGGTTAAATTTACCGATTATACTTCGGCCATCATCTTTAGCGCCTTTATTTTCAAAATCGGTTATATCAGGATTTTAATCATTAGAGTATTTCTTTTATTACGGTAACCAAATTCATTTTTGTGGACGATATTATGTAAATGCTTCATTTATTTAATGAAATATTTTTTTCGTCGATCATATATCGTAACAATCGGTACCCATTTTTTTCTTAAAAGTGTCTAGCACAGCAGACATAATAAAATGGATGAAGATAAGCGAATCCAGTTAAGTTAAATCTGATAATGTCCGTTTATCTCAATTCTGGTCCTCTTGTGTGTTGGATGTCCAAATCTTTTAAATATTCATGATATTCGCCCATTCCAAGAACACTTCCTAGATAACACGCTGCCACATCCCCTGATATAAAATCTGTATAATTATATTTAGGTTTCTCCAGTCCGCCGTGTCCATATTTGATACTACTAAATTGTATATCCTTAAGAAATTCAAATCTCGTTGACTTCAACGATTTGTTTCTCGTGCAAAGTGAACAGCAACTGACGTAACGGTTGAACAATTATTTAGTAATTGTTAAATATTGTCATTCTGCGATGAACATTTCCGCCAAAATATTTTCATTTCTTCGTGGAAAGATTTTGAACGATAAATATCTCCTTTATGTTGCACAAATTAATCAGAGATTTCATTATCGAAACTTGAAAAGAATCACATGGTTCTTTTACAAATATTTTCAGTAAAATCAAAAAAAATCACTGGCATAAAATCTTACGGTTCGATTTCGTGGAAATATTCTTACTGCATTACATGCGCATTGTGATCAATATTTCAATCGAAACCCACTTCAATTTATATCTCGAAACGAACAAAATCTCTCATTTCTCATTTTTTTATTATCAGAAACTCTAGCTTCTTTGCTAACCCAACAAATTCTTTGATAGACACTGGTATCTTTAACTGTTTCTGCCCACGAGTTTATTAATTTACGTGTTACATCTGTTGAACCGTTTCCACGTACCGCATTTATGAAATGTTTTTTCGCTTGTTCGGCTACACAATTTGTTTTAAAAAATTTCATCGGTTTTAGATCATGAACACTGGAATTATCATGCAGCGGATATATCCCATAAATAACCGCGGTTACAAGATAACATCGTTCATAAAACGGTTTGTCAATACCAGTCAAATTTCCTGGTTTGGAATTTTGACTAATATCGCAAGGTTTTTTTTTTTCATTATGAAGGACAGCGTCATGTTTGTCACGAATAGTCCAAGTATTATTGTATGTTTCTGCTTATACAATATATTTGACTCCCAAAAAGTATGTTTTATCGTCGAAATAATTAATCCTTGATGGTCGTTGGTCGTTCATTGTAGCATTGATGACATCATTGTTGCATATGATTTGATTGCTGACCTCACATGAGATGCACAATCGCTGCTAAATTCTTTCTTGGCCCCACGAATACTTTCAATCAGATTATTTGATTACTTTCAATCAAACAGATCTTCCTTAGGCAAGTCCAGTGTTCTTATGTCAATACCAAATCTAGATTTAGAAGGTATAATTACGGATATCTTAAACTTCTCCAGTTCTCCATATTATCATTAAGACACATATTTAAATTGAAATATGAAATTATATATATATATATATATATATATATATATATATATATATATATATATATATATATATATATATATATATATATATATATATATATATATATATATATATATATATATATATATATATATATATATATATATATATATCATAAAAATATAAAATAAACAACGCCAACACGAATTAATGTTGTGACCGGTTTCGCTTTAATGCTTTATCAAACTGAATTTGTTATGATTGCTTACGTCATTAAATATATCATGTTTCTGAGTAAACAATATGACATAAACAATATGACGTCATAGCTTACGTTTGTACATTTGTAACCTACTTTTCTTATTCTTTAATAAATAACATGGTCATGGAAATATGTATATATATATATATATATATATATATATATATATATATATATATATATATATATATATATATACATATATATACATATACATACATATACATATATATACACATATATATACACATATACATACACATATATAGACATATACACATACACACACATACATACATACATACATACATATACACATATACATATATACATACACATACACACATACACACACATATATATATATACACGCATACATATACATACATACATACATACATACATACATACATACATACATACATACATACATACATACATACATACATTCATACATACATACATACACACATATATATACTTCACATATTATTAATATTTAATACATAGAAATATATAAAACTGGATCTTCAAGATACTTGTATCTCTATTGGTAAATATGTGTAAAATTTATGAATAAATAGAGATAAACAGTTTTATTTATATATATATATATTACATTAATATATATATTATGAGTTTTGACGATATCATTTACATAGCGTACTTCGTGGAAGTCTAGAATTACAACCGTGTTTGACATTTGGTGTTGGAGTTAGTGAAGAAACACGGGTGTGGTGTTAAAACTACAGAGAGCTGATTATGATTTTAAAAATAATGCAGACAGTGACATGGTTATAAACAAAAGCTGAAGCCTATTAGAAAGAGTTCAGAAGAAAAAAATGATTTAAACAAATGATATTATTATATTTAGACATATAATGATTTTTAAAAAAAACGGAATTATTATATAAATAGAGCAAAACGAGTCTGTGAAGCATGCAATCATCAAGAATTACGAAGCATCTTGTGATGGTATCACCAGGAACTGTGCGTTCAAAAAAGCCAGTTGGTACTGCTGAAAATGTCGGTTGTCTTAGATTTACTGCTGAGAAGAAGAATAAAACAACGATCTAATTGTTATAAATTCATTTACGGCTGTTATTACGTAGTAGTAGAAGATCATGCTCCTGCATATATTGATTACAATCCGAAAAAAAAACTCATTTATTTAACTCACATGCTGTTACACAAAGCCAAAATTGCCAATTTGGTAAAACTGGTAAACACCGTATATTTCCTAGGGATGTTAAGTCTGTAAATATAGAGACTAATATAGAAATAATATGTTAATATATAAGTACAGCCGGCAAATATTTTGATATTCACCCGAATTATGTTTAATACGTCGCAAATAATATAACCAGGTCGGATTTTTCGAAAACATATAAATTTAAGATTACATTTCAATATTGATAGATATAAACAAATCAAAGAGATAACTACTGTCAGTCATATTTCGTAGTAGAGAGTGATTAAAAAGTTACCTCGCTTCTTACAGCGTATTTTGTCATCGTAACTAATTATTAAGTGTCGATGTGGTAACTAATATCAGAAAAGTAACATAATTTTGTATTAATTAAGATTGGTAGAAGGATATTTATATACCTTTTGACTTTATCGCCAAAATTAAGGCAAAAACAGTGGTCACTCGCATCGTTATACATACAATAGATCAAAATTAGGTAATTTTTAGATACCCGATTATAGATAGATAGATAGATAGATAGATAGATAGATAGATAGATAGATAGATAGATAGATAGATTATTTGCCTGCAACATATCGAATGTCTTTGATCTAACATGTTTGACAACTATGATATACTCGTAATTGTGAAGACAATTTCCATTACTGGAATTGCAATTAGAAAGTTGACGCTGAATTCAGGATCGGTCGAGCTTGCGGATATCATCGTTGTTCTTGACGGAGTTGTATTAAAGGTGATATCTATCAGTCGTTCTTCCGATTATGCCAGTAGTAGTAGTATTAGATAGTAGTAGTAGTAGTAGTAGTAGTAGTTGTAGTAGTAGTAGTAGTAGTAGTAATTTCAATATCAGACTTAGCCGTTACCTCGTCGTAAATCTTGGACATTTATGTAAACTCACAATCTGATATTATTCCATCACTAAGACCTAATGATATCAATGAGGATAATTTGGAGTATGCCAGAGACGCTGTATGCAATTTTATTATATACACGTGTCATTTATTTTCGCTATATGGTATGTAAATAAAACAAAGGTAATCACTCGAGGTGGAGTGGCGCTTACGGCAGTGGCTTGGAAATTTGTGTTTAAAGGGATGACGATATCAGGGGCTCTATTGTTCACAACAACAAAAACTTCTCCCGTGGCCCTGTCAACATTTTGAAAGTTGGTGTTAAACAGGGAGCATATTTATAGGTATCCGTGTCTTACAAGAATACTTCATGGAGGCTTGTTTTTGTTCTTGTTGTAGGGTTTAGCGCTTTTTTTCAGCACATGATGGGCTATACGTGACGGGCAGTATTAATGGTGGAGGAAGAACCCGTAAAAATCCATAGTAAGAACCACCGACTCTTGAGAAGCAGCTGGCAAGCTATCACACATACCCTCATTGGCCGAATCACAGACCCGAATTCACTTTCGACTCTTTAAGATGAAGTTTTTTGAGCTAGGTTAGACCGTTAACGGAGTCATTCTGTGTGTGTACGGGGTGTATTTGTGCTGATAGATTTGGAGCCACTTTGAGTACATGGATCAGATTCTTTTACATCCATGGTCTCAATGTCTCCAAACCTCTTATAGGAGTCACATGGGATCATCCGACTTCATTTCCTGCTTATTTCGTGTTTTAAATAAATTTCCTTGGTGATATCGGTGGTGAGGTGTTATTGGAAGTTGTTCGAGTAGATGCCGCGTTTTTTCTGTGGTTGGTAATGGGGGTTGTGAGTGCTTGGTGTTGAATGGTGTGCATCCTGTCTGTGTGTGAGGGTTCTTCGTTGTTTTGGGATTGCTTTTTCACCACATTGGGGAAGGATGGACTAGGAAGGGATGTTTTGCCTGTACACGTTTTCTGGCCTCTGGATATGTAATGTTAGATGTGTATTTTATCTCCTTCTGTTTCCAAGTATTACAATCCTTTTGAATTGGCGTGATGCTCCTCGCTGCAACTGACACAATGTGGAGTTACTCTACACTCAGATTCCTGATGAAAATGGTCTCCGCATCGGCCACATATTTGGACTTTTGACCAGCGGTCTTCATGATGGCCAGATTTCTGACACCTCCAGCATCGAAAGGGATTTGGTATGTAAAATCTCGACCTTAACTTGCGAAAAGCTAATTTTGACCACTTTAGGTACTGTTGGTTTGTTGAAAGTGAGTACAATGATGTCGGTGTCTTGCATATTATTATTACGTTAATACCACTTTTACAAACTGCAGTGACACATTCATTTTCATCCCCTCAATGATATCAGTGCCGCTGACCCCCGCCAAGTCACGTCAGCGTATTACGCCTTTGAACATATTGAGTGTCGTATGAGCGAATGAGCTGACTGGAATATCGAAGAATGTTTCTTTTCTTGATATTGTCTGTTTGACCTCGTCGCACACACTGAAACAGAACGCAACCCGATTTCAGTTTTTTTAACACTTTTTGGTGTGCCGATAGATGCCGTAATAGTCTTTTCAATCACAAATGAAGACAATGCGGCAAGCGAGTTCGGGGCATCCTTAGATTGTATAACAACTAAGCTTTGAAATGACACCAAACTACACGATTCGTCATCAGACAGTGTTTTGGTACGTTTGTTTTCATATTTTTAGAAACTTTCGTGATGAATTATTTAAAATTTAACTCCGTGAACCACAAAGGGGATAGTTTTCAAGTGCCACGGAAATACAGTCGATACAATTACCTATGACTGACCCGTGATTAATTGATTGATTGAATGTTAACGCCGCACCAGCACTTTTAGGCTTTTTAGCGCCATACAATCCGTTATATGTATAAACGTTTAAAAAAGGTAAAAGTTTTAATATCGACCTGTGAAGTCACCATCTTCTAGAGTCGGTAAAATTACTTCCTGATTGACCCGTTTAGGAGGTAAAAATGGTACAAATGTCACAGAAGTATATCGACTAAAAAACCTTAGTTGGCACAACACATCACATCAAAAGCATTTTTATAATCCACTGAACCACATGCATCATTGATCAAGTTAGGCCCATACAGTGTGCATACACACTTGAACCCTTTCTTAGCAAACCCAGGTTCAACAGTGGGGACACTATGCCCTCAAATGCCGCTACAAAGCTAGTTACGAACACTGCCGTGGTCAACACAAGGGGTAAATGTCACTCTCATTAAACAAAATGCCCTAACTGCCCGGACCCACACCATACCAAAGCAGAAGAATGTCCCTATACAACTCAAGAAAGGGCTGATCATTGATCTTATGAACAACCATCAACTGACATACTTAGCAGCAAAAGATACAGTGAACAAAACAAAACAAAACCACCATTCAAACATCCTGAGGCTAGCAACACAGCTAATCACCCAAATCAAACTAAGTCAAACAGAAGTCCCACCCCCAAATTCAAACTTCCACCCAAAACAAAACCATAACTAACTCAAATACAACAAGCACAAAAACTGACCTTGCAAAGGGACGACCTAAAGGAAATTAACATCAAAGTCACTTCGGCAATAACAATACTGTAGCAACAATAGTAACATCACTAAATACTATAACGTCCAAGTACTTCAAATCTATACTTACAATTACTCTCCTGACCACCAATATATCAGACAATTCCAGTACCAACAACAAAAAGAGAACTTATAATCAGGTAATGGAACTGTAGGTGATTAATTAAAACTTCCCAGAACTGTTATTTAAAATTAACAATACAATCAACAAACACGATATGATGTGCTTCCAAGAAATAGAGAAATCAGAAGACCTAAAACGCTTACCTACGATCCTAAGGTACTCACCAGGCATATATAAACACCGTATTAATGAACAGAAAGGAGGAAGCCTGGCAATATTTTTAATAGAAGCTTTAACATACTCAAAAACTCTACCAGCCCAAATTGCCAAAGATTCTAGCAACACCCTTGAAATACAATCAATCCCAATAAGTACTGGCACAACTTCTATTCAAATTGCAAACATGAATGACCCAGGAGGCAACAATCACAAAGTAAACGTAACCATCTACCACAATATCACAAAAGGACATCAAAGAACTTAATCATATGTGGTGACTTCAATCCACGCAATGAATTATGGAGAGAGAATATGAATGACAAAAGAGGAAAGCTGGTCAAAGAATAGATAACAAAATGTAATCTAGTCATCCTCAATAACAAATCAACAACCAGATTAAATCATGCGGATGGCTCCCGCTCAGCAATTGGCCTAATCTTATGAAGCCCTAAACTTGCACAAAAGTCTTCCTGGTGTGTAGACCAAGAGTATACATTAGGTAGTGACACCTTCCCTATCATCATTCACATTTGGATAGCATATTTGTGGTTTGTTTTCTCTCCTTTTTGTATGTGAATAGTATATTCTGTGGGGGGGGGGTCTCCTCCCCGTGTGTGGATAGTATATTTTGTGGTTAGATTATTCTACTTCCCGTGTGTGTATATTATATTGTGTGGTTTTTAATTCTCCTTCTCGTGTGTGGATAGTAGAATTTGGGGTTCTTTATAGCATATAATAATTTGTCCCATCCATCTATGTGGAAAGTATGTAACACTTGAAGTGAGTGTAATGGACGTTTTCTTTTACGTCCAGCCTGACACATATAAAGTCAAAGCGTTCGTCTTTCGCGCCATTCAACACTAAAGAAACGAAGATGGCAATATATCTGTTTAACAAACTAAACGACCGTTAGTACTGGATGGTGGATGTAGCGTATGTTGTGGAAAGGCTTGCAAATCAATGCAAATATCGAGGTAGCCTAGACTTTGTCAACAGTCTGAAAGTAGCTATGGATCGCTTGATAGGAATGAACGAAGAAGAAGTGGATACGTTAAGAGGCTTCATAGAAAGAAAATATCTAAGAGCGGAAACATTGAAGGAGGCACTTGATAATGTGGTCCAAGTCAGGTGTTTTATAAAAGAAATATTCAGTTTCAAAGAAGGTTCGATTGTGATGTGCGGGTTCAGTGATGAGAAAGATACTGAACGAGGAAGTGAAGAAGATAAAAGATAACTGGGCAAATGAGAGAAAAGACATAGCTACAGACAACATAATGAAAAAGAGGAGTATGAAAGACTGAACAAAGACTTGATGAAGGTACAAGAAAATGTTAGAGTAATGGGACATCCTGACAAGTTGCCAGATGACGAAAAGAAGAAAGAAATCATTGAGAAGGCGAGGAAATGGTGAACAAACATGATCAAATAGAAGAACCCAAAGAACCTTTTCAGGGCCATTAATATTACTCGAAAAGATATGCTTTCCCACCTTAAAATATGTATGGATCTATGCCTACCTCTCTATAATGTGTCTGCCTCTAAAGTCACACCCTATGCAAGGCAGTTCCTGACGTTTCGCCCGATTCAGGTTAGTCCCTTGTAACATTGTAACCAATCTTTAATACCATGATGTCACCTCACCTTTTCCGTTCCTATTGTTCCTATACAACTCTATGACACTATATAGGCGCAACATTTCCCATATTCCCACTGTTTCTAGCCTTGAACAGGGTGATTTTTAAGACCTTGTCCCTAGCCTTGACCAAGGGATGTTTCACTACGGTGCCAGACTACTGACACTATATCACCATTATACATCCTTTAGAATTTAAAATAGACATTGCTGAACAAAACACGTCATGTTACAAAACTAATATTCAGGTTGGACTGAAACAGGGCTCTGCAGCAGAAAAATTTCTTGGTATTGCCGTTTTTCGCAGAAAAATGATTATGGTAGCAACTAGGTGCCAATAAATGGCTCTGAAGGAGAATGTTGAAGAACTAGAAAGTCTGTGTGAGTTTGGATTTTGAACGTAGATTTAACAATTTTTCAGTAATACTGCTATGATCAAAGCAGTATGGCAGCTTATAGTGATGTCTAGCACTGGGTGATAATACCAAAGAGATGTAACATGATGTCCCGCCCAGTCACATTATCCCTATATCAGGCCAGCTAGTCCTAATACTAACCTCTTACTGCTGAGCGCCATGCAAGGCAACTGTTAGTAACATTTTTATACCTTTTTGATAGGACTCTGCAGGCGTTTGAACCAACGACCTCCCACATCTGAGGCGGACCTTCTAACCACTAGGCCACCAGAGTGGTCAGCAAATGAAATAAACAAACGAAATGTGGGTGCAGATCTCACTAATTTAAAGACTTGTTTGGTAAAAGCCATTTTGTGACATAAAGACATAGATCCCCATGAGGACCAGGATGAAAATCATCTTGAAATCAACAGGAACATGTTAATTAAACAGAAGTATAAATGATGTGGTTTCTAATTCGTATTATCAAAAGATTTACCACTCTGGCATAGTTGCGAGAAAGCAACGTCATCTTCAACTTGCAAGCGAAGCATTAAGGTCTGGACAATAATTCGTTTTTGGGGACATGAACGGTTATTGAGTAGAATTTGTCGGATGGAGAAAAATTTGAATTACAGTTCATTTGCACGAGCATTTTTGTGAGTCCGTTATCAATCTGGCAAACGACAGACTTCTTGCTGCTCTTCTGAAAACGAAGAAAATGAGTGGGAATGGCATAATTATATTTATTATGATTGTTTGACAACATTACGAGACCATCAGACGTATATCATGAGTCAAAACACATCAAGGTGACCAAGTAGAACATTCCATCATTTAACCTAAAGTCGATTGTACAACATAGTGCCTCCTCTCCCATCTCTCTCTGTCTCTCTGTCTCTGTCTCTGTCTCTCTCTCTCTCTCTCTCTCTCTCTCTCTGTTACGGCTATTGGATTTAATTTTATTTTTTTTAATTATTAAATCCGAATTTGTCATTTAGGGTTTAATATTCATTAATTAGGAGATTTTTTCTAGAAAGTTCAGGCTGACCACTCTAACTGTAAACAAGTTTTTGACCTTGGCTTGGTTACCTCTTTATCTGACCTTGCTTCAGATTCATAAACAGGTCTTTAAAACTATTGGTTAATTTCAAAGATAACTTTTATTTTTAGTTCTTGGGGTGTAGGAAATATCTAGAATACGTGACTTGCTGAAGGTAGTGACCTTCCATGAATTTCTAGAAAATGACGTGATCACTTGTTTACTTAAGAAAAACAGTTATATAGACTTGTTTGGGATAGAACAATTCAATAGAATTTTGGGCTTTAAGATATTAGTTGTGTATTTTCTGTTTGAGTATCTTGTTCGGGACTTTTTGTCAATTCATTGAAGAAAGAGGATTTATTATCTATTTGGAGGAGAAAACATGTGCTCATAATTCATCTGGATGATTAAAAAACAAGAACTGCATCACGTGACATTGTCAGCCATTTTGGATTACATCGTCAAGTTTCGAACCTGGAACTATTAGAACATTTATTTATCAGGACTCTTGCAATTCCATTAGTGGATTATTTTTGTGAATTCTATATTGGATTAATGTTGGATTTGATTCTCTAAATCAGTAAGTTAATTTATTTTATGAAAATAATTGTACTTAATAAATTCATTGTTCAATTTATACAAGCTTGTTAGTTTTCACTCTTTCTGTGTTGCTGCTTATTCGAGCCTAAGCACGTAACATCTCTCTCTCTCTCTCTCTCTCTCTCTCTCTCTCTCTCTCTCTCTCTCTCTCTCTCTCTCTCGTAGTAGTAGTAGTAGTAATAGTAGTATCCCTATTAATATTATTATTATTATTATTATTATTATTATTATTATTATTATTAGGGCATAACCGACTTTTGATCGGATTCCACCGGATAGTATGAACTTCCGATTAATCGGAGTCGGACAAGGCAGGAACGACCGATTCGGATAATAAAAATAATAAAGTTGAATTTCTATAGCACCGTGTCTAACACTGCGTATCATTCGATAGTGCGTTAATAAAGTTAAATAAGAAGTCAGAAAAGTCCAATATGGTCAACACAACCACGCTGTGAGACAATCTTTTTAAACTGGCAGATGAAAACCGGAAATTAAGCCGGATATGGTAAAGTACTAAGTAACATGCTAGACACGGCAAAACCAGGTACCAGAAACCCGGAAACGGATGAAATTTTTTAGAAGAAAAAAAATACGGATTTAGCATTTCCGATTAATTGAATCGTATCCGGAATCGGAAAAATTTCATGCCCAAAATCTGGAATCGGAAATCGGTAGAAAAATGCTAATCGGTTATGCCCTAATTATTATTATTATTATTATTATTATTATTATTATTATTATTATTATTATTATTATTATTATCGGCTATTCCATTTCTACTCAGCTCAAAGAATACAGTTCTAGTAGCGATGAAACTGCGCTAGGGATCTTCCCGAAACCCATGATCATGTTGAAATGTCAAAATGACTTGAGGGAATCTTTTAAACGTTTCCAATGTAAACCCTAAGATTGCATTCCATAATTCAACTCGTCATAGAAGATCTTCTTTATTAGTCGCTTTCCCGGCATCTTGATGACGTGGTCTGCGCATTTCGTCGGTGATTAAATCACCAGAGTATAGATGCCTGTAATGCCTGCCCCTGTGAGACCCTCAGTGTCTGCAATCCTCTCCAGACAGCATATCATCATCAGTGTATTCTGGTATACAACGATAGATTGGTTCAGATGTTTTTGTAGGCATTCTGCTCTTTTTGCACACTGATACATCTGCGCTCGCACACATTTGCGATTATTCCACAGAAGGGTACATATGGATGTTGACTGGATTTAACAGTGTACTTTTTAAAAAAATGAACCTGTCCAATACATGGAGGGATCTGATATTGACGCTGATGGAGGGCTCCATGTAAAGCCTTCCCAGAAGTGTATATATATATACGCGAGTTTACGATCTCGTACGCGTTTATGCTGGGGGGGGGCAGTTTGCGTGCGTGCTTGTGTTTGAACCCTTGTGACTTCAAATAACTATTGCAGGATGCACATTACTAAAAGTAAACGACAAAAAAGAACAACGGCAAAGCACTCTGACAGCTACGGCTCCATGGCATAATTTATGAGAACAACCGCAAGGCAACATGACGTAAATCCCAAAAATAGCTCCTAGACTCCATAGCATAAATCATGAGAACAACGTAATGCATTTTATGCCAGAAATCCCGAAAACAGCTGTTGTACTAAATGACATAAATCACGAGACCAACCCCGCTAAGCTTTATGCCAAACCATATACCGCTACAAAGTTATTTATCAAAGGGTGGAAACTGTAGATTCTTCATAATGGATAGCTTAATGAGAATTCAAAATTTTCCAGTTTTGTGTGAATGACTATCTTCAGTTTGTCTCAATGGCCACGTGTTATTTAACATTTGAAAATATTCAAATTTGTTATTTCAAAAGTGTTGCATGATTAAGAATAATGTTGCGTGTGTCATGTATACCTGACATCAAGGCGAAATTCACGATAAATTTTCCGTCTAAAATGAGACACAAAACAACAGCAAATAATTAGCACCAGAATAATTTGGTGACAATCATCAAACTCAGACTTCAGATTTGGTGGAACGTTAATATAACAGTAACCATAATCACTTACAGGCATATATTCTCCAAAGTTTATTGTAAAATGGTATTGCAACACAAAGGCAAAATTATGTTGATGTAGAATAATGAAGTAATGTTCCACCATGTGGATATTTAATCGGTATAACGTCTTTCTTAAGCAGTAGACGATGAGAACAAAAGTTAGTTTTTCCTGAATAACACGAATGAGTACGTTTCTGTGTTTGCGTATGTGTTTGTGCATGTATGTGTTTGTGTATGTATGTTTGCGCTTGTATGTGTTTGCGCGTCCATGCATTTGCGTATGTATGTGCTTGCGTGTTTATGCGTCTGCGTATGTATGTGTTTACGTATGTGAGTCTGTGCCTATGTAAGAGTTTACGTATGAAAATGAGTAATAGGGTAATAGAACATGTTGGTAACAAGTATTGAAGACAATCACAAACATCACTTTAACATGCCGGATTTTATTCAATTAAAATTATTAAAAGTAACAATTTATGTATTCCAATTGAACATTAACACTGACACATTCCGATTTTTTTTTTCGCTCATCGAACTTTTTTGCAAAATGTTATTGACAAGATATTTTTTTCAGAAATGTGTTAAATATTCTATATTACACACATAATATCACGTCCAGAAATCACTCAAGGAACAAGCAAGATGTCAAGACGTCATAATGTTAATGTTACGTATATTTGATTTAAGTCATTTATTTTTATTTTAATTGTTTGTTTGCCAGATTCAAATTTGACATTTTAAGTTTAAGATTCATTCATTGGGAGATATTTCTTTTAAAAAGTGGGATGACTTGTACTTTACAAATAAACACCAGATGTTGACCTCATTTCTGACCTGGCATCAGAGTTGTAAACAAGCTTTTAAAATGATTGGTTGATTCCAAGGACATTATGGAGCTTTGTTATAAACATGTTTCTATTTTTAGTTGGGTCATAAGGTGTGCACGAGATTTTTTTAACGTAAATTTGTTCTAAAGATTCTAGAAGATCACGTGACCCCTTCCTTGTTTACGTAAAAACAGGTAGATAAATTATGTTTTGGAGCGAACTATTTAGTAGAAGTTGGGCTGTTAGAATACCACGTTTTGTGTCATTTTGAGTTATTTTAAATTACCTTATACTGGACATTATTTCATTTCGTTTGGATCAAGAGGATTTATTTTGTTATTTATCTGAAAACATTCTGTGCTCATTGAATTTCATAAGACCAGAACCGACATCTTCTTCCATCTTGGATGCTTCACTAAGATTCGAACTGGGAATTATTAGGACATTTTATTACCAGGACGTTTGCAATTTCACTAGTGGATAATATTTTTGGATTTATTTTGTAATTGATTCTTAAAACCGTAAGTTTATTTTTATTTTCTGGAAAATATTTGTGCTCAATCAAGTGTTTATTAAGTTTTTACAAGCTTGTTATTTTCACTTTTTCTATGCTACTGTTTATTCGAGCCTAAGCACGTAACAGTTAATAGAGTTGTGACACATAACGCTGTAGAATTATATCAATGCTTCATACAAATCTCGCTGGAATCATCATCTGCAATATATATATTACAGATTAACGGCAGACAGTTCCATATTATCTTCAGTTATTATGAGGTAATATGTTTTTAACTCAAACATTATAAAATACAGCTGAAGAAAAACCTCTGTAACATTTGTGTTCACGTTCACAGCGTTGGACGTGATGGAACATTCAAATAAAACATCTTAACTGGGAATAAACTGGTATCACGCTAAGCAGATAGATTTTCTCTTCAGCCTCAATCTTCTCTCCACCTTGACTTTGACCCAACATGACATTTAACGCTGTTTGAATGAACCAATCAAACTTATCCAAGTACAGTCACTTATCGGTTGAATTAAAAGGGCAGTTTTATTGATGTATAGAAGATTGCTACATTGTGTTGATGACGTATTTGTGTTAATACGTTTTCATGAACAAAGAGCAAAGCTCAGGACAGGCTGTCTCGAGTGATAAAACAGAGATGTGGTTTACCTCATGTGGCTTACGACGATAGTCCCCATACAAACAACACTTCTTTCTTCGAAATTTATTTTCTTGTTTTACAACTATATTTTAGACAGAAACTCAATTAACTACTTATAAATATTAATACTTATATACACGATGATGTTATCTCATTCGAACATCCTAATGATTACAACGAGAAGCACGTGTGTCTTTGTCACATAACAATGTAATATATTTATCGGTTCAGATAGGTGTGTTCCTCAAATAAATTCCGCATCTTATATTTCTGACAAAGGTCTGTCTGATTTCCATATACAGAATGCCCTAAGTCTTTATGATAATATTTTAGCAGAGAAGAACACTTTGGTATCCAATACCTCTTTCATGTACTTGAGTAGGATGTTTTCCCCATAACTCGAAAAGGCTATATAATTAAACATACTTTTTACGCTTGTGGTAGAGTCAAATGATTTTAACATCACGGATCATCTCTTCGCAGCTGCTAAGATGTTGCGAACTTTGTAATCGTTTAATGTCACTATAGAACAATATCATAAGTTTTGTTTCTTTTTTTTTCACGCTAATTTAGTGCCGTAGAAAGCAAAGGGTCCCATAAAGTATATGTAGGTATTTGACCGTTACAACTGAAACTACCACGAACCCTTTCCTTGATGAACAAGTATTCATGAAACTGTGTTTACGTGCTTCCAAGATTTACATTTTCGCTTACATAAACCATCGTGGTATTGTAGATCGTTGAGTTACAGAATCTCAGCTAAACATGCTGGCATCTGTCAGCAAGTTTTCGTGACTGAGTTAGCGTTCGCCTTTTGATACTGTTGTGACCTAACAACATCTTCCTGTAGGCCCGTCTGAAAGTCGGGTTCGTGAGACAGTATATTATGGGGTTCAAGGTGGAGTTGATGTAATTAACCCAAAAACTAAAATTGTAAAGACGCTGTGAAATGCAAGAAGGACATAATGTTTTCACGGGCCATATGATTGAGAAAGGTAGCCAACAGAGCAATAAACAAATCATCATAGTAGACAAAGTCTTTGCAGCTCTGATATGCTGTGCAAGACGATATTTCTCCAAGTTAGTTTGCCGTTTTCTGTTCATATCATCGGTAAATTTTCTCCAGAAAAACGACTTCCGTTCTCGTGAGGAGGTTGACTTTAGACTTCTCTCACATTCAGTGAGCTCATTCATTTTCAATATTCTCTTTTTCTCTTTGCTCCCCATCAACTTGCAAGAATAGCGGGAAGGCTGTGGAGTTGGTGATTTCATACTAGTCTTCTCTACTTGGTATGGGATTTCTTTTTTTGTACGAAAAACTAGACATTTGTTTCTAATGATCCTCGAAAACGGCTTTCCTACTTTTGCTAAAGATTTCGCGTCAGCCCTACCGTAAACAAACACTTTCATTTCAACGTCATTTCCTGGATCCGAAACATACGGAGGTGGAGACCCGGAACTACATTCAGAGGGCATTCTCTGCCCTCCCAAAACATTCAGACAGCAGCAAATTGTTGCGTGACTTGCAAACTCTACTTCGGCATTGGCGGTCGATGTCAACATTTCACTGTCCTCTATTGTATCAACAGAAGACATTGGAACTCCTGACGAAAGTTTCGCGTTATCATTTGCGTGATATGTTTGTGTCTCTACGTCACTAAGAATGACTGTCTTAAAGGAACTATACAAATGAACAGACAGACGTTTCACATGTGACTTCAGTGAATTATAAATGAGGGCAAATAAGATACATATAGCAATGATGGGAACATATATCATTGATGTTACTGGAATTATAACCATGTAACTTGGCCTCCAACTGAGAGTGCATTCCGTAGTGGAATGATTATCTTTATCTTGAAATTTCAGGATTATTAGGAGCATTGCCCAGTGGACTACTGGTATTAACCATGTTATCAGCAGCATCAAGATTACTCTTCCCTTGGTCCGTGTGTGAATTGTGCGAAGCGGCCTGGAAACCGTCCAATACCTATCAATTGCGATGGTGCACACATTTGCCAGTGAGGCGGTAATTGCGACATAATCCAAATACTGCCATACATCACACATAAATTGACCGAAGTACCATTCGCCATCGAAGGTTACATTGTAAAGCATACTGAATGGCATCACAAAACAGCCGACAATGAGATCCGCCGTAGCAAGACTGGCTATGAACCAGTGACTCATCGACTTGAGATACTTCCCAGAAAGCACTGCAACCAGCGTCACAAGGTTTCCGATTGTCGTAAACAGAATAACTATTGACATAAAAAATGTTAAGAGGCCTTTTTCTTCTACAGACAGATAGCTGAGAGATTCCGAAGAATTCGCATTGATTGGTTCACATTTTGTTGTACCTTGGATTGATATTAATTCCGACCCGTTCGAATACATTTTGGTTGGCTCTCAATATCTTTGTCAGAGAGTAGTTATATCCGGCAGCTACATACTGCAAATAATAATAATAATAATAATAATAATAATAATAATAATAATAATAATGGCGGTAAAATTTAAAAGGGGCGAAGACATATATGCATACATACATACCTGCCTGCCTGCCTACCTACCTACCTACCTACCTACCTACCTACCTACCTACCTACATACATACATACATACATACATACATACATACATACATACATACATACATACATACATACTTTCACAAAGAAACCATTTGCATTACTTTTTGAGCGGATGGTCAAAGCGATGATGCCTTTCGAAATTAAACATGTACTGTATATAATTATCTGTCTAGCTAGCTAAGCATATCGTGTTATAATTATAAAATATATATATGTATGTGTACTGTGGGTTTGGTGGTTACACCACTTCATATCTCAATGTAGATGGGCGATTATGTCCACTTTGTTAAATTCACTTTCAGTTGACAACACAAAAGTGTTACAAATAAACTTACACTACATAATTGATACTTACTGTGACGAAGAAATGGAAAACAGATTTTGCGCAAGTAAAATTGATTTCATTTTAAGTATTGAAATATTTTATGCAAATAAATCTCGAATCTACGTGTACGAGAAAAATGATTTTAAAAAGGATACATCCATGATTGTTCTCTGAATAAGATTTTTGTCGCTGTACTTTTTCTAAGCCATCTCAAATCTATATGTTAAGTAATGATCTGTTCTCCAACAATTTAAGCGTTAGCATGTCCCCGTCTTACCCAAAACAAACGAAACCGATCTCAATGTGGCATCTGTATTATTTAAGTGTACGTTAATAATAATAATAATAATAAGAAGAAGAAGAAGAAGAAGAAGAAGAAGAAGAAGAAGAAGAAGAAGAATATGAATATGAATATTGTATAACAAAAAACAGTTTCTCTGAAATATAAATCTAAACTTTGTTGACGGATGGTGAACGGGCCATGCTCAGTCAGAACATATGTAAAACCTCGAAGACAAAGCAATCGTTAAATCTACAACTATCTAGATGTACACCTGAATCCATTCCTACTTTGATCACACCTGAAGTCACACATACCTAAATCTACACTAGAATTTACACCTAGCTACATTTAGAAGTGACTCTTGCTTTAAGAATTCATTTTCCCATCGCTTTGTAGTCATATATTATAAACAAAAATAACACTAGACGCAATAACAGCAATAAAAATAATAATGACAGTCGTCGTTGCCACCATCAAATTACAAGAAAGTTTTGATCTAGTATATGTAGACATAAACAGTATTCACAACTAATTACACGTTTGTGTAAGCACACAAAAAAGACAAGGGGTAAAAAAAATTACAAAACTATTTGTGACTAAATAAATTAAATCTAACACCTGGAATAAAAAAATAAACCCACAAAGTTCTTTGATTGCTATTATTAGATAATGCTTTAATAAAAGACAGACGGTGATTCATTGGATTACATTCCTTCATTTTTAGTTTTAGTAGTAGATGACTATCTAATAATGTCAAATTTCGAGAAACTCGTGCTTTCACTTATGTTTTATGTTCAGTTTTAGTGTAAAAGATGTTTTTACCACATTCACAATCGGAGAATTTGCATTCGCCGCGCATATTTGCACATGTGCATATGTGCAGATATTCATTACCAGATTTCTAATTCGATTACGTTATTTCTATAGTATGTAATTCATTCGTTTCACTTTCAGAAGCTAACATTGTATAGTCCGGCAAAATTCCCGTTTTGATAACTTCTAAAAATAGCATACTTTAGACAAAAGCAGGCTGATTTTTTGAGCACATGGAATCAGCCGTTTTGGTTTGCTGTGTATGTAAGGAACGTACAATATCCGAGGAAATTTCAAGCTCAGCACATTAACGTAACATAGAAGTATACCAACATTATCTTTAATGTGCGTGTCAGATGCAAACAACATCACCTTACACCTGTCACTCTCTCAAAAGAACGTAATATCTTTTGAGAGCCATCAAAATAAAACCTATAAAATAACCCAACATATGCAAAATGACCGAGCAAAGTGACGTCATTTCAAAATGATCAAAACGTGAATATGCGGTTTCAAAACATAGCTTAGAAACAGCATGATTAATCAAAGAGTGGTTCAAATGTCGTTCTTCCACAGAACATAACTAACACTAAAGAACATTACCATAATGTTCCTACCTTTTATTTCGGCAAAAATACTTTTACAACCTTTTAATAAAACCTGTTTAAGCTAGAAAAGCGATTCAGTTTTAGAAAGAAAAAGAAACTATTTATTTGTAAGTTATCGAATGAAGCATTCTTTAGAAAGCTTAATGGCTGTGTTGCAATAAAATCAGATCAGCCTCGTTAAGCCTGACTCCGTTTATTTGGCAACATTGGTATCCGGATATATTTCAATTGAAACGGAATTCCTACCGTTAATTTGCTCCGTTAATGCAGAATATCGCGAGAAAATTTGCAGAATCTTATTTGAAAATACGACCAGTCTTAGTATGATAAGATTCACCTACGCATATTTAGAGCACTTTTAACAATCTCTGATTGGTCAAATTCTAGTGGCACGGTAACGTTATTAATTTATCACGTAATCATGTGTGTGGCAAAACATAAGCAACGTGATCATGTTGTAATCAGTGATTGTATAACAATATATGTTTCTGCTACTTATCGACGGTTGTGTTAATAATTTAAAAACAACAACTGAGATACAATCGTGTACACTTTTGGCATGACGTTTTGGTTAATAAAGTACGTGTGTCATTAAGTCTAATTGTTGCTTACCATTTGTTTGAATCAATCACCGTTTGTCTATGGCTGTACAAACATATTTGATTGATTAAATCTTTGGACAATATACACAATTTCGCGAGTTTTATCTCCCATGGAGAACAGCAGATGGTATTTCGGTGCAAATCCCTTCCATATAATTCATTTTAACAGAAGGCAGTTGTAGATGCTACTACTACTACTACTACTACTACTACTACTACTACTACTAATAATAATAATAATAATAATAATAATAATAATAATAATAATAATAATGATAATGTGGATATTAGAGTGCCTGATCATTACTAAGTTTTAGCGCTTTATAATATTAGATAACAGAAAAACATACACAACAAAATTGCAAGAACAGCTTCATGAAATTTCAATAAATTATAATAAATGCTGACAATAATTAAGGAAGTAAAAATTATTAAGCCTTTAAGTTTTTTATTTTAATCATTTTAGATGTTCTAAAAGCACTCTTGAATGCAAGCACGATGTCATTGTGTCTACAGTCTATGGCCATTTCGATCCATGTAGATGGAATCTGGTAGGCACAAGAACGTTGTCCGCATAGCTTCGATTTAACAGTGGAAACAAGCGTCGGAAGGATAGCGTAAATTTATAAATGAGTGTACGCCTGGGTGATGTCAGATAGGTATACTAGGCTAGAGTTACTCAGTGAAATGTTGCGCTGTGAACAGATGTTGTGTTCGGTCCTAGAGCTTTTGATGTGGCAATGTGGGTTATAAACAGATATACTGTGAAACAGACTTCTTAATCTAATTGTACGTGTTGTAAATATTTAGTAAGAACACCAAGAGCAATACATCCTGAGACAATTTGGTTTGGTAACCAAATGTGGGAGGAGAAAATGTTTCTAGAGTTGAAGACCCTTTCCGTTAAAAGCGTACTGACATACATGTTCTCTATGAGTTCTTCCTCTTTACACAAAAATATGAAATTAAAAATTTAATAATCAGGCTGACTCTTAGATTAATTTTCAGCAAGGATGAAATGTGGGATTATTCTAGTTAATCAAAATATTACTATTTTATCGAGTCAAATATCTTGGCTACATTGTTAAAGACAATAATTAAAACAAGCAGGTGGGTGTATTTGCTATGTGTAGAAATGCTTATACGAGGAATACTTCAAACGTACTGATCATGAATATGCTGTACAAGTTTTTCTTAATTAATGTATTGTATATCTATAAATTTTCTCAATGTATACCTTATGAACCATAACACACTTTCTCAACCTGATTATCCAGTGATTAAATGTCATGTTATATTTACTTTTTGGTAATATTTATGAACACATATAAACTGTATATTCAACCGCAAAGCGACTTTCAAATTATACGCCCGTCAAGGAACTTTGATAACGGGAATCAGCCCTATGTTACTTGAAACTAAATCTTCACTGTGCGAAGGTTGTGGCAAGGTCTGATATGCTCGCTTCAGAAAGTCTCTCAAGAAGAAAGATGTAAGCGCAAGTACGCTAACATAAAGCGAAGAAGATAGATGGATAAATCGAGTAACAATGCATGGAAAAGTGGTTAGGTAGTGTTCCACAGCTTTTGGTTTCAATTTGGTGGCACGAAAATGTCCAGTTATACAAGCAGGATCAGGTACGGTTACCTGAGTAACAGGACCGTTTGCACTGAAAAATAACTTTCTTTATATCTCCAACTACTTCTAAAGATACGTGGTATCTGCACGTTTTCACCAATCCAAACTTAATTAAGTGTTCTTTTGTCGAGTTCAAAAAGAGTAAACCATATTTGTCGTCACTTGTCAGTCATGCTTATCTGATTACTCTTCTACAAATCTCTTCTACTGTGTATCGATCATCTTCATCTGTTTTCCACTTCAACACAGTCACTTCCAGGCTCAGCTATCGCAGAAAACGGTCTTCCAGACGTGTGCCATCCTCAACGGATTCGCGACCATCTTTTAAAAGATGAAACCACCTGAAAAGTGTAGGATATGACAGAGAATTACGTCCATAAACATTATTAAGGTCGCATTTTATACTAGTCAGAAAGTATTAAAAATGTACCCCGATTTTACAGCAAGTAGTAGCAAACTTGTTTCACATTGTGACGTCACTGTCATTTACAATGTTACAGCACATAAATGCGGCTCTATGGAGAGAAAGAAAAATTGGAAAATGTTTTGCAACAACAGAAGGAAGCAGAACAAGCTTCTCTCCTTCGACAGTAACAGCGAGAAGAAGAAGAGACACAAAGGAAACGACAGGAAAAGGAAAAAGCAGCAGAGAAGAAACAAGATCTAAGAAAGAAGGAGAGCAGTGAAAGCTAAACGCTGAGGTACTATTAAACATTTTTGCAGAGTTGAGGAGTCTGAAACAAATGTATTAGACTTCTTTAGCATGAGCCAAGAGAAAAAGACCTTCCCGAACCAAACAGCCCAACCATGTTATTACAAATGAGATACCAGCCCTAGTGATTTCTAACAAATCATGTACATGAGCAAGTCTAGAAGTAGGCCTTGGCCGTGGCAAAGGCCGTTCCTGAGTTTGTTTTTATTCAAAACAAAACACCCATCGGTCCTTTTAAGGGCCATTCACTTCTCTCAAAAAAGAGAGTATTCATTTTTCCAAAAGCTTGACTTTTGTCTACTCATGCATGCCTTGTCTTTTTGACGGTCTGGATATTATGTAGCCTAGTGCAAGCATCTTGACTTTTATCTCGAAAAGAGTGGGAGTAGTCCCTCGGCTTGTCTGCAGAAAACATTCATATGTCACCTCACAAAGCTCTAATCAGACGTTTAATCAATGTTTGGCTCCATTATAATGGTAGGTTTGAGAGTGAAATGAATACTAGGAGGGAGGACACTAACACATTATATAGGGACGACACTGGCCTGACATTGATATAGGAACCCATAGCATTTAAATTAAGTCATTTAGCCTTTTGCAGTCAAAATTAAACGATCGCATCATTTTGTGGAGAAAGGAGAATAAAGTAAGCGGCAGAGACGTGACTTGTCACTTCGCACAGTAGCTGAAGTCTTGAATCAAATTCATGCCAGCGATTTTGAAGATGACATGTGTGAACCAGAATCCGGATGCAGAGAGTCTACAACAAACCCAAGTTTACCACCCCTATTACACAATCAAAAGTACTACCGCATTCAAGAGACGGATACACACTCCTCTTGGAAATTCATAAGCTTAAAGATTTCAAGTCCGACGTACTTTTGGAGACAGCAGAAGAGTTCATAATCGATGTCTGGGATTCTTTGTTAATCACACTGAAACGACAATGTAAAGCCAAAGAAGAGGCTCGTTTAAGACTTTGCATTCATCACGATAGTTTGATGGCACCCGTTTTGAATCGAGTTTAGCAGCCCGGTAGAATTGACACCTTCCAAAGACTTCGACACGATTCACCACGTGCAACAATCCAACGACAAGTTTCACATCACCGACGGAAAAGCTACACTGTTCATGACTCATGTGTCTCTTCCCAAGGGGACCGGACAACTTATAAAAGTGTTATTGGTGGACGACCTTTGTAGCATCAAACATAGCATCGTTCAAATTAATATACTCAAGACCAGATGTGTTTATCCCGTGTCCTCGTGTAGGGACGAACGTATGCCAACAAGAACGACGCGGCAGAATGGAAAGAGCCTAGAAAACTATTCAACAATCGAACCGAGCCAAACAACGGAGAGAAGCAGGACTCATGTTACAGCAAGCTGGGCTATCCAAAACCACACCCTGTGGCATTTCTGAAATGCAAAACCTGCAAGACATCTTAGCTCCTTGCTACACTTTGAAAGTGCACCCTCAAGAAGATAAAAGACCTATGTTGTTTCGAGGAAACAATTTCAAAGACGGAAACTAATTTCACGTCTATCATTATTATGAACATTTTGATGCCATTACCAGTATCGCTGCATTCCTAGGATACAGTTATTACTGTGAGAAATATGACCATGGCTACAACAATCGAGAGCTACACAAGCATTGTGGATTGACATGTGAGGAATGTTTGGCTTCTAAACCCTGTATTGACGAAGGACAACCACCAGTGCATTGCCCTGCTTGTCAGCGCAGGTTTGTCAGCTCTACCTCTTGCCAACAACATCTCAAGACACAAGGTTCACAGTGGAAAGATGCTTGTCAACTGCTGATATTGTGCCTTACTTGTCGACAAGGCATACATACTAGTAACGCCAAGGCTCACGTATGTTCAGGAAAGAAACGATGTTACATTTGTCACCAAATCATGGACTTGAAACACGAATGCTACATTCACAAATACCAACCGCAACAGGAAGAAGATGACCATAAGAAGAATGCATGCAAGAGACTGACTTTAAAATTCCTAATTTATGCGTGGCTAACCAAGCATCCAGAAGCCTATCTTTAGTTATTTCCCTCACTGTAGCAAGACTCATAGAGGACGTGAAAAAAATCTTTCAGGGACCTAAAATACTGAACGACTTCGCCAAATGGATCATCTACGAGACTTGGATCCAAGAGGACATCGAACGTTACGGAGATTGTCATCGCAATGCCACGATGACGGCTCAAAATTTCATGGCATTCTATGGACAGTTTCTTCTCAGATACTATGCGGAACAAGGCACCTAACGTCCTAAAGTCACTTTGAACGGAGCCAAAATCATTTCAATCCGAGGGGAATAATTGCAGTTTAAAGATTCAATGATATACTTGGCCATGCCTTTGAGCCGAATGCGTAAAACGTTTGGAATGACAAAAACGGCCAAAGGCTATTTTCCTCATTTTTTCAATACCGAAGCCAATCAACACGCCGTTCTACACATTTGCCCGAGGCTCACTATCACAACCGAACAACGAGAAGCTTTATACGCTTGGTACAACACTCACAGCTCTGACACTTTGACTTTCAGAAAGAATTGTAAAAGTATTGTCATTCCGACGTGAGTATTGTACGGCATTACTATCGAACATTTTGAGAACTATTCATGGAGCACGGAGAGATCAATCCTTTGAAAGAAGCCTGCACCATTGCAAAAGCATATTCTTTAGCCTACCACTAACGATTCATGCCCGAATACACTCTGGATGTCATAAGCACTCGCACGACGAACGTTGTCAAACGTCAATATTAGTTTAAAGCAATTCACTTGCTACATTACTTCTGCGACAAGAAAGACAAATGGATCCAACATGCCCGAAACAACGTGTTCGGTGGATGTTTGCGACATAGAAAAGCCCAAGATCATGTACGAGTTTAAAGGGTGCTTTTTCACGGTTGTCCTGAAAACAACAACAAAAAATCAGTTTTTACAACGTACCTTGGAAGACTTGTGCCAGGCCACTTGTCAGCGGCGCCTAAATTTATCACATTAATGCTAAACAGTGGTGAAAATGGGGGCACACGAGTACGATCACCGTTTGAACTCCGATCTAGAGTTTAAACGGACACTTTAAATCTGCAGGACAGTTTGCATGGAGGACGAACAAATGTCACCTGTTGGATGTACCACGCAGGCAAGGAGAACGAAGAAGAAATCAAATACTTAGACGTGTGTTTTCTGTATCCTTAGTTGCACAAATATTTTCACTTTTCCACGGAGCATCCGCAATCGCTGGTGAAACACATAAAAATGGACAACGTCCAGGAACGATAGATAACTACCAAGACAAAGTGAGAACGATGAATGCTAACAAAGAGACCACACCATTCTTGTTCGGTGATTCTCAAATGGAGTGCGATACTGTACCTTGCGATTGCAGTGCCTTACACTGTGATCTCAGCGATTCAGTAACAAATCATGGGAACTTTGATATGAATACTTCAGCAGGACATCATGCAAACTTTGCTACTACTACACGTACATGGAAAGTGAGTTTGTGCGTGTCAAACCTGATGGATGCGAACGTGATGATATTCGTTACCGTACTGGTTACTGTACTTACTGGTTTTCATGACGGATGTCATCCTCCACGTGAAACCATATGTCTACCACCCTACGGATCCAAAACATTAGTAACCTTCTGCCTATTTCACCGTACAAAATGAGCCTGAAAAAGACGAATATTCGTTCTCTGTAAAATTGCCTAAATACTGTGACTTTGAAATCCATTTCCAAACTATTCGAGGAAAATGGCCTAAATATCCGAGAGGAACTAATCCTTTAAGAATTAGCGAGAGCCGGGTGTATCTACTTGGGAGAAGGGGATAAAGTGAAGTGCTTCAGTTGCAAGTGTGAGCAGAAAGATTCTACTTGCCTAGAATATGCTCGATGGTCTCCGCATTGTCACTACCTACCTGAAGTGGGACTACCTCAGCAATTTCTCAATGACTACTTTACAAGAAAACATTCGTGATTTTCCTGTGGAGGTGAATGAACGCATTTACCGAAAATTGGTCAAAATACAAGTGAAATGCAAAGAACAAATTGCATCCGTTATGCCACCACCTGAATGGCATGAGATGACTGATTCATTTGAAAATGTTTCATCGGTCAGACATTCTTGAACTGGACAAGGACCAGAAGCCTTTAATGGCTACTCGTCATACAACTTACATGGTGGCCATACTACATCGAATTCCTACGGATGAGTTAAAGGCTTACCAAAATCTGTTACGCTATCAGATTGTGTCTGAAAAGGAAAATTTTGTGCTGTATTTGACGTGTGAACTAGTGACGAAACAATGTGGATACGACGACGGAGGACGATAACGTTTGTTTAAAAACGGACTATCATGTCACGATCTTTGTCACTCGTGATACAACTATTGCATAGGAAGGTAATCAATGACAGTATTCAAACTGAGAAGGAGTATTTTCTCTTCCCATAAATATGTGTCGTCGTGAAGTGTTTCTTTGTTTCTCTTGGTGACTTCCTCTCTGGGATTTTGTTTACAAGTCGATTCCTTGTGTGCTCTGTACGATTTGTACAGTGAGATAGCGCCACAAATACATGAAAGTGTACCATTAAATGTCCACGATTGACTCAGTCTGTTAAAGTCATGCGCTTTTATCTGGATAAATTTCGACCTCTACAGGAAATAAAGATTCGTCAACTTTTAGTTACGAAGATGTGTTTGTAGTTTTTTGTAACTTACACCCTCACTGGACATATATACGTGACTGGACAAAGTTGGGCTTGGAGGGTTGGATAAAAGAAATGCAAACGTATGCCTAAGAGTGGTGATCCTTAAACCCAACACGGTGAACATGTGTATACCTGTGTTAATAACAGTGCCAGAAGACGAACCTGTCAAAGAGGAAAACCACTCCTTAAAGGACAGGTTTGTCACTGACATCCCTGAAAGACCATTCCAGGCGGACATATGTGTGACTGTACCTAATTTAGAGACTGGATGAACATTACACGCTGTCAGTAGAACACCACACCTTCATCAATACAAATGTTCTACAGCGACTTGTTTATATTCCACTTTGATTGTTGTTATGTGTATTTTAATGATGTACTTAACCATTTGGTTTTTATGTATTTATATTTCTTGTTGTTCACATTTAAAGATTGCAATAAATGTGTCCTGAAAAAGTATAAAAACTCTTGACCATTGTCTGTCGTCGTGTCAAAAGTTGCATTCCCTACACAATGTCTAACTATGCTGTCTCCCCTGTCTCTTCCTCCACTTTTAAAGTCATCGACGAAAACTTAGATTGTGCAATTTGTGAGACCTTGCATTTTTTCATCCCATTAATATGTTAATTGCCGGACCCAGAGTTCAGACAAAACGAATTTATCAAATGTTAGATCGAACATAAACATCATTTGATTGATCGTCCACCTAAACTGTGGTTTACGCACAAAGGGCATGATTGTAATGCCAGTGTCATTTACATCAGTCTCAATGCTCATTACTTGGTTTAGTTTTAAAGCCCTAAAGATAAATCGCCAGCAAGTGTTAGCCAGTTAGGAACACCTTGGCTGACCCATGCGTACAACGATGCCACTCAAACCACAAACGCTTAGTTACTCGTGGATTTAAAACCTACCAGCCCCGATTATTTACAATTTCATACCCATCTGTTTCACCACTGGTTCCAAGACGGAGAAAACACAAATAATCTACAAAAATCCACAAATACGTGCTTGTGTCTTAGAAGCCAGTCTCAAAGAAGACTTACAATAGTTTAAGGTGACAGCACGTCAATATTTGCAAGGTATCATTCACATTCTTCAGCACACCAAACGCCTTTTGACAGAAACAATGTGGACTTGACGCAAATGGCCGATCCTCGCATTGACGCTCAAACCAAAATGAAAATCATTTTGAAACTTAGAGGTAGCGGTTCTCTAGCGGTGTTATTATTCACTCCTTTTACAATGGGATCCCAATGCCGGCAAAATTCTCCTCAAGAAGAAAGCCAATCCCCAACGTACATAGAAGAAGGAAAAGAGCAATGGTGTCTAAAGCAGGTCACAGCCTCAGAAAACGAAATTTCCCCAGAAAAGACGTCTGAAAGCATGTTCTTCCCACAAGAGAGGCACTTCGGCCAGTACGCAACCTTACATCCCCAAGCAACCTTCTGTTGCGACAGTGACAGCGTATCCAGTACCCTCAGGTTCTTCGATTATTCCGGTGCTGGTGATACCTGCCAAACCAAATAGGAATGTTGTTCTTCTAAATTTGATGAAACGATGGAAACCCGCGTCTCCAAGAACTTCTTCAGCGACGACACCTTCTTCGTCTTGAGCTGCAGTGACAGCTGCTTACAAAGTACCTGCCAAGAAAAGTCAAAGTCCAAGAGATACCGGACATGCTACACAGAGCTTACTGGGTTTATCTAAGCAAGAACTGTCCCAATTAGTCCATTGCGAACTCCATCACGACGCGTGATGCCGGTCATCAAGTTATAAGACGTAAATAAAATCAGTGGCGACGCATTACAGTAACAAAAGCTACCAGAGGTAAACAATGGGGATTAGTGTTTTTGTGCTCCTGAGCGCCTAAATATGCCTCTTCGAAGAAGTGCAAACCGTTACTAGCATCGTCGTTCTTCTGTCAGAAATAAAAAAGAAAAGAAAACGATAGTCTCTTCATCTGAAAAAACACTTGAAAAAAAGTCCCTCTCGTCCGAAGAAAAGGAGAAGCCAGAAAAGAGGATGATTTTGGGCATATAAACAAAATCTTGAACAAAACCTTCTATAAAAAAAGACGCGTGTCAAGCCATGGACCTTGGACTTCAGTGTTGTGTGTGTGTGTGTGTGTGTGTGTGTGTGTGTGTGTGTGTGTGTGTGTGTGTGTGTGTGAGAGAGAGAGAGAGAGAGAGAGAGAATTGGATTTTTAACGTAGCTTTTAACAATTGTTCAGTCATGTGGCTCCAATATAAATATAATACTCCAATTTAAATATAGCTGCCTTTATTATATTAGGAAGGAGTTTGAGAGATTATTTAAAATCAAACCTTGAAAAACTAGACTCCCGAAACCCAATCCTATGACGGAGTTCAAAAGATTATCTAAAATCAAACCTCGTTAAACCGAATGGGCTGAATTAGTCAAGGATATAGGAGCTACAATTAATGATGTTGCTAAGTTAGAAAAAAATCTAAAATTTCCATTAATAGGAAATTCTTTAATGGGAGATATTTTACACGATTCGAAACATTATAAATGAAAAGGTACTTCAGTTGAAATTATTGATCACAACGCGCATGCTTAGACTTCTAAGGTGACAATATTTCCACGAAATAGAACTATTAAATTTACCGCGGAGATATGTTTGATTTTATTAACTACATAAAGTACGAACAATTCTGAATCAGTATGGTTTCTTCGAAGTTCTTCTCTTGATAATCAGAATTGAATAGACTTTGGTTAAACTTCATTTGTATTATATTTATAACAACAATGAATATTTTATTCATTTTAGTAAGTTAGTCTACATGGCCACGTGGACATATACTTTAAAAATGGATTTGTTATGGTAAATCACTCATTGCTTTACTTCAAATTAATAATTTCTTTAATGTTTATGACCAACCCTTCGTAAAAAGAAAGCCGTGAAATGATGTTTGTAAACAGTACATTTTTGCTTGTTATCACAAAGACTGGAATAAATTAGAGTGTATTATTTCATAACAAACTCACAATGAAACCAAACAATATTGAAACTTCAACATAAATTAAATAATGATAAATATCGAAAAAATTTTATATCACCGTCATAAATTAACACATTCCAAAGATCTTTTAAGTGTCGTAGATGAATCGGGGAACAGTTCAGAACCTTGAACGAGACTGACACCATTGATTCTGAAAATTCAATCCGCAATTCAGGTCTACTTTTCAATTATGTTTGAAGTGATAATGATCCAACTTGCCAATAAGTTTGAATACCAGCCCGACTGCTCGTTTTTTTTTTTTCTCCTTGCATGTCGCATCGTCTGTTTCGGAATAAGTCTCTACCCCTTGTGAAATATTGCCGGTTAAGTTTGTTTGCTTCTTTGTCTTGGTGCTTTATGGCACAGCAACACAAGGAGGTTATTTAGTGCCCAGGTAATTGTAGTAAAGTACATTCCCCATCGACATACCAGGGTGGTGCTGGGTAAGTGTTATACATAATTTTCAACGTTTAACAAGTGGGAATAACAAGTCCTATTAGGTTATATTCGACTTCCACGATGGACGATTTTCGGGTATTAGTCGAATTGTTACGGAGGTTTGTTGTTGCGTACTAATTATTTTCATATTATCTGACTGATTATGTATGAGGATTAACTATTATATTATCATTTCTGTTCCAATGGTCACTTAGCAACGTGTTAAATAGTAGATTTCTATCGACTGTTTTAGATCATTTCAGATAATGCTACACTATGTTTATAACAATCGTAATAAAAGATGTGTTGTTGAAAACAGTGAAAAAGCAAAATGTTAAATACAATACATGGGCATAAATATGCAAACAATTTCAGAACTAACATCATAATGTTCAACTATTTGTTTTTTTATATGTCAACATGTCTTTCTCTCCTCTACCTAAGATGACCAGTTATCCCCCTAGAATAGCGACGTTGGTATTGTTATTGCTGTTGTTTTTGTTGTTTATTGGGGGTTCTGGGGGATAAGCAACACTAAACGATGTCCTTCGGATCTCGAAGGAATAATTGGAATCAGCTACGATGTAAAAAAAAAAAAAAAAGAAAATAGATTTTGCAGTTATATCGTTTCCGGATACAAGATTACGAATGAGTACAGATTTTTGTTTGTATATTATATTGTCTATCCTTTATCAAAGCTATAGTTTTTGCCATTTGAATCAACTAGGTCTCATAGTATAAAATGAAGAGCGCTCAAACTAGTTTTACAGCAGTGCATCAGGTCTCGGTGGACAGTTTATCTGGTGAATTTTCATCCGACAATGACCTATTGCAGAAAAATGAGAATAATGTGACACTGAAGATACATATAACAACTATTAATTTTTGTAAAAAGCATACATGTGAGATTTTCAACTAGGCAATCATGTTAATTTCTTATACAACTAGTGGCTTTTATACTGAACCTACACTGCCAATAAACCCCTCTTTTTACATTCATTTTGTACAGCAAAAAGCTATTTTGAATATTTTCTTGTGACAAGGCGGCTAACGGAATGAGTATATGACTTATGTATGAATAAAGTTCACTAGTACTGTAACAAATTAGCATACTTTTCATCACCCCTCAACAATCTTGGTTTTTAGATAATAACCTACATGGAAGACAAACGTAATAACATAAGCCAAGTCGGCTGTTCATTTATAAATGTTAGGCTTATGATACTTAGGTTCATGCCTTCCTCCTTAAAAATTATAGAGGTGTCAAAATACGAAACCTTAAAAATTGAGGTGACAAAATACGAAACTATCCAGTGAGACCTCAGCCACAAAACGAGCGGCTCGATAACCAAGACTATTAAAGAAAATCATAAGGCGTATACTTTGCGCGTTAGTAATTTGGAACTTCATTACTTCATTAAACTATAAATACTTCATACACACACACGCACACACACAGGCACACGCACGCACGCACACACGCACACACACACACAAAATTACATACATACATACATACATACATACATACATACATACATACATACATACATACATACATACATACATACATACATACATACATAATGTATGTGTGTGCTCGAAATGGTATAAGGGTGGGGTGGGTGGGATCGAAATGGTATAGAAGATGGGATATGGGTATGTGAACCGAGGACCCGGACGCGAATCTTTCTTGATTAAGACTTAAACATTTTCCAGGCTGTATGATAATATATTTTATTCCTATTTAAAACGTATATCCTTGCTATGAAGCACAAACATTGGTAACGACGCAAACACAAACGTTTCTCAGAGTTTCTAACTAAACACGCTCTTCATCACAGGGGAAGAAACAATCTACATCCGCAAAATAAACACTAAATACGAACGTCAAGAAAAATTCTTGACCACTACATGTTTGTATGACGGGGAACTATGTATTATTTACAGTTCTTCTTGTGATTACGTGGTTATGACAAGGTGCGATCGTAATCATATGTGCCAAACGTGTCTGATACTGGCAAAATCTGTGACTACAATGATTATTGGGTGGAGGGGGTCTAGATTTGAATTGATGTGGTTTAAACATCTCGTCCATAAATCAAAAAGGAAATCTTTGCTATTTTGGGAATATGCATTTTGAAATTACCCATAATTTAACCAATGTAGTGCTCCTTAAATGTCATCTTTCCGCATACGGATCTTTTAAGTATTTTCATGTTTGCAGCATATGACGTCATTCTACTATGACAACAGACATTTGGATATAAAATTTCAAGAAGGGAATCACAGCCTGAGTTTAAGAAGCTCTACGAAGTATAAAATTTCAGTTTTGATGAGATATTGTTTCGACGAAGATTCGCTGTATCGTTTATGCTATACATATCTCAAAGAGGTCAAGATAATAAAGTAGAATAACAAAGTTCTTGATCTTGATGCATGCAGTGTTTTTGGCAAATGCTTAACAATAATAGATTTTATTGATATATATCATATTCTTTTCACAGCAGATAGACATTGAGTTGTTATATTTTGTTGATGGTTGACATTACTGTATGTGAAATTCAGAAAATTACATACTTGCGTTCACTACACACACATACACACAGAGACAGACATACATACATACATACATACATACATACATACATACATACATACATACATACATACATACATACATACATACATACATACATACATACATACATAACATACATACATACTGGAAAACGTATCGTTTCCATTGTAGTAATAAATAATAGATGAATCTATCTTCTTATCGGATGGTATTTCAAACAAATTCTTTTTTTGAAAATTTCTCACATTTGAATTACAAATATGAAAACTTATAACATATTACGATCACCTATACATAAGAGAAACCTCTCTATCAAGTATACTTTTAGAAGGACCCCGGAAACAAAAGATTGTGAAAGAATTACCTACAATGTTCTGTCCCTTATTTCATGCTCTAATGCATATACAATGTGATTTTACCAATAAAATAACAACATTGAAAGCAAGAACAACAACAATAACAGCAACAACAACACTAATAATAATGTTGTTAGTATTGTTATTAGTAGTAGTAGTAGTAGTATTAGTATTACCATTATTATTATTATTATTATTATTATTATTATTATTATTATTATTATTATCATTATTAGTAGTAGTAGTAGTAGTAGTATTACCATTAGTAGTAGTAGTAGTAGTAGTAGTAGTAGTAGTAGTAGTATTACCATTATTATTATTATCATCATTATTATTATTATTATTATTATTATTATTATTATTATTATTATTATTATATTATTATTATTATTATTATAAGAACTGTTTGTATTACGGAGATTCATTGAAAGTCTTCCAATGAGGGGAGATTCTTAATTTTATTCAAATTATTACATACCGGTATATGTGTTATTTTAGTAATCTCTTTACCCTGCTGATTGATCTATTGACATAGACTGACTAACGGACGGACGGACGGACAGACAGAATGATAGACTGTTAGATCTACATTTTCGTTCACTATATATAAAATCACATACTTCAAAGTTGTGTGTGTAATCTATAGCGTACGTTTTGCAAATTTGTAAGTGACGATTGATTCTTAACAATGGCATGCATTACATTCGTGTTATTATAATAATATTATTTCTATTGTTGAACATTTCAATAATAATAATGGTAATAATAATAATAATAATAAATTACGGTCTTCATTCAGCATTACTATCATCATCATCATCATCATCATCATCATCATCATCATCATCATCATCAATTGATTACATCTTTTTACAGAAACACTTTGTTCTTAAATTATGGGCAGCGTGATTATTTTCGTTGCAGCGTGCAGATACGAACCGCTCCGGTGGCCTGGTGGTTAGAGCGTCCACCTCGGACGGGAAAGGTTGCGTGTTAGATGCCCGGCCGAGTCATATGAAACATATGGTACTTATTACAGCGGCCTCACTTTCAGCATTAAGAAGTTAGTATTAGGACTAGTCGGCCTGATATCAGGATAATTTGACTGGGTGGGACATCATGTTACATATCTGCGGCATGATGACCCAGTGCTAAACGTCACTGTATGCTGCCTCATTGATAGCGATATGACTAAACAAAATTTAAAGCCACGTTAAACATCCAACTTACACACAAGCACAATCTCTCTCTCTCTCTCTCTCTCTCTCTCTCTCTCTCTCTCTCTCTCTCTCTCTCTCTCTCTCTCGCAGGTATGATCACATTCATTTTCGCATGCAACAATATCATTGATTTTGCACAGCTTTCAGTGGCCATAAAATATTCAGTCAGCAAAGTATTATTTTACTAATTATGCAGACATATTATCTGATAATTATCTAATGATGCACTGTTCTTTGAGCAAGAAATTTTTTGTTGATGACGCATATTGCTTTGTTTTCACTGACACTTTCCAGTATTCAACCTACCAGTTTACCTACACTACTATCTAAATATTTGCCCTTTCTTTCAATCTTTTTTCTTTCTTTCTTTCTTTTTTCTTTATTTATTTACTGTTCTATTTTCTTTCTTTCTTTCTTCTGTATTGTTCAAATATTGTTAAAACTAAGTATGAATATATTCACCCAAGTCATTTTTGACAAACTGAACAAAAAAAAACAAATCTAAATATTTTCATTTTTCACCTAATGCAATGTCCTATGATCCGTACCTTTACATATGCCCAAAGTATGTCTGTTTCCTTGATCTATAAATGATCCAATTAGGCCTATATACTTTAAATGTGGATAGCACGTGTGGTAAAATGGCGGGGCATTTTAAAGAGTTATCTACCCCTGAAGTAAATCACGAATTCCTTGAACAATTTCGAACTAAAAGCAAATAGGGGTTTCAAAACGTAAAGGACGGCAAAACTGTGATCGCAAAATGGAATTACTTAAAAAGTGAAATGTTCTGTGTCATTCACTTTTTGTGAGTTGGGGATGGGGTGGGGTTGATGAAATAAAAGCCACTGGGTTGGGCAAAGTGCAAAACGAATGGACAATATATGGTGGGCAATCAATACTGGCAACATAGGAAAACACTTTAATGACATTTTGTATATAAAACAAGACATGGATAATAAATCCAGGTAAATGTGGGACAACAATATGCAATTCGGGGTATCTGGATGGTTTCCAATGGAAAAGGGTGCAATACAGGGGGGAATTCTATCAGCATCTTTAAACATTATATTAATCGATAAAAGTTCTAATCATTTTGTGATGATTTTACACGTCTTTACAAGTAGTTCTGGTCAATTATAAACTATTCTGGATATTGCAAATTGCTAAGTTAATTCGTAAAGATGATGCAAAGTAATTTTCAGTTATATTGTGAAATAATAATTAAATCAATTATTAACCTAAAAACTAGAAGATATACTAATACCACAAAGTCAAATCAGCAAAGCAATTTGTTATCAAAATGTAAGAACTTCTTTTCATGCACCAAATAATTTGATTGTTTGTGAAAACACCACATCAATCGCCACTTAAATGAGCGTATAATAATTATGCATGAATCATATCGTTTAATAATGCTTTAAATGTATGCCTTATCAGTGCTCTTTTGTATTGTGTTTTATTTTGTTTTTGTATCCTTCTTGTAATGTTCATCTTTTAAAGCGTTGCACAAGGTTCTTAACGAGTAGTGTAACTCATTTTGCACAAGGTACTTAACGAGTAGTGTAAGTCATTTACACAAGTTACTTAACGAGTAGTGTAACTCATTTTACACAAGGTACTTAACGAGTAGTGTAAGTCATTTTGCACAAGGTACTTAGCGAGTAGTGTAACTCATTTTGCACAAGGTACTTAACGAGTAGTGTAAGTCATTTTGCACAAGGTACTTAATGAGTAGTGTAAGTCATTTACACAAGGTACTTAACGAGTAGTGTAACTCATTTTGCACAAGGTACTTAACGAGTAGTGTAACTCATTTTGCATATGGTACTTAACGAGTAGTGTAAGTCATTTACACAAGTTACTTAACGAGTAGTGTAACTCATTTTGCACAAGGTTCTTAACGAGTAGTGTAACTCATTTTTCACAACGCACACCACGAGTAGTATAATTCATTTTGCACAAGGTTCTTAACGAGTAGTGTAACTCATTTTGCATTTGATCGATATATTGATTTCATTCAGTCTTGAGTACGCTGTATGTTGTTATAATGCCCGCTGAAACAACTACGATGTTGTCCAAATTAGTATACATGCAGCATTTTCCCTTTGTGCAGCGTATCCGATAAGACCACTCTGCAATGGGGATGCTATTTAAATTGAGTGCAAATCATTCCCTGATAAATAATCCAGATGAAAGGAAATCAATGATGTATATAACACGCAACACTCAAAACAGCTTTTAATTTTCGTACAGAACATTGCTGTACCAAGTTTGGAATTTAAAGATTGGTTCACCGTGCACGATTACTCTGGAAGAGTAAATTGACGTTTTTATGCCTATCTAATCAGTTTTTATTCCTTGCACGATAAGCATGTCAACTTTGGAATAAAGCTTCCTAACTGATTTTTGTGATAGATCTTTTTTCCTATTAATGTTAGCAGAAGCCCGCTTGCACTCTCAAGTTGTCAGTCTCAGGGATAAATATTTTTTTCGGGGGGAGGGAGATGAACTAAAATACGTAAGGATACAAATTAACGTTTTCGATGTTCTTGTTTAAACCTTTCGCCAAACTAAGTGGATAGTTACTTACATATGTTTTTTGAGAATATGGTTTAAGGCTTGAAACCCTTTCTTATAATCTTTAAGCTAGCTAGAGGCAATTAACCCCTCTGTTGTATATTTCATTTGTTATTTATTATTTTAGTTAGGAAAATGGTCTAGCTGCAGAGACATTATGGTATTTAATAGTTTTCATGCAGTAATAAAAGACGTTGCGTGGTGTTTGGGAATTTTTGTATGCAGTACATGGGGAAATGGTCTCGTGTGTTGTGTGTCACTGTGTGTAAAGTGGTCTTATATTTGTTGTTCTTGTTGCTTTTCTTTTCCTTTGGAGGGAGGGAGGTTAATCAGAAAATTAAATGGTGTTTTATGCTTTTAGTAGTAGTAGTAGTAGTAGTAGTAGTAGTAGTAGTAGTATGTTTTTTGTGGCTTGTGTTTTGTTTAGTAAGCGAAGCGTTTTAATGTGTTTTTGTGTTCTATGCAGTTTTTGAGAAGTGGCTTCATCACTTGTGAAATCAAATTGTGCTTTGTTGTTGTAGTGGTTGTGCAGAAAGTGAGTTCGTGTTTTTTTTTTTTTGGAATGGTAGTACAGAAACTGAATTCGTGTTGTGTTATTGGAATTGTTCTGCTATTTAAATTTATTCTTTTCTTCCCCCTTCTGTTTTGCTTTGTATTATTTCGTTGGTTGCGTTGGGGGAGAATGTAAACAATCTTAATTTTACAATAATTTATATTTTGAGTTGAAAATGCGACATTGTGAACAAAATAGATTAGTAGTGTACATCCATTATAGAACAATCTAATCCTCATATCTCAGAAATTTCTAGACGAGGTCACCTTCGATGTCCAATGTTCTCACCGGTTTCCATCACAAATCGTTGTAGATGGATTAATCTCTTTTCGTGCCTCTCGCTTTTGAAAACTGCATTTATACATCCGCAAGCCCATGCACTAATCAAGATTAATCTTTTAAAACAACTTCCAAAATCAATTACACATATTATGTTGGTAAACACTGCGACTGCCTGTACAAAAGCGCGGACGTAATTACATTTTGCTTCTTTTGTACTGACTATGACGACGATTTAACTCAAAGAACATAACCAATCTGTGTGTGAAAATGAGGCTAGACTCAGAACATGCATTTCTGTTAAAATTCTTGCAGAAGTTGAATTCTAGAGGCAATGTTGTTTTGAGAGAAGCAAAAGCACTAAATCAGAAGCAGTCTGCTCCCGTAATTGATTCCGCCATTTTCTATGTACAACGTGATGTTGTTATACGCCATTCTATCATGCCTGAAAAGAGAATAAACTCTCAGAATTCTGTAGATGTGTCTTCCACAAGGCTCAGAAATTGCTCATTCATCCGCCAAATGTTGAGATGGGTACAGATCAGAACCTTGGTTAGCGAAGATGAGCCATGGTACAAAGATGAAGACGACGGTAAACAAAAATAGTCAACGCCAAAAGAAATCGTCGGCAGTGGACATACCTATTCGAGCCCTCAACTTGCCATACCAATGTCTGTACTTGACCTATTTATCTTACTATGCAACGGTCCCATCGAGCAATAGACTGACTACCCTTAATTTGTCCTCTCGATTGGAATATAGCTCTGCCACGGAAGCTTACAATTCAATACAAAACACTGAATTGACCCATTTGAAAAAGAAAGACAATAAATTAATATCTAAACAATACGAAGCTAGCAATATATGCCTTCACAACAGAGGACCGAATTCATCCAAATTGGATACTGTAAAACAAATTCAAAATTGAATACCACAGTGAAATATGTCCACAAAAAAATGTGCGCCAAAACGCTTATTACAAGATCTCCTTTTTGTCAAAATTGAAGCAAAATTAAAACACCTTAGGTATTTAAAGTTACTTGTATGTTTAAAACCCACGACAGCTGCCATTTATTTCATATCGCAATTTTGTTTTGTTTTACTGGAGACCGCGTTGTTTCCATACCGTATTAATTTCTGAATTTACTGTATTCTTTTGAAATGTCCCTTTTCCCCGACCTATGTCGCATGCTCTGCTCTCTGATCACCGTATATGGCTGTGTAAAAGTATTGGAACACAAGCCTAATTACATGTGAAGAACATCTATTCTGTTCATAATATTGATTTACCTGCCAATGCTAGATTAATTTCTTCTTTTCTCTCCAAGCTAGTCTGGCTCTTTTATAAGGCATATTTGTATGTGCTTGGCACTAGTATATGTATTGTTTAACCGAGTTCCAAAAGAGGGCGTCGGCGCCAACCCCTTATAATTTAATCCCTAGTATTACATGTGGCTGCGCGAGTGTATTACATCCAATGGTTCTTCATGTTCTTGTTTTCCACAGCGATCTTGGAATTATATCTTCTTTTTTCGGAGGCGGCTCGAATTCACGTCTGCCGAATTGGAAAGGTGCCACAGTTCACCCAAGCTTTACGCTATTCGGCTAATGGCGCTAATACTTCTATATATACATAAAAAAAAAATATATCCGCATCGTCGCAAAGGGCAGGCTATACATGGCGTGCACATTTTACGCGATCATGCCGAAAGCCTAAATCATAATGTTCTACTTTACTGCTACGACCTTAATTTCAAAACGTTTTTGTGTTGAATAAAGAGATGTAGATTCTATGTACGATCACATATTTTTTTCAGAATAAATAAATTCCGCAAATTCTTAATTCTTGGGGCAATTTGTATGTCCAGTGTGGAGCATGAGGAAAGTATTGGTAGACATGATCAAGTTTGTTTCTTTTCATTTCATCTGTAAAATATATCATCGAATGAACATGTAGCTGTATTTACTATATGACACTTGATTGCACGTGTGCTATAATAATAGAAACGAAAACTGGTATGAAATGATCACGTATTGCTGCCTAATTTGTTCTATAAATATAATCTAGGAGACTCTTTCTATGCCAATTTCTTTGAATAGTAGAAATCCACTTGTAAACATTTTATATGTACCAGAAAATGGTTATTATCAGGAATTATCCAAATATTCTACGGAATTAAATCAATTATTAACCTTAACACTAGAAGAAATATTATAAAATTAGCTGTTAAGCGTCTTTGTATTTGTTCCAAGAACCGCAGTGACTGGTTATTTAATACGCTGGACTCGTGGACCAGAAGCCAGTGGCGGGGCCACGATTAGAGGCGCATTAAAACAATGCTTTAGTGGCGCCCCAACTTTGGTACCGAGAACAATCTTTTATGTCAGTTTCCAACATTCCTCACCGCCCCTCCTAAATATACGTTTTCTGAAGAAATACCCCCGTTACACTGTGGAAAATGTGAAATAATATGAAAATTTTGGCTGTATAAACGAAAAATATCTCCCGACCACGTATGTTTCTTAAAGCAAGACTTTGATTTACTTTCACGACGTGATACAACCTTCATACTGTTGATGTGCCGCAAAACTGCACCACTCCAAAATCCTAAATTACTTCTATTAAAAACGAGAGGTGACGAGATACAGTGAAAATTCAAATGTCATATCTTTCTATAATTATATCCTCCATATAGATTCGAACAATGAATGATCTTTACTTTAAAATCACATTTAAAGTTTTGGTAAGAGATAATCTTAAAATGATTTGACATGGTATCGAATATCTATATAGAATGGAATTACTTTAAGTAATTATTATCTTAATTATACAGAATAATTATATATATTTTTAAAAAACAGATGGGTGGTTTTACTATATTTACTATAGTTTTTGGCTAAATGTTGTCTTTTTTAAGAATGTTGCTGTTTAGGATAGATAGTTTCTTAAAAGAGATTACATTTAAGATTATGTTCGAATGTTTATATTCAGCAAGGCCCCTTAAAGTATATCACATTAGGAAAATAGGAAATATAAATATAGTCCTATAATAGTAATATGACATACTATATTTATCTTGAGCTATCACTAACATCCCCTGTCATCTACTTAAATGTATGTATGTATGTATGTATGTATGTATGTATGTATGTATGTATGTATGTATGTATGTATGCCATTAATATCTGTCTGTTGAATATACTGAATCCATAAACCCTTCCGTATATCTTCGCTACCCATATGTCTATCGATCTAGTTAACTCCCCATCCAAGACGTTGTTCACACACACACACACACACACACACATATATATATATATATATATATATATATATATATATATATATATATATATATATATATATATATATATTCGTCCATCGTCCTTTCTTCAAATCAATATGTACATGTATACATGTTAGTTGCATAACGAAGTAGGCAATACTACATACATACATACATACATACATACATACATACATACATACATACATACATACATACATACATACATACATACATACGTGACAATTAAAAACATCAAATTCTTACTTGCCATGTAACCAGCATTAAGCATTAGACTGTCTCTGTAAGTTCACATAGGAGTATCCTCAACTCTGCATAGCCTAGCATTGCGATCGGCAATTTAATAACACCTGGTACAGGTGAGGGTTCTTATAGGCTGAGGTGTTCACGCTACTTTATTGATCTGGAGCTATGAAATACAAGTAGAGCGAATGAGTTGAAAATAATTATTACATAACTAGGCTTAAAATCCACGCTATACAATTACGTCTTCTTTATATATCACTGCTAGTGTATTCCCTCACTTATCTTTGTGGACAGTAATTATAACTTATTGTTATACATGTATTTATTTATTTATTTATTTATTTAACTGTTTTGGTACTCAAAGTCTGTCTATGCCAGGACCAAATTGGTTCGCAGTGACTGTTTTCGCTCTGTAATTGCTGCACGATTTATGGCACAATCACACGAACCCGAGAACAGCCCTTTTGTCATTTTTAAAATGCGCTTCCGTACAAAGTCCCTGAACCAAATGTCAGTGCGCTGAAAATAGAAATAATAACTCTCTTCTCTGTCCTGAAAGAGATTTTACGCATGACATGGATTCAGACTAAATACTCATTAAGTGGCCAATTAATTGCGACGCATGGCAGCTTTGCTTTGTATTGGATTGGATTGCAGTCTCCTACAAAGTAGAGACAACTCTGTTCGTGAATCTCGCAAAATAGAAACCGAATTGTACCTGAAACGGAATATCTTAACGTTCGTTTAATTCAAATATAAAATAATATCAGAAAAATATATCAAACGCAATGTGTACGTGTAATATGTTCTTTAATTTATTCCTATCCTGCTAACTTGTAAAATCTCGTTTTCTGAATATAGCAATAAAACAAAATCAACACATTCCAACATATTGACGTTAGTTTGACCTTGATTGACAAGCGCATATTTCGTGACAAATTACATTTTACATTACACCTCTAACATGTTCGTTATTGAAACCTCACATTGATATAAGCAATGCATTTATATAATCAATGTTAAGTGTCAGTGGGAATATACAAATACATGTAAAATGTGATCATTTAAGAAGGTGGTTCAGAAATAAATCTGCCCAAAATATTTGTCCAGAAAATCTGAAAATCTCCATACAACAGTCATAATGTCAACATTACAATTGCAAAACGCCTGTTCTTAACTCCGACGGAAAATTTAAACAAACAAACGTTTGACTTCGATAACATTTGAAATGAAAGTAAATCATACTCGCCAGAGATCTGGGAATTCCCAACCATCAGTAAACCGAAAGATGAATTTTTTTTTTAAAAAAATGTATGCATATGGTACTGGTATATTCCTAATTACTATCACGACTTTATAGTCTTATACTAAATAAGAGAAAAGAGCGAAAATCAACAATGTTTGTACAATTAAACCAAAACGTTCAGTATTGTGAATTAAATCCCAAATATTTCTAAACGTTTAATCGCAAGTCCATTTCCACAACGTTCCTATTGAACTCCACTTGTATTCCTAATCAGTTCCAATATGGAATGTGTTGATGTACCTGTAGTCTCGATCGTGGTAATGTGCCAATGGCCTGAACTGTGATGATGTGCTAACAGCATTTTGATATATCACAATAATACAATCCCAAACTTTCTTTCCTGAAGTCACCCTGATGCCAAATTAAGGTTCCAGCAAACGTATGGGGTTCGTGTCCAATGCATACAATAATTTGAGAAGAAGATGAACTAATATGCGCTTGAAATGTTGCAAATAAAATATTAACGCTATATTTAAAAAAAAAACTTCTCGATTCTGGAATAATTACTGTGGTGCTTGTTTCATGTTTTAGATAGATTATCTACACCGTTTGTGTCGTTTTGAATCAATAATTAACCAATCCAAGAATAACATCCATCAAAACACATTTGAAACTGAAAGAATTGGTGCACTCTTAAATATGGCATTTAATTTATTAAAAGACTCCTGACATTTTTCAGATGAATGAGATTCGTTTTTCTTACTCAGCAACTTGGTCAGGGGTTCAGCAGTTACGGGCGAATTAGAACAAAATTTCCGATAATATTCAGCATCACCCATAAATTGCATCAGCTGATTTTTACTGATAGGCACTGAGATTTCAGATATAGCCTTGTCGTTATCTTCTATAGGTTTTATTTGTACGTACCCCACTGTATGTCAAAGAAATGTAACAAAAGCACGGCAAAACTTAGATTTCTTAAATTGTCAGATTTGCATCACTGAGACTATAAAACAAACTGCCGAATTGTCTCCAAGTGATCATTGCAGATGTCATTGTAGATGAAGATGCCATCGATGTAAGCGTCACAATTATCTAGGCAAAATGTAATCATGTTCATGAAACGTTGAAAAGTGCTAGGAGAACCTTTCATCCCAAATGGCATCTACGTCAGTGGAATTTACCAGAAATCTTTTACAAGGTCAAATTTGGTGACATTTTTGGATTTCCAACTTTGTCAAGTCAGTCATCGATTTATGGTAATGAAAAATAATCTGTTTTGGTCACACGGATCATTTTTCTATAGTTTGTATATATGCAGAAAGTACTATCTGGTTTTGGCACCAGAAAACATGGTAAATCTTTTTTTTATCTTGGTTTTTATTAAATCATTTTTCAACCAATACTGAGCTTAATCTTCTAAACATTCCTGTTTGAGAGGGCTCATCCTGTACGAATACTGTTTCATAAGTGTGGAATCTTCAATGTCGACTTCATGGTAGATTTTATTCGTGTTTGAAACACCAGGAAATAAGTGCTCATAATTAAATAATAGCTGTTGTAGTTCCGTATTTTCTCGTGGATGTCTATGTGAAAGTTAGTGGTCCTGATTATTCACTGTTTCTGAATTCCGAAGATATACCAAAGTCACTCCTATCCGATTGCATTCCAATGCTTCATACCTCACTGCGTGAGACAGGTACAACTAAATTGGCTGCATGATTAACGCGTCTATCTTTGCATATGTATATGGCAAAGTTGATTTTGTTTTCGTCTCCTTGTAGTGCAAATGACATAATTTAAATCATTTAACTTTCTTGTCAAATATATAAGGACCATACATCGCTTGAAGAGGATTTAATGGTTTGGGCAAGAGAATCAGGCTTCAATCACCAGGCTGAAAACTCCTTTTCTTTGTAATTTTGTCATTCCTTAATTTCATTTTTGCCTACGTAGAGTAAAGTGATGTTAGTTCAGCTTTACATGCCTTTGACAAGTTTTATTTGAAATTAGAAACAGAGTCAAATGCATGAATTGGCTGAAGACGAGCCTGAGGTATCTTCTGATTCGGTTTTCCTACCATTTAACAAGTGTGACAAAATCGACATTATTTACAAATACCACTTTTTATTTTCAGGTAATATAAATGGTTCGGGATAATTCTTATTGACACCTAAATGAGCAGCTATTGGCGTTTCCTGACTAGGATAAGTATGTCTTTTATGTCCTGTCCATATGACATAGGAACACAATTTGATAGCTCACTTACAACTCGTCACCAACGGATACTTCAGGTGGTCTCGATGACATCACAAAAACTACATTTTTAATAAAATACCAATCAGCTTGAGTTTCTCTAATAGCTCTCTGAAATAAACAGAAGATATCAGGATCTTGTTTATGTTCCACAATACATTATTATCTTTTGTGATAATAGAGAGTGAGTTCTGAAAAGAGGAGGACTCTGAACAATACCTTTTGATTCATCCAAACCAGTAGCTATAGAATTAATATCATGACGAACACCATTCTTAGCCATAACTCTAGTAATTGCACACGCAATATTTCCAGCAATGACACGGAATAGTAACCAATGAATCCCCTCTACGGGAAAATTCCGATTATAACGGGTCCTGAGGCTAAGTCTGATTACCGATTTGCACAATGGAGAGAAACAAATAAAGCCTCACACTATTCCCAGAATAGAAACACTTTCATTATTAAAAGACTCCTTAGTACATGATAATAATAACAACTCTGAGGAGCTCATGCTTCCGTAACATTTTTAATAGGGATAGAATTGGAGTAATAACTAATAAGTGGTACAGCAATGTTCAACATAAATAGTTCCTAACGTTTCATAAAAAATTTGACTCGGATTTGTTGGCTTGACCCTCCTAATTAGTGTTTCCCATTCATAATCGTGATCTTGACTTCCGGAAATAACAGCAAGTGCATTAGCTCTGTCTTTATTTTGCTTATTGTTCCATCTGTAGCTATCATAAATAACGTGCTGTTTCATTTTGCAATAGGTGCATGTAGAATGAGATAAGGATTTATGATCATTCTTATAAGAAATTTGCTTTGTTCGAGTTGAGTGGCCCCGAGTGGCCGAGTGGTCCAAAGAGCTCTCTCCGTTACGGATCACTGCTATCTCACCTCTGCGTGGGTTCGAGTATCGGATTCGGCCAAATATTGGTATGTGAGAAAGCTTGCCAGTAGCTTCACGTGGATCGGTGGATCTTTCTGGGGTTTTCCAGGGTTCTTCTTCCACCATTAATACTGGCCACCATGAAAAGCCTATCATGTGCTGACAAATGGAGTACCAGTCTGAGATTTTGAAGTGCTCATATGAGACTGAAATTAAATTTTTTAACCAATAAACTGCTTAGTGTAAGCAGTATTGACAAAATATGCGTTGTGAGTCAAGAAATAAGCGTCAGCTGTACGAATAGCACTTTAAAACATTTCAATGTGGACGTAATTCTTGAACTTGTCAATTAATAGGATTTGTCTGAAATTATCGTAGTCTACACACAAACCTTCTTCGTTGAACATCACCTGTCAAATAACTGCATATTTCCTCTTGCAAATTCGACATTAGCCTGCCCAGTTTCTTTTCTCACAGTTCCTAAACCGTTGTTTATATGTCACATGTAACAAATCATCTGCCTTCGAAATAGAATCATTAACCGTATAATAAATTATGATTTATAATCAGCACTTTGTTAAACTGAGAGTACAGTGTTCATAAGCTTTGCCAGTAAAAAGACCTTGTAATACTAGTCCAATTAATCTCTTGGCCGTTTAAATTGTTTAACAATTTCATCTGCAAGATGAAGATGACAAGATCATCTGCAAAACAACAATCATGTAATAAAAAAGCTAACAAACGATATATACCAATATACCTGCAGGACTGTTGTGGATAGATTGTTGGTTCTAGTGACATGGTCATACCAGTTCAGTTTTCTCTTTTTGACAGTGGTGAGGTCTTCATATTGGCCTGCTTTGTGCCTGATGGTGATACGCACTTCTTCATTTGTAATGTGGCCCATGTAAGATATGCCAAGGATGGTTCTGTAGTATCTCATTTCAAGTGCCTGGATTCTTCGTTGTAATTCTGTTGTCAGCGTCCAGGCCTCACATGAATACAAAAAGATTTAGATGACTAGTGCTCTCAAAAGTCTGATTTTAGTTTTCAGACAGATATTCTAGTCTCTCCAGATGGGTCTTAGCTTTGACATAACTGCCGTTGTTTGTACAGCTCGTGACAAAACTTCTTCTTTTCATCCCTCTTCGGTTATTATCTTTAGAAACGTCTCTAAAGGCGAAATTACTTGAAGTTCACCAACAATTACAGTTTACGTGTAAAGCCAGCTATAATAATGTGATTTTTTAAAAAAAAATGTACATGAATCACAATAATAAATATTTCAATTTTATTTGCCAATGGTAATAATGTATTACTATCATGCAATTGTGATCAATATACATATACATTTGCATTAGGTGTGTGTGTGGGGGGGGGGGTAATTTTGGATTGTTATCTTAGCTTTAACAATATTTCAGTCATATCGCTAAAATGTCTGCAATGTGGTAGTTTATAGTGATATCTAGCACTAAGGCATCATACCGAAGACATGTAGCATAATGTCCAACAAAGTTACAATATCCTGACAACCAGTCCTAAAACTAACCTCTTAATGCTGAGCGTCAAGCGAGGCAGCTGCTAGTAACATTTTTATAAGTTTTTGGTATGACTCGGCCTGGGTTCGAACCCGCGACCTCCCGCATTCGAGGCGGATGCTCTAACCAATAGGCCACCAGAGCGATCATTTACATCGTTGATTATTATGTTTAGTGAAAATGACTTGGAGTTCGATGATCTGTATCGCTCATAGCATGAGCTTGTAAATTTCACTGCTAAGAACAAAACCTATTAATTGTGAAAATGTAATTCGACTTTCAATATACTTTGTAAAAGTTACAGTTTCAGTGATTATCGGTAAGAATGTCATGTGTCATGAAACAAACAAGTATGTCACTCTCATGCAATGTCGTTTCCCTGTCTTGTTTCATAATAAACCATTATTTGTCACGGAGGGGAGGGAGCGTTATATGAAGATTGTTTTTCCTTTGGATCAACAAATCTTCATATACCTGCCCGCTCCCACAATAAGAAGTGCAATAACTGTATATTTTCCGATAGACAAGTAGCCAGATAGGTAAAAGAAGGAGGTGGTATGGGATCGTGAGAGTCTCTCTCTCTCTCTCTCTCTCTCTCTCTCTCTCTCTCTCTCTCTCTCTCTCTCTCTCTCTGTGAATGTATGTGTGTGAAATCCTCCGTTGAAGCGGTTGAGGTTCTCTCGTTTCAGTTAAAATATGTCTTCAAGAAACGTGGTAGTATTAATTTTTCTTCTGTCGACATTCTACAATAATAACGTTTTATAATCCGACTTTGAATATAAGTCTGTTTGGTTGCGACATTGAGTCTGTGTCCGTTTTACCATTTCCAATGCTTATTAAAAATAATTGCTGAAAAATTGATACTCTCAATTCCGGAAATATAGTCTCGAATATCACGGTAAAGAAGTTGATCGGGGTAAGGATACATAAAACTAAACTGGTGAAGGTATTCTAAATTTCTCCAGCTTTAGCTGCATTTTTAATTTTTATGAACTGTTCGAATAATTATGCCGAGTCAAGGCTAGTTAATCAATTTAAATATATTCATTAATTCAGCGTGCATATTTACTGCGAAAATATGGGTGTATTTTTGTGTGGGTGAATTATTTCGTGTTAAATTTAGTTTAATAACAAAGGAAATAATTCATTAACTCTTGAATTCGGGTAATCAAACACAAAATGTATATTTCATTCAACCCAAAGATGATGTAAAGAAAAAAGAACGAAAAATAAAACGGACATAGTTTTAAAAATGTATACAGCTGAAACTCTAATCAAACCAGGGATGGTTAAATGAATGACAGAAATCACTGCAAATGAAATGTAAGCACCAGCTTCTATGCGTAATTCCCATTCATCATAACCATGAACAGTAAGCAGTACGTCGTGAGAATTGAGTTTTTCTCGACACTTCCTTCTTCGATGACAGGTGTCAAGGTGACACATTCAAAACATGCGTGGATTGTGCAAGGTGTGTGTGTGTGTGTGTGTGTGTGTGTGTGTGTGTGTGATAGAGAGAGAGAGAGAGAGAGAGAGAGAGAGAGAGAGAGCTGGATGTTTAACGTAGCTTTTAAAAACGCAGTCATATTGCTATGATGTCTGCAGTGTGATAGTTTATGGCACTGAAGCATGATGCCCACAGACGTGTAGCATGATGCCCACAGACATGTAACATGCCCACAGACATGAAGCATGATGCCCACAGACGTGAAGCATGATGCCCACAGACGTGCAGCATGATGCTCACATACATGTAGCATGCCCACAGACATGAAGCATGATGCCCACAGACGTGCAGCGTGATATCCCACTCCCAGACTCATTATCCTGACACTAGGTCGACCAGTCCTAAAACTAACGTCTTAATGCTGAGCCTAACCCGAGGCAGCTGCTAGTATCATGTTTTTTGTTATGGCTTTGGTATGACTCTACCGGGGTTCGAACCCGCGACCTCCCGCATCCAATACAAATGCTCTAACCACTAGGTCGCCGCAGCGGTGGCTTGTGTAAGAATATATTTATGGGGTCTGGAAGTTACAATAACTAAACTCGAAATGTAATGCATTTAAGTCATATGTTGAGAGAGATAATTATAACAAAACGCATATTTTTCTTGCAAAGAATTATTTACAGAACACTATGAATAGCTTCCAATGTGGCATGGTTATAAACGCACGGGAATAGATGAATCACGTTTACCTTGTCAAACAGATTATGTCTCTACAAATTAATGTTTGCATGGAGACAACATTATTTTGGGAAGATTCAAACGCTAACGGATCGAAATATATTCCAAACATATTACAAAACCTGAACAAATTAGTCATTCGATGTAAAACCAGAGGACGCAGTTTGAAATATCGTCGTTTTCGTCTAAGTCCTTTAGAGATCATTATCGTAAAATATAAATAAATTTACTTTCACATATCAAGAAATTCAAACTTCTTCCAAAAGCAGTTCGAGCTATATAGACCAAGTCAGAAAACTTCAAAACACATAAATGAAATTAAAACCTGTAAACGTTTTGGAAAAAAGGATAGTGACATAGAGTCGTAGTAAAGTCATTGGGATGTATATAAGAAGGGAGAAGAGAGCAGTTAATTCATTCTTGTCTTGTTTAGTCCGTTTCCTTTTTCATTTTCAGTCTTTACAATAATTAAAGATGTGTTTAGATTTAGTTGGAGAGGAATCATTTATTTTTAAATTATTCATTGGAATTACAATGTGCTTATATGACTGCTTGGACAAAGTATTATTTTGGGATTAATGTGAATTTATTCCAACGGATTCTGGGCAATGCCACTGTGATACATCAAGACAGTTGATACTTCATCACAAAAATAATATTAGTACATCAGCACATTAAATAGCTGCCATTCATTCAGAATACTTTATTATTTTAAATTTGCTATTATATATATATATATATATATATATATATATATATATATATATATATATATATATATATATATATATATATATATATATATATATCAGGAATAATTTGGATTTCATTCACATTTTCATCATATAGTTTAGAGAATTGAATTTTTGAATACCTTTTACGAAGCTGGCTAGTTTTTGTTTTCTTCTGTTGCTTAGTTTAAGACCACAGATTTGTAACAATACCAAATCCTCAAATTTCATTTTTAAGTCCCAGCTTCGTCCCGCCGTTTTTAAATCAACGTTTTACAAAGAAAGCAAACAAATAAGCTAAATGCAGTTAGTATGTGTTTTCGCAAAGGCTTTTGAGCCCTCGCAAGCTTGAATGCATATGGAATGAAAGTATAATATTTGTATTGACTGATCACTATAGCGAGCTAAGCTTGATCGTATATATAAAAAAATGTATAAAAACTAGACAACCTAGTAGTTTGAAAGCAGTTGCACTGACATGCGCATGCAGTATCTGCCATTAGCTTCCGGTGTTTTGCTTATACTCTATTACGGAAAAGGAAGGAGAAAGAATAGATTATTATGTTGGTCATGGAACTTATTCGCTGATAAATGTCTTTAAGATGTGTAACATTTTAAATTTAATGATAATGTAAAAATATTTTTTTTCTTAAATCAAGAACATTACTCTAGACAGGCAAAGATCGCGCAAGAAAGCAACTGCGTCATGCATCTATGTTATCGTATTAAGTCAGTTAGACAGCATACCCGTATTCACAAGCTTCGCTCGCCAGTAGGATTTAAAAATATTTTATGTATTTAAATTTCTGTCAGCACTTCTTATTTATGTCATCCCTTGATTCACTTATTTTTCATTAGATTACAAAGCATATATTTTGACTTACATGAGTCGAGAACAATATGCGACCAAATGCTTAGAGGTCTCTCAGTCTATTTTCAAGTATCAAACACTCAGACAGGAACTGTTTAGGCATTTTTACTGACGTCCACATCAATATACTTCGATGCACCAATTCAAAGTTTATAAATTCTAATATGCTTTAGATTCACTTCACACTTTATATTTTTTTAAAACTTAAAAAAAACCAATAAAACAAAGAAGTGAAAGTGTGTAACAAATACAACGCTGTGTTATGTTCAGAATTCGTTTAATATGGCGGATGGTCAACCTCATTGCCCCACCCCCAAATCAGAACAAAACACCTATGTAGTTTTCGTCATATATCATATCAAAATCCCTCTCATCCACAAGGGTTTTTCTCCATTACATTCGTCTGATAAGCTAGAACTACTTTTAATGACGTCCCATGAATCTCTCTACCAGACGAGCTTTGTGTCAAGTGCAACATTTGACCAGACAGCAGAAAACATAAATACTAGGCTGAAATCTATAGCTTCGTGGTTTGTAATAAATTACAAAGACACGAGTCAAAGCAATGCAGGATTCTTTTATTTCTCTGACAGTGTTCAAACCTATACGCTACCCCCTACTAGTCAACATATAGAGATGCATGTGTACATACACCCATGCTCTCTATTAAATTCTAATCAAATATCTGGTGAAATACTTCGAGCTACAATGTTAATCAGTTTTCAAATCTTCATACATGACGCATCCAATATATTTAATTCATACAAAAAGAATATAATTCTTTTTTAAAATAAAAAAGCACGAGAATGCCATCTTATGCCAAACACATTCAGTCTTACAATTCTACACATAATTATCATCCACACATGCGATTTATAACTAGCATTACGACAAAACGATATATTCATACATTTATGACTTGTTACTTACTGACCTGGTTAAATTATGCAAAGTGGTTCAGACTTGTATAATTAATTAACTGAAATAATTAAGTTTCTTTTCTTTTATGATGAATCCGAATTGCTAAATCTTTTTTAAGATATGTTTGGGAAAGAGTCTTCGTGCAAACATTGTAATTTCTTATGCAGCATTATACTGGATGACAAAGGTCATGTGATCAGTAGATAGATTTGGAACTCTCCGCACAAGCGGTCACGCTTGATAAGAGATCGTAGCGGATTATCGCCTGTACCTTTTTAAGATAACTTGTATTCCCCGATATCTTCACCAAAACTTTATCAATAATTTCCATTTGAGATAAAAAGGACACCCATCGAGATTGGAGTTAAAAATTCACGGTTAAGATCAAAGTGACTATATGGAGAAAAAATTAATCTGCCTCATATTGAGTTAACTATCACTTACTTTCACCTGACTGTGGAGGGTTTGCATCAGAGACAAGACAAATATTTTTTTTGATTTTGGAGTCAAAAAGGACAACGGTCAAAATAATCAGCAATGAAAGAAGGAAACCCCAAGTTAAACAAACTTCAGAATTTATTTGCTGAAAGAAATCTGAGATATGTGCTATTTTAATTTATATCTCTGTATATAGATTTACTAGATTTTAGTCATTGTCTTCTTGATTATTGGCAGCAGATAATGGAAGATAATATTAATAATAATTAATTAATAGCCAATAAATAAGAGGAGACATCATAATGTAGACTATTCACGTGACTTTACGTTTGCATGAGTTAGTTTCGTAGAAAGGACCCTCCATATTGTCTCGTAAATATTTGGCAATTAGTTCATTAAGAGAGAATTAGTTTGAGGTATTAACGCGTTTAAGAACTCTAACGTTGACATTGGATGTTGTCTTGAGGTGCTTGGAAACATGGGCAACATCGATCTCAAGCAAGTCTTACGCATGTGTTGACTGATACCCTCGTGCGTAAGTACTGGAGCGTTACATAACTGTATATCTTGACTAAACAGTGCACAAGAACGAATTTTGTTGAAATTGAGGTTTCAAGTGAAAAGTCATGGCTTTAGGCCAATTATGACCAAACGAGCAATATGCATACCCATTTTTGGATCTATATGTCAAATGCCAAGGTCACTGAAACAGGGCGAAGACGTATAAACTCATAAATAACGTTACATGTCAGGTATATGATGGAACGTTTTCAGCATTCTTCTTTTACAGGTTGAATTGTGGTCGATGCTACATAACAAGGCAACACTTTAAAATAACACTTTCTTCAGCACGAAATGACACGCAGAGATTGATAAAACTGACTTTCTGAATTAATTTTATTTTTACTGCGCTTCAGCTATACGTTTCAAACTTTAATAATTGCAAAACTAGATACTGCAGCTATCATATACAAATAAACATAAATAAACAATCAAGCCATTCCGTGATTCAGGTATGCCTTTTATTTATTTATAATCTAATGTTTTCGATGAATCGATTTGCGTTTCAAACAAAATAGATATGTATCTTATATCGATAAATGAAAAAACTATGCAGATTTTATATTGAAAAACGTATCATAGCCTGCATTTGGATGTCGAAATACAAAGCATAGACCAGGCAAAATTTGCTGCTGACCAAGCATTGGAGTTGAAAATAATGGTAATAAACATTGCTTGGTCAGACAAAAAACACCTTTCTAAAATAGTTTGTGATGTAAGTCCTACGGATAGTGCGTCATGAAATGGTGCTACCACTGTCGTCTCTCGCAGACGTTATAAATGCCATTAATTACGATAGGTCCCAAAATAGGACGTACTTTGGATGTCTAGATATGTAAATGCGATTGTAGCACGCTATATCTTGATATTTCTTTGAGATATTCCTGTATTATGGAAAGGTTATTAAAGTATATTGCAGCTGGGCGGAGCTAGTAGAGGGAAGTGAGAAAAATATACACGACATAACATGAGCACAGACTGTTTGACTACATCTTATTATTATACATCAGACGTGTTTCTTACGAATGGATGTGAATTTTCAAGAATCTTTATGTCAAACATTTCACATTTATTACGTTAAATTCCTTGTAAATCTGTATGTCTTTTAATGACTAAAACTCCAAATTGGTAGTACGCTTGAATGGTTCATTGAGCAATTTGTTCTAAACTCAGGAACTATATAGTCTATAAGAGGTCGTGTGTGCAATCCTTATGGATACAAAATATATCTTGTGATCTATGCGGACAACCACCGCATATAGAATAAAACTGAGTGTGGACATCATATGCAACAACTTTAAGGGACACAATGACGTCATCAGCTTTATCCCTTTTGTATAAGAAATCAAATAGCCATCCGTACCATTCTCTTTCCGTGAACATGTTTTCCATCTTTCCTGTAACGATAAAAATGTAGATATATAAATATATTCATATTGTTTTAATGTACAGGTGGAGAAATATAATAGCGCTTTAATGCAATACTTTCTGAACTGGAATTATCTTTTGATGCTCGATGAAATTGTATAAACGTCAAGGTTTCTGTTATGCCTGTATAGGCTGTGACGGCGAGCACAGAAGTTTGTTCAGTGAGTTATATAACCAGCAAGCTGGTGACAGCTGTATCATTATATTCCATCCAGCAGAACATTTACTAGAAATATGTCACTTCTTATACTCTGATATAAAAACGACGACAAGAACGAAGGCATCAGAATTAAATAAAGGAGGAATGTTTTAGCAGGCCCCAAGTGACCTTGAGACACATCAGTGCGACATGCAATCTACAAACATCGACACGTATGATTTAGGAGCTATATTTAGACTTATCTGATTATCTTATTAAGCAATGAAATTATGAGATGATCTAATGTTAGAAAAAAAATCGTCAGATTATGCCAGGTGCGGTTGCTTTGAATGAAATCATGCACCGGATATACGTTCAAGATACTTTTGTCGTGTGGGAACGAAAAGTATGCATTCACCATTTTAAGCAGGTGTTGATTCATATAAAACTAGTTTCTGAATTTTATCCGTTAGCCTCTGATGTATTATAATAAATCTATGGTACTTTTCACAGATATTTTGATGAGAATCTTCACGCGTGTCGAGTGTTACCACAGTCAGGCTTTTGCGATGAGAGAGCATGTGACCAAGAAGTATGACAACATCAATTCATAGTGTAAGGTCACAAAAGGGGCAGAACTCATCCGACTTATTTCAAGTGCTGAGTAGCCATGAGGTATCGTTTCCCAGAAAACAACTCGGGTTTCAGACTTTCGACTAGTGACTCGGTCGTCATGACTTTTATTTGCACGTGAAGTAACAACCTCACTCACGTTGCCCAGAACACATTTGGCTCAGATGGAATATCAGTCTCGAAATGATACAGACAAGCCAGGCGAAAACTTAATTTTCGATAAGTGAACAACATACGTCACCTATATTAGTAATCTATCTACTATTACAGAAAACGAAACATCATTAATCTTCAAATAATGCACATTTGGAGAAGTTAAATCTAACATAACCCTCTCTCTCTCTCTCTCTCTCTCTCTCTCTCTCTCTCTCTCTCTCTCTCTCTCTCTCTCTCTCTGAATGAAAATTCAATTGGAACTTACAATATTTTTAATTGAATCCAAACTAATCCTAAAATTCCACTCACGTCCAAACGAGTCGAGTATTTGGAATGAATTCCATTTCCAGCATTAGCTAGTAGCCTTGAATGTGCCATAGAGACAAAAGTCGTGATGTGCCACAATGACATTGTCAAAACCACCATGGAGTGAATTCATAATAATCCAAGAATATTATTTTAGTTCATAGTAAATTGATCATTTTGTAATTCCAATGAATATTCAAAACAAACAGTTCTTTCAAAACTATATATAAACTCAGCAAGAACTACATCTATAGACTTTACATGAAAACAAGAACAATGGAAAATATGAATTATTTATCCGCTTCTTCGCCTCCTATAAACACTATACACAGCAATATCAATCTATGTTGCAATACCTCCCACTTGACATATTTCATAATACCTTACGTCACAACAGAACTCACCAGACGCAATCATTCAATGGAAACCTGCAGCAAGCGCGTCAAAAGGTGTATTAATAGCATTGACTTTAAAACTTACACATAATGATAGCTCATATGCTATCTAGGATCATTCTCCAAACGGAAAAGGTACAATATAGGATAACTGTGATTCCCCAAACTACAATATAACTGGTGTCACATAACACAATACTGTCTATCTGATTTAGTGACTAAATCAAGTCTGTCGTTTCAATTTGTATGTGATAAACTCTAGTAATTTTCTTGGTGAGATGTATTTTTCCTCAAGCGCCTCTTTCCCCATTTGCATCAGTAGTGACCTTAAATACTTGTACAGCTAATGAATATTTCTTGATTCATAACGTTTCATTTGCCAATAAATCGTACACTTAAAACTCTTTTCATCCTCTCCGGTGGTCTAATCGTTAGAGCGTCGGTGCAGAAGTGGGAGGTCGTAGGTTCGATCCCCAGCCGAGTTATACCATAGACTTACAAAAAGACTTACAAAAATGGTACTTACAGCTGCCTCGCTTGGCGCTCAGAATTAATAGGTTAGTGTTAGGACTGGTCGGCCTGGTGTCAGGATAACTTGACTAGGTGGGAAAGCATGCTACATATCATTATACCCAGTGCTAGACATCACTATAAACTGCCTCACTGCTGACATCGACTGAAAAATTGTTAAAGCTACGTTAAAATTCCTAATCAAATAAACAAACAAACAAAAACCCTTTTCACAAAAACCATCTCAGTCTCTTCCGAAATTTCAAATCTCATCCTACACAACCTTCAGGAATCAAACTTCTGATTGAACAGAAATCCTCATCTCTTACTACGTGTACTTATTTTAAGAAGAAAGTGCACATTATTACTGATTTTTACAGATTGAAAATTAATTAGCAGAATAAAGATAGAGCTATTAAAAATGATCTTATTTCTAAGAGGAAATGTCAAGGTCATGTATTGAAACAACGCCAATGTTGAGTCAAACAACCCCATGTCTGATTTTCTTATGGATAATTATTAACCATTCATGTTGAAAGGTTTTATATCACTTCTTGGTGATTCTGCCAATCCTATCCCTGATAAAATAGAAGGGACAAATGAGATTTATATAGTATTTTATTATCAGATACTTTGACTTTTCTAAAAAGTCATCGCTAGTGAAAACGTTTTTATTCAGGACGTAGAGTGCGGCTTTGTTAATGTTCCTCTTCACTGTGCACATTTGTCATCAGACTTAGGCGGCCACGAGTGGTCTAAAGCAATCTCATCTCTGTCTGCGTGGATTCAAGTCTCTGTATTTCTCACAAGACATATACCTGGTCCCTTTCGTGTTTAACGAGGAATCACTATTATTTCCTATCACTTCAAATTCACATTACTTCCTATATGTACGTCTTAATTTAACTCTTCCATTCGTAAATAAAGTGGTTTTTAACAACCTTCGCAAGACAATCATTGTTTTCTTAGTTAGAATCGTTTCAAACCCATTTAAGATATGCGGTCAATTTCATTGCATCGGAACATTGGCCCCTTCGAAGCATTAACACTGGCATGTAAGAAAGTAAGAAAAGGGTCGAAATAACCCTTACCAAATACTCCCCTGGTCTAAATGTGAAATAAAAAAAATACTCTTAATGCTCGGCGCATTCAACTTTAAGGTTCACTGCTTATTCAAAATTCCATACTGCGCAGATTTATATAAATAGAAGTTACACAATCATGTTGTTTACTGCAACATCTACTAATACCTACTCTATAATTTAAATTTACCTTTCAAACGCAATGTATTAGAATTAATATAACGTACTCACAAACATTTCAGATAATCCTATCTGAGGTAAAATATCCAACATATTCATCAGAATGCAGACTTCGATCGCATTTTAAAATTACGACTATTTTGAAATTTCCTTCAAACAAAAAAAAATGTTCACCTTCAAGCGACATGAACAAAATTAAAAGACATTTTACAGAATGCAATCAAAAATAAAATTCAGATATATATGTATGCAAGTGACCAATTGCTTTATAAATATTTGAGCACGCATATTTATTCGTCGAGAAAGAAAAATTATAAAATGTATCGCACCAGTACAATTCGACAAAAGGTAACTTCTGAAAAGAAACAAAAACACACCAAACAAACAACAATTTTATCTCTATGATAAACAATCCGCTTTTTCAGTTTTTAAAGGTTTTGTTTTTACATTGAGTGATATATTAAAAATGGGGCATTAATGAAAATAAACCCCTTGTTTATCCTGAACCAGAACAAAGAAATATGTACTATGTCTGTTTAAAAACGCCTTTGGGGAAATATTTAAATAGCAGTTTTGTGACAGTAGTTTTCTCGTTTTGTTTTGGTATTCTTCATTAACAGAATGTATTCATTCGATGTTGAAATTAGATCTCACTTCGCCAGTCTGGTTATTTGAAGCAAATATTTAATGGACGAAAAGATTACAACAAACTTTCAATTTCCGAGTAAATATTAATTGCTGATGACACTAAATATCATGTTCAAAACAGGTGTCAATAACAAGAAAAAGTGCATACGAATTAGTTCAGTGTTCTTTTCTTTTTGCATCTATTACGTATGTATGTAAATAGGCATAAATTACATAAAATTATAATATATAGATATATATATATATATATATATATATATATATATATATATATGGCATCGGCGTTTGCCAGGCTTGTATAGCGAAGTTTAACACAGGGAGCATACTAAAGCAAGGAACCAAACAATGAGGTGAAGTGCACAAGTAAGTGCCCGTTTACGCATGCGCAATGGCTAACGAGTCTACGATGAAAACATCCGGTAAACTTTACCTGGTTGTTTTAACATTGACAATTTTCACAGTTATGAGCTTTTTAATTACAACTTCATGAGGGCATTTCCATCGATTTCCATGAAATATATTGTTTCATAATGTCATGTTTTACATTTTAACATCCATAGAAAACCAGCAGGAAATTAATACATTCATCTAGTATTTCTCTACGATGCTTGTTAACGGACTTCTGGATGAGAACCTAAACTCTGCACAGTAGCAAACTACAACTGAGAAGGCAAACTTTCCCAAGAATGACCAAACAAGTTGATTGGATGTATCTGGTTCTATTATTCCTGTCTTAAAGAATTGCTTCTAACTTCTTCCCTTCGATGACGGAGTTTCCGCTACAGAGTTTTGTAACGGTGTTCCGAATGATTTCCAATCCTGAAAGTGCTGACGTACCAAATCGGGAAGACATCTAACAATATCATCAGGACGAAAAGTAGTTCAGCTTAACTTAGATATCATTAAATCTGTATTTGATAGGATAACATAAGACTTTCTAGATGAGACTGATACTTATAAAGATAACTGTAAACCGATAACTTCATAAACTCATCAAAACTGTACAATATTGATAGGGAGAGAGAGAATGGTGATATAATCAGGTGCAACTCTGCTCCATTTTTGCTTTTGTTTGTTTAAAAAGTAAACAATACATAGTATGAGAATAACCAAACTAATTCAAAAGTCATATAATGTCCCCTGACCTTAAAAAGAAATAAAACTGGGATCTAACAATTGTTTGGATTCTGTGCGTACAATTATATGTGTGATTTTGCGATTCACAATTGTCTTTAAAACTGAATACCTGAAACGTGTGCAGCTTGCACTCAATTTATTTATAAGGAAGACATCGCCGACGTTGATAACAAAGCATACGGTTGGTCTGAACAGCACTTACAGCAGCTTTTAGCTTTATTTCCCTGTAGGATGGCATGTGGGAAAATGTATCCGTTCCATATTTGTAAATAGAGTATCTTCAAGTTTGTGATTCTTCATTCATGAAATTGCGCAAATGTATGGCTGAAACTCGGTCATATGTTAGATAACAACTGTTTTCAAGAGACAGTTGCGGAGGAGTTCTTTTCAGAGATCATATATGCATGTTTTAAGTGAAAACACACTACTCGTGACATCCTGTGCGTTATTTTTCTAAATGATAATCTTGCATACGTCAATGACTGGAACATAAAGAAGATTTCATTTTTCCTTAAAATCATATTTAATAAAATGCTTCTCGATATCATAGTAATAAAGGTATGTATTCTGTATAGTATTGTGCTCTTAAAAAGTAAACACATTGAATTTTCGATCCAATAAATATTTATATCCTTCTTTCTGATTCTAAATTCAAAAGAATATAACCATAATTACAACCGATAATAAGTACAATTTAATAGTTTATGTACGGGTTAATTTAATAAATATTCCCATCTTCGTTAGAAAAACAAAACAAATAAGTTTAAATATGTTCAAGCGTATATGCACGATCAGAAATAAAGAGTTCATGGTCCTCCTGTGTTTCCATACCTCCAAAATACCAGATATTACTTGAACGTTTTTGTTTAAAAAAAACCATGTCAGTGTACTTTGGAACTGTAACCGTGAAAGAAACTCAGTCTGTATGCGTTCATTATACGTCTTTGTCTGGTTCAGCTTTCGAGGTTTGTACTGATTCCGGAAAATGGCAAGAAAGGCAATGAATGGCATGTTCTGTGATAGCAATTTAAAGCATGTACGATTTACCAAACGTTACGTTGCTGTATTATATCGCGCGTCAAATACACTTGCTGACCTGATTCGTGTAAACTATGAGACATCACAAAGGAATTAACATCGGATATCCAGTATCAGTATTGAAAATTATATTGCTTGTATCAGCTGATATATCAACTTGGAAGAGCACGTGCTCTTTGAATCATAATTTGCAAAGAAAATATATACTTTCAAATTTTGCTACTTATCAAATTGTGCATTTAGCGTTTGGGACTATTTTTATGCACGAGAATTAAACGGTGCATTAATCGCCATTTTAAATCATCATTTGGCCAAACTACAATGTCAAATACCAAATTATAATGTGCTGTTGAGCACTGTACTGAAATCTGATGTGGTATGCGATACTGCCGTCTATAGTACTGTACCGTATGGTACTGTACTGCGCTGTACAGCACCTTACCATATTGTACTGAATCTTATCGTGTTGTGCTGCGCTACACTGTTCCAAGCCTTGTTTGTCTTCATTACCCTTTCGGTGCTCGTGACAGCACAGAAAACAAGCAACCTCTGTCTTAGAGAAAGTAATGAATACTTCTTTTTAATTCATGATGATCCTTGCCCATTATGAATGGTCCCATGCTTTGTATGCTCTCTACTAAGCACTTCGCTACACGACTAACAAGTCGGGAGAACTATGTCTAACTACTTACCGGACTATGATATAGGTTTGCCAGTTTTGGCTTTCCTTTGCTGTGCAAGATTGTACTTAATTTGTATGTGTTTTATTGCACTGTACTATAATGTTTCTTCCTTTTTTGTAATATACTGTATTTTACTGTATTGTGCGTTACTGAACGTATTGCACTTTCTTCTTTCTTGTTGTACTTACTATCTGGTTCATTATTATAAGCTACTTTTTTATGCAGCGCAAAACTGTACAGCAACTTAAACGACATGTCCAATAGAACTCATATTCAAATGTAGACTGTAATTCACTCCAAAACAAAAAAAGAATCGATATACCCTAGCAAACAGTATTTAATTCTGCAATTTCCTAAGGATTTCATGTTAACAACAAATTCGTATTCAAAATGAGTATATAAGAAAATAGTTACTACAATTGTCTGGGAGAATATGCACTGGGTTTTCTATCAGCAATAATTTCAAACGTCGTAGTGTAGTTCCAAAAACTTTATTTATATTTTCCCGTACAAGTGCAGTAACTTATAATTACTGAACTGCACTGGAATTTAATGTACCTTATTCCATTATACTATACTTTACTGAATTAGTTATTACAGAAATACACTAAAAATCTATTGTACTACTCTTCAACATACTTTATTTCACTGTATACTTTTGACTAATTAACACGTATGAACTTAATGCTATAGTCGATTTCTACTGTAGTCCATTTAATAGAGCGATATATGGAGAGTTCTGTGTTATTTCTTTCCATCATTATCAATTAAAATGTATTATTTTGATAACTTAAAAGATTTAAATCATTTATTAATCATATTCTGCCTGTTTTGTTTGTCAAAAGGAAACTACGTTGCCATAGACCTTCTTGTGTGAATTTGGAACACTGTGCTCGTTTTTGGACAACATATTTGGACTCTGATAGTACAGTGCGAACAGAGAATAATGACATCAACCATCAACGTTTTGCTAGACATTGACTGTAACTGTCTTATCTGTTACTTACTACGAAAGAAAAAAATCTCAAAAGACATTAGCATATTATTGAATCTCGTGTCGGAAAATTGCTTTCATCGATATATAATAGACTTGATCCTTTCTACTTTATTTATAGTCGGGGCATCGTCTCTGGTAAATGTAGTATAACCGATGTTTCTGTTACAGCTGTGCCCTGTTTTGTTTCTGTTTAATTTGGTTTAGTTTTTAAAATTACTGATGATTACTTATGTGTGTATTACACTGTAAATGTAATTATTTGATTATAATAGTTTCAGCAAAATCCCCGGACAATAGGCATTCAGATCATCAGTTATTTCGCGATTGAGTCTAGCGGCTTCAAAAGAATATCGTTAGCCTCCATGAAGTATGTTTGCAGTTTTCCAGCATGGTCTCAAAACACTACAAATTTGCCAGGGTTGACGTCACGAACTTCCTGTCAAATCAACTTTTGTGGCAAACCTGGTTAAGTCCTCAATACCGCGGTGGTTTGCTACGCTATGGCGTCAAAAAATGTTAACGGGCATTTTTCTATACTATCAAGGGCAGTTTCTAAATGACAATTCAAATGATTAGGTGTTTGCATTCTGCGGATGTCGGGATTGAGGAAGCTCTGCTTTCCACGAGTGCAAGCAGCGATTTATAACATAATATTCTTCTAGAACAACAATAACATACATTCTTCAAGAACAACAAGATGTCGACATACGTTAAAAATTGAGTGTACTCGTGTCACTTTAGGTAGGTTAACAATATGTTGAAATTAAATAGAACAAATATAAATATTATAAAATGTTTTTAAATTACCTGTTTAGCTGGTGGATTAAAAAGGGTTGTTTTCAGATTTGTTAGTTTTGTCCCTACGCACTCTGGTGATTGGGAGCCTATTTGCTGTCTTGACCAGTTGATGTAGAAGTTCATGGTGATTAAAATCTTTTCGGAATGGAACCTGGCGTCGTACAATAAATCTCAGAGTTGAACTGGCATCTGGCAACACAATTTCATTGCCAATTTTCCTCGGAATAATAATCGGCATATTCATTTTATGTCATTCTCAAAATATCGAATGTATTTACAACATTGTACAAATTATTTATAGACATGAAAACTGTGAGCAGTGATACAAACTTCCTCTTCCTGTGTTTTTTTTTTTTGTTTTGTATCTCTTCATCAAACTTTTAATTAATTTTTTTTTTCTAAAAGCACCTCTGATCCTTTGCGTAGGTTTTTTTTTTTCTCTGTGTATGCTACTTTTGCGCAAGATTAATGCACCACTGTGTATAGATAAAGGCAGCTTCTCTAACGAGACCGAACAAATTACACCTCTGGTGGAGACCCGGATGTAAACATGTGACGTCGTTGCCATAATTACATAAAGGTGTCATTCGGCGTCTTGCACTTATATGCCACTTTTGTGGCAACAACTTTCTCATTATCTTTTATTATATTTTACTGATGAAAAGAATTGACGTTAACGGTGGAAATTAAAGCCATTCCACTCAAAATATTTAATTGACAAAAAGTTGACACGCGAGTTCAAATTTCCGAGTAAATCTTAATTGCTCACAGCACAAAATATCACTTTCTTTCAAATGGAGTGCTACTCATGCCAATAAGTGCAAAGGAAATATTCATGTTATCAATTGTGTCTATTGCGCATGCTTGGAAAGGGGTACTTTCTACATATTGCACGTAGACTAAATATCATATTATGGTATGGACATGGATTTCCTGTCAATCAGTCTAAAGTCTAAATTTATTATATGCTAAATATATGATATATACTAATTATTGGTAAAGAGAATGGTTGCGTCTAGTGAGCCAAGAATTGTGTCAGATGGCAACGGTTCGGTAGCTTTACTTCTTACGAGATAGTTAATTGTGTCCTGGTGGTAGGAGTACTGTATGGACATGGAGAGTTTTCGGATGGGAGATCGCTACCAGGGACAATATATGCATCAGTACCTCTCATACAATTGGTTATCAAAACTAGGTAAAACTCACACTATTAATTCAATTCAGCATGCATATTTATATACATATGTAGTTGGGCTTGCATACGTTTATATCATTTAATCGAGTTGGTAATTATAAAATTTCTATATATTTATTTATCGTTTGCACAACTGAGCTCAGACATGTTCATTAAAACGTGAAAGCGACATCAGTCAGAAAACAATCTAGGGAAATTCTTTTGGTGACATGCTTATTATCATATCATGTTCTTGATATTTACGTGTTTTCCAAATAATAATAATAATAATAATAATAATAATAATAATAATGATCACAAGGTTGTGAAAGAATTACCTACAATGTTCTGTCCCTTAATTCATGCTCTAATGCATATACAATGTGATTTTACCAATAAAATAACAACATTGAAAGCAAGAACAACAACAATAACGGCAACAACAACACTAATAATAATGTTGTTAGTATTGTTATTAGTAGTAGTAGTAGTAGTATTAGTATTACCATTATTATTATTATTATTATTATTATTATTATTATTATTATTATTATTATTAATCTAGTTTTTTTTTACAAAGTTTACTAGTAAAATTGGTTACAAATATTTTTACCTAGACCTAAGGAAAATCAAAGGGTTTGTTTAAATGCGAATTGAAATAACATCATTAGTGTTCTGTCATCTCAATGAATGCGGAGTGCAAGACATATGCTGCGACAGAAAACGCCGACAATTTATAAAATGTCACTTTGTTTCCTTCCGCTTCAATAAACCACCCTGTAAACAGTAACGAATTATTACGAGACACATAATTTCACATAAAACGTGCACCTGTGGGCAAATTTTGCGTCTTCTTAATTTAGCCCTTCGTCCACTGCCTCTGGAAAACATTCTCAAAACAGCTGTTTCTAAATTTAGCAAAATTGCAGCCTTCAGTGCACGCAATTTCATGAATTAAAAATAACAAAAGCGATGACATTATATTCACAAAAATGGAAAGAAGACTTACTCCCACAGGCTGTCCTACAGGGAAATAAAACTAAAAACTGAAATAGTGAATGGGTTTGTTTCAATCGTGGAAATATAAATCCACCACACCTACATCGTCATTGTATTGATTAATCATTAGTTATTCAAGGACAATTACAGTTCTTTCTGTCCAATCGAAAACTGCTCGCTTCCTGCCGCAAGTGCAAACGCCATGATGGGAAACTTGATAAAAATTTGTCGGTGACGGCTTCCTTATAATACAAAGTGTGTGCAAGCTGTTGCACTTTTAAGAATTCACTTTTTAAAGATAATTTTGAATGGTGAAATGATGCATAAAGTTGTACACACACAATCCAAACACACAAATTAAAAAATTCTGTATTTTTTCTAATTAAAGTCAAGTTGCGTTTTTTTTTTTAAATTGTTTGAAATAAATCATAGTTTTATCTAGTTTCAAACTAGACAATAACAGTAACATCAACGTTTTGCTAAACATTGACACCAAGAAGTAATACGGACGAAACAAATGTGTTGTCCACACGAACAATTCACGTGATTGCGTGAACGCGCCTCGTGACAAGCCACACAGCCAAAGCATCTTATCTAGAATGCAGCTAAGGGAAGACTCTCCGCAAATTAATAGGAATTATTAAGTTTTAATGATTTATGTTATATTGATGTGCTATCTGATTTCATTTTCATCATTGCATTATTATAAACTTATAATTAGGTCTAAATCTGATTATTGGTGAGGTTATCTATAATTCAATGTATGCACTGTATTCTTCTTCAGTTTGCTTCGTTAGTGAAGGTGACATCTGGAAGTGCACATACTGATGACATGCTGTTACAAGACAGGGGTCTATGCTTGACTGAGCGCTTGTCAACCCTGGCACGATTCTCGCTAGAAGTCATACTTTAACCCCAAATTTCCAAATTTCTATAAATCGCACAAAAGCGTGATTTCTATTCATCAGATTTCCGTACCGCCAGCAGATTACGCTGTAGAAACTATACAACTCTCCCCTAAATAATGAATTATTTTAGCTCCGCAACCTTAGGCTAGACAATTTATAGTTCCCATGCCATTTCGCCAATATCAATGCACCACGTTTTCCAACATGACGACTCAAACGGTATCCCTTCTTATTTGTTCCTTTGTGTAATTTACCGTTTCTTACCGTAAGTACTGCCAGTGCAGTCACCCCACCAACGTAAACCACTAGAGTTTAATATGGACTATGTTACTTCCAAGGATGTTCATTCCGTTTTAGCCTGAAGAAACCACTAGTTAATATGGCATCATGGAAACTCACTACCACATTACCCAGTGATGTTTACTCCTAGTAATTGGCTAATTTTTTCGGGCTAAGAATATTTATATTGCAACTCGCTGACAGAAAGATATATAAATGGCAGCGCATCTCTTTACCTGACTTTTACTTCCTTTAGATCAATTAAATGTTTTGGATCGCTAACACTACGGTTCCGTTTCTGCTCACAACGCCAGTATTTTTAAGGTCCATCACAGTTCTTATATTAATAATGTGACCATGAAGCATAATTGTTTAACGAGTTATCCATCTCTAGACTCATCACGTCCAGGTCCAACATGCCCGTGCAATTCTTACCAATTACTCTCTTGTACCTATAAGAGTATATGGTGCGTGCTTCCTGGGGTCCTAGCACTAAGTTCATATGGAACCATATTGGACACACTATTGATTGGTTTCAGAAACTATTCGTCTCATTTTTGTCCAAGAACTGTTTTAATGACGTGCATGTCTTGGTTCTGTAACATTCGAGACCATACTCTTCTTTCTTGAGTCAATGCTGGTTAAAGATCATAATTGCCGGAGAATATAACCAGGTTAGATGTGTTATTCCATTATTTCGTTGTAGAAACATTCCCTGTGTGATTTAACTCCTCGAGGTGTCGTCTGTAACTGGGCGTTTTCGCTTTCAAATCTAATGATTATATGCTGTTTTCGATCGATCGATCGATCAATCGATTCACAGAGAGAGTGTGTGTGTGTGTGTGTGTGTGTGTGTGTGTGTGTGTGTGCGTGCGTGCGTGCGTGCGCGCGCGCGTGCGTGCGTGCGTGTGTGTGTGTGTGTGTGTGTGTGTGTGTGTGTGTGTGTGTGTGTGTGTGTGCAGTGTCGCAGTTATAGTGACATCTAGCACTGGGACATCATTCCCCAGACATTTAGTATGCTTTCCCACCCAGGCCCATTATCCTGATACCAGGCCGACCAGTCCTAACACTAACCTTTTAAAGCTGAGAGCCAAGCAAAGCAGCTGTTAGTACTATTTTTGTAAGTCTTTGGTATGACTCGACCAGGAATCGAATCAACGACCTCCTGCAGAGAGAGAGAGAGAGAGAGAGAGAGAGAGAGAGAGAGAGAGAGAGAGAGAGAGAGAGAGAGAGAGAGAGAGAGAGAGAGTATATTCATTCCAATAGCTCAACCGGATTATGAGGACATATGTTTCAATTAACTGAATTTATTTGCGGATGCTACAATACACAAATCTACAATATGATGTATGCAAGGAAACAAAGAAACGAAATTACAATTACATGTGGACTCAGAGATCTAAATCAATGATAATTAACAAACCATCTCAGTTTACAAAGTATCTCCAATGGGAGATAGAGATTTCGACAATATTAAAGGTAATACAGTAATATGACGAATAAATTTGACGTCATGTAATTCATTTTGATAGTCGGTAATAAATTCACTACGACAGTTCGCTGGAGGCACAGGGTAAGCTCTAACCTGCAGCAATACAAAACTTAAATAATAATAATAATAATAATAATAATAATAATAATAATAATAATAATAATAATAATTAGGACTTTATATAACGCGTAATCTTTAGAAGTTCTAAGCGCTTTACAACATATATAATGATATAACTACATAAAAAACCCACAACAAACTATAAAATTAGAAAACATAACAAATCCTGAAAATATTTAAGGTAGGAAACATTATTAGGTCTTTAAGTTTGTTCTTCCGGTCAAAACAAGTGCGTTTTAAGGGGACTCTTGAAAGGGATAAGTGTGTCTTTGTGTCTCATTTCAATGGTAAATTCATTCCATGTTAATGGGCCCTGGTATGCAAAAGAACGTTGTCCATATGACTTCGTTTTTATAGTGGAAATAATGAGTATACGATTGTCAGAAGTGGAACTTAAGTGTCTTGCCAGTGTGTACACATGGATGAGGCCAAATAGGTATGTTGGACTAGAGTCCGTCAGTGAAACGTAGCACAGAGAACAACTTTTGTGTTTGAGTCTGGATCGAATGGAATGCCAGTGTATGGTACAGAGCAACGGGGAGGTGTGCTCTGATCGCGGTACTCCAAGGATGATCCGAGCAGCTGTATTTTAAACTTTTTTAAGTTTCTCGAGTATATATTGTGATGAACCAGACAAAATTGAGTTACAGAAAATGAGACTCGATGACATCGGCTGCTTTTAATCTGCATCTGAGTAAAGTGTGTGTATTTTTTTCAAGAATACCTTTCCAGCAAAAAATAATCTACCATTTCCTTGTAACTATAATATCGAAATAAAATGTTGTTCACCTTCAAGTGACATGAAAAAAATTAAAAGACATTTTCCTTGTAACTATAATATCGAAATAAAATGTTGTTCACCTTCAAGTGACATGAAAAAAATTAAAAGACATTTTACAGAATGCAATCAAAATAAAATTCAGATATATGTGTACGAAAGTGACCAATTGCTTTTCGTCGAGAAGGAAAAATTAAAATATTTATCCCACCGGTACAATTTGTCATAAGGTAACTTGTGGAAAATATATTTTAAAAAAACACACAACAACAACAATTTTATCTCTATGATAAACAAACCTCTTCTTTTGTTCTTAAAGGTTTTTCTGACATTGACTGATATATTAAGAATGGGGCAATAATGAAAATAGATCCCTTGTTTATCCTGAACCAGAGCAAAGAAGCATACACTATATCTATTTTAGAACGCCTTTGGGGAAATATTTAAATAACATTTTAGTAACAATCTTTTTCTCGTTTTGTTTTGGTATTCATCTTTAACAAAATATATTTCAGTCGATGTTGAAATTAGATCTGATCTCGTCAGTCTGGTTATTTGAAGTAAATATTCAAAGGACGAAAAGATTACACCAAACTTTAAATTTCCAAGTAAATATTAATTGCTCATGACACTAAAATATCATGTTCAAATTGGGTATCGTTAACAAGGAAAAATGCATCCGAAGTATTCCAGTTTTATTTTCTTTTTGCGTCTGTGTGTGTAAACAGGCATATATTACATAAAAATATACACTTAATATATTTATTTCCTTTCAGGATGGGATGTGAGAAAATGAATCCTTTCTATATTTGTAAATATATAATCCCCAAGTTTGCGATTCTTAATTCATGAAACTGCGCAAATCTATGGATGAAGCTCGGACAAATGTTAGATAACTATTTTAGGAATGTTTTCAAGAGACAGTGGCGGAGAAGTCCGATTCAGAGCTCATATATACATGTTTTACGTGACAACACACGTCTCATGACAACCCTGTGCTTTATTTTTGTAAATGATATACTTGCATACGTCAATAAATGGAAAATGAAGAACATTTCATTCTTCCTTAAAATCATATTTTATAAATGCTTCTCAGTATCATGGTAATAAAGATATGTTTTCTGTATAGTATTGTGCTCTTAAAAGTAAATACATTGAATATTCGATCCAAGAAATATTTATATCCTTCTTTCTGATTCTAAATTCAAAATAATATAACCATAATTACAACCGATAATCCGTACAATTTAATGATTTATATGCGGGTTTTTTTTTATAAATATTTCCATCTTCCTTAGACAAAACAAATAAGATCAAACATATTTCAGCGTATATGCAGAAATAAAGAATTCATAGTCCTCATGTGTTTCCAAACCTGAAAAATGCCAGATATTACTGGAACTTTTTTTCTCTTAAAATCATGTCAGTGTACATTGGAACTGCAACGGTGAAAACAAAACTCAGTCTGTATTTTTTCTTTCGGTATTTAACAAAATTAGTATAAAATTAGTATATGTTCCACGAAGCAAGCTTTTTTTCTTTTAAAAATTGCAAACATTATAAGTCTTTGTCTGGTTCAGCTTTACGAGTTTTATACTGATTCCGAAAAATGGCAAGTCAATGAATGGCATGTTCTGTGATAGCAACTTGAAGCATGTACGTTTTACCAACAATATAACTTCCGCATACATACATACATACATACATACATACATACATACATACATACATACATACATACATACATACATACATACATACATACAGACAGACAGACAGACAGACAGACAGACATTCAGGCAACAATAAAAATTTTAATCTACGGTTCACAATAATTTTCTGACACTTCGGTACTACGTAATGGATTTGATGACGGCATTTGCAGGTTCCATAACTGTACATTTTGGATTATCAACGATCTTGTATGGACCAGTGACAGCGATTCAGAAAGAAACCAAAAACATAAACTTTGCCAGCATAGAATGCATCTGCATATAGAATTTGCAGATAATAATAGTCTGGAGAAAATACGGCAAAATGTGCGCCCTCTTGCGGATTGATTTTATCAAGCTGATACAATTTTATCTCATCCCGCAAGTCAGTATTGGCATGATTTTGATCATAAGTCCGCTATATGCTTGACGTCAAAATGACGACAGACCCATAAAAACTAAACAGATTATATTTCTTGACTGACAAATGAGGATGTCAACTGAGATACTTTCGAGTACATTGTTAAATTTAAGTTTTCTTTTTGTTAACGCCCATTAAGGCCTCTAACGACTGAAAAAAGAAAAAAGAATTAAAGCCACGATCAATCGGAACGTCCATTTTAAGACACACACACACACACACACACACACACACACACACATATATATATATATATATATATATATATATATATATATATATATATATATATATATATATATATATATATATATATATATATATATATATATATACACACAACCTGCAAAAGAAAAACAAAGGAATTTTGCCTATTCTGCTTATTTTGTGTTGTTCTTATTGTTTTACTTTGCAAAATTGTAGACACGACAATAGCAGTAACATCACCTATGATAGCCGATCTATCTTTATATTCAAAACTAGGCAAATAAACGCATTGTAGTATCCATGGTAACATCTGGGTCACTCATTGTTATTTCTTTATTTGTATATTAATGTCTGAATGAGCTAAAGTTTCAGGTTAAAGCTGTTATTTGCAACAAAACAAATGATAAAATTAATAAAATCAGTGTATACCATGCGAGTTCTATCTGTGCTGCTTGAAATCCTATCGCTACGTCCTTTCTCGTGAGGTGTATTTCTCTCGTTTGTCTCAAAGAATTACACTTGTTAAAATCTTGAATGCAAGTTAAACAAAGATCAATTAAAAACATGCACAACGCCAACTTTTGGAGAATAAAAATTCTCTCACTAACACAATCAACAATATTGCAGCCGATTGGAGGTCCATTGGTCATTTGCAGGGGAAAAAAAACGTTACATTGCTATATGTATATGACGCGTCAAATACACTAGCTGACCTGGTTCAAGTAAACTATGAGACATCACAAAGGAATAAGCATCGGATATCCAGTATCAGTATTGACAATTATATTGTTTGTATCAGCTGATATATCAACTTGGAAGAACGTGTGCTCTTTGAATCATAATTTGCAAAGAAATCAAAGAAAATATATACTTTCAAATTTTGCTACTTATCAAATTGTGCATTATCGTTTGAGACTATTTTTATGCACGAGAATTAAACGGTGCATTATTATCAATTTTAAATCATCATGTGGCCAAACGTTAAGGTCAAGTACCAAACTATAATGTGCTGATGAGCACTGTACTGAAATCTGATGTGATATGCGATTCTGCTCTCTTCAATACTGTACCGTACGAAACTGTACTGCGCTGTACAGCACCTTACCATATTGTACTGAATCATACCGTGTTGTACTGCACTACACTGTACCATGCCTCGTTTGTCTTCATAACGCTTTCGATGCTCGTGACAGCACAGAAAACAAGCAACCTCTGTCTTAGAGAAAGTAATGAATACTTCTTTTTAATTCATGACGATCCTTGCCCATTATGAATGGTCCCCTATTTTGTATGCTCTCTACTAAGCACTCCGCTACACGACTAACAAGTTGGAAGAACTATGTCTAACTACTTACCAGACTATGATGTCGGTTTGCCAGTTTTGGCTTTGCTTTGCTGTGCAAGATTGTACTTAGTTATTATGTGTTGTATTGCACTGTACTATAATGTGTCTTCCTTTTTTGTAATATACTGTAATTTACTGTATTGTGCGTTACTGAACAGCACTGCACTTTCCTCCTTCTTGCTGTACTTACTATCTGGTTCATTATTATAAGCTACTTTTTTTATGCAGCGCAAAACTGTACAGCAACTTAAACGACATGTCCAATACAACTCACATTCAAATGTAGACTGTAACGCACTCCAAAAACGAAATGAATCGATATTCCCTAGCAAATAGTATTTAATTCTGCGTTTACATGAGGATTTCATGTTAACAACAAATTCGTATTCAAAATGAGTATATAACAAAATAGTTACTACAGTTGTCTGGGGGAATATGCACCGGGTTTTCTATGAACAATAATTTCAATCGTCGTACAAGTGCAGTAACTTATAATTACTGAACTGCACTGGAATTTAATGTACCTTATTCCATTATACTATACTTTACTGAATTAGTTATTACAGAAATACACTAAAAATCTATTGTACTACTCTTCACCATACTTTATTACACTGTATACTTTTGACTAATTAACACGTATGAACTTAATGCCATAGTCGATTGCTACTGTAGTCCATCCATTTAATAGAGCGATATATGGAGAGTTCTGTGTTATTACATTCCATCATTATCAATTAAAATGTATTATTTTGATAGCTTGAAAGATTTAAATCATTTACCTATCATATTCTGCCTGTTTTGTTTGTCAAACGAAAACCACATTGCCAAGTACGTTCTAGTGTGAATTTAGAATACTGTGCTTGTTGATAGATAACATATTTGGACTCTGTACTGTGCGAAAAGAAAATATATGTAACATTAACATTTTCCTAGACATTGACTGTAATTGTCTTATTTGTTACGTACTACGGAAGAAAATTTCTCAAAATACATTAGCATATTAGTGTGTCTGGTTTCGGAAAATTGCTTCCATCGGTTGATTAGACTTTGTACATAATACCTTCTACTTCATTTCTATTCTGGGCAACGTTTCTGGTAAATTTATTAAAACCGATGTTTCTTTTGCAGCTGTGCCCTGTTTTTTTTTTATTTATTTTTTTTTTTTGTTTCGTTTAGTTTTTAAAATTACTGATGATTAATTCTGTATTTATTACCGTAAATGTAATGATTTGATTATAATAGTTTCAACAGAATCCCCGTTCATTTTACAGAACTGCGTTGTCCTCAATATGTATAATTCCGGTATCAAAATGATGCCCACATGCGATATCAATGTATCTAGATTGCAACCAGGGAACGATCTGCGCGTATAAATTAGTGATATTAAAGTTCTACTAATCTGTGATTAAACGGACTTAAACCTTATTCAGTTCAATGTCATAAAACTATATCACTCTGATTAATACTGGGATGGTCTATAACACAATTTATGCTACATTTTACTTCATTTTACATGTTTAGTTATAGGGGACATCTGTTTAATTTGGATTTTTTAACGTAGCTATAACAATTCTTAATAACCGCTCCGGTGGCATAGTGGTTAGAGTGTCCACCGCGGAAGAGGGAGGTCGTGGGTTCGAGCCCCCGCTGAGTCGTACCAAAGACTTACAAAAATGATAATAACAGCTGCCTCGCTTGACGCTCAGCATTAAGAGCATAGTGTTGGAACTAGTCGGCCTGGTGTCAGGATAATGGGACTGGGTGGGACATCATGCTACATGTCTGCGGCGTGATGTCCCGGTGCTAGACATCACTATAAACTGCTTCTCTACATACATTATAGCGATATTGCTGGAAAATTTGTTAAGCTACCTTAAAAATCCTAATCATTCACAAAATGCTTCAATCGTTTCGCTATCATGCCTGCGTGTGGTAGATTATAGTGATATATAGCACTGGCGCATCATTCCGCATATATATGTTTCATATCCCACCCATGATATCAAGACATCAAGCTGATCAGCGAGGCAGCTGTTAGTACATTTTATAAGTCCTATGTATGAATCGGCCAGGATTAGAACCCGCGACTTCCCTCATCTAAGACATTAGGACACTGGAGCAGTCGGGAGCATTAGCCAGTGAGATCAACCAGTTATTTTGCGATGATGCCTCTCGGCTTCAAAACAATCTCATGAACCATGTATCATATGTATTACCTCAAACGAATTAATTTGGGTGCATATGCGTACGTTTCTTTGAATGATTTACCCATGGTGATCGTCGTTGTCGTCACTGTCTTCAGTGGTCATTTGCATGTATTCACAGTCTAGTCATTTCTATGTCAACGATGGGTGTCTCTTTCGACGTAAGCGGCTTAAACTTTTCCTCGATATTATCATTCAATGTTGTTTCTGGCGTTTGAATATATTGTTACGTGCTTAGGCTTGAATACACAGTAACATAGAAAGAGTGAAAATAACAAGCTTGTAAAAACTTAATAAACAATTTATTGAGCACAAATATTTTCCAGAAAAGAAAAATAATCTTACGGTTTTAAGAATCAATTCCAAAATTAATCCAAAAATAATTCAAAATATAATCCACTAGTGAAATTGCAAAAGTCCTGGTAATAAAATGTCCTAAAAATTCCCAGTTCGAATCTTAGTGAAGCATCCAAGATGGAAGACGATGTCACGTGATGAAGTCAGTTCTGGTCTTATGGAATTCAATGAGCACAATTGTTTTCCAGATAAATAACAAAATAAATCCTCTTGATCCAAACGAATTGAAATAATTTCCAGTACAAGGTAATTTAAAATAACTCAAAACAACACAACTTAGTATTCTAACAGCCCAGATTCTACTAAATAGTTCGCTCCAAAACATAATTTATATACCTGTTTTATGTTTTCAGCATGTTATTTTATGTTTTCCAATTTCATTGTTTTTGTCATTTGTTGTTCTGTGGTGTAGTCATACCATTATTGATTTTGTAAAGCGCTTAGAGCTTTGAAAGGTTATGCGCTATACAAAGTCCTCATTATTATTATTATTATTATTATTATTATTATTATTATTATTATTATTATTACCTGTTTTTACGTAAACAAGGAAGGGGTCACATGATCTTCTAGAATCTTTGGAACAAATTTACGTTCAAAAAATCTCGTGCACACCGTATGACCCAGATGATAAGAATCAGTTATTTTTACTCTCAAGAACTAAAAAAAGAAATATGTTTATAACAAAGCTCAATAATGTCCTTGGAATCAACCAATCATTTTAAAAGCTTGTTTACAGCTCTGAAGCTAGGTCAGAAATGAGGTCAACATCTGGTGTTTATTTGTAAAGTACAGGTCATCTCACTTATTAAAACAAATATCTCTCAATGAATGAATCTCAAACCCAAAATGTCAAATTTGAATCTGACAAACAAACAATTAAAATTAAAATAAATGACTTAAATCAAATATACGTAACAATATTATTCGACAAGTTTTCGTCGTGCTCGCTCCAACTCAATCCCTTACCCGGCTGATTCATTACGATGTTCCTGACATTTCTTTGAAAAACTTCATGACATCTCTTTTGCCTCTTTGACTAATCGATATGAAGCATGCAAGCTATACGGTGATTCATTCTTTACTATGACGTTACAAAACACATTATGGGTCTGGCAATTTAATTCCCGCATTAGCAGCAAACGTTGATTATTTCATAATATTATCGGCATCAAACTGTGTGGTTTCTTAGGGCATTATATAAAACCCTAATCCAATTCTATTTACGTGTTGTTCAGTTAATATCACCTAGTTTGCGAGCTCACATTTCTGCAGCTCCCGACCTATTATGAACGATTCTGAAGCATCATCGTCGTTTGAAACATCAGCATCATCGTAATGGTGTTGCTGAAACAAAAAATGCATATAACTTTTACGAGGGCTGTTTTCAAAAAACAAATTGTGACCCGTCAAAAGGATCAAAACATTGGTCTGATTTTCAATAATAGTAATATCTAAATCATCGTATTTTTTTGTATTTTTTTTGTGGGGGTGGGGTGGATAAATTACCTTTCTTCAGATAAAAGAAAAACATCTTCGTTCGACCACATTATACCTCTGGTGGAGACCCGGATGTAAACACGTGACGTCGTTGCCATATTTACATAAAGGTGTCATTCGGCATCTTGCATTTAAATGCCACTTTTGCGGCAACGGCTTTCTCGTTATCTTTTATCATATTTTACTGATGAAAAAAATTGAAGTTAATGGTGGAAATTAGAGCTATTCCACTCAAAATATTTAATTGACAAAAAGTTGACATGCGACTTCAAATTTCCGAGTAAATCTTAATTGCTCACAGCACGAAATATCACTTTCTTTCAAATGGAGTGTTACTCATGCCAATAAGTGCAAAGGAAATATTCATGTTATCAGTTGTGTCTATTGCGCATGCTTGGAAAGGGGTACCTATTACATATTGCAAGTAGACTAAATGTCATATTATGGTATGGACATGGATTTCCTGTCAATCAGTCTAAAGTCTAAATTTATTATATGCTAAATATATGATATATACTAATTATTGGTAAAGAGCATTGTTGCGTCTAGTGAGCCAAGAATTGTGTCAGATGGCAACGGTTCGGTGGCTTTACTTCTTAGAAGATAGTTAATTGTGTCCTGGTGTTAGGAGAGTAGTGTATGGACATGTAGACTTTTCGGATGGGAGATCGCTACCAGGGACAATATATGCATCAGTACGTCTCAGACAAATTGGTTATCAAAACTAGGTAAAACTCACACTATTAATTCAATTCAGCATGCATATTTATATACATATGTAGTTGGGCATGCTATACGTTTATACTATTTAAGCGAGTTGGTAATTATTAATTTTTTTATTTATATTTATTTATCGTTTGCACAACTGAGCTCAGACACGTTCATTAAAAATTGAAAGCGACGTCAGTCAGAAAACAATCTAGGGAAATTCTTTTGGTGACATGCTTATTATCATATCCTGTTCTTAATATTTACGTGATTTTCAAATAATAATAATAATAATAATAATAATAATATTATTATTATTATTATTATTATTATTATTATTATTATTATTATTATTTATATTATTATTATTATTATTATTATTATTATTATTATTATTATTATTATTATTATTAATCTAGTTTTTTTTTGCAAAGCTTAATCGTAAAATTGGTTACAAACATTTTTACCTAGACCTAAGGAAATTCAAAGGGCTTGTTTAAATGCGAATTTAAATAACATCATTAGTGTTCTGCCATCTACATGAATGCGGAGTGCACGACATATGCTGGGACAGAAAACGCCGACAATTTTTATATATAAAAATGTCACTTTATTTCCTTCCGCCTCAATAAACCATTCTGTAAACAGTAACGAGTTGTTACGAGATGCGTAACTTCACATAAATCGTGCATCTGTGGGCAAATTTAACGTCTTATTAATTTAGCTCTTCGTCCACTGCCTCTGGAAAACATTCACAAAATAGCTGTTTCTAAAATTTAACAAACTTTCAGCCTTCAATGCACGCAATTTTATGAATGAAGAATAACAAAAGCGATGATATTATATTCACAAAAATGGAAAGAAGACTTACTCCCACAGGCTGTCCTACAGGGAAATAAAACTAAAAGCTGAAATAGTGAATGGGTTTGTTTCAGTTGTAGAAACATAATTTGTCCCAGCCATATCGTCATTGTATTGATTAATCATTATTTATTCAAGGACAATTACAGTTCTCTCTGTCCAATCGAAAACTACTCGCTTGTTTCCGCAAGTGCAAACGCCACAAATATTTGTAGCCGACGGCTTTCTTTTAATACAAAAAGTTTGTGCAAGCTGTTTTAAGAATTCACTTTTAAAGATAATTTTGAATGTTGAAATCATGCAAAAAATTGTACACACACGATCCAATTACACATTTAAAAGTCTCAGTATTGCTTCTACTTAAAAACAGGATGTTTCTTTGTCTTTTTAAAAATAAATCATTGATATAGCTAGATTCAAACTAGGCCACGACAGCAGCATGAAAGTGTTGCTAAACAGTGACACCATGAAGTAATACGGACGAGAAACCTAAACATTATTTGTCATGTTCATGAAACCGGTTTCGTCAAATTGTTTTCGTTGGTTTATTAGATCTAATTTTTAACTTCATTTCTTTCCTGGGCAAATTTTCGTCACAATGTAATAAAACCGACATCTCTATGGCACATTTGTTATATTATTTTCCTGTTTTATTTATAAAGTTCTGATGAATACAGTGGCGTGACTTCCACACTGATAACAAAAATCTATTTATCTTCATTACAATAGTTTCACAAAAATATCCGTTAACTGCGACAAATTGAACGGTATTCTATTTATATAATTCCGATATCCATGTATTATCTATACGAACAATTCACGTGATTGCGAGAACGTGTCTCGTGACAAGCCACACAGCCAAAGCATCTTATCTAGAATGCAGCAAAGGGAAGCCCATCCGCAAATAAATAAGGATTTGTTATATTTTAATGATTTATGTTATATTGATATGCTATTTGATTTCATCTTCATAATTGTATTATTTTAAACTTATAATTAGGTCTAATCTGATTATTGGTATGGTTATATATAATTCAGTGTATGCACTGTATTCTTCTCCAGTTTGCTTCGTTAGTGAAGGTGACATCTCGAAGTGCACATACTGATGACATGCTATTGCAAGCCAGGGGTCTATGCTTGACTTAGCGCTTGTCAACTCTGGCACGATTCTCGCTAGAAGTCATACTTTAACCCCAAATTTCCAAAGACTTCCATACAACTTCAGCTGTAAATTAAAATACCCGACCTTCTATACATAAATTTGACTCTAATCAATGCAAGACAACATATCTCAAACCTGCCTTCAATCTATAAACCACACAACAGCGTGATTTCTATTCATCAGCTTCCGTACCGCCAGCAGTTTACGACGTAGAAACTATACAACACTCCCCTAAATATGGAACTATTTTAGATCGCCCCGACAAATGAGCGCAAGACAAAAGAGCTCAATACCAAAAGAGCGCCGACGAAAGAGCGCAAGACAAATTAGCGCACATAAATTTAGTAATTGAAAGTCTTAAATGCAAAAAATGAAGTGTATTACAATTTAAATTAGAAATCACTTCTGCATAAATTAGGTAAATGTTTAACTAAATTATAATCATTACTTAAAATGACTTAAAAGAAATTAATAGCACTATCTTCCCTTTCTGTGACTCGATTATTTCCATGTAAGTTTTTGTACAACTATTATACTTTAATTTTGTAAATGTTGTACAACTGCAGAACATGGTGAACTTAAATAGGAATTTGTAACTATTTATACACGTCCAACAGATTCTTTGATCGCTAGTCTGTTTGTACCAACGTATAGATCAACTCTTCCATCGTTTGAAAACTTCTCTGTATAACTATTTGATCTTTTATACTTGATATTATAGTTGCAAACATTTTTCTTTTGCTCAGTAATGTTTGAAAACTTCTCTGCTTGATCTCTACTCTACTTGTTAGTATAATTTAATCGGCGCTTTTTTGTCGGGTCACCCTATTTTAGTTTAGGCCTTTGGTTTGATTGAGTATATCCGTTACAAGTACTCTAGGTTTTATACTTTAATTGCAACCATCACTCTTTCTCTTGGTATTCCTGACATGCCAAGTTCATGTCCCTTTCCTATATGTGCATTCCAGGATGGATTCTTCGTTTGTTTCTGTCCGTCTTATCGTAAAATATTTTTTCAGTTCTTTGGCTGGTCCTTTTGCTTTTTGTTGGCTGCCATTTTTCCTCGTCGGTCACATGTAGCTGCCGCGATGTTTTCGCAGTTTATTCTTCTGTAATATTTTGTATTTCTGTGTAAATATTGTACTTTTCCTGTTCCTTATTGTTCCTCTTTACTCATCGCTTGTGTTGTATTATCGAACGTACATTGCTTGGTTTCTATTTCAGAATCCGGTGAACTTTCTTGCTTTTTGCCTTGAACGTGCCATTGTCGATGATAAAACAGACCTTACTTCTTAAGAATGAGTATCCGAATCTATTTCATTCCCATTATCTATAGCTTTTTATATATCCTTTTCACCTGACCTCATTTCCTCTCTTTTGTAAAATCCATCTGCTCTTATATATATTGTATTGTAATTTCCTCCTTTTCGATCTTTTGTAGTTCCTTCTTCTGTAAGAGTATTTAACTGTTTTTCCTTAAATTTGGTTTTTAAACTATTCCATTCTTTATTTACATCCTTGTTTTACAAATGTTGTTTGAAGTCTTTTATTATAGTGTTTATTTCCCTATCAAACTTGTCTTCCTCCAGGATTTTATTGTTTAGTTTCCACACACCATTCCCACATTTATTTTATTATTTATACTAATTTCTATGTTAATATGGTCGGATATTTTCAAGTCTTTTATTTCTGCATTTTTAAATATATTGTCTTTAATTTTTGTGACATGGATTTATTGTTCTTCTCGTTGTCGGTTTTGTGTTTGTTGTTTTTGTTGTTTCGTTGCTCTAATCGTTGCGTCCTTGATGTTCCTTCTTTCATCTCTACTTGTATCTCTTGATTTGTAGGACACTTGGATGTCGTATAGCCAGCCTTCTGCATGTTCGGTTATATATGCAGCCTTTGTACCACGTTTTTGCCAGAAAGCCATATATGTATAATATTCTCTTTGTCTCCTTTAGTTTACTCTCTTCTACTTCTAGTATCCTTATTCCATTGTATATTGTTGTTGTAGGAATGGTCACCAATCTAGATGATACTACTTTTATATTTAAGATCTGTTCCAATTTTTCAATTACCGCCTCTACAATGATTTCTAGTGGAATATCTTATATGTACAGCTTTCCGGTTTGTTTCTTCACTTTCCTCAAAATCGGTGTTGGTTCCCTCACTATTATTCTATGCTCTCTATATACATTTCTCCATAAGGTAAGACTGGTGTTTTCACTTTGGGTTTTATGATGTATTCCTTGTATCCATTTTGGGTTGACTGAGTAGAGCCTTTTGATGTATTCTTCATTTCGTGCTTTCATTGAAATTACCACATTTGTAGTCACCCGGAACTCGTTTCTCGGTATATCCGACATGTCCAGCTCTTGCGTTCCTTCATTGTATTCGCATTTAAGGAAGCTACCTTCACCTATCCGGATTCGGCTTATCCTGAAAAACTTTTCAAACTCTCTTATGTTTTCCTAGTGGCCGCCGTTGTGCCTCTCGTGACTATAAACTCACTTGTTTTCCAAATTATTTATTCCCGTATTTTCTTCTTTGTTAAGTTTTTCTTTAGTACTTGTCAATGTTCATTATTAGTGATCCATTATTTGTCCTGGCATTCAATATTCATAGTCTGCGCTATTGTATTTAGATTCCATTTGAATGAATTCCTAGTTGTCTGTCCGGTTGACTTCCTAGCTGTCTGTCCGGTGGACTTTCTCCCTGTTTGCTTTGATGATGATAAAACAGACTTTTCAAGAAGGATTATCAGACTCTAATCATTCTTGTTTTCTTTATTCTTGTCACAGAGACAGAAATACACACAGACAGACCCAACACCCACACATAATTGACCTATCGCCACTTGTGAATCACGATATTCAATTAACCAATCGACAGGCGTAAACAAGACACACCTTCATGCATGCTTTTATATGCCATTTTCCTCGAACAAGCTGCTTGTGGCAATAATGAAATGATTATGATAAATGTGTCCAAATTTTGCAATGATTTATTGATTTTTTGATCGGTACGGATGAAAGTGTGAGCCTTGTAATTCTGACAGTCGATACTCGGATCATCTAAATAGAAGTACTAGAATTAGTGCTTTCCCAAAACATATACCTTATATGGATAGATAAACACTTTTGTGTGGTTGTGTACTGCCAGCTGAAAATGAAAAAACGATGGCAAGTAAAACGTGTTTGTTTGCATAAAAGTGTAAATGGACGTGTCCCGTTAATGGCTTAAAGAAAAAAGTAATTGAAATGAAATAATATATGTAAAATTACAGGTTTCTAGAACATGTGCGAAAAATCCCATACATTTAGAACTTTGATGTATATTACTTTTCCTCTGTAGGAATGACTGAACCACAGACTTTATTATTTGAAATTTTGAAAATTTACACTTTAATGTTGACTATCCCACAAATGATGATTTGTCGGCTTGATCTTTCAGACACTTTAGTGAGTCTACCTTTTTACTGGGATGAATGAAGGATGGGGATACAAGAATGTAAGAATGTAATACAAAAACAAGGGTTTCTATAATTATCGTTCGACATATCAAGGATGCATTTACATGTAATACAAAAACAAGGGTTTCGATAATTATCGTTCGACATATCAAGGATGCATTTACATGTAATACAAAAACAAGGGTTTCGATAACTATCGTTCGATATATCAAGGATGCATTTACATATAATACAAAAACAAGGGTTTCGATAATTATCGTTCGATATATCAAGGATGCATTTATATGTTTCCATCAGCAGACATACTTGATCAAAATTACGTCTGATGAACATAGCAGAACTTTAACATTATGTACAACATTTTTCTTCTAAAGAGCAATCATTTAGGATTTTTATAAATTAATGTTTAATTCATTTACTTCCGTGACAGCAGAAATAAACCCAGATAATATAAACTAAATACATTGGCATTTGTTGGAGCGAATAATGAATAACATCTCGAGCAGCTTTAAAACTGAGTTTTGTTATTTACTGAAATACATAACTTTAAGTTATTACTAACCGAACTTGAACTACATATATAAATTATGTCTAATGCAGTATAACTTATGCAATATTTTGTCATTTTAATTTTTAAGAATAATACACATCAATTCTTTAAAAAAAAACATCTAAACTGAAAAATATTTCTTTGCCAGATGAGTATGCTTATCGTAAGTTAACAGATGTTCGTATCACGTGATTTGGTAGGCGGAGCGATCTATCATCTCGCGTAAGGTCCATTGTTGTTCTGTATTGTGATCGTGGCTAGTTTAAGCAACAGCAACACTTGTTTTCATGGTTAACAGAACGTCGGCCGTATGTTTCACAATTAGAGGTAAGATGTCAATTTGTGCAGTTATTTAAGAGTCGTTTCTATTGACGTTAAGATAAACGTATGAGAGAGAGAGAGAGAGAGAGAGAGAGAGAGAGAGAGAGAGAGAGAGAGAGAGAGAGAGAGACATGAGCCCATGTTCACAGTTGTAATTTTCTTCATTTTTGCTACTGAGCTAAACTAAATACATACTACTGATAATAATTATACACGTGAAATAATAATAATAATAATAATAATAATAATAATAATAATAATAATAATAATAATAATAATTATAATAATAATAATAATAATAATAATAACAACAACAACAACAATGCTACTAATAATAAAGCTAATATTATTCGGTTCATAGTACATACATTTGTTTATAACCATGTTTGGGAGCTGATCCTGTCCTCACAATATAATCAACGATTGGCAGAGAGGGATGGTCTCTTTTTATAACAGATCAAAATTGATTCAATTCTTTAGCATTTAGTTTTAATTTCCTGATGGACACCACGTGGGAAAACAAATCTTATTTTTTCCTAAATAGTGTTGGCTTACTTTTGCGATTCTTCATTGATATGACATGAAATCAATGCTGAAAAGAGGTTAAGAGCTAGATAATGGCTATTTTTAAGAATGTTTCATCTGAAAATAACAGAGGAATTAAAAGGCTCTATAATTTCACAAGGGTATGTTTCACGTAAACAAGTCGCCTCGTGACAAATCGATACATTGTTTGTGCTAGAGTTAATCGCTCATATTTTAATAAATATTATATTATTCCATGAAAAAAATGGAAATTAAAATTTATAATCATTATCACGATTTTTAAAAAATATGTACTATATAGTGGTAGTTATGCTTCTAGAAAGGCAAAAAGGATAGATCTTTAATAGAGGAAATTTTTAACCTTCTATCTCAAGCCAGATTTAAAAGGATGTAACCACAATTTAAACCAATGATACGTAACGTTTTTAAAAACAAGTTCCATCTTCTCAAGAGAGAACTATATACATATATATATATATATATATATATATATATATATATATATATATATATATATATATATATATATATATATATATATATATCTATATATATATATATATATATATATATATATATATATATATATATATATATATATAGCATAAATGTACGAGCAGAAATAAAATATAAAATAGTCGTGATCTTCTTGTTTTTCTGAACCTTTTCTTTTTTAATGTTGTTCTAGTCTTGTTCTAGTCTATTGTAAGAACATTTTGTTTCCTCTCTCATTTTGGTGGTGATAAAAGAGTTATGCTGATGCATTATTGGTAATGAATTGAAGGTAATTATTATTTATTCTTGAAAATGTGAGCTCAGAGAGTGGTTGTCTGTGTGTATTTCAGCGACAGTGCACATTGAGTAATAAGGCCTTGGTGATGATCCGGAAGTGAAATCTGTGTTATGTTTACAAGTAGTAGTAATATGGGACGATATGGCGTCAAGGGAAAATCCAGTCAAAAAAGGCTTGGGACCCTTTGGCGTCAACATTTATAGCGTCAAGGGAAATCCCAGTCAAAAAGGTCGTGGGACGATATACCGTCAAAACATAGTGGAACGATATAGCGTCAAGGGTAATTTAAGATAGTGGGACTATATAGCGTCAAGGGGAATTTAACATGGGAACTATTTGGGACTATATAGGGAATGTACCATGGGGAATATTATTTGTATATGGGTCTGTCTAGCGGCAAGGGAAATGGAGGCAAAGAAAGCAAATATCTTTTCGAGGTATATGAGTGGCCCTGAAAAGGGCCGTTATGTGTAATGTTAACAGTATCTTTTAGTACAGAGGACATATCACAGATCTTCTTCTCGTTCCTTAAACTTCTCCTCACTGCTGGGCCATAGAAGAGAACTCTTTTTAAACAACCTTGCATCTCCACATATATCCTTCTCTTCCAAAGGGCTGTATCAGTCATATGAGTGATAGTCCATTATGATCTGACATACATGGATAAGTCAGTACGAAATAGCATGGTAGAAACAAGGGTTTTAGATTCTACGTTGGTCCACATCTTATGATGAAAACAGGTGAAGCGAATGCCGTGTACTGCGGTTATTTATAGGGGAAGAGCGGATCGAAACGGATTGAGTTTATTCACCAATCCAAACACGCGTTACAAAAGTCAGTCACAGTCGTCCAATCGGATGAGAGCAGTCTGTGACGTCACCTGCCCTATATAGAGGTACTAGCGTCTGTGCGCAGTCAATCGATGCAACAGAGTTGTCAATCATGTCGGACACTAAGAAGACGATGAATTGGGGTGAGCCAGTAGTGGAGACAGCAAGTAATGGGACAGCAGTGACTACCAAAGTCACGACAAATCTACATCCAGAAGAAGTTGATTTTAACTGGGATATTGTGGATTTTCTAACTTCACAAGAATTTGTTCCGGAACCTTCGTTACCTTCTGCTTATACTTAATGAAAACGTCGAGGATTTTAAGCAGAGACAAAAAGAAGAATTGTAGCAATTTTTACAACAACAGAAATTAGAAGAACAAGCTTTTCTTATTCAACAGCGGGAAGAAGAAGAAGCAAGAAGGAAACACCAGGAAGAAACAGTAGCAGCAACAGAGAAGAAAGAAGACCAAGGACAGAAAGAGAATAGTGAAAATCAAACGGTCACGACGGTACTTTTAGATATTTTAGCAGAGTTAAGAAGTCTGAAACAAATGTATCAGACTCTTTTATCACGAACGAAGAGAAAAAGACCTTCTCGAGCTAAACAACCCAATATATCTGTGACTACGTCTGCCATACCACCTTTAGTGATTTCTATCAAATCACTGACAGGAACCACCAGTCCCGAAGTAGACCTTGGCCGTGGCAAAGGCTTAAGACAGCTAAAGATGGTTACGTCCCGTTTCTGAGTTTGTTTAACTCAAATCATTCGAAAAGAAATACTATTTCAATTGCCTAATTCAATGAAAACTCAAAAGTCCTTTATTTTTTATAACCAATGATGTACGTGTGAGTGTAGGAGTGTGTGAGTGTAGGTTCTAATTCTATAAAAAAAATCAAAGCCAAGAGACGCTTCCGTTTTTTCTCTCTGGTGTATTTTGGTACAAACGTTACAATCCAGTATCACAACATAACATAACACAATACCACTTTAAAAAGTTCATTGGCTTCTTCTGTTCACTCTTTTTGTTTCTTTAATTTCATTACTGTCACAGGTTTTTCTTTTTCTTCTTCCACCTCACTTTCGTTTCGTCTTCTTTTCATGTCTTTGTGAACGTGTCGAGCTTCTTCCTTGGGGGAGGGTACCTCTTTCTCCTCCTGTTCAGAATTCCTCTCCCCATCCTCCTCCTCCTCCTGATCCTGTTGTTTCTTAGGGCAGTTTGGAGACCAATGTCCTTTCTCTTTACAATGATAACAGGTATCTTGACTTTTGTCTCTTCTAACACCTGTTTTGTTTTTGTCACGATCTGGACATTCTGTAGCCCAGTGTCCTTTCTTCTTACAGATTTAGCAATTATCTTGACTTTCATCTCGAAAGGAGGGAGAGTAGTCCGTAGTGTTACGTATATTTGATTTAAGGCAGTTATTTTTGTTTTAATTGTTTGTTTGTCAGATTCAAATTTGACATTTTAAGTTTAAGATTCATTCTTTGGGAGATTTTTTTTTAAAAAGTGGGATGATCTATACTTTACAAATAAACACCAGATGTTGACATCATTTCTGACCTAGCTTCAGAGTTGTAAACAAGCTTTAAAAATGATTGGTTGATTCCAAGGACATTATGGAGCTTTGTTATAAACATCTTTCTATTTTTAGTTGGGTCATATGGTGTGCGCGAGATTTTTTGAACGTAAATTTGTTCTAAAGATTCTAGCAGATCATGTGACCCCTTCCTTGTTTACGTAAAAACAGGTATATAAATTATGTTTTGGAGCGAACTATTTAGTAGAAGTTTCGCTCGTAGAATATTAAGATGTATTATTTTGAGTTATTTTAAATTACTGAAAATTAATTCAATTCGTTTAGATCAAGAGGATTAATTTTGTTATTTATCTGGAAAAGACCAGAACTGACTTCATCACGTGACATCGTCTTCCATCTTGGATGCTTCACCAACATTCGAACTGGGAATTATTTGGACATTTTATTAGCAAGACGTTAGCAATTTCACTAGTTGATTATATTTTGAATTTTTTTTGGATTCATTTTGGAATTGATTCTTAAAACCGTAAGTTTTTTTTTCTTTTCTGGAAAATATTTGTGCTCAATAAATTGTTTATTAAGTTTTTACAAGCTTGTTATTTTCACTCTTTCTATGTTACTGTTTATTTGAGCCTAAGCACGTAACAGTGGGCTTTTCTGAACAAAACGTTCGTATGACACCACGCAAAGCTCTGATGAGAAGTGCAACTTGTGTAGGCTCTTCCATCGTTCTGGTCAATGTGAGAGTAAAATGAATGCTGAAAAGTTAGACACTGACCGTATATATATATGTGCACGAATCGGACATGAATATATAGGTGTCATCGTCTTTAAAATGTAGTCATTTTACTTTCTTCAGACAAGATGAAAAGACCGCATCATGTTGTTGAAAAAGGAGAAGACATTAAGAGACAGAAACGTGATGTACAGTACAGACCTCGTACAGTAGCTAAAGTCTTGGTTCAAATTCATGCCAGTGATTTTGAAGATGACGTGAGTGAGCCCGACTCCACACCCAGACAAGCGAGGTCCAAGCAAAGTTCACCACCCTTAGTAAACCCTGAAAATTACTATCACATTCGAGAGACGGAAAAACGCTCCTCTCGAAAATTTAGAACAACGGCATACACGCACGCCGTAAAGTTTAAAGATTTCAAGTCTAATGTACCTTTGGAGAATACAGAAGGGTTCATTACCGAGGTGTGGGATTCTGTATTAACTGCACTGAAACAGCAATGTCAAGCCAAAGAAGACGATCGCTTGAGACTTTCTGTTCTTCACGATAATTTGAAGTCTCCCGTTTGGATCGAGTTTAGTAGTCCATCAAAATTAACACCTTCCAAAGTCATCGACAAAATTCAACATGTGCAACAATCCAACAACAAGTTTCACATCACCGACGGAAAAGCCACATTGTTCATGACCCACGTTTCTCTTTCCCAAGGGACCGGACAACGCAAAAAAGTATTATTGGTCGACAAGCTTCGCAGCAAAAGCCTCGTCCAAATTAACAATTCTCAAGACCAGATGTGTTCTGCCCGTGCCATCGTCGTGGGTCAAACGTATGCCAACAAGAACGAGACGGTAGAATGAAAAAGAGCCTGGAAAAGTATTCAACAATCGGACCTAGTCAAACAACGAAGTGAAGCAGAACTCCTGTTACAGCAAGCGTGGATATCCAAAGACACCCTTTGTGGCATTCCAGAAATGGCACAATTGCAAGACGTCTTGGCTCCACATTACACCTTGAAAGTGCACCCTCAAGACGTGCGTGGTCCTCTTTTGTTTCGAGGTCACAATTTCAAAGACGGAAAATACATTCACGTCTATCATCACGATGGTCATTTTGATACCATCACCAGTATCATTCCTGGGATACGGTTACTACTGTGAAAAATGTGACTATGGTTATAACAATCGAGAACAACACAAGCATTGTGGATCGAAATGTGAGGGATGTTTGGCCTCTCAAAACTTGTCTGGACAAAGGACAAGTACGAGTGCATTGCCCTGTTTGTCAGCGCACTTTCGTCAGTCCTGCCTGTTACCAACAACATTTGAAGATGTAATTTTCACAGCAGAAAAGTACTTATCAGCTTCTGAGATTGTGCCCAACTTGTGGACAAGGCATACGTAACAGTAATGCCAAGTTTCACGTTTGCCGAGGGAAGAAACGATGTCACATTTGTCGCCAAATCGTGGACTTGGATCACGAATGCTTCAGTTAAAAATATCAACCCCAACCAGAAGATACCCAGAAGAAAGGGAATTTTATCTTTTTTGATTTCGAATGAATGCAAGAGACCGGTATTCACATTCCTAATTTCTGCGTGGCTCACCATTGCGTGCGAGAAGTGCATCCAAGAACCTATCTCTAATCATTGCCCTCACTGCAGCAAGATTCCTGGAGGACGTGAAAAAAATCTTTCGAGGGTCAAACACGTTGGCCGATTTTGCCCAATGGATCTTCAATCACATCGACGAAACGTGGAATCCAGAAGACATCAAACGTTACGGAGATTGTCATCGCCATGCCACGGTAATGGCTCACAATTTCTCGGGATACGATGGGAAATTTCTGCTCAGAAACTATGCGGAACAAAGTACCGAACGTCCTAAAGTGACTTTAAATGGAGCCAAAATCATTTATATCCAAGTAGGACAAGTACAATTTAAAGATTCGATGAGTTACTTGGCCATGCCTTTGAGTCGCATGCCTAAAACGTTTGGAATGACAGAAATGACCAAAGTTTATTTTCCACACTTTTTCAATACCAAAGCCAATCAACATGTCGTTCTATCCCATTTTCCTGAGGCTGACGACTACGACCCCGATAGCATGTGCACCGAACAACGAGAAGCTTTCCATGCTTAGTACCAGACTCACCCCTCGGACCCCTTTGACTTTCAAGAAGAAATATTAAAGTACTGTCGATATGACGAGGACATTTTTACGACGTGGCTGTAGAAAATTTCGAGAATTGTTTATGGAGTACGAAGGGATTGATCCATTGAAAGAAGCTTGTACCATCGCCAAAGCGTGTTCCTTAGTGTACAGAAAATGATTCATGCCCGAAAATACTCTAGCTGTCATCAGTCCTCAAACGACGAACATTGTCAAACGTCAATACTCGGTCAAAACCCTACGCTGGCTACATTACTTGTGCGACAAGGAAGAAAAATGGATCCAAAACCCACGCAACGGAGGAGGCGAAAAGACCATCGGAACGTATTCGGTGAATAGCTGGGACTTAGAAAATCCTCAAATCGTGTATGAGTTTCATGGATGCTTATTTCACGGATGTCCCATGTGCTACCCTCAACGTGACACCAACAATCAGTTTTTACAACGGATTATGGAAGACTTGTACCAGACAACCTGTCAGCGACGTTTGAAGTTAAAACAGCAAGGATACCAGGTAGTGGAAATGTGGGAACAAGAGTACGATCAGCGTTTGAAAACCGATCCCGAGTTTAAACGCATCGTAGAAAATTACAGGTTAGTGGACCCCCTGAACCCACGGGATAGTTTGTACGGAGGACTAATGTTTGCTGTATCAGGCGGACGAGGAGAAGGGAGAAGAAATCAAATATTTTGGACGTGTGTTCGCTGTATCCTTACGTGTGCAAATATTGCCACTTTCCCGTAGAGCACCCAGAATTGATTACAGAACAGATTGACTTGGACCACATTCGACAGTACGAAGGATTGATCAAGTGCAAAGTCTTGCCTCACACAGACTTGTACCATCTCGTTTTACCTCACCATTGCCAAGGGAAACTGATGTTTCCTTTGTGTCGTACTTGTGCCGAAACGTGCAACCAAGACCAACCTTGTCAGCACACCCAGGAAGAACGTGCCTTGACAGGAACGTGGGTTAGCGTGGAATTGTTTAAAGCTCTGGACCTGGGATACCAACTGTTAGAAGTGTACGAAATTTACCATTTTCCCAGGACATAACAATACCACAAGGGCGACGAGATACGGAAAGGTATTTTGCAGACTACGTGGATGCCTTTTTGAAACTAAAACAAGAAGCTAGCAGCTATCCTTCCTGGTGTCACACTCCCGAAGACCAAAAGATATTCAAAGAAAAATATCGGGAGCAGGAAGGCATCACTTTAGAGAACATCAATAAAACGAAGGAAGGCGATCGTTTGCCAAAGTGATGTTAAATTGTTTGTGGGTTAAAATGGCACAACGACCGTTTTTACCCAAGACGGAGTATTTGTTCGAACCTTCCCGCTACTTTCAGATGATTTACGACAAAAACAAATACATGAAACACGTGGACGTCATTCGTGAAGACTTGATTTTAGTCAATTACGAAGAAGAACTAGACTTTGTAGAAGCCGACAAATTTGGAAATGTCATCATTGCGGTTTACGTGACAGCCCACGCTCGATTAAAATTGTACGAAGTGTTAGAACTGTTAGGAGATCGTGTGTTGTATTTTGATCTACATTCACCGACCGAACCAGTGTAACCCTGTCATCGAAGGAGACCGTTTAGGAGCCTGGACCGATGAACATCCCGACGACAAGATTATATGTTTTGCAAGTGGCGGTCCTAGAAATTACGGCTACGAATACCGAGACCCACAAAGAGAAATGCACACCGAATGTAAAGTGAAAGGATTGACTCTCAATTATCGCACCAGTCGAGTGGTGAACTTTAACGTGCTACAAGAAGCCTTACAGTCGGGATAAGATCAAACTTTTAAAGTGACCACCCTATAAACGCACAAGATTGTCCGTTTGCCCACACACCAAATCGTCAGCCGACCTTTGGAAAAAGTCTATCAAATCGTGTACCAGAAGAAAGTACGACATCCCAATCACTTCACTTCACCGTACGGTCACGTCGAGATTGGGCAGCATATAAAAAGGGACATTGCCCAAAACCAATAGTTCATTTGTAACTACAACGACCAAGCGACACAAGATGAATCTATTTAAACAGGCATCATTCAAATTTGGGGATTCTCAAGTGGAGTGCGATGTTAAACCTTGCGATTGCAGTGGTGACAGAAGCTGTGACTTTAGCGATTCAGCAGGACATCGTGTGAACTTTGCTATGACTACTACCCCTATATCTACCATGGAAAGTGATGCTGCGCGTGCTAAACGTGAGGGATGCGAAACCGGTGCCACACGTTATCGTGGACTCCTAGGAATTTCACCATACCTGCATCGAACTGAAGTGAGGAGAGTCGAATATTCCCTCTCTACGAGCTTGCCTGAATACTGTCACCTTAAAAGTCGATTTCAAACCTTCAAAGATAAATGGCCAAAATATGTGCCTGGACCAACTCCTCAAGAATTAGCCAGGGCCGGATTTTTCTACTTGGGCGAAGGAGATAAAGTCAAGTGTTTCAATTGTGGTGTGTCAATTTACGAGTGGAAACAGAAAGATTCCGTTTACCTGGAACATGCTCGATGTCTCCGAATTGTCAATATCTACCTTTAGTGGGACGTAGTGATAGTGATTCAAAGTGACTGTACCATGTCGTTTAACAAACCAGTTTGGCTTGGAGACAAACCTAGTCCAGTATATAAACCCTCTCTAAAACATAATATTCAAGGATTACCACACAAATAGCAAGAGAAGATCTACAAGGACGTTTGGCAGGGACTTGCTAAAGAAAAATCTCAATGGGTGACTGTAGAACTTTTGTGGCGTGAAATTCACAAGAAGAAAGTGACAAAAATTAACCAACGTGTCAGATTTCTCTGGATCAAGTCTACCTTCCACAGATTCGAATTTAGTTCGTTTACATCTGAAGATTTTTGGATCATCCTTGACCGTTACCCTGAATGACAGTGGTCCGAAATTACACTTTATATTAATCACTTTCGCTTTTGGAGAAGCTTTTAAATAATTCTGTGCAGAATATACACTTATCGTCTTCGACATAAAAAAGTATAAAATAGAACTACCATGCCACAACCTATATCACTTGTGATAAAACAGATTACGTGGAAGGATATCATTGAGAATATTCACACGGTGAAGGATTACGAACACTTATTACTTAATTGGGGTCGACGTGTAGTGTGTGTTTTAGTGACTTGCTTCCTGGGATTTCGTTTGCCTGTCGATTCCTTGTAGACACTTTACGAACACTTCCTACAAAAAAGACGGTATGGTGACTCCTTTAAATGTCCACTAGAGACTCTTTCTGTTAATAGCGTTACTCTTTCATCTGGATACGTCTCGACCTCTACAAGAAAAAAGATTCGTCAACTTTTACGAACGGAAGTGGTGTACGAAGATGTGTGTGTAGCTTGTGATTTACGCCCTCATTGGACAGATGTACGTGACTGAAAAAGTTTGGACTTTGAGGCTTGGACAAAAGAAGCATACCATTATGCCCAAGCGTTGTGTTCGAAAAATCCATCGTCGAGTGAAAAAAGTCACTTTTAAACCTGTGTTAGTGGCAGTGCCAGAAGAAGAAAAAGAATCTGTCACCCAGGACAATCACCCTGTTCAAGACAGGACTGTCATGGACATTCCCCCACAAAGACCCTTCCGAAAAGACACCTATGTGACTGTACCCATGTAGAGACTACAAGAACATTACACACTACCTCAAGGACACCTTGGCTACCCAAACAATGTTGTACAGAGACTTGTGTATATGCCACTTTGATCGTTTCCATGTGTATTTTATTCCTGTACCTATCTGTTTGGCTTTTATGTATTTTTGTCTTTCATGTTGTTCCAATTTAAACATGCATTGAAATAAACGTGTCTTGAAAAAAGTATAAAAACCTCTTGTCTTGTCTGTTTTTGTATCAATAGTGTCATACCCTACACTACTATGGCTAATTGTACTATTTCTACTCCTTCCTCCTCGACATTCAAAGTCATTGACGAACACTTACATCATGCTAGTTGGGAGGCCTTGTATCTTCGTCATCCTTTTAACATGTTAATTACTGGACCGAGCAGTTCAGGCAAAACCGAATTTGTCAAACGTTTGATCGAACATAAACATCATTTGATCGATCGTTCACCTCAATGCATCGTGTGGTGTTACAAAGAGTGGCAATCGGCATACAGCCTCTTGCAAGAAAGTGACGGTGATTCCATTGTGTTTGTGGAAGGCATTCCTAGCAAAGACGATGGGATCGTGTCTGACCCTAGTCTAACTCATTTGGTCATTTTTGACGACATGTTAGGAGAAGACGAAGAAGAAATTAAACTGTGGTTTACGCGTAAAGGGCACCACCGTAATGCCAGTGTCATTTACATTACACAAAATTTATTTCAACAACGTAAAGCCTATCGTGCCATTTGTCTCAATTACGTGGTCTAGTTTAAAAATCCTCGAGATAAATCGCAAGTGCAAGTCTTAGCCAAACAGTTAGGAACACCTTGGCTGACTCATGCGTACGATGATGTCACTCAAACTCCACACGCCTATTTACTCGTGGATTTAAAACCCACCACTCCCAATTATTTGTGATTTCGTACCCATTTGTTTCACGACTAGTTTCAAGACGGAGGACCTGTCGTGTACACGTTCTCGTCATCGACATAACAATATGAACAACTAAAAAATCCTTAAAATCCTCGGTCACTTTGACCTTGTCTCATACATTGTCAACATGACGTCCCTTCAGTCTCATCTTCCCATCAAACTGATTCGGGCCCTGTACGGTATCAGTCGCGAAAAAAAATCCACAAATACGTGCTCACGTCTTAGAAGCCAGTCTACAAGAAGTCTTACGATGGTTTACGGTGACAGCACGTCAAATACTGCAAGGCATTATTCACATTCCACATCAAACCAAACGCTTTTTTGAACGAAACAATGTAGCCTTGACGCAACTGGCTGATCATCGCATCGATACTCAAACCAAAAAGCAAATCATTTTAAAACCTGGAGGTGTCATCATTCGTTCCCTTTCAAAATGGGATCCCAATGCTCCCAAAGATCACCCCAAGAAAAAAACCAAACGAACCACTAAGAAAAAAAAACAATGGCGCCAAGACCAAAACACAGAAAACGAAAAATCGACAGAAAAGAGCTGTCACCCGCAAAAGAGGCAGTTCGGCCAGGACTCAACCTTACCTTCGTAAACCACGACCTCCAGCACCAGTGGCCGCGTTTCCAGTAGCCTCAGGTGCTTCCACTTCTCCGTTGCGGGTGATGACAGCCAAATACAATTTGACACCCGTTCTTCCTAATTTGATGAAACATTGGAAATCTTCGTCTCCCAAAACGTCTCTTCTACCGCTGGTACTCTCTTCCTCATTAGCGGCAGCAGCAGCTGCTCACAAAGTATTTGCCCCCAAAGTCAAAGTCCAAGAAAGATCTGGCATGTTAAAGAGTTTACTGTATTTGTTCAAACAAGAACTGTCCCGATTTAGTCCATTGCGAACCCCTTCACGACGTGTGTTACCTGTCATGAAGTTGATATGACGGAAAGATAATCAGTGGCGTCGCATTCCAGTATAAAAAATGACGAGGAAAACAACGTGAATCAGTATTATCTGTGCCACTGCTGAATACCCAATGATGTCTCCTCAAAAACGTGCACAGCACAACCCTCGGCGTTCTGCTGTTCAAATAGGAAAAGGAAAAAGACAATCTCGTTATCCTATAAAACGCTTAAAAACTAAACATCGACGTCATCCCCTCAAAAAACGCAGTCGTTTAAAGAAAAAGAAGAGTCACCAAAAAGGAGGTTACTTTGGTAATTTTGGGAAATACATCGTTACCTTTTTGACGAAGCGCTAGTTCCCAAAAAAAGTAGATGAAAGAGGGTGTGTACCAAGTCTTTGACGTTGGTGGTATTGTGGAACAAGCAAGCAAAAATGTCACCTCGCAGAAAACATTCTTATTTACCACACAAAGGAAAGAAAAGGAAAGGACTACCTCCTCGTTTAGCCAAACATCGACACGTTCTTCGTCAAATGGCTCAAAAGAAAATACCCGTCCGTCAAAAGAAAAGATGTTGGTGCAACGCGGAGGATTTTTTTAATTTTAAAACAACTGCTGCCAGTTATAAATCAAGTGATGGCACAACAAAAAATATAAAAGGGTGTGTGTTCAAAGTCATTGACGTCAGTGGTATTGTGGAAAGAACATGCAAATATGTCACCTCGCAGAAAACATTTTTATTCACCCCAGAAAGGAAAGAAAAAGAAAGGACTACCTCCTGTTTAGCCAAACACGGAGACGTGTTGTCCGTCCTGTCCAAAGCCTCTCCACCCATGCGAAAACAAATCATTAATACGGCCTACAAAGATGTCATTAATACCGTGTGCGTATGTTGTTTGAATGTCTTGAAAGGCACAATACCTTTGTCTCCACACCAGAAAAAAAATGCTAAGCCAAATATCGACACGTTCTTCGTCAAATGGTCCAAACGAAAATACCCGTCCGTCAAAAGAAAAAGATGCTGGTGCAACGCGGAGGATTTTTTACCCTTTCTTCTTCCTGTGTTGGGAGGATTAGCGAAAACCGGCATCCTAAATATGTTGCCAGGCTTGATACAAGGGATTGCACGAGGAATATCCCAAAGTTGATCCTTCCAAAAGATAAAAGGGACCCATGGAGCATCATGATCTCAGACGTAACCTTTGGAAGCCCATGGAAGGACGAAAACTGACTTTAGTCCCTTACAAACGATGAATGGAATACCATCGTTGGCAAGAACAACGTACCCTCCATTTACCACCCAATCCTGATTTGACCGAGATGTCCCAATTACAACACGAATTGCAATCCTTGATGCATCGCCACGATTTGTCCGAAACCAAAACATCACAAAAGTACGGTCAAGTCTTGAAACGACTGCAACTCTTTCATCGAATAGCTGTGGAACAAACAGCTCTACCCACCCTGACCAATTTGAAGGCTCTGATGAATAGTCCGTAGCTCTCACAATCTACAATGGCCAAGACAGACATCACCCCAACATTACCCAAGGAAGAAGAACCCCATGATATCTTTCAAACACCCACCGCTACTCCCATTCCTAGTAAGATTGCAGCTTCCTTGTTGACCCCTTCCCCCACTCCACAACTAGAAGAACTCAAAACTTGGGTTAAAAAGGTGATGGCCACTCCTCCTTCGACAGATGTGAAAAAGAAAAAAAAGAAACCAGAAGTGAGAAAAGAGAAGAAGACTAAAGCTATCCCATTACCACCTCCACCACTGCCACCACCACCACCAGTGCCCTCGACGTCGACTCCTGTGGCACATCGGACACGTAAAACCGTTTCCAAACAACCCCCATTTCGCCCCACCAAAGCAGTATCATCGAAGAGTGGGTGACTTATTAACAAAACAATGGAGAAGGTATTAGCCAACATTTACTACGATCCAGCCCACCCTGCAGGTTACGGAAACATTCAGAAATTGTATCGTGCTGCAAAAACTCGACTGAAAAAGCGCCGTTTACCTCAAGTACAACGATGGCTACAAGAACAAGCTACGTACACTTTACACAAAACCATTCGACGAAAATTTCACAGAAGTCGTACTCAAGTGGAAGGCATCGATCATCAATGGCAAGCAGATTTAGCCGATGTCTCTCATTTAGCCACCAACAATCGTGGCTACAAATATTTGTTTTGTGTTATCAACGTCTTTTCTAAATTTGCCTGGGTCGTACCATTGACATCCGAATCGAGCGGAGAGTTAGTACGAGCTTTGCAACTGGTGTTGAAACAAAGTGGTCGTCACCCTCTTCGATGGCAATCCGACAAAGGCACCGAATTTCTGAACCAATCTTTCCAACGAGAATTAAAGAAACGTGACGTTCATTTTTCACCACCGAAAATCCTGAAACCAAAGCCAGTATCGTGGAACGTTTTCAACGTACCTTGAAAGAACGCATGTGGAAATATGTGACTGTTTTTGAGCGTCTGTTTGGTACGTCCCGGACGATGGTTGTCCCCAAGAAAGGTGGAGGAGTGTTAACCCCTGGAGACTTGGTTCGCATTGGCAAAACGCAACGCACTTTCGACAAAGGTTACTTACCCAACTGGACCACCTAATTGTTTCGTGTTACTGGACGAATGCGTGATCGTCATCCTACCGTCTATAAATTGGAAGACATGAACGGAGAAGTATTAAAAGGAACGTTTTACTTGCCTGAGTTACAACGTGTCACCAAAAATGAAGACGACGTGTACGACATTGAAAGCATTCTCGAACGAAGAACCCGTAAAGTAGGAAAACGTCGTGTCAAAGAAGTCAAAGTACGTTGGAAAGGATATCCTCCTAGCTTTGATTCTTGGATTGACGCTTCGCAAGTCATCGACTATAAAAAGACGTGACTATCATGCCCTTTAATACAGCTTCGGCGACCACAGTGACTACTCCTTCACCCAGTTCTTCTCTGCAAGATTTACAAAAGCAGCCCTTGTAGGTGTGGTGTGGAGAACGTGTCCCTAAAATGCAAATCGTCTTTTTCTGTCGAATCTTTGTGGTATATTGTGTCATCGGTGCAGCCATTGCTAATTTGAGTTTGCAACAAGGAGACAAATAATTTTGGACCATTTGCTCAACAGTTGCATTGGTTATCTTCTTTCCAATCCTTCCCAGAAATACTCTTACAACGGGAACAACAGTAACAATATTGGGAGTCTTGCGTCCAACGTTAGTCATTCTCCTAACAGTCACCCTTCCAATCACAATCCTCTTTTAGACACTCCTTTAACCTCGAATGACTCCTCGGACAGAAGAACGTTGGAAGTATGAACAACACTATTAACCAATTTTACCTAACGTTACCCAGTGACAGTTCCATGGAGGTGTTTCCTAACAACACGTTGTGCTGTTACACGGCTAAATTATCTCAAACCATTCATTTAGATCAAGATACTCATTGGGAAGTGACTTTAGTGGAAATTATACACCCGACACAAATCAAAAACATCGTCGAAAATCAAAACACTTTCAAAGTACTAGTGTATGACGAGCAATTGCAAAAAGCCTATGTGTTCACCATTCCTGCTGGTTAATATTTTTGTGGTCAACATTTAGTGACTACATTTGCTACCAGGTTCAATACTTTGTTTGGTAAATCCATGGAGAAAGTCTAAAAAGTGTTACCTTTGAGTACCATAAAGTGGCTCGTCGCCTAATGATGAAATTTTCAGAGGATAAAATGATGGCCATTACCTTTTGCCCTGAATTGTATGATATTTTAGGTGAAGACCCAAGGATGGTGGTCAAGAAAAATGAACTACCATCCATAACCACTAACTCGTATTTTGCGAAATATCTTCGATTCCCTGTAGAAATGAACCAAGGACTCAACTTGATGTTTGTGTACTCGAATGTGGTGCAGTACAACGTGGTAGGACACACCTCTGTACCGTTACTGCGTGTCATTCCTTTCAAAGTGGATTCTGCCGCAGCCGCTGACGAGGAAGGTGGAAATACGTATCACATTCACCGCGAATTTTTACATTCTCATTATTTGCCCGTCAGTAAGTCGTATTTTGACAGTGTCAACATTACTATAAAAGGAGAACTGGGACAAAATATTCCATTTACCAAAGGGAAAGTCACAGTCAAACTCCATTTTCAGAAACGATTCTCGAACAACTGAAAAAGTGATGTATCCTGTGTACCGAGGAGTCGCTTGACAACGAGGACATAGATATGTTTAAATCAGCCTTTCGTTCCGAGGTCCCCGTTTTGAAACCGATGGTGACACGAGGATTGCACGCCTTAAAAGATGCCGCATTGACTCACGGCAAAGATTTTCTTCAAAATGTCCTCATTGACAGACAAAACCCCAAAGAAGCTTTTTGAGAACAGGCACAAATGTCTTGCTTCAAACGGGTAAAGAGATTTTGGGTCAACGAGAAAGTTCTATAAATGCCCTGAACGGTACCGAGTCTGGCATTCCTGCTTCTTTGAGGACACAGCAAGGACAAGGCAGAGAGCGTCATACACCCTTCCAAAAGTCTCCGTACCTCAAAGCTAGAAAGACGAAGAAAAAAAGAACCGCTCGAGACTTTGACATTTTTGATTATTAAAAGTAAAACATAGAGACTGAGAGAAACAAATGATGCACCAAGAATATTGTGCCTGTTCCAAGTCAGAACTGGATCTCTTTGCCATGCAACACACGATGATGACCATGCAAGAAGCCCAATGGGTCACAAATTCATCCCGTCTCCTCTTTGACGGATTCAGCTCCCATCGAGTTTGAAATCAAAGGGCAACCCGAAGATTACATCGATCTAAACAGCAGTTCCTTGTATTCGAAAGTGAAAGTGATTAAAACGAACAACTCCGTACCAAGAGCCGATGCCCAAGTAGCTCCCGTCAACAATTTCATGCATTCTTTGTTCAGCGATGTGGATTTGTACATGAATAACAAACTGGTGAGTAGTAGCATGGATACTTACCCTTACCGAGCATACCTCGAAAATCTCTTGACGTACGGAAAAGAAGCAAGAACACTCATTTAGATGCTTGCGTGGTATGGAAACCTGACACAGCAGGTGATAACAAATTTAACGAGACAGCCTTGACCGTAGATGACGATCCTCACAATGTAGGTTTTAACGAGCGTCGAAAGAAGTTTCTGCAAGGACGTAGTTTAGAACTGTTCGATCGTTTGCATTTGGACATGTGGTTTCAAGAGAAGTATTTGCTGAACGGGGTGGATATTCGCTTGAGACTGAATCGTAGCAGTACTGCTTTCCATTTCATGGCTCATGCCAAAGAATACAAAACCATTATCCAAGAAGCCATGTTATACGTGCGATGCGTAGAAGTGTTACCTAAAGTGGGAAATGATATCAGTCACACTTTGAGCAGAACGACAGCTAAGTATGCGATACGACGCGAGGAAGTAAAAAATTTCACCATTGCCGCTGGACTCCGATCTAAGATCGAAGATCATCTGTTCCAAGGACAATTACCCAAACGTTTATTCATTGGTATCGTCAGGAATGCAGCCCTCAACGGTACCCACGATCAAAATCCTTTCCAGTTTAAGCACTGCGGAGTATCCAAAATCGAAGTCAGTCACGATGGCAACACTTTGTGTACCCGACCCTTTGAATCCAGCTTTGCCGAGAAGAATTACTTGAGGTCGTCCTTGTCACTGTACGAAGCCACGGGACAGTTAGAAACCAACACCAGTCACGGCATTTCCTACGACGATTATGCAGGAGGTTACACTTTGTGGGGTTTTGATTTCACTCCAGACCAAGGCAGCGACGAGGGACATTTCCACCCTATAAAATCTGGGCAACTGCGTGTGGAACTTTAGTTTGCAGGACCTCTTACCGAAACGGTAATGTCATTCTGTATGCCGAATTCGATAATACCATAGAAATCAACAGTTTGAGAGAAGTCATTCTAGACTATTAAACACTATGGAAAACTCTTGTCCCTCTTTGAACAGTGGAGAATCGATGGAAATGGAATGGGAGATTACAAAGAAAGCAGACCTCAAAGACCAACAAGAAGAAGTAGTGATAATGCAGTCCAGATGGCCAGAACAGGAACAACATTTAGTCACCTGTTTTGCACAAACACTCAGAGAAAACAATGAGAGACATGATAAAAAAAATTGTTATGGCTGTGAAATATATCATCCCAGTCAAATTCAACACGATAAATGTATGATGATGAGTCAAAAAGAAAAATTGGACGATTATCTGAACAAAACTTGGAGTCTCATCTCAGAAGAAACCGTGTTACATCAGTGGTATAAAGACTTGCGTGATCATTCCTCTCCTCCATTGTTTGCTCGAGAAATTGATCTCATCGAAGCTCTCTTGGCCAAGAGTAAGGAGACGAAGCAAACAAACAGTTACTTGACAGACCTTTGCAAGCAAAATGTCTGGATTGAATTGATGACTTATCATCACCTTGAAGAAGGAAAAAAACAAGGTCAAAAAACATGGATACCTGGGAACTTTATTATCTTTTGAGCTGTAGTTCGTACACTGCTTCTTGGAATCCTGTCGTGTGTGCTAAAGATGAACTACCTCATCGCAAACCTCAAGAGAATCAAGCTTATGTCATCAACACAGATGACAGTCATCTTCCAGGAACTCACTGGGTAGATGTTTACTTTCCTCAAGAGGGTTGTGTGGAGTATATTGATTCGTATGAATTGCCTCCTTTGGAAGATGATATCATTGACTATGAGAAGAAATGCGCAGACGAGACGATTCCATAATGTGAAATTACAAGGCACAGATTCTATGCTGTGTGAACAATTTTGTGTCTATTTTCTGCATCATCGCAGTCTTGGATATTCTTTAAAACATTTAGTGACTTCTTTTGATCGTCATTCGTCTCAAAACGATGACAAAGTAGATCGATGGTTTTGTGACCATTATGACTATCTGTTGTCTTTATCTAGGACTTCCAATGACTTCCAACAGTGGAAATCTCAATTTAATTCACAACGTTGTCAACCATGTCAAAGATAATGTATTGGTGTTATTGAAGAAAATAATGTTTTTATATTTGAAGAAAAAAATGTTTGTTATTTGAAAAACTTGTTTGTTATTTGAAACAATGTTTGTTAGTTGAAACAATTTGTGTTTTGTGAGTTGTTATTTGAATAAAAATGTTGTGTTTTGAAACCAATGCGTCTGTCGTTTGTTTTACATTTTTATTAATATAGATACTCTTTAACTTCTTTCTATCTCTCACATCAAACTATCCAAACATTTCCAACCCTAAACCGTAGAGGGGTGTTTTCTATCGCGTCCACGCTTGAACCATATAAAGCAGGGGTAGTCTCCAGTCTGACCATCCATTGTTTGACTCACCCTCCTACAAAGATGTGCTCAAGACTAGCCAAGCTGAACGAAGCTAACGTCACTCTGCAGCGTATCAGACACAATCTGATGCCAGAGCCTAAAGAGATAGAGAATGTTAGAATGCTGGAAGTAACGGAAGACCTCATAGAAGAACTCTTCAGAGGGGAAATTCAGAAAGACAAAGAAGAATGGACTGAGAAGTATAGACTTCAGAAGCAGCAGAGAGAGCAGAGAGAACAGAAGCAGCAGCAGCTATAGCAACAGCAACATCATCAGCAGGAACCAGACAGAAGTTTTGTCGACTGTCGTGTCGACACGAAAGAGTTCTCTTTCTCTTTCCGAAGAAGCAGACCCTATCCTGGTGCCAGACGAGGACGCAGTCATAGACGATAAAAGATTGTCATCCCTCCTCGTCCACACAAAAACAGCCCTTTTCAGGGCTATCCAATATTCTCCAAATTTTCTCTATCTACTATGCTTTCAATTTAAATTAGATACGCCTATCAACAATGCTTTCAATTCAAATGAGTTGCCCAACACGTAGCGAGTTATTTGCTATTAATTTCCATATTTGCCATGGATTGCTGACAATATCAATTAATATTTGCTATAAATAATTTACCGGAAACGGTAAACCGGCAGTGCTTAAGAGGATCGAACATCCAGAACCAGTCTTGCCATATTCAGGAAAGCATACAATTAATGTCAACGGTCTTTGCCTAACTAGGATAATCAGCAAGTAGCCATGCAAACCAAAAATGCTACACTTGTATTTGTCAAGTTATAACGCTCATTTTCATAAAGAAAATATTATATCATTTTCGTCATCTGTATCTGCAACAAAACGAAAGGAACTATACACTGCCACACTGAATACATCGTAGCGATATGATTAAAATCTGTTAAAGCTACGTTAAAATCTAAATCACGCACACACACACGCACACACACACAAAGAAATGACATGAAAATATAAATTTTAGAAGTCTTATACGAAATGTATCTATTTTGTTTACGTTTCAAAATAGTAGCATTTAATCTTCTAAAATTGAATTATGGCATTTTCCAATTCTTTCCGAATGAATTTTAATTTGAGTATCTTCATCCAAAGGGACTGTCTTATGCATGTCATTATCAATGTCAAAGGTAAAACTTATTTCAATTCCTACAAATATTTCAATTATTTATTTGTCTCAGTCTGCCGGTTCTGCTTTTTCGAAAAGAAAATAAATTGCAATATGTACGTGAATTTGGAATATCAGGTGCTACATTTCTGACCTCGGGTAATATAAGTGTACTTTGCGAAAAGAAAATAGCAGCTTTGGTGGACATCAACACTGTAACTGTTTTATTAGCTACGTTCTACGAGATAAAATTTAACTGAAAAAGTCTTGTAATGTTCACGTAACGGGTTTCGTAAAATTGTTTCCGTCGGTTGTCTTGACATACTATTATCTTCTTCATTTCATTCCTATGCTTCTTTCTGAAAACAATATTAAAATCTAGATTCCCAGTACAGATTTGAATATGATGGGTTCATCTGTTCTTTTGCTTGTTTGAATTTTACTTCCTCGTGTGCCATTAATATTGACCCCATACATCTAATTTTTTAGTTAACAATAGTGGTTAGGATGTCCACCTCGGAAGCGGGAGGTCGTGGGTTCGAAACCTGGCCGAGTCATACCAAAGACTTACAAATATGGTACTAACAGCTGCTTTACTTGGCGTTCAGCATTAAGAGTTTAGTGCTAAGACTGGTCGGCTTGGTGTCATAATAATGTGACTGGGTGGGAGCTACATGTCTGCAGCATGATGTCCCAGTGCTAGACATCACTATACAAATTGCCTCACTGCAAACATCGTAGCGATACGACTGAAAAATTGTTAAAGATACGTTACAAATCTTAATCACACACACACACACACACACACACACACACACACACACACACACTTCCTCGTGTGCCATTTATATTGACCCCATACATGTATTTATTTAGCTAACAATAGTTTCAAGAAAAAAGCTCTTCTTTGAGGCAAACTGAACTGACTTCGATATACATAATTATGGTATAGAAATAATGCACACGTGAATTCATGTCACGTTTGAAACCGTGCCACGTGACAAGGCATCCAGCCAAAGCAGTATTTTCTTGATCTCTTCTAAGTGAAGGGCTTCCTTGAATAACTCGGTAAGTTATAATGCTTATGATTTATCGGCGTAAAGCTGATTTAGTCGTGATCAGCGCATGATTATAAAGCTATATTTAGATTTAATCTTATTCTTACTGGGTTTGCTCATCATGAAATATATGCGCTGTATTTATTTCAATTTGGTGACTAATGATGAAGACATTTCGTAGTGCACAAACTGGTCATGCAATCATGGTTTGTTTGTTTGATTGATTGGGATTTTTAACGTAGCTTTAGCAATTTTTCAGTCATATCGCAACGATGTCTGCAGTGAAGCAGTTTAAAATGTGTGTCTAGCACTGGGGCATCATGCCACATACATGTAGCATGATGTTCCTCCCAGTCACATTATCCTGACACCAGGCCGACCAGTCCTAACACTAACCTGTTAATGCTGAGTGCCAAGCGAGGCAGCTGTTTGTACTATTTTTGTAAGTCTTTGGTATGACTTGGCCGGGGATCGAACCCACGACCTTCCGACTAATAAATCCAAAATACAAAAAGCAATCAATCTACGTCCTGCAACGATGCAGTGCATTAAGACAAAACATTATCATATATTGGACCATTCCGTTGGCTAAATGGTTAGAGCATCCGCCTCGGATGCAGGAGATCGCGGGTTCGAACCGCGACCTATTCATACCAAAAGACGTATAAAAACGGCTATTTCAGCTGCCTCGCCTGGTGATCAGTTTTAAGAGGTTAGTGCTAGGACTGGTCTGCATGGTGTCAGGATAACGTGACTGTGTGATACCTGATGCTGCGTGTCTGCGGCATGATGTCCCAGTGTTTGAAATCACTATAAACTATCCCACTGCATACATCGTAACGATATGACTTAAAAATGGTTTAAACTATGTTAAAAATCCAAATCATACACCATTCATATATTGTACATTTTGAAATCTCTGTTGCAAACAGCAAACCATATCTCCAGTTCCAAATGAAATATATCAACAGCAGAGTTCCGTTGGGAAAAAAGAACAACCCTTAGAAACCTATTAACAAAAGATAATCTTAGATAAATCCTTAATTATTTCTTTTAATGTAAAGCATTGTAATATTGGAGTTGTCTGGATAGAAATAACTACAATACTCGCCGGTCGTGGGTGTTATTAACAGACTAGTTACGTACGGGATAAACCTAAAACAAAACAGAACAAATGTTTAATATAAAAAAACACTACAAATGCGACAAAAAGAACGAATACTTAGTATCAATTATTACTAAAGTATTAATATACTACAAAATATACAAACACGATACACACCCTGCACGCCAGTATTTCAATATATCAGTTCACTAACATATCTTACCAGACACGAAGAATCGAAATGTACGAACGTTACAATTCCTGGAATTATTACTGTCACTATATGCAATAATAGGACGAGAAAAGTGTTGTTCGTTCCAATACAAGATAAGTATCATCGGGGTTTTTTTTTGGCGGATTATTGACGTTAGAACCCCTTCATATGCTTCAAACACTGTGATTGATGACTCACTCAATCACTCATTCAATTATTCACGACAAACACGCAATTATGTCCCAAATATACTAGCAAATAATAACGCGTTGTATGAAGAACAAACACGTTTATATTAATGTGTTTATTTCTAACATAATTGTCCTATGATAAATATTCGAAACAACTTGTTAAGGAAAGCATACTCCCTTCCAAGAGCGCGTTTACAGACGTATTGCATTTTATGCAATGTATTCTGTTTCACTATGTCTGCATCAAGTGACCAGTAAGCAGTCCCATATTTGCACTTTCAAATTATATGTATTTCAGAGCTTCAATAGTTTACGTATACGTTTACTTACCTTATCTTACGGTTTTTCTTGGTTCAGTTTTAATATGATCAGTAAACTTTTCTTCTCCTCTCACTACCGTAATACCTCATCAGATACCTGCAGTGTATCATCATTGCATACGACTTTTTATCTCCCGCAAACACTCTTTATCAAAATGTTAACGTTTAGTCTTTTCTTGGACTATTTTCACACGGTTCACCAGCATCCTTGTCCTGATATAACTCATGTATATCGTTTCAAATAGAACCATACATCTTTGTTATCACATGCAAATGTAGTAGTTGTTGTTCTTGTATTGGAAAGGTGGGGATGTTACTTACAGTTGTTATCTTTACTATACATTTGGTGGTACCACGGCAATTGCTTGTCTTTTGTACCTCAACTGCAACACCTATTGTATGGTACCGAATCGTGTGCCATGTCACGTGACAATGATCCATCCATGTATTACCTGCAATATGTCTAGCACAAAACGTTTTGTGTCGACCACACTGAAAGTTTTATTTTCTTCACACTGCTCTAAAATATCAGAAAGGCAGTAAATCAGTAGACATTTCAATATGTGCAAAAGATAGTAACGTAGGACTGCCTTGTGACTTTAAAACTAATATCCAGAATGTTTGCAGAACACGTGCTATAAAAGCATTCTAACAGTCATACTCTCCAATGTTATTAACATAATCAAAATCAACTGGGTTTATCCGATAAAAAGCAAACGAATTGTCAGAAACGTTTACTTCTTGCATTCTGCTCTTAAGTCTGTTGGTAGAATTGCGTTTAAACTTTGTATTGGCCTATTCACTAAAGTTGTTTTAGGTTCATGTAATCCAATATTGGTTGAATTTTTAATGGCTTTGTAAAAACAATATATATATATCGTGCCTATGAAAATGAGTTAAGTGACTTTCTCCAAGACACTCTGATGCAGCTGTCCCGCATGGCCTTGGTGGTTGTCAAATTTTGGCTTCCGTCGCTTTACAATTTTCGCTACAGTGGTTCTCCGGATTATAGGAAATTGTGCTATGGTTCTGTATATTTCTCCAAAATAGGTTATAGTGTGCAGAGTTCGTTCAACGTTGCGTAATTTGTTAGCTATGACTGGAGCCTCTCAGATCTAATTATATCGTATGAAAATAAAATAACAAGTGCACTCAGATTTTATTGTGCATTGTGTTTGTTAAGTTTGACAGGAAGAATATTGACAAAAAATATATGCATGGTCAAGTAACTGAACTGTTCCCTTTTCAACGCTTTTAATTTTTATCTGGCTGTAAACGTGTACTAGGTTTCAGTCAGCATAGAGATGTTAAGACTATAAACTACGTATTGTTTGCTGATCTTTACGGCTTATCACCTCGTTCTGATGTCTTGGTTATAATAATTAAAGGTATGAGGACAAACTCGAATTAAGGTTATATACATACATACACAATACCTGGCTTCAGAGTTGTAAACAAGCTTTTAAAATGATTGGTTGGTTGGTTCCAAGGACATTTTGAAGCTTTGTATAAACATCTTTCTAATTTTAGTTGGGTCATACGCTGGGTACGTGAGCTTTTGAACATAAATTTGTTCTGATAGTTTCTAGAAGATCACGTGATCCCTTGTTTACGTAAAAAACAGATGCATAAATTATGTTTTGGAGAGAGCTATTCAGTAGAAGTTTGGGCTTTTAGAATACTAAGTTGTGTGTGTCTTTTTTGAGTTTTTTTAATTACCGTGTACTGGAAATTGTGTCAATTCGTTTAGATCAAGAGGAATTATTCTGTCAGTAATCTGGAAAAGAATATGTGCTCATAGATTTTCATTAACAAGAAATGTCTTCATCAAGAGACATCGTCTTCCATATTGGATACTTCGCTGGAATTCGAACTTAGAACTATTTGGACATTTTATTACCAGGACTTTTGCCATTTCTCCAGTGGATAATATTTGAATTATTTGGATTAATTTTGGAATTGATTCTTAAAACCGTAAGTTTATTTTTCTTTTCTGAAAAATATTTGTACTCAATAAATTGTTTATTAAGTTTTACAAGCTCGTTATTTTCACTCTTTCTATTTTACCGTTTATTCGAGCCGGCCTTACGTTATGCTTTGAAAATATACCTTCCAAATTATTCTTGGAGATCACATACTTTGATGGACCTAATTTTTCACAACGAAAATACATTAAATTAAGTTTACCATGACTGAGACCATTTCGATGATATTTCTAATATCAAACAATTTTTCGCATACAGTTATTATTTCGACAAATCTGACGAAGGGTTTACCAGTCTGGATAAATATCTCCAAAGCAGATACAGATGTAGTTGTGAATCTTCCAAACCGTGCATTCCTGAAGGAAATGGACGAATGCAATGCTTTACTGGGATGCGGGTTGTCAGTTCAGCATTTTAGGAGTTTCGTCGCGTTTAACAGTTTCAACAACCAAACAGTTCTTGCTAATCCTTTATAAAGTGTTCAACTCGTGAACATCTTGCAGCTTGTATATACTAGAATATTACCAAAAACAAAATTTCACTTCCGTCTAGGAAAGAAAACTGTTGCTTTTGTGGTCATCAAATATATGTCCCAATGAGTTTTTTAATGTTGGTTGGAACACAATAATTGGATTGTACAATATTTTCATTTTAAATGTTATCAAAACGCTGCAATTCAATTTTAATTTTTGTGTCTTACGAGCATGCAACGATTTTATTTAATGATCTTTATTCCATTACCATTGGAATTGTAGCGTGATTTTAAGAGGACGTAAAACGAGATGTCCTTGCTCTAGTATTCCTTCCGATTTAGCCGCGTGCTGTTTAGACCCCACCGACGACACATGGGGCGAAAAGTAATTACACAAGTAAAACTTTGCGTTGGTTGGACTACTTGTGTGAAATACAAGACCAATGTACAAGACATGCTAGAAATGGTGGAGAAAGGAAAATTGGATCTTTGCATGTGAATGAACGGAATTTAGAAGACCTACAGAATACGATGTGGAGAATATCGAACCTTAAAATCAACGCTACATTTTTTTTTCAAAAGAAGAACAAATGTTACACGCGGGCTGTACCAAGTGGAAGAATCACTAGGGGAACAAATCAAATGCATAAATGTGTGGGAGATGGTTGTAACTATGGATGTGTGAAAATGTAAATATCCTTGATTTCACACTGGGAATACTGAAAATTGAACCGAACACATCAATGTGTATCGCATTCATCAAAACAACGTTTTGATCAATTGTAAGGTTTTGTCACTAATGAATGTGCATCATCTAGTTATATCTTACCATTGTCACGGCGAATTTGTTTCCCGTTCTCGCACGTAGATCTAAGTTGATACTTTCAGGTCACTGACGACATAAGAAAATTTATTAAATATGTGGAGATCATATTTGAAGATTTGAGCCTGGTGAATTACGAAGAAATTGCAGAGTTTGTACCACACGTAAAGTTTGGTTATGTCATCTTTGCTGCTAACACTACAGCCAATGCCCATTTGAAATTGTATTCAGTCTGGGTATTGTATGGATATCGAGTCCTTCATTTCAATACGGAAACGACATATATATTGATAATACCACCCACGTGTTAATGACGACCATTGCCTGGCAAGGATACGGAAGAGATTACTTTCTGATTTGTCAGTGGACCTTACTACTACAAATTAAAAAGACAAACACGAAGAACGTCATACTGGATCCAATATAATATCACTCCAGTCATGTAGTCAACTTTAACGTATCCAAAGACACCCTAACGTCAAGATCAAGACTTTCATCGAAGAATATTAGATCCTTACAAAATTGTGTGATTGTCGAATCATCAAACTGTGAGTATAGCCTTGCAGAAAAAATATTAGATTGTCTGTATAAAAAAAACTGATTGTGACTTACCCATCACAGCACGATACCGTACTGTACATATGCCGTTCTTTAATTTAGAAAGGTTCCAAAGCAGAAAGAGGATTTTCATAGCAAACATTCACGGAACGATGAATTCAACGGCGTGGTGGACCCACTGATTCCAAGTCAAGAACTATGCTGTACGTTACAATCAGAAAGATGCTATAGCTGCAACTACAGTGATGCAGTACGATCATGCCACTATGAAGCTCGGTCACATTAATTGACTTCCTGCTAGATGATAGATCGCTCCGTCTACTAATCACGTGACATGATGACATGTTAAGCTCAGGATAGATACAAGTAGCTCATTGAGGTTTACAAAATGAATAAGAACACGTGTGTTTTTTTTATTGGCTTTGCCAGGATGTTGTTAAAATTGAGTCCAAACGTTCAGAAAATGGCATCAAGCTCACAAGAAATATTTGTCTAGATTAGATGAGGTGACTCAGTAGAGCTTTAGCTGTAATGTGAAGATCCATGATTAGACATATAAAGAAACAGCTTTCAATGAACATGCCAGGTGGTACCGGTTCTTTTACTACCTTCCCTCAATGGGTTATGATTAATATTCGCATGGATAATGTTACGACTCTACCAATATGTGACAGAAGGAAAGCAAAACCAACGATTAAGAACAATTATAAAGCAATTCACTACAATACACATATATAAATTAATTAAAATACCCCTAACACAATTCTGAATTCAAATGTAATCCTAAATGTCCTATCAAATGTCCAAAATATAAAACGTTTCAAAAAAATGTCAGCAGTCTTGATTGTCCTGATAAAACACAATGGTGTAATTCAGATTGTCTCGGAATGAATTTCCAAACCTCCAAAGTAATAAATTAATCCAAAAGGCAATTAGTACTTAAGTAACTGAAAAAATATCTTAAAAATAAATACTCTCTAATCATATCTGATTTTAACAACACACAACTGTTATCCTTAAAAATAAATACTCTCTAATCATATCTGATTTTAACATAACACAACTGTTATCCTTAAAAATAAATACTCTCTGATCATATCTGATCTTAACAACACACAACTGTTATCCTTAAAAAATCTGTTCAAAATGTGTGTATCGAAACCACATTCCCTCAAAACATCTAAGACTACAACTAAATGGTATTATATTTATATAATGCATGATGATCCTGATGGATTTTTACATCCTTAGTTAACGAACTGCGCGCATTGTAAACCTCATGTTTGCATCCTCCGGACCATAACAGTGTATGATATATTTAATATTGAAATGTACATTTATGTTTTCCTTATTTTTCAAAGAACCTTACAAAAACTGACTTATAGATGGTACTTTGTCTCAAGAGAGTGTATTTTAAAATGTGAGTTTAAGAAACAGTGTTGACAATATTGTAGTGAGAGGTTCCTACTGGTGTTTTCACATACGTGTGCATTGATTATTCAAAATACCAAAGAGTTCGTAAGTGTGTTATTGAATTTGTTTTTATGACTGCTTAACTATTGAAGTTAGTGTCTTCAATAAAAAAGGTCATCTCAGCTGGTTTGGTGACAAAATTATGTTATTGCAAAGTTTTAGAGTAATTAACTCTTCAGCTAAATTTTAGTTGCATATGCTTGCCAAAAAATAATAAATTCAAATATTTGTGTAATGTAAAGAAATAAAATATCAACACAACATTTTCGAAAACACTTAGATCATCTGGTGACAGCGCTTGTTTTAACAAATCTATGATATCTAGCTCAGAGTGGTACAATCATTGTAATAACCTATTATATTCAGAAAACGTTGTCGATGATATTTAATGAGGACGAACCTCTTTTGAATATTCATCATTCAAATTGCGATCCACTTATTGAAACTTTATATGCAGACGAATTTGGATACTTTATTTTTACACTTGAATCTGGGAAGGCCTGATGTCCTCATAGGATATTGACTTTTGCAAATGAACTATGCTGCGTATTACGTAATTGCTAGCAGCATTTTTTCTAACCAGTTTTTAATACAAGTAGTTCTTCATGGCGAGAAGTTAATATATGGCCATTACGTAAAAGGACACATTAGACCATTCTATTAATTTCAGAGGCATATCATTGATAAATGTTATGTGAATCACCTTTATATCGATATTAAACACGCCTTTACAGGAAATGAATTGTATGTAATTGCGTTATTGTGGGGGAGGGGGTATTCAGTTATTGATAACATATTCTCCCTACGGTATGTCATGTAAATCATAAAACAGGGAAGGTTTTACTGTTTGTATGCATGTTTCTATAATGCGCTTGACAAGACTGCATACGTTAAGTTGTGGAAGAGTTTGCCCCCAAAATGTAACAGTTAAAAAATGTTATCTATTTGAAAATTTAATGTACTCTAACTTGCGGGACTGCTAACCACCATTCGTTTATTTATTTATTTTTTTTTGCGTCTTAGATCCTTCAATTTGTTTCCACGCAACGCATTTGTAAAATGTTCTATTATTCGTTCTTCACCACAATTCAACGACGACAATTTCATGGATTTTAATTTCTCAATACTCGGTTTGTCATTTATCGGATAGATCCCATAAACAACTACAGTTACATGATAAGATCTCTCGTAATACGGTTTGTCAATTCCAGTCAACGGTCCTGGTTTGGAATCCTGACTCACAGTGACAGTTCTTTTTTTTTTTTTCAAGATGGGTTCAAATTTGTCACGTATAATCCAATTTCCTGTTTCTGAACGGATAGTGAATTTCACTCTAAAACAATACATTCTATGGTTAAGATGTGATATTATCGCTGCTACTTTTTGGTCGTTCATGGTAGCATCAACACTACCATCGATTCGAAATGGTGACCATCACGCTTAAATTCATTATATCCCTCGTGGATTTAACTAACATGCTTCTCTCACTTATTAGACCCTTATTTGGTACATCTACGGAGACTCTATCGAGATTGAATTTAGCATTTTTCCTAGGTTCGATTTTGGATAATCTCTCGAACTCCTCCATATTATAATTAAAACAAGTATTTTTAAAATATATATATATATATATATATATATATATATATATATATATATATATATATATATATATATATATATATAATGAATCACTGTAAGTGGCTTATGATAGGATCAGTAACCGTTTGTAACAAATCATGCAGAAATGAATTCTGTGGATATCATTCACAGAGTGTACGACGTGGAAGCTTAGGTCCTTTAACATGCATACGATGTGGGGTGGGTGTGCGAGGAAAATCGCAGCTGTGTCTCAATTGTGATGGTAAGCGATACAGCGAGCTTAAGCGCTATTATGATAAGAGAGTTAAAAACTCCATCAAAAACTCTGACCCTGACCCTGACTCTGTCAGCGTCAAGGACAAAATCATCAGAACACCTCAAAACTACATTGATAGATTCTCAATAAGTAATAATTAAACCAAATAATTAATTAGACAAATAATATGTATGTATATAAATGAGCCAAGAATTTCAACCACATCCCGTGATCATCGATTATGAATCGCCTCGTGATGGTGTAGTCAGACACCGCAGGCTGAAACAAAAACAGTAGGTGTTGTTGATAATCAAGGATATCTTAGATTTACTGATGGAGGGAAATGACATCTCAACCATCGGATAGCATTTGAATGTTTCAATGGATTGATCAAAGATGGGTTTGTAATTGATCACAAAAATCGTATAAGAACTGATAATTCTTTAACTAATCTTCAAGCTATCACTCAGAGCGAAATTTTTTTTTAAAACAAACTGATACTTCTAAAACAGTTGGAAAGAGACCTGTCAAATCTCTCAACATAGAAACTAACGAAGAAAGAATATTTCAATAACTAAATAGCGCCGGCAAGTATTTTGATATTTGCCAACCTTCGGTTCGACGCGTTGCAGAGGAATACAACATTCTGCTTTTTCAAAGAACTTTAAACACAAAATTTAATTTACATACATCTAAATTCCATTTTTTGTACTCTTTGGTTATGTGCGTTTTAATACCAGAGGGAAATAACTCGTGTAGGCATGTGTGTATAGTCCTGTAACAGAGATAACTCTGTTGTTGTTGTTTTTACGGAAATACCTCTATGATCTCATGGGAATAATCAGTATTCGTTCTCTGATCTATTTTGTTAAAAACCGAATCAAACAAATAAATATTTACAAATATAGTATTCTTTTTTTGATACCGTTTTCAGGTATCTTGATTTGTTTAGATGTTGTCAATAATCACAATTAAGTTACGAGAGAGTAAAAATCACACACCACTGCTATTGATTTTCATGTATTAGTCAGCTTATATAGTATATAACCGGTTTTGTTATTGGGGCTCCAGCCTTGATTCGAAGTTCAATTGAAAACCATTCTACGTCACACCGTCACACGGTGTGAATGTGTTTTTGCATTCACCCGGGGTGATTTTGTGGGATAGAGTGGTTTAGTAGAATGTAGATTATAGCCCATGTGTGTATTGTGCCGTCCTTTGTATATATGTATATAGTCCTTTGTATATATGTATATAAATAGTGTTTCATTATCAAACCACGCCTTATTGGAATTCGCTAGACTGTGTTGACAGGCTAGGTATTCTGATAGGCTGTCGTCATTCATATTGGAATTCCCTAGACTGTTGTTGACAGGCTAGGTATTCTGATAGGCTGTCGTCATTCATATTGGAATTCGCTAGACTGTTGTTGACAGGCTAGGTGTTCTGATATATCATCATATATAATCCTTTGTTTTGCCGTCTCTATATACCTTAATGTACCTTGAACCTGCTAGAACACTCGAACCTAGAGGTTAAAGGTTGTGCCGTCCCTTAATTAAGATTATCTCTATATACCTTAATTAAGATTGTAAATATGTATATATGTATATAATAAATCATGTACATAGCTGTATATGTATCACGCTTGAAAGAAAACGGGTCAAAATTGACCCCATTTGTTTAAAAAATATATTAGATATACAAATATATTAGATATATAAAAATATCATATAATGAATCTTGAAAATATAAATGATATCATAAACGCAATTTCAGATTTAAAAATCAAAAAATACAATTATCAGATGAATTAGATTTGTAATCAGATTCTCTCTGATTTTCAAAATCTCGATGATAACGCTCAAAATAATAAATATATGTTACCTTTCCAATATGCACTAATTAAAAGGATACAACAGGCTGTTAATGAATCATTAGCCTATAACAGCGATGTAAATAAATTCATTCCGTTATTTACCGCAGTGGAAAAGATTAAGGGTGAACTCGGCCAACAATACCAGATCAAGCGTACAATAAATTCAAGAATACAATTGATAAAGGAACTCAATAAACAGAACAATACACTGCCATGAAAACACTACGGTTTTGAAAACATAACACATGTACATGCTTTTGAAACAGGAAGTTTTGAATGAGACATGTGATTTGTAAATTGCTAAATTTAGTTTCAATACAGGTATGACCCATCGCACAACGAAGTCCTTTTGACAATTTGTATGGGTTTTAAATTCTATATCACTGTAGAAGATTTAAATATTTTCCAGGTAAAATACCTTTCCAGGTATGATACCTTACAGGTATGATCAGTGTTATTTTTTGCGCTGCATTGATTTGATCACCAGTGATAACAACAAGAATATTATATCCCATCTGATGAAGAAGAAAATGATGATGCACAATGAGCTATTGGAAGCCGATTTTCTCAGAGAGTAACCCCAAGCTCCGCTTTGGGCAGTGGTTTTGTTTGTTGTCCTAATAATGTTCTCGGAGACATAGCACGATTAGAAATTCTCATTGGGGGAAAACGAACTGGAAATAACTCACCGGAAATAATTAATGACGCCGCTGATATCTGCAGACGACTATTTGAAGGTGATATCATGGATATTGGTGTATATCGAGAATTTATAGATTTACTAGTTGATGATTATTACGGCGATTAGATAAATAACATTTAAATAAAATGATCATACACTACAACCACTATAAGCCAACCATGACTTACGTAGTAAATTCACGACTACCCTTTTGTAAGGTTTATTATGGAGATGGTCTCGGTAATGTTATTCAAGGGTTATTTGTAAGGATGGCTCCAAAAATAGAACCAATCGCAAAACAATTATCAATGAAAGCTATTGATGTTATTCGTGATAAGGATATTAGCGCTGTTGGTGATGCTGCCGTTAAAGCATTTTCCGGGGCCAAAGAAAAACTACTAACACTATTTCGACGACGAAAAAACCCACCAGTGAAACTACCATCTACGGAGATTATGCCTGCGAATATTAGCAAAATAATAAACATCGCAGTGGATCAAAAAATAGCATCGCGGATAAATGAGGGATTTGATGCTCAGGGGAATATTACTGCAAATATGATTGCGGGAAGTGCAGCGCCGGATTAAGCACCGTGGAGGCCCATAGGCAGTCAAACTTTTGGGGCCCCAGACCCACGGTCACGGTCTCATGGGGGCCCCTGGGGCCCATAAAAGTCGCGGGGCCCATAGGCAGTTGCCTACTCTGCCTAATGGGTAATCCGGGACTGGGGAAGTGGTCTGAGATCGCGATTTAGATCGAGAAATATATAATAAAATGTTGAAATAGTCACCTGATACGGCATTTGATTTAGATGCCCCAGTTCTCAAAGATGATTCTGTACGCGATTATCAATTTTATTCCTATAACGCAATACAACCAAAAAGTTGATCAAGAATCGAACTTCAGGTTCAAGATCCAAGCAAATACTTTCTACCCGCTGAAGCATTTATTGAAGTAGAAGGAGAACTTGTAACAAATGTTGCACTTGATACTCCATAAGCAGATGGTGCCAAAGTTGGCTTTGTCAATAATGGTATCATGGCATTATTTAGTAGCGCTAGATATATGAATGATGGAAGAGAGATTGAATCTATAGAGCATGATGTTGATGTTGCTACAACAATAGTGGGTTTAGCAAGATATTCTGATGATTATACAAGATCAGCAGGTCAAACAATGATGTTTGCTAAGGATATTACTGATCACGCTGAACACAATAAGTATATTAAATTACGGACACCAAAAGATATTGCATCTGATCCACAACCAGCTGATTCTGTTGAACATGAAGCAAGACCAGCTGCTGCCTTTGATGTTATAAAAAGTGATAGTCTTCGTTACAACCTAGGGTTTACAACACGCGTATCAATGCTACAAGGACCGCGTAGATTATTTTCATGCGCGATTCCACTATCCCATATTTTCGGATTTTGCAGAAATGTTAGAAAGGTTAACTTTGCAGCGAAACATACAGTAGTCCTCGTGCGAAAGGGAGATGATAATGATGCAATCTGGCGAGAAGCAGGCCCTGCTGCAGCTCCAGTTGCTGATGGTAAAGTAAATATAACAAAACTCTCACTGTGGATGACAATAAAGACTCCATCAATCACCGCAGAGCAAAAATTACTATCATTTATGGATACAGGTGGTAAATCATTGCTATCATGGCTAACGGCAATAGCAGATATTATGGAGACTTCTGTTAATGGTATATTTACATGGCACATGTCATCAAAACAAGGAGTTTCTGCGCCGCGGCAAATATTTGTTGCGTTACAGGATAAGGCACGATTAAATTCACAAACACGCAGCCATATGATATTTGATCAACTCGGTGTTACTGAAGTCACGCTGAGAATAAACGGCCAACAAGAACCATCCGAAGATATTTTACTTAATTACGGACAAAACCAAATAGCACGCGCGTATCATCGTTTGCTGACATATATGGGACGTGATAATAATGTAGATACTGGTCTGCAAATATCACAGTTAGATTTTAGAAAACTATATCCGATATTTATTACTTTTCGTTGGAACATCTTGACTTAACCAGACAGTCCGTCGTTGACATACATTTCCGAGCTCCTCCTGCTGGTGGTTACAGAGCAGTTGCTGTCATACTCAGTGACAAATCAATGCTACTTGAAGGTGTTGGTGGACGAATAAGGGAGTTGATGCGCCAGTAGAAAACATGTAAATGTTTTTCAAAAACATGTAGACAATTAAATCAAATCTCATATTAAATAAAATGATATATGGTCATGTTAATGTTACTCTGACTCCTGGTCAAATTAAAAAATTGAAATCGGATTCAGCTAAAAAAAATGTGGAACTACGATATCGTTAAAACACAATCAGATGTATGGTGGTCAAAATAAACTATCACTGACAGCTCGTCAAATTAAGCATTTAAATGATGCTACCAAAGATAGAAAAGGTGTTCAGGTCACTCTCTCTGCATCCGCAATCAAAGACATAATAAAATCAGGGGGTATATTTCCACTTCTCGCTGCGATTCCAGCACTAATTGCAGCCGCCGACCACGCGGTTGCGAAAGCTGCCGCCCTCGGAGATGTTGGTACCGCGGCAGGGATGGCACTAAAGAAAGCTACCGGACAGGGATACAATAAAAGGGAAAAGGTCTTAGACTACCAGGAGCTCAGCATTCATTGTACAGCGGAAACGGCCTGAGACAACCAGGGACGGTTTACTAACTCCAGAACCGAAGGTTCCAATGTCAAATTTTGATTTGAAGCTAAAAAGTTAGCGATAAAAAAACTGTAGAGGTGTTTTTATGCGAGATCAATTACCACAACAACCAAACAGCGTTGAAACCGGTATCATTAATCTCGATAAGAGCACCGGACCTGGAACTCACTGGGTTGCATACGCGATTGATCCGCGTGTAATTGTTTATTTTGATTCATATGGGTTAGCGCCACCTAAAGAATTTATGTGTTATATACATCAATTAAAAATTCCTCGCTGGTAATCCACGCTACCAACACAGAAAATGACCGACCCACCAATATGCGGCCTAAAAGTATTAAATGTACTCAGAGCTATGTCATCATCAACTAAACCACCCCATAAAACCGTACATGAATATACGAGTAATCGCTTTTTAGAGAGATCTTAAAATATAATGGTTGATATTTGGGTAAGATCTCTCTCAAACCTGAAAAAAAACCACCGCGGAAATATCTGCAACCAAAGAAGTAAAAAAATTAATCGAAGATGAAATATCCGAGATGCTAAACCTCGCAAGTGCGGATCCAGATGAAATAGTCGTATTTCAAGACAAACAAGGGGAATTGAAAACGAGTAATGTTTCCTTGAATGATATTCTAGTTAGAATTAATGGAGTAACTGAAAATTCCCTAGCGGTGTTTGATTCCACTGGTAGGATTAAACCAGGAGTTATTTTACCAACTGTGATAGATAGTATCAACAATCGAGTAAAAAAAAATCCGGTGACTCAATGACAGGTCCCCTCGACATGAACTCTAATAAAATAACCACACTTGGCGATCCAACACTGGATACTGATGCTGTGACAACAAAATATGTAGATGATAAGCTAACGACGCTGCACGACGAGTATAAAACCACAGATGGTAACCTATCAACGCTGCGAGCTGAGAATGATGTTCATGTGACTGCGTTTGCAAACCTCCGTAGGAATTTTAGAAAATCGGATGAAATCATGAATAATTTCATTGGTGATCCGATGAATGTCCCAAGGAAACTTTTCGATATTAAAACAACTATTGATGCTATTAAACAAAAACAAGAAGATATCATTGCTAATTTTCCTGCTATCGCGACCCGGCTAGATAAAATCAAAATACCGCATAAACAAAATATCAATACCGTGTACTCGATACATCATAGCTCTTTCACCTGGACACCTCAAAATAACATCATTGGAGTGTCTGCAGATGTTAAGGGCATCTATAGATTAACTCTGATTTCGCCATTGCAGTTTAACGTATCATCGAGTACATCTACTGATGTGAATACTGCAAGTGCAATAATAGATAAGGGATCCAGTGAAACATTTACAATAACCCCCTCAGTGGTAATTTAGCATCAGCGTCATTTACGGATTATGTCGAATTTGTGATTGATTTAAGTAAATAGTATAATGAATGTCCAGCAGTATCGATATGATCAAGTCCGTGAGTTTCAAACTAAACTAAAAATTCTTATTGACGAGTATACCGCGAAGGTAAAAAAAATACCTGAGGCGAATTACCAGCGTCGATATTATCGTGTATTCGGTTTCAAGTGTAATTGCTGGAACTGGTATATTGTTATCAGCAATAGCAGCACTGGCACCTGTAGTTGTCACAATTTGTGTGTCATCGGCGACAACAATTACAGGAATTCTTAGCATCATCACAAACAAAATATCCACATGCAGTCAGAATAAACTACACTAAACATCAAAATTAGAAAAACAACACAATAATAATAATAATGTCAATGTCGACATCAACAACGGAATTACTTCAGCAGATAACGACAAACACAACGCCGCAAAAGACAACCATGATCTCAATAACCTCAACCAATCCTGAATTCAGTGTGAATTTCCCCACTGCGATTCCCGTTAAAGAGATAGCGCTGGCAAAATTACGAGTATATCACAGTTGGCCAAAGATTAGAATAAAATCATTTGGTGGTCAGCAACTGAATAATTTCTTGGTGTTTGCGAGTAAAAATAGACAAGACGGAACTCCAGACTGGAATATAGTTTCCTTACCATCTGGGTTCTACCAAATTAAACAAATCAATAATGAATTACAGCGTAGAATAAAATCCATTACGGGAAAAGAATCAAAAATCGCTATAACAGTTCATGAACCAACACTATCATCCGCGATTGAGATAAACTCACCCGGGTATGCTGTAGATATCTATCAGAGTTCTATAAGAACTGTGCTAGGATGGCCTGAAATCCTACCTCGGACACCTTATCAGAATATACCCGAACACAAAAAGTCTGATTATGTCACAGACAATAAATCATATCATGATATCTCTCCTATAGAACATCAGCGGGATATGTTTACAAATCAGGCTTTATATAAAAATTTGAAATGGGGTTTTCATAGGAGGGATGGGCGGGGGTGGACGGAAATGAATCTAGCTGCTGTCTTGGAATATTTTAATTCCCTTAATAAAGGATGTCAAGTGCCAAATTTTTCGTCAGTGAAATCCAGTAATTAATTCGTAGGCTAGCTGACAATCAACTGTCTTGGAGTAGAGTTTGAACGGGAAGAATGTTAGTTTACCTCGGTCAGACTGTTACAATATTTAGAGTGAAAACGGACTGAATGTTTGACACGCGTTAAACTAGGTGATTCCTCACGCAGAGCTGTCAAAAATGATTGAGACAAATGATAAGGTGATATTCCGATCCTAAGTGGCACTTTTGGCATCTTGATAGACAGTTTTCAAAAGGTCCGCAAGGATAGCATTTATGCCGATTGGTCAAATGTATAGGAAAGAGGGTTGGGTCGAAACCTAGAATTGGGGAATATATTCTCTGAGTCAATGAGTTTGAATTAAAGACCTCTGCAAGAGACGGTCAGCATTTATTAGTTCCAACATAGGAGAAGACTCCGGGGTAATTTTACAGCAGTGCCTTCGTAATAATAAGCTCAGGAAAGACCGCCGGAAATCAAACGGCAGAAGCACGTCAAAAACACAAGGTATTTAACTCAAATTCACCTTTATCACGATGTAATGTATATGATGTTTTTCTTTGTCATAGATGCATAATGTATCGATACTATGATACAAATAGTTAAGTATTACATTGATTTAATAACGTACTTTGATATGTTTCTTTGTTAAAGATGCATGATGTATTCATATTTTGTATGGATAGTCGGTTTTACAGTGATTTAATAATGTATTTTTGAATTCTGAATTAGCCTTTTTTCCCTTATATACTTAGGTAGGTAAATGGGTGGTGTAGAAAACCCGCCGTGTACATTTATGATTGGAAAGTGTTACATTAATTTGAATTTATTATATTAGTAAATATGGATTGTGTGTTATGATATATTGCCTCACTTTACGTAATGATTTACGGGAATATATGACTTTCACAAATTCTGATGTCGATAATTAGCAGTAGAGCTCTATTAATCTGAAGACTTGTATAGTATTTGTTAGCCGTGTAAATGATAACACTGATAGTAAGATCTGATTTTTCGAACCTGAAAACGGACTTATTATCTTAACTCTTAAAGTAGCGATATACTTAGGGCGTTTTACCCTTTTCTTTACAAGGAAAAATTGTCTGTTTGAAGAAAGAGCGAGGGAGTCGAAATTCAGAGACGGAAAAGAAGTTGGAAGACAGAGTTCTGTAATCCCGCTTACAACAAAAAGGGCAAGCAAGTCAAGACGAACGCAGAAGAGAAAAAACGAGAACCAGTCGTCGAACAAGGTCATTTTGAATCACCCAAAAGTCCAATGTTTTATGAATATTCGATTCCATGATGAAATTTACTCTCAGTATTAACGGCTAACTTCATTTATTTTTATTAGTGTTTGGGATTTTTATGAATGTATCCATTATTTTAAAGTTTCAGTTTATGTTTTTTCTAAACTAAGTGTATTCAGAAGGAAAGAAATTGTAATTTACAGTGTCATTCTTTCTTAATTGTATTTTTAATTAAATTCATATTTTATCTTTACGGGGGCTCGTGTGTTGTCTTGTTCAGAGTACCATCTCAGATTACTATATCCATTGACCGGGCAAATTACACCGTAGAGATCATCTTCTAGATAACGATAATTAGTGGGAAGCGGTCCTCAAGTGTTGTTTTCCAAGTTGCGCAATACCTCTGACCAGGCCTTGTGCAATATTGTACTAATAACACATTGTTAACCGGCAGCGCACCATTACAAAGGACATAAGGAATATTTAGATAAATTACTCCTCCAGAATTTTCAAAAACATTTTATCGAGTTATCGTCAAAACTCAATTATCAAATACACGGAAATACTAAATCAAATTGTATACGATATGGAACTGTTTAACTTACGACATATTTAAGGAGCACTAAATGCCAGAGATGGTTCTGAGAGAGTAGAATTTGCAAAGAAGTATAATATACGAGTAGAAGATATTTCAGCATTTACGTTTCCCGAGAATAATGCGGACAAACTAAAAAATCAACCAATGAGTACTTCCCACAAATACTCGCCGCATGGAAAAAAATAACACAACCACAAACAACTATCCTCAAACATAATAATAACCCAGGAAATGGTGGTAGGTATATTCCTCCTCAAAATGTGAATATATCCTCGGTGATTGCAATAAGTCTAGTATGTGACGCTATCGATGGAAGTTACCAAATAAAATAATCTCGAAAGATCAATTCAAGCCCAGCAGGGATATATTTTATATTCGTTTGCACCAATGGCTCCATCAGGATTTTTAATAATTGAGAAGCCAACAAATCCAGTGTATATGCGATGTCATAATGATTCATTAACAAGAATTAATTTTAAACTCACTGACCAGTCCAATAATTTGATTGACTTAAGGAATGAGACTTTACAAATTAGTCTGTATGTGAAATCGTAACGATTTCCATCTTAAGACTTTTACCAAACTGTCTTATTTTTTAGTTTTGTCTGAAATGGTTTCAGTCTCCGTAGAGGCCTTATTTTTGTTTAAAACTTGATCTGTTCGCCCTTCATGCTGCTCAAATGCTAGCAAACGATATTCACATGTTTAGATAAACATCGATACAGATTTAGATTAAATATAATAATACAACAAATAACAACTGGGTGCAACTTTTAATGAAATAAACCAATTAGCAAAATTTACAATATTTGGGGCAGGTGACCGCAGAAGGTCCCGTTGGCGTGCTACAAATTTTTAAAGTTTGGTCGAGCAGGGCACACGAAACTATGGAACTGTCTTCACACTGACCCACAGTAAAATTCATCGGCAGTGTTGTCGTCAGCAGCGGCACCGTCACAACGTTTGGCAACGTCGTAGATGACTGATGTCGATGTCCCAAAGATGTGATATATGGAACAGCCGTAACTCCTCGTCCTGGTGTGTTTGTTACTGTGTAATATGAATATAGTAGATAATTTAGATCGATGAGAAAAGATAAGTAGGTGAGCAAGTTAATGGGCAAATGAATCGGTCTATCAATCAGTCAGTCACAAAGTTAGCGAATAGTACATATTTTGAGCAGATTAATGCACGGTGTGTTAGCCAACATGTGTAAAACTTTTACTGAGTGATTCATCGATCCATACTCAGCCAGTTGGTTAATAGGTGATTGATATACATTGATTGGTTCACCACCTTTCGTGTGGAATTGCTAATGGAAATAGATTCAGGTTGTAGGAATGTACCTGAATTGTTGCGACACAATACATAAGAAGCATATTTAAGACTGCAGTGAAAACGAAACATAGTTTAACGTTGTAAACAGGAATATCTTGAAGCAAATGAATTAACTGATCCTGAATTCTACCTTACAACAAAACAGTATCGCAGACTTATCTGAAAATCAGTCAAAACGTTTGAAATAAAAGAAACATTATATTTGTATAAACAAAATCGGACATTAATTGAAACAAATTCAAAAGATAGTCCCAGCACCCTATACACCTTTTTACAGGACGAGAATACACAGCTACCGTGCGAAAAATCATTATGCTTTCACTCGATTTCAGAAAGCCTATTTATGACGTCATGAGAAATTGGTCAGATACGCTTTTTATTTTAGGCTTTAGATATTTCGTATCGTATGCATGCATATGTTTGCGTGTCCTACTGAGATGGGGTTTCTAGACTGTTTCCCTTTTACGGACGGCTTTCCTTGTTAGCCAAATTGCTGAAAAGTGAGCCAAAATAATCGATATTATACATGCCGCTTCGCCTCGTCGGGAAAGTATTACGGGAGTTCGAGTGAATGCAGAGTCGCCTATAAATGATTCTAATTTATGCATGTTTTTTGTAAACGTATCCATCAATACTATACTGTAGTGTTTAATAAAGTATCCATCAATGCTATGCTGTCCTATTTAATAAAGTATCCATCAATGCTATGCTGTCCTATTTAATAAAGTATCCATCAATGCTATGCTGTCCTATTTAATAAAGTATCCATCAATGCTATGCTGTCCTATTTAATAAAGTATCCATCAATGCTATACTGTAGTGTTTAATAAAGTATCCATCAATGCTATACTGTAGTGTTTAAAAAAGTATCCATCAATGCTGCCCTGTCGTATTTAATAAAGTATACATCAATGCTGCCCTGTCGTATTTAATAAAGTAGACATCAATGCTACACTGTCGTATTGAATACAGAAATTAAAAAAACCTCTAAAGAACAATAATTTAATGTAAGGGAAAATAGCTTTTCCTTTTACATAATACATGTTGGACATTAACTTGGATAATAATATTGCTCGAATCTATTTGAGTCGCCTACTGCTGGAAGCATATATGGTTTTCATCTGGATGTTCATTTGTTTTCCTTCACATTTTTCTTTCTAAAGTGTACAATTAAATAACTGGAAAATCACCCCACTGTTGTCACGCACGTGTAAAAGCACGTTTCTTCTTATTTTAACTTATATTTAACATGATACATTTCATCTAAGTGCTTCTCACGGCGTTAGTTTTCTTTGAATCTCTCTACTTGTTTTTCATGGCATTAGTTTTCCTTGAATCTCCGTATAAACATCATCTTGAATGAATACTCATATCAAATGTAGAATATGTCAACTATTGCTCTTTTACTGACATCAGTTATTGCCATGCCAAAATTACCATATATGGAACCATTTTAGTGTCCTTTAATTTTCACGACATTCTTGGTGACAAATTATGCGTATTCCTACCATTACTACAGCGTGTTTCCACGTCTGTTGGAAAAGGCCGAGTGATCTCCGATTATGTGACTCCACGTGTCAGTTATGTATTTATAGGTATCACAATTTAGAAAATATTAACAAATTCTTCCAAAATCACAAAATAAATCTGGTCCAACATTGATATTAATAAAAGAAAAATAATGCATTATATCCCAGAACAGGAATCCTAAGCTTATGTGAGGAGTCCATTGACAACAGTAGACTATATATAAAACACAAATACACTTTCAAAATCAGCCGTGTTAAACGTCAAGAAAAGATCATGACCCCATCAAAGTCTATGCACGAATTTTAAATATGAGGATATATGGAGAAATACTTGTTCATTTAAAACTCTCTCTCTCTCTCTCTCTCTCTCTCTCTCTCTCTCTCTCTCTCTCTCTCTCTCTCTCTATATATATATATATATATATATATATATATATATATATATATATATATATATATATATATACAGTCGACTCCATTTAACTGCACACTCCAGATAACTGCACGTAGTCACGCCGGTCCCGTTTTTTCCCAATGATTTTCAATGGGAACAAACTTCGGATAACTGCACTTCGCTTAAATGCACACTCCGGATGACAGCACAATAATTTTATGCCCGTGGCACATTATTCTATACAATTTTACTCCGGTTAACTGCACAATGTATAGTCATGATCAGTTATTGCCAGTCCACTGCTGTAGCGCTTCAAATAAGCCGACAATCAAGCCGGTAAATGCGACTTTGTAAATTATTGACATGTAAAGGACGCCCTATGTGCTATAAACATGTATATCCGCGCTCACTAGCGTGGGAAAAAATCATAGTACAGCATGGGAAGCATTGCTCAAAACCGTTCGAGTTTGAATGATTTCAAACCAACAAATTGATGGTTGGAAAGATGGAAAATGCGCAACGAAATTCAATTTAAACGACAACACGGCGAAAAACAGGATGCAGTCGACTTTGGAGCTGAACGCTTTTTCTGTGAGAGTAGACCCAACAATGTCTGAGAGCAGTTTTCGAATAACAAGCGATTTTTAGAATTTCTTGAAATTCGCCAAGATCCATTGGTTGAATCAGTGAAGTTGTGTTCGGAGGAAGGAAAACAAGCTTAACATTTAAGTAAAAGTTGAAAGAGTGGATTCTAATCATTGTTTAATTTATTTTTCACATATATTCGTGCCGTGCTGATTTAAAGCTGTACTGTACCGTACTTCGGTTAACTGTACACTCCGATTAACGGCACAGTCTTGTGACGGGCCCGAGGGTGTGCAGTTAACCGAAGTCGACTGTATATATAGACATAATCGACAGTAAATCGGGCATTACATCAAGGAAGCATCTGTTTTCTTGGCGCAGATGTGAAGAATGGTGTCCATTTCTGAGCAGTAACACTGGTTGAATCGATGCAAGGCGGAGGGATGGTAGGGTCTGTCAGAATGTGTGTATTCTATTCGAATACATAATCATTTTTTGGGAAAATGTAAATATTTGTAATCTGTAAAATGTGAAGACAGTATTTACTGTGAATACAAAAATGTTTCTTTCATAAATTGCACTGTACAAGAGTATTTTAAAAACGAAATCCTCAAATATGGGAAAATTGCGGATACCACTGAACAAAAAAATAAAACGGACTGCTCAATGTCTAGCCATGTGATAATTGTGTTATGACGTATACCATTGAACTGATCTATCGTTATGGTCATCTTGGTTGTGGGAGTTTAACATCTTTGTTCCGTCCAAAGCGTAAGCGCAAGTAATTCTCGATTCAGCAGAAGCACAAAGACATAGAGGGTCACTACATTCAGTCGTAGTACATGGACCAAAGCAATGGCGAACATGATAAAACTACAGATTCGATTCTGCTGACTAGGTTTGTGAACAAGAGAGTGTTTTGGCCGGGAGATCACAAACATTTTGTGTTTGAGTTTGAACTCACTGTCTGTGATCAGCCAGACTCAAATGACTTTAATTTTGTAACACCATCTTTGATTGGCTGGTATTATATATTGAGTAAGTTCAAACTCAATCTCAGAGTGTTTAATGATCTCATACATGGTCGTGGAACCGACACTTTTGCCAAAACCCAAAATCTCACCAGTAAATCAACAAATATCCCAATGAGGAACTGTGGCGGAAACTACTTTACAAACTGTTGAGGTAATTGAATTAAATTGTATACTTAATAGATAGGAAGTCAAATACATGTTACGAAAATGTATCAAATTCGACATTGCGAAGACATGAAACAATGTAGTTCTTCCTTACCAGTGCAGAAGCCACAGAAATGCGGACAGTATGTGAGTGCAGCTTGTGTCTTCTGAGTGCATATGTGAAGTGACCAATCTAGCTCCGTACAGTTCACAGAGGACGAATCCACGCATGCTTTAGGGGTGATCATCGAACTCATGAGCACATCGGTCGAAAGAGATAAAGGCAGATTGGTCGAAAGAGATAAAGGCACACCGGTTGAAAGAAGTGGAGGCACAGTGATATTATCTACAAGGAATGGAAAGGCATGTTAACTATAAATGAGTCTTTTTTTAAGTTAGTATGTTCTTTAAAATCACACATATAACACATCAGTGCAAATATATGCAAATTATTTTCTTTCCAGATTATTTCTTGTCTTCAAAATAGAACATTTTTCGTTTTAAACAAATTCCAGCTAATAGTAAATTATTATTATTTTCTTCTTTTTTTAAGTTATTTTACATAATTTGATAATTAATACTAAAGTTATTCTACTATAAAATTGATACAATAAGTCCGATAACGATGTGGATACAAAAAAAGACTGTATCCATAATAAAAATGAGTGTGTCTTTATAATTGTTGTGTAATGATGAATTGATATTAATATGGCCGCTATCGCTTAACCAGCTTGAAGCAGCTGTCCCGTTTTTGTGCCGTTTTTCATGATATATGTGCTTGTTGTCTGTCTTCGTCTAAGTTATGTTTCACCATGAATTGACTGTTTAGTTCGTATGTGTTTGTTCATCTCCTTGTTCTGGAAACGAGAACAATTCTATTTTTTCTCAGCTGTCTTGCTTCACTGCTACAACGTTCGTTCTTTGTTCTTGAATTCACCGCCATCGCGTGATCGCCAGGTAATCCGTTTATGCTATGATGGCCCCTCATTAATTGTTTTAAATGACCACTTTTTGGCTCTCCACACTACGTTGTGCTCAAGACCAAACGAACTGGGACTACATTCATTATTACTTAAATGTAAACGAGAGCGAAGAAAACAACGTTGTTTCAAAGTTGGCTTGTGTAGAACAAGAAGAAGAATTCCAGCTATCTCCCTTTCACACTTTCCGTTTCAACACGTTAAACCTTCTGGCCGTTAATGGTTCTAATTGCTACTAAATAGTCAACCTTTGTGTCAACTATCCCAGAGATACCACTGCATATTGAATTATTCAATGCCCAGTCATTAGGAACACCAGAAAAGCGCACAGAAATAGTTAATTTTATCAACGATCAGAATATCGACGTCTATTTCCTGACGGAAACATGGCTAAACATATCATGAGATCCCAAGTGCGCGGATCTAACACCTAACGGTTACTACATCAAGTCGATCACCCGCCACTTTCGCGGAAATGAATTGATATAATTACAATGAATTCCATGTATTCCATGTAAAAATGTCTTAACCACGCCACAACGTTCAATTTCTGCCACACATCATTTGAACTAGTCCATACAACACTCACAATTTTGCCAAAACCCAAAATCTCACCAGTAAATCAACAAATATCCCAATGAGAAACTGTGGCGGAAACTACTTTTTACAAAATATTGAGGTAATTTAATTAAATTGTATACTTAATAGATAGGAAGTCAAATACATGTTACGAAAATGTTTCAAATTCGACATTGCGAAGGCTTGAAACAATGTAGTTCTTTCTTACCCGTGCAGAAACCACAGAAATGCGGACAGTATGTAAATGCAGCTTGTGTCTTCTGAGTGCATATGTGAAGTGACCAATCTAGCTCCGTACAGTTCACAGAGGACGAATCCACGCACGCTTTAGGGGTGATCATCGAACTCGTGGGCACACCGGTCGACAGAGATAAAGGCAGATTGGTCGAAAGAGATAAAGGCACACCGGTCGAAACAGATAAAGGCATATTGGTCGAAAGAGATAAAGGCACACCGGTCGAAACAGATAAAGGCAGATTGGTCGAAAGAGATACAGGCACCCCGGTCGAAAGAAGTGGAGGCACAGTGATATTATCTACAAGGAATGGAAAGGCATGTTAACTATAAAGGAGTCTTTTTTTAAGTTAGTATATTCTTTAAAATCACACATATAACACAACAGTGCAAATATATGCAAATTATTTTCTTTCCAGTTTATTTCTTGTCTTCAAAGTAAGACATTTTTTGTGTTAAACAAATTCCAGCTAATAGTAAATTATTATTATTTTATTCTTTTTTAAAGTTATTTTACATAATTTGATAATTAATACTAAAGTTATTCTACTTTAAACGTGATACAATAACTCCGATAACGATGTGAATACAAACAAAAACTTCGTATCCATAATAAAAATGAGTGTGTGTCTTTATAATTGTTGTGTAATGATGAATTGATATTAATATGGCCGCTATCGCTTAACCAGCTTGAAGCAGCTGTCCCGTTTTTGTGCCGTTTTTCATGATATATGTGCTTGTTGTCTGTCTTCGTCTAAGTTATGTTTCACCATGAATTGACTGTTTAGTTCGTATGTGTTTGTTCATCTCCTTGTTTTGGACACGAGAACAATTCTAATTTTTCTCAGCTGTCTTGCTTCACTGCTACAACGTTCGTTCTTTGTTTTTGAATTCACCGCCATCGCGTGATCGCCAGGTAATCCGTTTATGCTATGATGGCCCCTCATTAATTGTTTTAAATGACCACTTTTTGGCTCTCCACACTACGTTGTGCTCAAGACAAAAACGAACTGGGACTACATTCATTATTACTTAATTGTAAACGAGAGCGGAAAAAACAACGTTGTTTCAAAGCTGGCTTGTGTAGAACAAGAAGAAAAATTCCAACTATCTCCCTTTCACCCTTTCCGTTTCAACACGTTAAACCTTTCGGCTGTTAGATAACATGGTTCAAATCCCTACTAAATATTCAATCTTTGTGTCAACTATCCCAGAGATATTACTACATATTGAATTATTCAATGCCCAATCATTAGGACCACCAGAAAAGCGCACTAAAATAGTTAATTTTATCAACGATCAAAATATCGACGTCTTTTTCCTGACATAAACATGGTTAAAAATATCATGAGATCCCAAGTGCGCGGATCTAACACCCACCGGTTACTACATCAAGTCGTTCCCCGCCACTCTCGCGGAGGTGTAATTGATGTAATCACAAAGAAGACCATGTAGAATGTCTTAACCACACCACAACGTTCAATTTCTGCCATACATCATTTGAACTAGTCCAAACAACACTCAGACTGGCCCAAAGGCCAGTCCATTGTTTGTACCTCTTCCGCCATCATCCAAGTAAGTAAACAAGCTGTCCAAATCTCTCTTTTTGGAGCAGTTTCCGAATCTCCTGGAGTATGGAAATTCGATAGGTGGCAACCTGATTGTTCTTGCTGATTTCACCTTTCACTTTGACTGTCCTGGTAACCCATACACATCAAAATGCCTAGATTCCATTCATGTTTTCAACCGTAACAGTCAGTTAACCAGCCTGCCCATAAGCATAGTCACCTTTTAGACTGGATTCTTAATAGACCTGATGATACATTCTAACGTCCACCCTTATATCTCACGAACTTGCATCAAATAACTTCTGCATTATATGCCATCAGGACCTATGAGTCCCTAACCCTCCACCTTTATTTGCTGCTTAGAGAAACCTACGTATGATAAATAGAACCAAATTAATGTATGACATCCAAGCCAAACCCAACAACTTGATTACCTTCTACAGCAGAATAACTCGATAACTGCCTGCATTTATTTGCTTGAAAAACTTGCCCCAGCCACCAAGTGTAGTGTGTCAATTCAAAAGTGTTATCCGTGGTAGAGCAATGTTATGGACCAGCTTCGCACTACAGAGGCCGCCGTAAAGCTGAGAGGCTTTGGCTTTCCACCAGACTCACTAGTCATAAGCAAATATATGAAGCCACTAAGAACGTCACAAACACAGTCCATGCAGCGATATAAGATCACGGGAAATTCCAGCTGCAAAGAGCTCTTCGAGATTACTAACCAGCTAATGTCAAGGAAACAATTTACACTACTTCCAACTACCTTTCCACAGTCGACCTTGTGGGCCTGTTTGCAAATTTTTTCCGTGACAAGGTAGCAACTATTTGAGATAAGCTTGTCGACACAATTTCAATGGACTCTTCGTCACAATGCTGTTGCAATACAGAATTTCAGCTACAACCGTTAGCAGCATTTGAATAGGTCTCTATGGATTTAGTACGTACAATCGTGATGAAGAATGCACCAAAGTCATGTGAACGTGATCCAATTCCAGCATCATTACTGCTTGAGTGCTTAGCTCCAATTATGCCTTCACCATCAGATGTTATTAATACCTGTCTCTCTCATCCAGGGAATTCCTATCACTTTTCAAAACTGCCAATGTAAAGCCTCTGCTGAAGAAACCAAAACTCGACCATAACGATTTAAAGAACTACCGCCCAGTTTCTAATCTCCCGTTCATATAAAAAAAATTTTAGAAAAAGTTGCTCTAACCCAGCTTGTATTTCATCTGAATTCAAACAGTCTTTTTAGCTCTGCCTACTGCAGTTGCCACAGTACTGAACCTACTCTTCTGAAAGTAGTTATATATGAAATATTACTTCCCCGTCTCCAGCATGTATTAGGCTTTCACAAATACAGCCTTACTGTGGTTCAAGTCCTAATTAGACAACAGGACACAAACTGTATCTGCAAATGGAATACACTCAGTCCCAGTTGATATATGGTGTTGTGTTCCACAGGGGTCTGTTCCTGGACCTGTGTTCTTCATTCAGTACACTCGGCCTCTCTCATGTGTCATAGATCATCCTCCAGGATATCACCAATTGTACGCTGGTAATACCCAAATATACATATCTATCCACCTAACTGAAGTTGATGCTACGATCCAATGAGTAGAGAGGTGCATTTCTGATGTCTAATCATGGATGACATGTGACAATCTGCAGATGAATGATGATACAACTGAGGCCATTCTGATCAAAGCATAAAGACTTTCTCATTCACATCTTTTACCTCAAACAATAAATATCAGCAACACCAACATTAAATTCACATCCACTATGAAACCTAGGTGTTACTCTAGACAGCACTCTCACATTGCACCATCATGTAATGAACATATGCAAGGCTGTATATCTTGAGCTGAGACGCATCAGCTCCATTCGCAAATATCTTTCAGTTGATGCCAATAAAATACGTTGTGTTCATTAGTACTTTCAAGTCTGGACTGTTTTAACTCAATTATGTCTGGTTCGTCTCAATATCTACTCCAGAAACTTCAAAAAGTTAAAACACAACTGATCTGATCATCCTTAGAATACCACGATCAGATCACACCTTCCCACTGCTCTGAACACTACAATGGTTATCCATTCGATCCAGAATCAAACACAAACACAAAATATGTTCTCTGTGCTACGTTTCTCTGCCGGACTCCAGTCTAACATACCTATCCGACTTCACCCATGTGTTCACACCAGCAAGATAATTACACTCCTCTTCTGACAATCGTATATTCATTATTTCCACCATAAAAACAGAGTCGTACGGACAACGTTTATTTGCATACCAGGAACCAGCAATGTGGAATGAATTGCACATCGAAATTAGACACAAAAACACAGTGATCCATTTCAAGAGTCCTCTTAAAACTCAACTTTTTCGACTGCAAGAAGAAACTCCAAGAGCTAATGCCTTAAATATTTTCAGCATGTTTATATGTTTTCTAATTTCATGGTGGTATTTTTTAAATTTTTCTGTAGTCATATTGTATCTGTTGTAAAGCGCTTAAAGCTTCTAAAGATTAGGCGCGAAACAAAAGTCCTCATTATTATTAGTAGTAGTAGTAATAGTAGTAATAGTAGTAGTGGTGGTAGTAGTAGTAATATTAGTATTACTATTTTAAATCAGAAAGGGGAGAGAAAAGATAGGCGCTTAATTACTTACCTTCTTTACACAAGTACCTGTTGCAGTTTTTAGTGTGGCAGCATTCATTACATAGTTGTGACGTATCACGGCGAGATCTGCCATATTCCGTCAATAACTCACATCTCTATAATAATAATAATAATAATAATAATAATAATAATAATAATAATAATAATAATAATAATAATAATAATCGTCGTTGTTGTTGCTATCATAGTTGTGGTCATCGCATAGTAATAGACGTATCGACAAGATCCATTTTTCGGCCACAAGCTGGAATGCAATCGTTAATTGTTTTGTATTTTTGGGGGGCCGGGATTTATAATGACCAATGACAAGTTTCATCCAGGGCTATGGGTGAATCATTGTGCAAATACATCTGTCCAGAAAATCTCGTGGTCGAAAATGTACGAAGGAAAATATTTTGAGCACGAAAGTAAAATGTACACTCAAACTTCCGTATTAGATTTTGCGCCTTCAGTATTGAATAGGCCTGGTGCGGACCCAACTTTTTCAAGCATTAAGAGTCGTTTCGGAGAATTTTATTAAACACACCTTTAACAGGCGATTGTTCAGATTTTATCGTCCATCACAAACCAACATTCCTTGAAAATCATTATATATGACCCCTAATGCACCCAACACAATCATTTCTAAAGTACGTTGACATTTTTGGGAGCTACAGTGTAGACCAGATTGAACGTCGTGTGCTGTGATGACACAATGAAAACAGTGATGTATTGGAATGGAGGGGGGCGCAAAGTACTTTAGTGCGCAGGTAAATTTTAGACCCGACGCCTGCTTTTCCATGACCCATTTTAAATCCCTATCCCTATCGTAAATGTTTTGTGGTGACAACTGAGGTGCAGATCGGTCAATTATCAGAAAATGAACAGACGTTTAAAAAAACTACTTGTGTATTAGATTCGGAAACAACAATTTATATTTTAGTTATGATCATGTCAACGCAATCGTCTGTGCTTTCTAGAATCGATTAATTATAAACAAGGTGATCAAGATCTCATTTTTTGGCATCGCAAACAGTCTACCGTTTCTAACTTAAATATTCTTAGGGACTTAAACCATGTATTATCCACCAATTCCTATATGTTGTAGAAGGGAGGGGAGGGGGCAATGGGAAGAGTCATGACTACCATTATGAATGGCATTGAAAGACGTAAACTGATTCTATGTTAAAGCATTTTGTCCATCCCAAAGTAATTATTATTGTTGTCTTTGTCTTCGTACTCATTCATCAGTATACTAACGACATGCTGGTTATAACAGCGAATGGAAATGTTAAAGAAAAACATACATATATTTCGACTGTCACAGTAACTGACAAAATGTCGGTATATTAGAGACAGAAGGATGAGAATACGCTTGCGAGAATGTGCACCCGCACACGTGTATTGTAACAAGTACACATTTCATACCTTTCTCGTTTCGCATCCAAGTCGGTATTTTTTCTCATATCTTTCGTTCACATATTCTTGTATAAAACAATGCTGAAACGAAACCAAAAGTAATCAAGAAAAATATAATTCGCTGATTTCGTGTTACTGATACATGTTAGGATAAGGATCCGATTTAGTTTTCCAATATTACTCTGAGTTTTGGACGTTACCAATGCAACGACTTTTCTATTTCCCGAAAATCTATACATTTTTTAAACCAATCACGTTATATTTGGTACTTGTAGTAACCAATCAGAAGCTGACATTTGTTTATCTGAAGAGTTGTTTACTCAATGACTGTCCTTACAGATTCATCAATTTCATTGATAAACATAAACCTGAATTGGTTTTACTTCATGTAAAATTCAGTATCATTAATTCATAAAATGTGTCAAGCTTTGCTTCAAACAATTCAGAAACAAATGATTTTTAATAAAATTGACGCAGAAATAGGAATGAAGTTTGAATATAGCGAATATTTTCACCTCAGGAAAACTGGTACTGTCCCGTATATTAAAATTCTGAAATTTAGTGTTGATGTCCCGCTGTGATGTTTTGTTTTTAGTATTAGTTTTTATATAATTGTCTGGGAGCTGAAAATAATTAGTATTATTGTGTATACAATGGGAGAATAGCTAATCATGACGTTGTAATGAAATCACATAATTATTTTGTTTACTTGGTCGTAGACATATGTCCATTAATGAAGCTAACTATTTATTGACAGTTACAGAATATGTATGATTTATGTAGCTTTAAATAAGTACGAAGGCTATTATATTATTATTAAAGATAAAGCCATGATAAAATTCAAACCATCCACCCACCTCCACCTTTATCATGCGTTGTCCGCGTGTCGTCTACTTTATCTTGTCAAATATCAAACTATATGTGACTGCACTCTCTCCGATTAATCTAAGTCCATGATGCACATGAAAATACTAATGCGGACCCCAATCTCTACCCCAACCGAGGGGTTGCATCCAGAATTCGAAGCTTTGAAGTTCTCTACGTCTCATAACTTAACATCATACTAAATAAGGTCACCCTTCTTTCAACTGTGAAGACGGAAGTAAGACTGCGGATGTGTGGAAACATTAAAAAAGAACTTATAGATCGGCGGATGAACGAACGGTCAGCCACAGAAAATTGACAAATACGACCTATTGTAACACACACACACACACACACACACACACACACACGCACACCACGTCTTCATAACGAGACAACCAAATCATTTAACATAAATTAAAATTAGTTTGGAATCAAAAGCCAAATACTCACTAGTTTAGGTATGCGTGGAATGATTGCTATATATTTTTTTATTTTGTGTATAAAATTATTTACTAACTACCTATACGTTTCGTTAAAAGAAGATAAAAATGCTATGTAAGCAGACCCGTGTGTGTGTGTGTGTGTGTGTGTGTGTGTGTGTGTGTGTGTGGAAAACTTTGAGATTCTTTTCTAAGATTCCCATATCATTCTTCATAAAAGGATGAAATTGTATTCCATTTTATAACATTTTATTAAAACAAATTGGGAATTTTTTAGACACCCATTTCCTTTTCATACTCTTTGATACCACTTTCCTGGAAAATTTAATCGGGTTTATCAGATTTATAGCATTGCCACATTGTGTGTTTGCTTTTGTATTCGTTTGTTTAGTGGTAGATGGTTGGAAGACTGAGTTTTTTGGTGAATTGGCAGGTAGATGTATGTGTCAATGTGATTTCAGTTTTAAAAACTACCTGATCGGTTGAGCACGTGGTCTTATTTTCGCATTTGAGCGGGTCATCAATGCCATTGCACAAATAGCAGGTTTTGTTCTCAGAGGCAGCATCTGTGAGATAATGCTTTCATAATGAAGGTAAATAATAATAATAATAATAATAATAATAATAATAATAATAATATTAATAATAATAATAATAATGAGGACTTTGTATAATCTTTAGAAGCTTTAAGCGCGTTACGACATATATGATGATTTGACTAAAAGAAACAAAATACAGAAACAAACACCATGAAATTTAGATAGATTCTGAAATGCTGAAAATATTTACGGTAGAAAACATTATTAGGTCTGTACGTTTGTTCTTGCAGTCGAAAACGGTGAATTTTAAGAGACTCTTGAAACAGATCACTTTCTCTCTTTGTGTCTAATTACAATGGGCAATTCGTTCCACGTTGCTGAGCTCTGGTACGCAAAGGAACGTTGTCCATATGACTTAGTTTTCATAGGAATAATGAAAATACGAGTGTCAGAAGAAGAGCGTAAGTATCTTGTTGTTGTGTACATATGGGTGACACTACATAGGTATGTTGGACTGGAGTCCGTCAGTGAAAAGTAGCACATAGAACATATTTTGTGAATGATTCTGAATCGAATGGATAGCAAGTGTATAGTACAGTGTAGAGGAGAGGTGTGCTTTGATCGTGGTACTCTAAGGATGATCCGAGCAGCTGTGTTTTGAACTTTTTGAGTTTCTGGAGTAGATATTGAGAGGAACCAGACAGAACTGAGTTCCAATAGTCCAGTCTTTTAAAGTACTAATGAACACACGAGTGTTTTAGTGGCATCAACTGAAAGATATTTGGGAATGGAGCTGATGCATCTCAGCTCAAGATATGCAGCCTTGACTATGTTCATGACGTGTTGGTGCAATGTGAGAGTGTTGTCCACAGTAACACCTAGGTTTCGTCAACTACAGCTGGGTGGCTAGACTTGTATATTTGGGTGTCATCAGCAGAACACAGAACACCACAACATAGATCAACTGGTCTGGAATGAATTCCACTTGCAGATACAATTGTTTCCTGTTGACTAAGTAGGACATAAAAAAACAGTAATAAGAATATTAATTCTGATTGACTGAACGATCACGCACTCGACAGTAACACAATGTATTGAACTCTTTCTCAACTACTCAAACATCGTAGCTCGCTTGCAGTGTGTGTGTGTGTGTGTGTGTGTGTGTGTGTGTGTAAGAATGCAATTCATATGTCGAATAACAGTCCTTTCAAATGCACTGGTTCAGCAGCAAGGGATCGCGTGTGTCAGGGATTGGTTAATATAAATGCAAATATCTACCTGACTATTTCTTCAGGAATTATACCTTTAAATGTTTCGACTAGTATATTGCAACTTGCTGCTGACGCTGACAAATAGTTTATACTGACCTAGAAATCGATGAATCTTAACGCAAATTATATCCCGGATATTTCATTGTTTTAAGTATAGGCTGTTGGGTGACTAATAAGCAACTTGTGATAATTATTTAAAGAAAATGTGTCGGCTGCAAAACGATGATATTATTTGTACATGACTATCTTTATCTAGTCTTCTGATGGCATTTATTTCCTGGTTTTGGAACACCAGTTATGGTTATGAGCAGTTGCAATAAGTGTAATATCCCTGAAAATGTGGCAACGAGAGAAGTGTTCTGCGACTGGGCTTCTGTACAGCTTCTTTGTCATCCAATCAAATCTATGAAGGTTGGTCATTTTGTGTAGCTTTTCAATTTCTCCAACATACTGAAGGCTACAGATCTTACATGTGATGAGATAAATTACATTCTCTGTTTTGCACGTTTTGTTGGACCATGTGTGTTCAGTTTTTCTTGGGTCATGGTGCTAGATAATGTTCTGGTCTTTATCATATGTTGACACCTTTTCTCGCCACAGGGGTCAGTTTGACTAGGGTGGTCTTGGTTAGTGACTGGCGTTAGCTTCGTCCTGACTAGGATGCCGTTGAGATTTTTTGGTCTCCGATAGGCTGCTACAGGCTTGTTAGGGAGGATTAACTTTAGTGACTCACACGATTCCACAATGGACCGGTGTTTCCCAATGATTTTATCTACTTTGGGGTTGTATGGATGGTAGGTCAGGATAAATGGTGTCCTATCAGCCCTTTTCTTTTCTCCATAATTCGTGGGTCATTTATCATTTCATTTTCTTTTTTCCGACTTCTTCAGATGTTCATACAACCATCATATTAATTTGTAAAGCCAAAACAATACCAAACCACTTGCCTTTAAGATTATAAAATATTTTCATGCTCAAACTCATTCTCAGATCAAGATGTTGCAATCTAATTGGCTAACACAACATCACTGACCATTCAAATCTCAGATTATTTTAGCAAAGGCTGAGTTCACGTGTACGTACTACTTTAATTATAGAACTTATTTCTTCTATTCGAAGTCATTGAAAAGAGGGATTCCTGTGGGAAATAGGAGATAAAATATCTTCTGACCAAATTGTATGTATATTTTTTGTATCCTCATCAAATTGTATGTATTGTATACTTACCAATTTGAATCTATTTATGTGTATCCCAAACAATTTGTATGTATTGTTTTTATCCTCACCAAATTGCATGTATTGATTGTATCCATACCTAATTGTATGCGTTGATTGTATCCTTACCAAATTGTATGTATTCACTGTATCCTCACCAAATTGCATGCATTGATTGTATCCTTACCAAATTGTATGTATTGATTTGTATTGTCACCAAATTGAATGTATTGATGGTATCCTTACCAAATTGTATCATGGATTTTATCCTTATCAAATTGTATCTATTTGTTGTATCATCACCAAAATTTATACATTGATTGTATCCTTACCAGATGTTATGTATTGATTGTATCCTTACCAAATTGTATGCATTAATTGTATCCTTACCAATTTGTATGTATTGATTTTATCCTTACCAAATTATATGCATTGATTGTATTCTTATCAAATTGTATGCATTGATTGTAACCTCACCAAATTGTATGCATTGATTGTATCCTTACCAAATTGTATGTATTGGATGTATCATCACTAAATTATATGAATTCATTTGAATTTTCTCGATACATTGTTTGTATTGTTTGTATCCTTACCAAATTGTATATTTTGATTGTATCCTTACCAAATTGTATGCATTGACTGTATCCTTACCAAATTAATTATATTGGTTTGTATCCTTGTCAAATTGTATGCATTGACTGTATCCTCACCAAATTCTATATATTTACTGTATCCTCACCAAATTATATGCATTGATTTGTATTCTCATCAAATTGTATCAATTAAATGTATCCTACAAAATTCTATATATTGACCTTATCCTTACCAAATTATATGTATTGCTTGTATCCTTCCCAACTTGTAGGCATCGACTATATTATCACCAAATTGTATGTACTGAATGTTTCCTCACCAACTCATATGTACTGATTTGTATTCTCACTAAATTTTATTTATTCACTGTATCCTCACCAAATTGTATGCATTGTTTGTATCCTGACCAATTGTATACATTGCTTGTATCCTTACCAAATTGTATGTATTGATTTGTATTCTCACCAAAATGTATTTATTGATAGTATCCTTACCAAATTGTGTGCATTAATAATATCCATACCAAATTCAATGTATTCGTTGTATCATCACCAAATTGAATGCATTGATTGTATCCTTGCCAAATTGTATGTATTGATTGTGTCCTTACCAAATTGTATGCATTCATTGTATCCTTACCAAATTGTATGCATTCATTGTATCCTTACCAAATTGTACGCACTCCTTGTATCCTGAGGAAAGTATATATATTGGTTGTATCCTTACGAAATTGCATGTATTGGTTATATCATCACTAAATTGTATGCATTGATGGTATCCTTACCAAATTGTATGTACTGATTCTATCTTAACCAAATTGTATGCATTGATTGTATTCTTACCAAATTGTATGCATTGATTGTATCCTTACCAAATTGTTTGCATTGATTGTATCCATACCAAATTGTTTCTAATGATTCGTATTCTCACCTAAGTGTATTCAGTGATAATATCCTTGCCAGATTGCATGTATCCTTACCAAATTGTATGTATTGATTTGTATTCTCACCAAATTGTACGCATTGATTGTATCCATACCAAATTGTTTCTAATGATTCGTATTCTCACCTAATTTTGTATTCAGGGATAATATCCTTGCCAGATTGCATGTATCCTTACCAAATTGTATGTATTAATTTGTATTGTCCCCAAATTGTATGTATTGATTGTATCCTTACCAAATTGTATGCATTGATTGTATCCTTATCAAATTGTATGTACTGATTTGTATTGTCACCAAATTGTATGTATTGATTGTATCCTTATCAAATTGTATGCATTGGTTGTATCCTTGCCAAATTGTATGTATTGGTTGTAACATCACTAAATTATATGAATTCATTTGAATTCTCGCCAAATTGTTTGTATTATTTTTATCCTTACCATATTGTATATTTTGATTGTATCCTTACCAAATTGTATGCATTGATTGTATCCTCACCAAATTGTATGCATTGATTGTATCCCTACCAAGTTGTATGCATCAATTGTATCCTCACCAAATTGCATGTATTGATTGTATTCTCACCAAATTATCTGTACTGATTTGTATCCTTTCCAAATTGTATGCATGATTGTATCCTCACCCAATTGTATGTATTGATTGTATCCTTGCCAAATTGTATGTATTGTCTTGTACCCTCATTAAACCGTATATACTGATTTTTTTGCGCATCTCCATCCCCAGAATTCGGGGACTCTGTGTGTCTATCACTAAATATTTTTAAATTCTCACTTATACTAAAATATGAATATTTTGACGGAAACCTGAAAGAACTGTCTGGATACATTAGCTGTGAAGCATTCCACTGTATGTTCTATAATATTTGAATTTATTCCAGACTGTAGTCTTTATATAAACCTACTCGATGTCGAAAAAAATGTCAAAATAGGAGTATTACGGTGAGAAAACAACATCAATGTGAATGTTATTTGGATGCTATTTCATACATTCTTTTGAAATACATATGTATTTTGTACTGTTACAAGTCATGGTTCCAGTAAAAGAGGACATTGTTTTAGTTCGTTTAGAATTCTTCTTCAGACTGGTGAAGTGATTGGAAATGAACGTACATGTGTCATATCCTGTATAAAGTCGTGATTTTAAACCTCCAATCTACTTCAATAAAATCAATTATGACTTAAACCTCCAATCTACTTCGATAAAATCAATTATAACTTAAACCTCCAATCTACTTCGATAAAATCAATTATGACTTAAACCTCCAATCTACTTCGATAAAATCAATTATAACTTAAACCTCCAATCTACTTCGATAAAATCAATTATAACTTAAACCTCCAATCTACTTCGATAAAATCAATTATAACTTAAACCTCCAATCTACTTCGATAAAATCAATTATAACATAAACCTCCAATCTACTTCGATAAAATCAATTATAACTTAAACCTATATCTACTTTGAAATGCCCATTTAAGAATAATGGGACTTTCGAGGGGACTTATCACGATATTCGTTTTCAAACGATCTATGAACTGGTTCAACTCGAACAAAGACTGATATTAATTAAGTAAAGAAATATAGCATTAGAGAAAGATATTTCTGGAATAACTACCGATCAGTGACATAATAATTTGATCTTTGTAATGTTTTATTCGTCTAGGACTCAATCACATTGCTACGTGTGCCTTAGTTACATTAATTATTAGTTTCAATTAATTGTTCGTGTAATATTTGAATATGTATATGTATGCCACATTTAAATTTCGTGTGTCGATCATTGAGATTATCTCTCTCTCTCTCTCTCTCTCTCTCTCTCTCTCTCTCTCTCATGTTAAGAGAAAAAACTAGAAATCACTAGCCTCCATTTGCAGGCTATTTTTTTTCTTCACTTTTTCCACAATTGTTGTGATGTATTCACTTTTAATAAGAGCGAGGTCTACTAAATATATCTGCGTTGGTTCAAGTCTCAGGCTCGGCAAATATGGGTAAGTGAGAAAGCTTGCTATTAGCTAGCTCTTTCCGGAGTTTTCCTGGATTCTTCTTCCACCATTTATTCTGGCCGCCATGTAAGCCTCTTTTGTGCTGAACATGGCGTTAAACTTTATTGCAACAACAACAGCAAAACAGTATATTGCCGCGATGCAGAGGTCTATATTTAGTCAGAATTATTGCATTCCCGTACGCTTGGTAAAAGCAATCAGGCACTGGAAACGAATAATATTGTGTAATCTTACAAAGAATATGACTGTCTTAGGGTTGTATTTTCTTTTTGGGGGATTTCTTTTTGCTGCTGTTTTTTTGTTCGGAGTGGGGGTAATAAAGACCAAGAAGACATCATTTGGGAGCAAGTTTCATTTTACCATTATTTGCAGTATAATGTAGAGGTAAACATTAACTTTGCCGGCACTATCTCGCCAAATCAAACAAGTTAGATTTTGAATTACAATTCGTAAGTAACTCTAGGTATTTAGTGAGGTGAAACTTCTGGATATATCCAAATGTATTTATGTCTTTATCTGAGGAAGAGCTTCGTCTGTAAAGCAAACATTAACGACGATTTGAGAATGCCGAACGGCTAGCATCGCCTTTGTACATTTGTTTTTTATTTACTGTTACAGAGAACGACGTCGGGAAAATTAAACTTTCTTGGCAGAAAGGTCAACGAAACCTGATTTTCACGCTCTAAAGTACAGTTTAAATAGGTGGGCTGAGCAGACTATTCAGCTCTGAAGTGCAATTTATTTTTGTTAGAATTTGATTGCTCATACACCTTTAAATGCTCTCTACTTACGCCTTCTTGTAGCTACACTCAGTATTGAAACGTGTCTTCATGCCGTATCGCCGTTATGAAATTTGTAATATTCTGTGTATGTCTGTACACACACACACACACACACACACACACACACACATGTTTGAGACATTTTAATAGTAGATATATGATAACATCGGGATTTCTTTTGTAATTAAGTTCCCAGACACAACAAAACAACGGTGATATGCAGTACTTTACTAAATTTCTGACTAAATGGCGAGAGTACAAGTTTCCATTTAAAGTTTCAATATTCCAAAACTTCATCTGAAAATCTTAATATAAAAATAATTACAGTATTAATTACTGTTTCTATATGCATAACATTCGCGCTAATTGGAACTCAAGTTTGCAATAAGAAAATATGTTGAAGTTAACTACGCATGCGCCACGGTTATGATACTGCACTCGAAGGTTTAAATTTGTTTTTAAAAGAATAAGAAATTGGACGACTAATTCGTCTCCCATAAAACTTAATGTTGAACACTAAAAACAAACATAATATCTTTGTTATGTTGGCACACAAATCACGCGTGTTTCCATTAATTAGTAGAATTCATTTTCAGCCTTGACCTGCAGAATTTTCGCAGCATTTGTTTGATCCAAGTTCCTCGAAACAGGACACTCCCATATTTGCACGCAATTAATAACATAGCCTTGAACTAACAGTCCAGTGGGAGATCGGAATGAGGGTCTACATATATATATATATATATATATATATATATAATCTCAGTATTCGATATTGTTGTCACTAGCTTTTGCTTCTTATTGTTTCTGGCAATCTTTTGAATTGTCACTACACTAAACCAAAGTTAAATCGTGTATCGAGTGTTTTCTAGTCATTAAATTTACATTTCTGAAGGATGAGTATCATAATTTCATTGTAATATAAGAAATAAAAGGATATTGGCCAGAATGTATTCATCAAATGAAACGCGTGAGCTAAATTTGGTATGGCGAGATATTTCTCAAGATTCATGTATTTATCAGCATCTGCATTGCATAACGTGACGTTATTATATATTGTATAACGCCTGTCAAAAATCAATAATTCTGTCTTGTATTAAACATCGCATTTTTGTCTTTCAAAATAGGTTTACGTTTGAATTATGGTATCGTACTGTTCACTGATATTATATTTGCGCAGTTTTTAGATGGAAAAGATGTGCGACAGTTTCGGTAACAGAATTCTCCCATTTTTTAATTTACATTCGTTGTTATTCACATATGTTATATGAGTTATAAAGAAAGATATACAGTTCCCATCCAAACATTTGTCAATAACAGCCATATTGCTAAGGAATAGCAAAGTATGTGACTAGGGAAGTCTGGAAGAACATCGCCTCAAGCCAGATCCCGAGTCCAACACGGTGTGCATTTCTTCATTTATAAGAAATTCAGTCATTAAAAAAATTTAACATGGCAACATCAATAACATTCTAGTAATCTGACATAACGTCATAATATAGTCAGCGCCACTACTTACGGCACTAAAATATTCAAAACAGTAAATTGGTACCGTTGTCCACTACATACTACTTTGTATCGACGAACTTCCAACTGGACAAAACTGAACCATACTGAAAATCAGATCTGCCAAACCATTCATATTGATATTCTTGTTCCAAATTTCAGCTCTGTGTCTAAGTGGGTATTGAAACTAAGTCAATTTCCAGATAACTTTGATTTGATAGACTCAAACAAGTCAAAAACAAAAAATTTTTTGCACGGACCCTAGCGAAGTTATTACCAAAATTAGATCAGACAAAACAAGTTTAGAGACATTTGATAAAGAGAATATAAAATACAATGAACTTCGGTAATACGTAATCAAGAATTCGGTCAAATAATTGGTAAATACGTAGTGCATGCGGGCGGTTGAGAAACAATTTACCTCGCAGCGAATACTATAAAACGAGATTCAGCCAAATATCACTTGAATCTAAGTAATGGATTTCCAACCCTTGGACCTCATGCAGCAACTCCTTTACATGTACGGCCATTTAGGCAGTCCGTTTGAAAATATGCATTTTAGTTAACGTGCATAATTATTGATAATGAACTGCTTTTACTCATTCGGTGCACGAGGGGCCACAATTGACCAAATGATCTAAAGCGCTCACCGTTACGGATCACTGTCGTAGCACCTGTCTGCGTGGGTTCGAGTCTCGGACTCGGCTAATGTGGATACGTATAAAAGCTTGCCAGTGGCTTCTCGTGGGTGGGTAGGTGGTTCTTTCTGGGGTTTTCCCGTGTTTTTCTTACACCATTTATACTGGCCTATAACCTATATTGTGCTGAGAAACGCCGTTAACCCTACAACATCATTCGGCCGACCACCTGAAACGTTGTATCTGCTTTGGCCATCAGCCACAAAACGTTCGATACTTATTATCCAAATCAATGCCTTTTACGGATGTGACAATGTCTGGATGGCGTGCTCCGTCAGCAAGTCTGTCGCGATGGCAGATTCAAGCACTTGTGTTGTGAGGAGTAGATGGATACCTGTAGTACCAGTAAGCAGATGGGTGACTCAGTGGTGCTTCACAACATATGGCAACATTAGGGTGACATGTCAATGTCAAGCGACACTAGCAGGGTCAGAAACCTGCAGGACCGAGCCTTTTGCTTTAAAAGATAATACGCATGAAACTTTATTGTCAGACCGACTTAATCGAGCGAATTGAGGTATCCGCTTTTTCGTGTGATTTTCTCATCATAATGCTGCGTTTATGTTTTTTCTCGAGTCTAGTTCAAAATCAATAACTCCCTGTTTAAGAAACATAATGAATAATCAAGTTAAGCTCTGAAAACAAGACGATCTGGCTCAGAGCACAAGCCGAAAGATGATCCCACAGCTGTATGTATTTTCGGTGACAATGTTGCTGGTCCTTCTGGCTTTCACATGACATCTGAGTTTCATTTCAAAGGACCAAAGTGAACAACAAAAAGCCATGATATACAGTTGATGACAAAGATAGCATGAGATGTTGAGGGGATTTTTTATGCTCATTATAGATAAAGTCATTAGCAAAGCCATTTAAGCGTACGTATAAACTGGATATTCATAAAACACAGACTACATGTCAGGATGTTTAACATGCGTCAGCCGTTGCTTAATCGGTCTCGCACAACAAAAAATTTGATACCAGGCAAGACCAGTGTCCAGTAGGGCTAATCTTGTGATCATGTACTCTCTCTAGAATTCAAGAACTTGGTGTCTAAGCGGTAAAAGGTGCACACCACTAAATAGCAAAAGATTTTCAGCGATTCCGAATCTGAGAGCTCACAATCAAGGCTGCGATGCCATGCTAGCATTTGACAAAGACATTAGAGCAGTAATTAAGCAGGCTTGTAATCATAATTTTGATTCAGAGGCACTGACTTTAGCAAATGCAGCCAATCTCTACCATCAAGATGTCTTTAGAATGAAACAGGCAATCAGTAGAAAATTTTCTGCGGTCTTTCAACAGCTATTTGTACTTGTTGTATCCCTTCCCGCACTAGCGAATATATTTTTGGTTTGACCAGATGAGAGAGAGAGAGAGAGAGAGAGAGAGAGAGAGAGAGAGAGAGAGAGCTACCGTAATACAGCCTTTGTCTCGTGCATCTATAACCATCTCATAACTCATATTGTCCGAAAGTGCAATGTCGGACCAGCGGATCTACCTCCATAGCAAGTCATCGTTGTAACAGAATTAAAAAAACACTTGTACTGATCGATTTGCTTTAAATATCTTCGTCAAAACAAGAAAGGCGAAGTCGAGCGACACTCTCTGCAACATGTCGTTGTGAATTTCTTACGATCATGTATTTGCCATCTCTGCAGATATAGTCAATAATGTATGTCATGTATCACAGAGTAGTGTGTCACCCACCCACTCTTCCATGAAGACTTTTCTATACATCCCTTCATAACAGTTGTAAATAATATCGAAACATAATACTTACTGCACAACAGCAAAAATATTATTTCGTGGAATCAGCGTTTAATTCATGCACAACTCAACTGTGGACGATCAAAGCATACGCTACGGAATTGTGCAACAGCGGTACAATTACTGACGCACTCCAATATGTCCCCGGTAACTGTGCCTAGTTTCAAACTTAGGAATAGGAACTGCGAAACCTGAAATACTGAATCTAGCCAATACAATAGCAAAACAGTGGCTTGAACATCTGAAGCACTTTATCTTTTCAGCTCTATTTTCACAAGACGACTTTCTTTCATGGGCGCGTACCGAAATGCCACCATTGAAAGGTCCAAATAAACAGTTTCTCTTATACAATGTTTTCTAAAATGTACGCATAGTGTTGCCATGATGTCATATTTCACTAATTTGGTGGTTGTGCAGTACGTGAGCCCAGACTATGTGAAAGTTGCTTGTCAAGGACCAACCACTATTTTATATTTCTAATATTCTCCAGTTGAAATTTCCTAACATTTACTTTGATGACAAATTCATGATCATGTTTGATACTAAAATTACTGCATTCAAGATCTTAGGAGATTGTCTTGAAGACAGTGGCTGGGCAACTGACATATTTACTGCTCGTAATGCTACATGCAGAGTAACTTATGTCTCGAACAGGACTGCACAACTTATTAGAATTAGAGATGTACACCATACCACATTAGCTTTCTTATTCAGTCTGCATCATCAGACATATGACAAATATAGAGAAAATGTACAAAGAAGAGAAAATCCTTAGATTGTACAGGTTGGTCTGCTGAATGATTCCAGCGTCAATATGGGTCTATTCCACTTGAACCAGAACTTCCAATGCTCAAGCTTTCCTCATCAATTTCAAAAGCAAAACATATGGAATCACTTGGGCAGTTAATATCATGGAATTGTGGCATAATAAGTATCCAGGATGATTCAGGAATCTGAAGAGGCTATAAGCGTCGAGTAAAGTACCAAATACAATGAACAACCACCGTGTGTCATTTGCCAATGAAGTCTCATCTATGGTGACTGCCTTTGATGACATGAGAAACGCTTCAAGATAGGACAATGCTGATCATTTAAATTTTGATACCACAAACATAATGTACTCTGATATAGTGGGATTTTCAAAGGTGCCAACAAATTGTGTCACGAACAATATGACCTCTTTGTTAAAGAGAGACTTGTTGAGCAATCCAAACCAATTAAAGAACAAGCATCAAAATAAATCTGTCATTATTCAACAAAAAAGAAAGTTCTTTGAAAGGACAAGGTCCATGTTGCAATTTTTTTGAAGGATGACTATTCTATCGATTGTATAGATGCAACTCCACAAATGACTGCAATGGTACATGATGTTGGTTGGGGGTTTTCGAATGCTTTAACTACAAACTTCTTATGAAATATTAAATCAATACTTGTTCATGCCATATATCACGTAACATCTGAAAGATGTGAACATTCTGGGCATAGGATGGAGTAATTACATCTCAGACAGTTTATCCAGCCTGAATATCGTTTGGTTTGGGCAAACACTACATATATCTTCCGGTACATGCAATTGCTGTCACCTCATCACTATGGAACATAAACGCATTGAAACTCGTTAATGTGTGCACCGGATGTGATGTGACATCTTTCGTTGCTGGAAATGCAACTAGTCAGCATGGAACACGTGGAATGAATCTCCACATGTTACAAATACACTTATGTCACTGGCAGAATCCCCAAAGCGTATTCTTGACAATACCATAGTGCTACCTGAAACATTTGTTGTATTTCAGTATTATGGAAACCAGAAATGCTATAAGGCAACATTAGTTTTCAAGGTCAGTAGCCATGTATAATATTCCACTGGCACAGGAGATCTCAAATAGCATACAGAATATGTTGAGCTTATCAAGAATTACATGTATGTAGAAATGTACTGCAAAGAGATCTAAACTTACCCAATCAAACATTATTGGTTGTCAGAGAAAACTTGGGTCTCTATGGTAACAAAAGTAAACAACTTTTAGGCAAGCTGAATAAACGTACTGTTAACGGTCACTTTAAATCTCAGAGGGCATGCAAAGACCTGTTCAGGTGCTACAAGCCCGGTTTCAAGTGCACTGCTCTTTACAAAGTGAATATATTCCCATACATGTTGACCTAACCTTGTGCATCTAAACACCTGCATAAAAAGATAATCATTATGACCAGCTGTAATACTGGAATAGTGTTTAAAACCTTGCAAGTTGCTTCTTGCAAATATTTTAAGTATGTAGAAAGAAAGTTCATTTGTTTTACAAAAGTTAAGTGTAATTCTGTATCGTTTAGTGACTGCTAAAAAGGTATTGTCAATAGGATACCAGTGATATTTGTGTTCAAGTTAAGAGCTTTGCAAATAGATAACATTTAGAAATAATCTTGTACCAGAGAATAGACTTGTGACCTGTGCTAGCATATGTGTCCTATGCTACTGTAAGCAAGACCTTTGCAATTTTATCATTGGTTTTAAGGATGCTGTGTTGTTACTGTAAGGTCTAAGATGAATATGACATGATTTTTTCAAACTGAATTGTTGATTACCTTACTCTAGTGAAGCACTGGTGTGTATGTCTGTCTCATTAAAAGTGAGGGGCCCCGAGTGGCCGAGTGGTCTAAAGCGCTCTCCGTTACGAATCACTGCCATCTCACCTGTTTGCGTGTGTTCGAGTCCCAGATTCGGCAAATGTGGGTATGTGAGAAAGCTTGCCAGTAGCTTCTCGTGGGTCGGTGGTTCTTCCCGGGAATTTTCCTGGGTTCTTCCTCCACCATTAATACTGGTCGCCATGTATCGCGTGCTGAAAAATGGCGTTAAACCCTACAACAACATTATTACAAGTTATATAGTTTAATATTACAAATTGAACATGTGCATGCCTTGTTTCATACTTATTCTCAATGAAAATACATTTTAAATCTGTCATTTAAGTTTGTTTGTACATTTAATCATCATTTGGAACAGCCTATTGGTGTAGCTAGCCTTTATAACCCAACATCATCGTAAAACGTAGAAGATCCTTCATTTCGAAAACAAGAGTAGCTGTGAGGGCGGTTCCATACCATGAAATGTTTAGGCATTATCTATGCAAGCCCGTGGTTACGTTTGACGCTTTTAACCACCAGTGAACGAATTTGCAATTATCCTGGGTGAATATCTAGTTGCCGAATACCCAAAGCAAAAGGATGTAGATTCATTTTGCAGTCATTTGTTTCATTACATCCCTCCTATAGGATAAAACAATGCCATTCAGAATGAATAAAGGTGCACTGTTTAAGACGATGGTGAATGATACAGTAGATCAACGGTTAAATTTACTCTCTCTCTCTCTCTCTCTCTCTCTCTCTCTCTCTCTCTCTCTCTCTCTCTCTCTCTCTCTCTCTCTCTCTCGTTAAGAGCAAAAACTAGAAATCACTAGCCTCCATTTGCAGGCTATTTTTTTTTTCACTTTTTCCACAATTGTTGTGATGTATTCACTTTTAATAAGAGCGAGGTCTACTAAATCTATCTGCGTTGGTTCAAGTCTCAGGCTCGGCAAATATGGGTAAGTGAGAAAGCTTGCTATTAGCTAGCTCCTCGTGGGTCGGTAGTTCTTTCCGGAGTTTTTCTGGGTTCTTCTTCCACCATTTATTCTGGCCGCCATGTATGGCCTCTCTTGTGCTGAACATGGCGTTAAACTTTATTGCAACAACAACAACAAAACAGTATATTGCCGCGATGCAGAGGTCTATATTTAGTCAGAATCATTGCATTCCCGTACGCTTGGTAAAAGCAATCAGGCACTGGAAACGAATAATATTGTGTAATCTTACAAAGAATATGACTGTCTTAGGGTTGTATTTTCTTTTTGGGGGTTTTATTTTTGCTGCTGTGTTTTGTTCGGGGTGGGGGTAATAAAGACCATGAAGACATCATTTGGGAGCAAGTTTCATTTTGCCATTATTTGCATTATAATGTAGAGTTAAACATTAACTTTGCCGGCACTATCTCGCCAAATCAAACAAGTTAGATTTTGAATTACAAGTCGTAAGTAACTCTAGGTATTTAGTGAGATAAAAATTCTGGATCTATCCAAATGTATTTATGTCTTCATTTGGGGAAGAGCTTCGTCTGTTTGAAAATGCCGAACGGCTAGCACCGCCTTTGTACATTTGTTTTGTATTTACTTTTACAGAGAACGACGTCGGGAAACGTCAACGAAAGGTCAACGAAACCTGATTTTCACGCTCTAAAGTACAGTTTAAATAGGTGGGCTGAGCAGACTATTCAGCTCTGAAGTGCAATTTTTTTTTTTTTTAGAATTTGATTGCTCATACACCTTTAAATACTGATTTTTAAATTAAGTTTGCTCTCCGTCGATTCATGTTTTTGCAAGATCAGTATATGACCCCTACAATGTATATACGACAAACTTGATGTTAAAGTAAGTGGGCATTTTCAAAACAGGTCCATCAAATGTAGAGATCGAGTGAAATACAATATTGAATATCGAGTTCTGATGTCAAAATAAAATCTCCGCGTATTGGAAATCTAATGTGTTCTTCTGCTTTCACAGCAATTGTTAGATCAAGACGTCTATCTGTCGAAAATCAACATCGACTTATAAATAAGTAGATCTGATGGACTTACTTACCTTTGGATTCACCAATCCAATTGCAACTTTCAGAGTCATGAAAGCGAAACTTGTCATTCGGAATATCTTTGTCAACTATCAATATCTGTTACGCAAAATGCAATGATTTGTCTATTAGGCGACTAAATTAAGTGGACGAGAAATTCTAACGGTTAGCAGCAGATCAACTTTTATTGTTGTCTGTCCGATATTCGTCTGTCTGTCCGATTTCGTTCATGTTGGAGACGTTAATTTTAATCAGACTGACCACAAGTCTGCTTTTCTTGACCCTGGTTTAGTTCTCGACAGCCATTGTAAAATTATGAATCAACAGACTTTGGTAAAACAACAAAACATTAAATTCAAGACCATAAAAGGCGCATACACGACCACGTTGACGTGCACTGCATATGTACGTAAATATTGTTACATTTATATAATCTAGGACAGAAAAACACAATATTGATGTAATTTATATAAAGTTAGTCACCGTGAATCGTGCTTCACATTTAAGCGAATCTCCAAATTTTCATGTGATATTTCATTTTTTCACCTATCACTACCTAATGTGTTTTTTCTGGGTCTAATGCCATTTTTCAGTACGTGATAAGCTACACCATGCTGCCAGTGTATTTTTGTAAAGGAAAAACCCGGAAAGAACCACCAACACACTACTAACAAACTTTCTCACGTTCGCCGAGTCAAGACTCTAACCCCAATTGAACAGAGGTTAGGGGCCATCTATTTACCACGTACGCAAAAATCTGGCAAAGCTTGACTCCCTCCCATCCCCCCGTACACATACGTACTTTGTTTTACACACACCCCACCTGCGTATGTACGCTTGACGCACACACCCCACACCCGAATTCTATAGAACGGCCTAATACACGCAGAAACGATCAAGGATTAATATTATTAACGTGTCAAATAAAACAGATAGTCCACCGACGTTAAATGTCTGGCTGCATCAAAGAAATAAGCTGCCTTACCTTATTAAATATGTCTAGTGTCTGCTAAAATTCAAACGCGGAATGAACTCAGTCGAACAGGTTACGTACTAGACAAATTATTATCGCGGTTTCCCTCCTCTTTCCCCCCCCCCAGCCTACCCCCTGCAATGCGTACGTACATTATCAGTAGACCCTCTCCCCATACGCAATCGTATACATTTGGGTTAACCCCATCCCCCTTTATGCGTTCATACTAATCGGACGGCCTCTTACATGTGAGTGGTTTGTGACTAAAGATGCACCTGTAGGAGTTTTACGCCTTCTTGTAGTACACTCAGTACTGGAACGTGTCTTCATGCCGTATCGCCGTTATGAAATTTGTAATATTCTGTGCATGCCTGTACACACACACACACACACACACACACACACACACACACATACACACATGTTTGAGACATTTTAATAGTAGATATATGATAACCTCGGGATTTCTTTTGTAATTAAGTTCCCAGACACAACAAAACAACGGTGATATGCAGTACTTTACTAAATTTCTGACTAAATGGCGAGAGTACAAGTTTCCATTTAAAGTTTCAATATTCCAAAACTTCATCTGAAAATCTTAATATAAAAATAATTACAGTATTAATTACTGTTTCTATATGCATAACATTCGCGCTAATTGGAACTCAAGTTTGCAATAAGAAAATATGTTGAAGTTAACTACGCATGCGCCACGGTTATGATACTGCACTCGAAGGTTTAAATTTGTTTTTAAAAGAATAAGAAATTGGACGACTAATTCGTCTCCCATAAAACTTAATGTTGAATACTAAAAATAAACATAATATCTTTGTTATGTTGGCACACAAACCACGCGTGTTTCCATTAATTAGTAGAATTCATTTTCAGCCTTGACCTGCAGAATTTTCGCAGCATTTGTTTGATCCAAGTTCCTCGAAACAGGACACTCCCATATTTGCATGCAATTAATAACATAGCCTTGAACTAACAGTCCAGTGGGAGATCGGAATGAGGGTCTACACTATTTTATTAGTAGGAAATTAAATACACCATATCAAAATAAAAATTAATGTTACATTTTCAAGTACAGTATATAGATTGAAGTCTGTGAAAAGTAGAATGAAAAATAACTAAATCCATTTACCAGCGAATTATTGCAAATAGTTAGTGCTCTAATTTTTTGTTAATTCCCCGACCAGAGACCGGCTCTCTGGCTGTAAAATCAATGGTGATCCGATACCTTAATTGAAATAGTTGTCTACTTTAATAAATAAATACAAGTTTTAAATCTTTGAAAGGAAAGTCCGGCCTTCAAACTTGTTATTTCATTAAATGATATCGCTTCTACCAATATTCAAAGTTGTGGCTAACTAGAGAGCTAAATAAAGGCCATTGTTTGATTTTCTTAAGGTGGTGTTACGAGGCTTCCACCAAGTACTCCGAGATAAACTAAGGTCTCACAACACAAATTTGGCATCCCCTAGTAAAAACCTATGGAAACTTTATGATATGATAAATTCAATACCTTTACATTTCTGAATGTTCGTGTAAAACCTATATAGACATACCCTTGATACCAGTTTCGGTGTAGAGAAAGCCATATGAACCACGGCATTTTGGGGGTCGGTGGGAGATCGGAGTGAGGGTCTACATGTGTTTGAAATATTTGTTTCCGATTCCGCTCCGAAGAATCATTAATTTAAGTAATTCCTTTTCCTGTCTCTAGAATGTAAAAAGATTGAGATTCCATTAGTAAAACATTTTTTGAGTTGCAACTATGAAGAACTTTCAAAATATTCCTTTCACTAAATTCTTACTTTCACTGTCAATCAATCCGGGCCAGAAAAAATTCATATATGCTCTATTGTATGTTCAACCATCTCTAGAATAGTTCCTATTCATCCATATCATTAGTACCGTGTTCCTGAAAACTCTATTTCTCCTATGATGTCTCGCACATCAAGGCACGTCTCACTGGCGATACTGTTAACTTTAATTTTAACGCTTTAATACCAGTTTACATTCCTAGTTCAGACAGTTACCGGTAGTTTAGTGGTTAGAACGTCCGTCTCGGGTGCGGGTGTTCGCTGGATCGAACCCCAGCTTAGTCATACCAAAGACTTATAAAATGGTATTTGCAGTTACCTCGTTTGGCACTCGGCATTAGGAGTATAGTGTTAGGGCTGGTCGGCCTGGTGTCAGGATAATATCACTGAGTTGGACATCATTATATATGTCTATGGATATAACTTGTTAAAGCTACGTAAAAAAAAAAAAATCCCAAAATAAACCAACACACATTCCTCATAGTGCTTTTATATTTTTCTTTTACTAAATTTGAGCACATTATATTAATTATAATTTATATTAATTAAAATGCATATATGAGAATTCTGCATTTTTATAAGCTGTAATTACTTCTGCTGATACTAATTTACATAAAATCCTTAAGGATCAACCCTTCCAGTTTAAATACAGTAAACAACTGGTTAAAAAGAAAATTAAAAATTATTTAAGTTTATTTTACATAAATAATGCACATGAAGTGTTTCTTTTATTTAATTTTAGTTTGATTATTTAAACTTAATTTACGATTAAGAAGATATATATATATATATATATATATATATATATATATATATATATATATATATATATATATATATAAGGCAAAATAATTGGAAACAAGCTTTTTCTACTTGCAAACTCTCCGTTATCAAAATAAATAATTAACGAACACGCATGCAAGAGTTCTGGGAAAAAGGCAAGATGGGTGAGTACAGCCATATATTGAATTGACTGGACAAAGGTTAAATAATAAGAAGCATATTGTACGTAAAATTTAGCTCTAGTCCTAACGGAACAAAAGTTATAACATAATATTTTTTAAATCTGTTTGTGCTAATTATTATTTTCTCCACTATTCCTTATGTAGCAATGTGGCTGGGGTCCTGCTGTGTAAAGTTCGCATCAGAATCAGTAATAATATTCATTACTGATAATCTGCGAAATTACACATACTTATCACAAACACCAATGTTGGACATTATGTCTTGAACAATGCAGCCTTCACCGTGGTTTTTCTGCCAAGACAGCTTATTTCTTGTTATGCAAACATAAAATCCTTTTTTGCTGTATAAAAGATATCATCTTACCCATGTGTTTGCACAAATGTTTGTTGCAAAGGTTTTGCACGCAGCATTTCTCGCAGACTTGAATTTCATCACGGACTTGGGGAGATTCATGACCTGAAGCACGACAAATCTGAAACAACACTCATTCATATATATTGTGCACTTCAATTTTCCATTTTTGGAACTTGTAATGATGTACCAGTAAATAATAGCACGCACGCACGCACGCGCGCACACACACACACACACACACACACATATACATACATACATACATACATACATACATACATACATACATACATACATACATACATACATACATACATACATACATACATACATACATACATACATACATACATACATACATACATACATACATTTGATTAAAACACGTAAGATAAACAAACAGTTTGGGATATGAGATAGCGGTATCCAAGTTAGGTGTCTCAATTTGTTTGATTAATTACATAATCAAAAAGAAGAAAATTGCGAAGCGCTCTTTCAAAAGAAGAGATTATTAGCACTTGCTTGATAACATTCGTGATTATGTTCCACAACACTGATGCGGAATATCTCCAAGATGTTTTTGTACAGAGTCTGTTTGAATTTAAAATTAGGCAAATGAAATTTAGAGCCCAAATCAGACCGTAGATGATGTGAATGTATATTGGAAGCTGGAATTAGGAGATCGTTAATATATTGTGGAGCCATGTTATCAAAAGACTTATAAATTTAAAAACTCATAAGTCCTTTAAAAAGTCCTAAAGTTTGAGCATAGATTCTATCAAATGCTGTTAAATACTGCCTTCTAATGGATAATGCAGCAAACGCGCTTTTTTATATGCTTTTCCCGCTATAAAAAAAAACTTAAATGTCACACCTAAACGTTTTCGATTTTCTTTTCTCTTTAATTAAGTTCCCACAATAAATATTTCGATATCCGTCGATTTCTCTAGTATTCGCCTTATCCATTTGTCATCGTTAGTTTAACACTATTTCTATTTGTTGCTTTCGCGCCACAGTATATCAGTCGCGTTGTAAACTTTGTCCAGGGTAAGAGACTGTATCACTCGTTGCATATAAGGTTGAGTCATACTCAGAAAGACCAGTTTCAATGGCTTTCATATGACGTGGAAAATTAATAGTGAAACTGGCAAAGAGCAAAGGACCAAGAATAGAGTCTTGAATGATTCCACTTGTGGCGTATTGTAAAGAAGGTATAGCATTGGTCACAGACAGGCACGGTCGTCTTTCTGTTGGGTAAAAATCACACCAAGCATGAGAACTGTCACTGGTATGACTTGAGTTGTTATCAATATTTTATGAACTACTAACTCGATTGCTTTGATTATTTCCCGGCATCTACGGCAGCAGTGTATCAACCAATTTTATGAGGACAGTTTGAAATGAATGCATTTCTTGGAAACTTGATTGTGATTATGTAGAATTTTCCTTTAAAGTCGGCGAAGATTAAAGGCAATATGTTTGTCATATATTTCGGATAAAGTTGGTAAGAATGATATAGTTATATATGACATTTTGGATCCTTTCAAAGTCCCGCATCACTACTTGCATTTATCAAGTCTAAGCAATTTTGTAATGTAAGCAATTTTGCCGATAGTTTGAATATTTTTGTTGCGATTTCACCCCGCCATGTTGCTTTAGTGCCTTCTGGTTCCTTTAAATATATCTATAACATCTTGAACACGTTTATAACAGAGCTATACTTAACAACAAACAACGATAACCGATTTCACTCTTCAGTTTTATGTATTGTTACAATTCCACAAAAAAGATTTCATCTTTGTCGACACCAGCTGTGTAATGGATGTTCTGTTTTTTACTTGTGCCCCTAATGCTTTGACAATTAATAATCTAGAATTGTGTACGGACGTACGCAGGCCAACATCACGCAAACTTATGCGATTGAAGTGAGCAGCTTTGTTGAAACAAGGCCGAGACCATGGTCTTAGAGGATGTCTGGGAGATGATTTTCAGATCACACTGAGCTATGAATGAACAAGAATGATATATTCAGACCGTTTCATTTATTTAAAAAAAATAACCAAATAAAATCACACTTTTATCGGTGAAATTAGTAATGGTGCATTTAATGTGCTCGAACATTTAGCGCCAAAGCGATCGAAAAGGAAGATTTTTATGTTCAACAAAATAAACATGATCGTTCAGTTTTGTTTGTTTGCTTTTTTGCGAGGGGAGGGATGACCAATTTTGGTTTTGTGGGGTTATGCATTTGGGCTTTGTTTTTTATTAGTTTAGGGAAATATCGTAGTATAGATATTCGATATTCTTTTTTATGTTCGTCTACGGTAGTGTATCGATCTCAACAGAACATGAATTCCCTTTCTGTTTATATGTAAGGAAAAATGTAGATATCAAAGAATTAATAAAATAAATCATGTACAGACGATACTTAAAGATAATGTACATACCCTGGAATCTTTACACCCGGCGTTATAAAATACAGATGCATCGTCGCCTATAACTTGCTCTGCAAAGCACTCCTAAATTGAAAGTAACATTTTATCCACTTTAGTTATAATTTTATTAAATATTGATAAATACAAAAGTGTAATAATCTGTATGTATTTTATAAATGAAAGCAGTCAGTGGATTAGTTTCGAGTAGTTCTAGATATGAATGACATAAAGTTTTGGACATAACAAATAATTGATTTTTAAATTATTAGGTTTAAAATAATTTTATGATATTACGCTGAAGCCAAAAGTTAAAACAATCTTACAATTTAAAAAGAATATAACCGATACAAAATTGCATTTAAACTCTTTCTTGTCGAGGAGATTTTTTCAAGTGTTTTATCTCACTGAATGATTATTTATTCTTCAATTGATCAAAATGTTAGTTGCATAACGAAGAAATATGCAATACATACATACATACATACATACATACATACATACATACATACATACATACATACATACATACATACATACATACATACATACATATTACGTGATTGAATACGTGGTTACATACATGCATGCGTATATTTAATTCAGTAGTACCTGCCCTGCCGTACAATTGACTGTTCTTACACAATAACTGAGATCTGTCACCCCATCGCACATGATGCAGATCAGAGATCCAGGGTCGGCTGGGGAAAATAAAACAAAACATTCATCTTTGTACATATTTAGAGGGGACGGTAATTAAAAAAAAATTAATACGAATATGTCTCTTCTTCCTCTTCTCATTATTATTATTATTATTATTATTATTATTATTATTATTATTATTATTATTATTATTATTATAATATTGTTGTTGCTATTATTATTTTATTTTTTTAGTTAGTATTATCTTTTTTAATTAATTAATTTATTTGTTTATCTCAATAGTACGGTCTCTTGAACTGTTCACTCAGCATATTCAAATTGTAGGTCAGTTGTTAAGCCCCTTGATCTGTCCATAACATTATGTGGATTGTACTACTTACACAATGCAATGGATAGATCTAAATGTGTTACTGAATGAAAACCAATAAAAACAAAATAAACGAACGATACGTGTTTGATACCGTTGTCAATGGGGGAGGGGCTAAGTCTTCAAGTTCCAACATAAGCTCGAAAGTATCGTGTTCGGGCCAGGAGTCAGTAACCTTCGTCCGGATTTCCAACACTTATCTCTTTGGGTAACTTTCTTTTTCCTCCATGTAGTGTTGGATTAGAGTAAATTTGATGCTTCAAAATATTACGAAAACTATTCCCCTCCAGGTTTGGGTAAACAAGCAATTAAAACACACAACTATACCGTCTGGTGGTCTAGTGGTTAGAACGTCCGCCGCGGAATCGGGAGATCGTGGGTTCGATCCCCGGCTGAGTCATACCGAAGACTTACAAAATTGGTACTAACAGCTGCATCGCTTGGCGCTCAGCATTAAGAGGTTAGTGTTAGGACTGGTCGGCCTGGTGTCAGGATAATGTGACTGGGTTGGACATCATGCTACATGTCTGCGGCATGATGCCTTAGTGCTAGACATCACTATAAACTGCCTCACTGCATACATCGTAGCAATATGACAATTTTTTTTAAAGCTACGTTTAAAATCCTAATCAAACAAACAAACAAACAAAAACACACATCGAGGGGATTATTACGACCGTAGTTAATATACCTTTTCATAGTTACCGTATTTAGCCGTAGAAATTTATATCCAGTAGCATAATCGCCAGGTGTCGCAGGTGAAAGGTAAGACAAAATAAATTTCTAAATTCTTGTCTGGCAGTATTAATGGTTCTTCCCTCAGTTGTAAATATGAATTCAGCTTAATGTTTTACAGCATTCAGGGAGTCATGAAGCTTGGAAATTGACAGCGCATCTCATAAACAGGCAGCAAACAAATAAGGTTCTTGCGTGTATGGTGTGCTGTTGCTTTTTGATTTAGCAGCAAATGAAGTTCAATTTTTATAATTACAATAATGTTATAAAACAATAACACATCTTTATAAACAGATAATATTAGAACTATTTTCACAAATAGTTTACAAAGCTTGTCAAAGAACAGAAGAAGTTTGCACAAACAAATAAGTAGTTCCTTTTTGGTGATTCCAACTAATAACTTTTGGTTTTCTTCACCTCACTCCACTCCAGATGCTTGTTTGAAAGGAATGCCAGAAATATCTAGTTTTTTTCTGTGTAACATAAATTGTCTCATTTCCAAATTTATTTCTTAAAAAGTTCTTACGTTCTAGGTATTTATATTGACACATTTTGTACATTCCCAGCAGCAGAGGGGGCGAATCAGACAACTTTTTTTTGTTTTTATTTTTGATTATACCCCCTCCAAAATAACACTAGACCCTTCTCGCGAAAAAATAAGTCTCTGACCCTTGTCTGAAAACATTCGCGTCGCAACGTCGTTGTCACTCACCCCCTCTGCTGCTAGAACTTTCAGTTGGGGTTAACCGAATATTTGATCCAGTCCGATACGATATCGTGTTCGAGGGTCATGTAAATTTATTGTTACAAATCCGTGTGGGGTAGACTGAGCATGACTAAAGAAATTTCTAAATTGATTGAAGTCCATATCAGAACACCATGTCTGCCAAATATTTCGTAGCGTATGTGTATCAACGCCGTTGAATACAGCAAGCATATTACAGTTATCACTTTTGGAATCTGAGTGTAGCGTTGAGTGACATAGATCACATCAGTGTTTTTATGCCTGCCTCTGGAAAATATTCTAGCAGGATTTTTTTGATTATCTAACATGACATCGTCGTATACAACTAAATTGTTGATACTTCCATCGAGGTCATTCACGGATGGCGCCTCGTCAATATCGGTTATAAATTCAATAACATCCTCGGCGGCAATCTCTGAAGCGTTTTCATTAAAATCTTTTAGCACTTCATAGCATCGTTGATCATCTACGCTAGGGGCAATTAAATACAACTTATCCCACTTCATCCATCTCATTATTAAATTGAGCAACAATTGCGTTTTACCGGATCCAGATGGTCCGATTATAATTGCGCGGATAGAGTTTGGTAGCGCTGCATGATGCTTCACTGGTTCTCTTGTTTTAGTCGCTGAAAAATCAATTATATTCATATCTCTATACATAAATTATGGATCTATATTGCGTGAAGTGTAAGGCGCGTACTGGCACAGATGACTTGACGACGATTACAACTAAAAATAACCGATCAGCGCTTTCTGGTAAATGCGTACAGTGTAGTACAAAGAAATTTAGATTTGTTTCTAAACCCAAGGAACCCAAGGAACCTTTAAAAAAAAACGAGGAGGTGATATCGCAGCTAAATTAGCAAAACTCCCTGGAACCCCATGGGCAAAATACCCCGGAGAAAAGCACCTTCCAGGATATAGCTACTGTGGACCGGGAACAAGACTTGATATCAGACTCAATGATCAAAATCAGCCCCGACCCGGTGAGGAACCAATAAACGCTATTGATAAGGCCTGTCACCTTCATGATGTATCTTATAAAAGCAGTAATCTGCAGCACAGGCATCTAGCAGATGTGAAATTAATTCATGCGTTAAATGCTATTTCTGATAAATCTTTCAAAGAAAAATTGGCTTCCTTTTTGATAAAATCGGCTATGAAAAGTAAATTGATGTTAGGGGCTGGTAATTAATAACAACATGGAATCTATTTATTATTCCCCAAGAGGATACTGGAGGGGTAAATCAGCAATCCATAAACTCGCTAGTGCTGCAAAAGTGAAAAAAACCACTGCGGCTCATTGGTTATCCAAACAGGCACTATGGCAAATTTATCTACCACCGCCTAAACAAATCAATTTCTCGCATTTTGATGTGACCGGACCCAATGAAGTTCATCAGGCTGATATATTATTTCTGCCACATGATCGTGGTTACAAATACGCATTAACCGTAGTTGATATTGCAAGTCGATACAAAGAAGCAGAACCGTTAAAAACAAAATCAGCCACTGAAGTCGCTTCTGCATTTGAAAGGATTTATCGAAGGAGTCCTCTGCACTGGCCAAATCTGTTACAAGTTGACCCGGGCAAGGAATTTCAGGGTGCAGTGTTATCTACAATGAAATATCACAATGTCGCTATCAGACGAGGGCATACTGCACTGCATCGTGATCAGGCCATTGTAGAACGATTTAATAAAACCCTTGCTGAGCGGTTATTTGGATATCAATACGCAAAAGAATTCATCCAAGAAAAAAGATCCCGTGAATGGGTTAAAAGGTTACCAGCTGTGATTACTGCACTGAATAACGAGATTACTAGAACCATCAACATGAAACCTATCAATGCGATTAAAAAGAAGTCAATACCTGAAATGGAAATTCAAAAAGATTTTAACGTTTCCCAACCAATTCTTGGTAGTAATGTCATTGTGAGGTACTTATACGAACCAGGAGAGCTTGAGGGTGGCACAAAAAGGGCTACTGATCCTATTTGGAGTGTTACTGCACATAAGATATCTAGTATAACACGATCTACGGGTAGACCTCCAATCTATAAACTGGATTCAACTGCCCCTCAACGGGGTTTTACTAGACAACAATTACAAGTGATACCTGAGGATACTCAATTACCACCACATGGGCTTAACTAGCACCCTTGCGTCTATTGCACTCAAGACAAGTCAACATCACATTATTTCTGACATGACCGAGATTGTTATTTTTTCTGTCTACGGTGAATTGGCGAGGATCCTTATCCGAATACTGCCAACGCATTATACAATTGCAACTCGCGCAGTGATTATTCTGTTGTTGCTTCAGAGTAATTATTAATTCAGCATCAATATCAAATTCTCGTTGTTTTTTTTTTGTCTTGTTGTTTGTAACCGGAGAGTTTTTTATCAATAATATCATTTATTGTGGTGTCATTATCATTGCTAATGATTTCATCATCGCCTGACTCTGTCAGGACAATTCTTCGAAGTTGATTTATTTTTCGTACTCTAGACACTGCGAGATAGACTAAATTCGACCATTCTATGCGATTATCTACTATCCAAACAGTTGTATCCGATATAGTCAATCCCTGTGAAGAGTGTATTGTTGCTGCATAACCTAGCGTCCATGGGGATTTATTAGCACGCAATGCATCTTCAACGACATTGATATCAACCAGCACAATATCATTTAATACGAGAATCTGTCTTTGAAATCCTTCGGATTTTGGTCCTGGAATATCAACTTCGATGTTCTGTTTTCGTGTATCCGATGGCCTATAACATAACGGTACTGGAAGTGTTGCAAATTTTTGTTTATGCAATTCAAATAACTTCATCTGAAGTGTGTCCCTGACTATTTTTCTACTTGCAATGATTAAATCATTTGGTCTCCACGCTTCCCAAAACTCATTCATGGGAGTTTCTGAAATTATTTCACGGGCTATTTCACACTGGATTCTATCCGGTTGTAATCTAATTAGTTTCTTAAATTCTTTTAATTCATTATCAAGTGATCTATGATCGGTATCAATTTCTTCATAATAGTCTACAAAACCCTTTAGCCATTCATGGGGGGATGCACCGACAAATGGTGGAGGTTGGCCGTGATCCCCGCACATGACGACTTTTGTATTCTTCAATAACAACCACTCAAGAAATATTTTTAAGACATCTTCGGACACTGTGTCTATTTCATCCCACATGATAATTTCAGGAATAAATTTCTCTCCCATGCGCTCAGGAGTCCATTTATCTCCCTTCCATCTAAAGAAACTATGATAAGTGCAGGCATTTACCCCTCGTTGTTTCATCTCTCTGGCGAGTCTGTGAGTCGGTGTTAGCACAATCATGTTTGGATTGGAAACGCTAGCGTTTCTACGATATAACTCAATTGCCCGGGTTGTTTTTCCTGACCCGCCACAGCCGTTTAAATAAACTGTTTTATATCTACAGATTGGATCAGAAATCGGTGGTGCACTAGAAAATTCTGAACACTGATTGCTTTCTAAGTAATTATTTTCAATGGTAACATCTGCTGATGGAATATAATCATGAAGCATTTCCTTCTTAATTCTCCATGACCCCCAATTCTCGTTGCCAGTAGCCTTAAAATCAGCCATTTTGCTATTTATGTAAAATGAGTCAGTAGCAACTCTAACTGCGGTGGTAGGAAATCTATTGATCATTGAAAATAAATTAATAGAAGCATAACCAAGCATAGAAGCTCTCAAATATGTGTACTGCTGATGGTATCCATCAGTGTAAGTAACAATTGTACCCAATTTGGTTCCATCGGACATAAATGCGTCCTTACGATTGACATATAAGCCCCTATTCGTTAAATCTTTGATTACAAAATCGTATTCAGCATTGTCTATAATCAATCGTGAAGAATATCTCGTATTATCATCTTTGCCACCTTGGGTAAATTTACCGATTATTCTTCGTCCAAGATCTTTGGCTACATTGTTTCTGATTTCAAATAACTGTCTGGACCAATCCATGATTTGTTGTTCATTAAAATCAGGAAACAGTTTTCGCTCTTCGCTAATTATTTTTTCTAGATCAGGTTGTGGTAACCAGACTGATTTCTGTGCTCGATAGGATATAATTGCTTCACTGACAATTAATGATTTTAACATCTTACAATCAAGCATATACCGTAATAACACTATTGGCATCCAGTGTTTTTCAGACATGTGTTTACCAATCCAAAGATAACTACACGGATGAAGTCCTTCAGCCATTTCAAATGATACTACACAAGCGAATCCGGTTAAATCGAAATGTGGCAGTGGTCCATTAATAGCAACACGGGTCATTTCGTGTGTAGGGTGTCCAAATCGTTTGAAATATTTCTCACACTCTCCATACCCAAGAAAACTTCCTGGATAACATGCAATCATATCAACTGAAATAACGGTATCAGCTGAGTATTTGGTGTTCCATAATCCTCCATGGCTGTATTCAAGACAGGACAATTTGACATCTGATAAGAACTCACTTCGGGTTGGTTTCCACGCGTTTTTCTTCCTAGCAAAATGTGCTACAACTGATGGAAGTGTAAAACAGTTTGCTAATAATTGATCGTTGTCTTCCCCCCCAGAACTCTGGGGAGAAAATTCACTAGCTAGTTGTTTCATTTGATTATGCAGCTCTTCAGTACGGTACAATTCTCCGTTGGGCCTTACAAACTGATCAAATCTACATTCTTCGTCTGAAGTACTATGAAATAGCCACACTGACACAGAATCGTTTTTACTCAAATGGTAAATAGCATCAAATAATTTCTGCTCTGAAAAAAACTCTTCGGTTCCAAACAGATATTTTACGGTTCTATCCCGTGGGAATATTGTTACTGCAGATGACCACGCGTGTGCATTATGATCAATAATTTCAATGGGAGCTCCCTGTGATTTATATTTCGATTTGTATAATACTTCTCCGGTGATTGTCCTTACCGATATTGGAAATCTCAATGATGTTTCTAATTTGGCTATATCTTGAATTGTTGCCCCATGCTGTTTCACTGTCAGTTCCCATTCGGTTATTCTTTTTCGTCTTAGATCAGTTAGTTTATTTCCCCGGGACGCATTTGTGAAGTGTTCTATTATTCGTGTTGCTACACAATTGAGCCCTGTCGAATATTTCATGGGTGCTAGTTTTGAAATATCAGGTTTTTCATTGAGTGGATATATCCCGTAAACAACTACTGTGACAGGATAAGATCTTTCGTAGTAGGGTTTATCAAGTCCAGTCAAAATTCCTGGTTTTGAATCCTGAGTCACAGTGACAGTTTTTTTGTCCTTAAGAATAGGCTCGTATTTGTCCCTAATGATCCATTTTCCATTATCACGGATAAGGAATTTTATTCGAAAAAAATTTCTTTCTTCCCCAAGACGTGAGATTATCACTGCTGCTTTTTCATCATTCATGGTAGCGTCAACAACACCATCAATTCGAAATGTTGACCAACAATGAGCTGCCCCATCACGCTTGAATTCATTAAAACAGTCTCTGATTTTACTAATCAAGGTTCTATCAAGAATTTTATTCTTTGGTGTATCAGAAACTCTATCAAGATTGAATTGAACACTTTTCCAAGGCTTAATTTTCGATAATCTCTCGAACTCATCCATACTATAATTAAAACAAGTATTTAAATGAAAGATTTAAGTATAATGAATCATTGCAAATGGCTTATGATTGGATCAGTGACACCGTGTAACAAATCATGCAGAAATGAATTCTGTTGGTATCATATGCAAAGCTTTCGTCGGGGAAGCCGAGGTCCGTTACCCTGTATTCAATGTGGGGTTGGGGTCAGGGGGAGGTCGCAATTATGTATTATGTGCGGCGGAAAACGATACAGGGAGCTAAAACGCTATTATGATAAAAAAATAAAAAATACTGCCATTGACCCCAACGATGACAAAATAATAAAGACTGCTCAAGATTATATACAGAGACTTATAATTAAACCAAACAATGAATTAGAAAAATAGTGTTATTATACAAATGAACCAAGAATTCAGACCTCACCCCTCCGTGCTTGTTAATTATGAAGCATTCCGTAATAGTATTATCAGAAAATTCTATTTTCGTATGTCAAAATACAGTACACGCGTACCGTCTATAACACCAAGGGAGACTACTCTTAAATGATAATAACCAAGGGAGTTATCATTGTGATTTAGCGGCTTGGTATTTCTTTTTAGGAAAAGATATATTTTCTTTTTTTTTAGTGTTTAAGTCAAATATTCTGTGTCACGTGCGATTAATGCGTATTTCATAACATAGGATGTGATCCGGAGATACAGGCGTTACAGGATAACACACGTGTATACTTTCTCCCTTAGATTGTGTTAACTTGTTTAATGGGTATTGTGATTCAGCGCTGGGCATTGTTTTGTAAGAAAAGACATGTTTTCAAACAATTATATTCTTTGTTCTAGTGTTTAAGTCAAATATTCTGTCTCATTTAAATACTGTGAAACACCATTAATAAGTAATTCAAGAAAATAAAATAGCATACTTGCGGATTGATGTATTAATTTCCTTTATATACCATATGAATAGTTACAACATATATACGTTAAAAAACGTTATTCTTTATAGACGTGAACAGTGGTCTAACGGTATCGTGTTTGGCTTGTAAACCCAGACAATTATTCTTCACATGTTCGCGCCCCATAGCAGACAATTGTCTGATGGTGAAACGGTTGGATGTTTTTTTTTCTATTTAATTGAGGGGAGGAAGGCGCCCCCTCTGTGTTTACATTCACATAACATGCAAAACCCATGCTATCAAATTTACGGTAGCGGTGGGTTGTCGGTTTTTGACAACTTACGCAACCATGAATTTAATTTCATGGTTGCATGTTATGTGAATGTAAACACACAAATGCCCTACATTACATCATCATTGAATCATAATCCCATCATCATAATCCCATCATCATTGAATTATAATCCATCCTTAATTAAGTTAATTAAGTATATGTATACCTACAATTTGCCACAACACTCAGTGGAAATATATACGGTATTTGTGCTGTCCTTAATTAAGTATATGTTGTGACGTCACCCCAAGCATATCTTCTGGGCGGTCTAAGATGGCGTTTGCCACGTTAGGCCTCCCTTCCGGAGATGTATGTTTCGGGTTTCCCTTGGGCTTACTTGGATGTGAAGGCAACCAAGGAGTTCCAAAGATGTGTTGTCGTATATATGTAACCTCTAGGTCATTTCACGTAAACATACCCTCTTGTGATTATAACCCGTTATTTGACGAGTTAGATTCACTCTTAGGGGAATATGTTTCCGGTGAATGTAAATATAAATGACCTAAAATAAATACCATCCATGGATGTAATTAGCTCTCCATCACATTTGGGTTACCCCGTATGGTGTTCAAAAATGAATTACCGGCCAAAACGTGGATGCACATTGGGTAACCCCAGAATGAATTATAGGCTAATAGAAACGGTCATAGGGTCATATCTCAAAGAGCAAAAACAAAAAAAAAACATTCTGATATAAAACAGAAACAGAAAAATGCTCTAACAAAGGACCCTATGAAAGACACAAAGGCCTAATAAGGGACCCAATGAATGCAAATAGAACCACAACGGCCTATATCAAGGGGGCCAAATGACTGATAATCGCTCATCATGGTTGATATTTATTTTTGTCTGCATTTATATTTATATATACAGACTGAATTTTAAAAAATATATTTATATATACAGACTGAATTTTTAAAAAAGATAGTTATATATACAGAATTAATTTTAAAAAAGATATTTATATATACAGAATTAATTTTAAAAAAGATATTTATATATACAGACTGAATTTTAAAAAAGATAGTTATATATACATAATTAATTTTAAAAAATATATTTATATATACAGACTGAATTTTAAAAAAGATATTTATATATACAGACTGAATTTTTAAAAAAGATATTTATATATACAGACTGAATTTTTAAAAAAGATAGTTATATATACAGACTGAATTTTTAAAAAAGATATTTATATATACAGAATTAATTTTTAAAAAAGATAGTTATATATACAGACTGAATTTTTAAAAATATTAACGGCTCTTTTATTTTTGAAAAATGAATTAGAAATATGTATTATCATATATGAATTCTGAAATTATGAATAGCATCATAGTTGAAATTGCAAAATTGAAAAATCAGAATATTAGATTGTCAGATGGGTTAAATCCTGATCAAATCAAGTCGGATTTTCAGGATATAGAATACGGAGTTAGCACTAACAAGTATATGTTGCCAAAGAAATATGCACTCATCAAAAAAATTCAAAATTCTATTCGAGACTCTCTTGCATTTTCCAGTGAAGTAGATGTGTTTGTTCCGTTATATACTATCGTGGAAGGAATACGAAAAGAATTGGGTAACGAATATGAATTGAAAAAGGAAGTTAATTCTAAAATTAGAAACTTACGAGCGTTAATTCAAGAAAATGAACTATTTTGATTGACCAGCCCCTCAATATATTTTGTCAGACAGTAAAATCTCCTTGAGATTTTCATTTTTTTTTGTCATTTTTTTATTGAATCAGTGAAAATATTTCACACTGCGAAAATAAAAATATTTCACAGCAATAAAAAATTGGACCGTTAAGGATGGAATCATCGATGGGAAAAATTGTTTTACAATTGAAAAATGGTTTCTGATTTCAAATAATGGTCAATGAAGCATTAACGACCCGATTGGCTCGTGAGCGACTAGATGCAATTAAGAAATTTATACCAATTCGCGACTCTGTCAGGAATAAACTGCAACAACGACAGAGTTTACAAACTGATTTTGCTCTGGGGTCTGAAGAGTTGTTTAAACCAGTAACCACAGCAACGAAAGGAGTAGAGCGTGCTTTACTGGGAGATGGTCCCGAGACGGGAAAATCTGTTATTGGTGAACTTGAAAAACTAGCAGCGAAAACTGAACAAACTGAACAAACTGATCCGAAAAAAACGACTGTTTCTCTGTTGAATAAATTTACTGATCATGCTAAAATATTAATAAAAAAACCTAGTTTATTGAAATCAAAGGATTATCAAGCCTTTGGTAATTTTGCTGCTCAAAGCTATAATTCAAAAAAAGATTTTTTAAAGGACGAGTATAAAAATGATAGAATATCAAGTAATGATTGGTTCGATTATTTGTATAAACTAAATAAAGGGATTGGTCGTTTGAATAAGGATGAGATAGGGTACAAGGAATTTAAAAAGGGAATTAGTAATTATAAAAGAGAACAAATAGAAGAACGACAACGAGAAATAGAAGAACGGCAAGAACTAAAACGTCAAACACCAACACGTAGACAAACAAGAAGACAAAAAAAACAACAACTACCACCTGATGATGATGATGATGATTTAGAAGAACGACGTCAAACACCAACACGGAGACAAAAAAAACAACAACTACCACCTGATGATGATGATGATGATGATGATTATTTACAAACTACGGATTTAGAAAAACTAGATGAAGCAGCTGGTTATAGCGGAAGTGGATTGCAAAATCCAAGGATTGGAAACACTTGTCCTGATAGTGTTATCAATGATATATCACGATTAGATGTTCTTGTAGGAGGGTTCCGAGCTGGAAATAACTCTCCAGAAATAATTAATGAAGCAGCTGATATTTGTAGACGATTATTTGCCGGTGGTATCATGGATATCAAAACTTATCGAGATTTCATTGACGAGTTAGCAAATGGGTATCATAGCGATTAAATAACAATTGAAAACACTATTGTTTTTATAATAATGATCATCCATTACAATCATGATAAACCAACCCTCGTCTATGTAGTTAATTCACGGTTTCCAGTTTATAGAGCATACTACGGAGATGGCCTCGGCAAGACCATTTTAGGATTCTTTTCAAGAACGGCCCCAAAAGTGATGCCGTTAGCTAAACAACTTGGAATGAAAGCCATTGATGTTATTCGTGATAAGGGTATTAGTACTGTTGGAGATCTTGCCGGGAAAGCGTTTTCAACTGCGAAGGATAAAATAACATCATTAGTGAGTCGAAAAAAGAAACCGTTACCGTCTACAGAAGAAATGCCTGCAAGTGTTAGTAAAATTATAAATAACGCAGTAGATGAAAAACTAGCGTCGATGGTAAATCAAGGAGACCAAAGCAATATTGCAAATATGATAGCGGGAAGTGGCTTTAGAAAACCACGACGATGAAATCCTATGGATTTTCACGCTAGCGTTTTTCACGATGAAATGGAAAATCCGATTTAGACTCTGATAAATAGAATAAAATGTTCAAAAAATCATCTGATCCAGCATTTGATATAGACGCCCCAGTGCGTAAAGATGATTCTGTACGCGATTATCAATTTTATTCTTATCACGCAGTACAACCAGATCTCCGATCGCGAATTGAACTTCAAGTTCATGATACCAGTAAATATTTTCTACCGTGTGAGGCATTTATTGAAGTAGAAGGAGAACTTGTAACAAATGTTGCAGCTGATACCCCATATGCAGATAATGCAAATGTCCGAGTTGGTTTTGTTAATAACGGCATCATGGCGTTATTTGAAAGCGCTAGATATCTCATTGATGGAAAAGAAATTGAATCCATTGACCGTGAAGTTGATATGGCCACAACAATCATAGGGTTAGCAAGATATTCTGATGATTATACAAGATCAGCGGGTCCATCTATGATGTTTGCAAAGGATACTACTGATAACGCTGATCACCTTCAATTCATTAAAGTGTTAACAGCACAGAATACTGCAGAAGCCAATCAACAAGAAGCAGCTAATCCAGAACGTCGAGTTAGACCCGGAGCTGCGTTTGATATTCTCGGAGGCGTTAATGGTAATCTCAATTTAGGATTTGCAACACGCGTAGCAATGTTGCATGGGCAGCGTCGACGATTTTCATGTGCGATTCCACTGCATCATATATTTGGATTCTGTAGAAATGTTAGAAAAGTTATTTATGGAGCCAAACACACAATAGCGCTTGTACGAAAGGGTACTGATGATGATGCAATCTGGCGTAATGCTGGGGTTGCTGCCGGTAAAGTCATTTTAACAAAACTATCATTATGGATGCCAGTGTTAACTCCATCAATCACAGACGAACAGCGACTACTATCATTTATGGACCAAGGAGGAAAGTCGTTGTTAAGTTGGTTATCAGTGACCACGGATATTAAACAAGACAGTGTTGATGGTACATTCACATGGCACCTGGCATCAAAACAAGGGGTTTCAGCTCCACGTCATATATTTATTGCGTTACAGAATGCTGCGCGAGTTGGTAGTCAAGAACGAAGTCATATGATATTTGATCAGTTAGGTGTTAGTGAAGTCTCACTGAGAATAAACGGACAACAGGAACCATCCGAGGATATACAACTTGATTACGGTCAGAATCATATTGCACGTGTCTATCATAACCTGTTGTCATTTATGGCACGTGATCAAAATGTGGATACCGGTTTGCAAATATCACAATTGGATTTTAAAAGCCTCTATCCGATTTATTACTTTTCATTGGAACATCTTGATTTGATGAGACAATCTGTCGTTGATATACACTTTAGAGCCCGTGTAACCCGTCCTGCTGGTGCTGGTGGTATTATTAATTATAGAGCAGTTGCTGTCATTCTTAGTGATAAATCAATGTTACTTGAAGGTGTTGGTGGAAGAATGAGAGTGGTAGATGCACCAGTGGAAAATATGTAATTGAAAATCCGAAGGATATTTCCATTGAATCGTTTTACGATTTAGAATCAATCTGTATTTGTATAATGTCATATAGTAATATCAATGTGTCATTGACACCTGGTCAGTTAAAAAAATTGCAATCAAAATCCGCTAAACAATGTGGAACCACAATCACGTTGAAACCTAATCAAATGAATGGCGGGGCAAATAAATTATCGCTGACAACTCGTCAAGTGAAACATTTCAATGATGCTTTCAAGGATAAAAAAGGTGTTCAGATTACTCTCTCTGCGGCTGCTATTAAAAATATGATGAAAACAGGTGGTATATTTCCATTGTTAGCTGCAATACCAGCATTGGTTGCGGCAGCAGCCCCAGCAGTAGCAAAAGCGGCCGCATTGGGGGTAGTTGGAGGCTTGGGAACAAAAGCGGTACAGAGCATTGCTGAATCATATGAACCGAAGAAAGGTCGAGGGTATAAAAAAAAGGGAAAGGGTCTAAGACTACCAGGAACCCCGTATTCATGGTACAGCGGAAAGGGTCTAAGACTACCAGGAACCCCGTATTCATGGTACAGCGGGAGATCCGTTCACGGATCAGGCCTGAGACTACCAGGAACGGTTTATTAATTCAGAAATCTATGGTTCCAATGTCCAATTTTGATTTAATGGATGCTGCTAAACAACTAGTGATTAAAAATTTCAGAGGTGTTTTTATGAAAGATCAATTACCACATCAACCAAACAAAACTGAAACAGGTATTATTAATCTCGATAACAGCACCGGACCTGGAACTCACTGGGTTGCATACGCTATTGATCCACGTGGGATTGTCTATTTTGATTCATATGGATTAGCCCCACCAAAAGAGTTTATGCGTTATATAAAAACCCTTCCAATGAAGACTTGGTATTCTACGCTACCAACACAACAAATCAATGACCCACCAATATGCGGCAGTGAAGTATTAAATGTCCTTGACGCTATTTCTAACTCCTTGGGTAACCCAAGGGGAAAACCACCACACATTGTCGTAAATGACTACACTAGTAATCGCTTTTTAGAGAGAGATATATAAAATATCATGATTGATATTTGGGGAAGACCTCTGAAACCCAAACCCGATGACACTGCAACTCCTGATTCTATCAAGGATATAAAAAAAAAATTAAAGATGAAATCGCTGAGACGTTGAACTTAACAAGTGTTGACCCGAATGAAATAGTTGTATTTCAAGACAAACAGGGTAAATTGAAATCCAGTAATATTTCTCTGGATGATATTTTGGTTAAACAACAAAACGCAATCGAGAACACCGTTGCGCTATTTTCCGATCAAGGTAAACTCAAACCGGGTGTACTTTTTTCGACGATTACAGATCGATTTACAAACCACGATAAAGAATTTGAAGATCATTTAAGAAACTACAATAGTTTCCGTAGAAATGTCGTTCATAAGTTCTTTGGATCCCCAATTGTAGTTACACCATCTATCGCTGAAATTAAAACGTTTGTTGATGATCAAAAGGTTATCAACGAAGCAACAAAAACAACAACCGACGCCATTGATAAATTTATTGGAAACCCGTTAGATAAAATTGAACTAAAACTCCCTGATATTAAAAAATCCATTGATGAGACGAAAACTTCCATCGAAGGCATCAAAGGTGATCTTTCGAGCATGATAACAGCCATTGAAAAAACAAAAATTCCTCATGAGAAAACCAACAACGTGGTATACACAATCCAACACGGATCATTTGAGTGGACACCTGAAAACAACAAATTAGACATCACTGCAACCGTCAAGGGTATTTATCGATTAACACTAGTAACACCATCGTCTCAATTTAATATTTCATCGTCCAGTTCATCTGGGGTCAATAATACGATTTCAACGATCATCGACAAGAATACAACTGAAAAGTTCACAATCATATCTACTGATAAACATTTGGTTAGGGTCTCAACAACGTGGTATGTGGAATTCGTAGCGAATTTAAGTAAATCGTAATTGAAAACGCTAGCGTGTTTAAAATAAAAATGATTTCATCATCTCAATATCGCTATGATCAGGTCAGAGAGTATCAAACTAGACTCAAAACCTTGTCTGAGGAGTATGAATTGAAAATTAAAAAATATCGCAGGAGAATTACCGCAATTGATGTTACTGTGTACGCTGTGAGTGGTGTAATCACCGGAGCTGGTATTATACTGTCTTCAGTGACAATGATGGCTCCGATAGCTGTTCCAATTTGCATTTCTGCGGCAACAACAATCGCTGGAATTATTTCAATAATCACAAAAAAAATATCCTCATGCAGCCAACGGAAACTACAAGACTACATAATTCAATTTCATGTTGTGTCCACTGCATACTCGCAATTATCCTCATTGATATCGTCATCGCTCGATGATACAATTATATCAGAGAGTGAGTTTTCAGCGATGGTAGATATATATGATTCTGCGATGTCAAAATTAGAAATACAACATGAGTATAATAACAATGACAACACAGATGGAATTACTTCAACAAATAGTGGAGAACACAAAACCAGTACAAACAAGCATGATCTCAATAACCTCAACGAATCCAGAATTCAGTGTGAATTTCCCCTCTCCGGTCCCAGTGAAGGAAATCGCGCTAGCAAAATTACGAGTATACCATAGTTGGCCAAATATTAGGTCAAAACCATTTGGTGGTCAACAACCGAATAATTCACTGGTATTTGCAAATAAGAATAAACCCGACGGTACCCCAGACTGGAACGTTGTTTCCATACCAACCGGATCATATCAAATTGAACAAATCAATGATGAATTCGCGCGTAGAATAAAATCGATTACTGGAAAAGAATCAAAAATAGCTATAACAGTTCATGTGCCGACACTATCATCTGCCATTGAAATAAGCACAGAGGGTTATGTCGTAGATATCTATCAAAGCTCAATAAGAACAGTACTAGGATGGCCTGAATTACCACCCGGAGGAAAAACCGTTAAATTACCAGAACCACAAAAAACTGATTATATCACCGACAGGACAAAATCTGATAATCCAGTAAAGAGTTATAGAGATTATGACAAATTGAATTTTTTCATTAGAGTAGAAGATGAGAACGGCCAAATTGTTTATCATTCTGCTAACTGGGATAAAATCACTGAAAATTTCACAGCTTTCAATAACGATATTTCACTGTTGTTATTATCCCTTAAATCCGGTACTCTCACCCGAGATGAATTTATCAGCGTCATAGAAACATGTAACAAAATCATCAATGACATGGAAACATTTCATTCACAAATTATTCAAGAAGTATTAGGTGACAATATCCCCCTATCGAGAACAGCATTTGCATCGAACTTAAATATCCCGGTCAATGATATTCCAACAGTCAAACTTCCAGGATATAATATCTCAGAACTACAAAAATCTCTCGATGATGCCATCGATGAAGGTTTCAAAAAAATCCATGATACGTGGAAAAAAACACCATCACAACCACAAACAACTATCCTCAAACATAATAATGACCCAGATGGTGGTGGCAGGCACATTGCTCCGTTCAATGTGAATATTTCATCGGTGATAGCAATCAATTTAGTGTGTGATGTGATCGAAGGAAGCTATCAAATAAATTTAGAACGATCAAATCAAGCTCAGCAAGGATATATTTTGTATTCATTTGCACCAACAGCTCCTCCAGGGTTTCTAATTATTGAGGATCCAACTAATCCAGTCTATATGCGATGTCATAATAATTCATTAACCAGAATTAATTTCAAACTCACTGACCAGTCCAATAATCTGATTGATTTACAAGATGAGGTGTTAGCGATTAGTCTGTTTGTGAAATCGTAGTGATTTTCGTCCCCCAGACAAGGTCTGGAACACGATATCGTATCGGACTGGATCAAATATTCGGTTAACCCCAACTGAAAGTTCTAGCAGCAGAGGGGGTGAGTGACAACGACGTTGCGACGCGAATGTTTTCAGACAAGGGTCAGAGACTTATTTTTTCGCGAGAAGGGTCTAGTGTTATTTTGGAGGGGGTATAATCAAAAATAAAAACAAAAAAAAGTTGTCTGATTCGCCCCCTCTGCTGCTTTCCCCCCCCCCCCCCCTTGTTTTATGAACCTCGATTAAAACGTACTTGTGTAAAATAAAATGTGTTCTAATTACAATAGTGCTCATTTTCATTAATTATAACAGCAAATAGTCCCCAATGATGGTAAGTGATATTGTATGCAAACTTTAGACGCAACACGACATAATTCCAGTCCTACTTTCCGGTACCTGAGCGTACTAAAACTATTTTCCAAAACTGAAGAGTACTGTCTGGAAAGAAGCGGATTGTTTTATTTTACTTGTTGAAAATTCATCTCGTTGATGAATAAGCAGATTTGTGGAATAGAAAATCAGTTTTTGTTCTTGTTATTGTTACTTTTTTTTTGTTGTTGTTGTTTTTTGTTGGTTTCTTTTGTTGTTTTTTTCTGTTGTTTTGTTGTTTTTTTTTGGGGGGGGGGATATTCCATTCATTTTGTGGCTTTTGAGTTTTCGCGAACATTTTGTAATAAACTCAGACTTAATTATGAAAACACCTTGCCCATATTTCACACAAAAAAATTATGTCATGAATCCAGTGGTTATATTTTGAGGACATGTTTGTTTGTTTGTTTTAATGGTCCAACGCCATTTTTCAGCACAATATAGGCTATACATGGCGGCCAGTAATAATGGTGGAGGAAGAACCCTGAAAACCCCAGAAAGAACCACCGACCCACGAGAAGCTACTGGCAAGCTTTCTTCCATACCCACATTGGCCGAATCTGAGACTCGAACTGACAGAGGTGAGATGGCAGTGATCCGTAACGGAGAGCGCTTTAGACCACTCGGCCACTCGGGGCCCAGTTTTGAGGACACAATACTCAGCTTAAATTTGATACTGGGTTCCACTATCAGCAAATGAGAAACACGCTTGCAAAATAGTAATTTTATTTGCGAGTATTCAAACAAAGGTTTCAAGCTCAAACTCGGTAGTTTTATGATTTCCAGGTCTTATTGGTTGAAACTTAATCCGAATTAAAAATTGAACAATCAAATATCTTGCATTTTCTAACCATTGTACCAAAGACCAACTAAATGCATTAATCACATACGTGTATATGTAGCCCAAAAATGAGCAAGACTCACGTGTATCCATCTTAATACCTTAATACAATCGGAGCAGGAATATCAATCAGCACGTGCCGAAATTTCATTGCTGCAATAATTAATAAACACTGTTATCAAAATGCTACTCGAAATTCCTTTTCACGACACTTTTCCGCAACCGTCAAACATTAATTTTATAATGTTGAATTATTATTATTTTATGCAGAGATCAGTTTTCCTGCATATTACGTGATTTAAACATTGCATTAGGAGAGAGCTACAGCTAAGACGGGGAACATTTTGTCCAATACTAAGTACTTCCTTATAAAATATGCTTCATTTAGAAAGTAAGCCAGATTTAGAACATCTGAACCAAAACAGTTGAAAATTCGGCGTTCTTGAGCAAAGAAAGCAAGTACATATTAAACAGATTTCTCCCTACATCAAGTGTCTAAAATACAAATACAAACCTTTACTTGTACTGATCTTGCGCGTTTTATGTTTCATAATTTAGAAAAGTGAAAAACGCTGTTTAACTTTTTGAACGATTATTTTAACGCCATTCACTTTATTAAGTATGCAAGATTCAAAACGGTGCTTTCTTTCAATTTCACCCAAGAAGATGGCGAGAATGATAATGAAAACGGTGATGGCGTTGAGGAAAATGATGATGACGAAAACGATGATGATAGCGATTATTAACTACAATAAAAGCTTCAATAACTGTTGTTGGTCATTTGGGTAAATTACATCTTTCTCTTATTGCACTCACAAAATGATTTTATCCTACCATAATTACAAAAGTAAGCTTGGGGTTAGTTGTTTTCTTTTTTTTGCTGTTTGTCTTCTGTTTTGTTTCGTTTAAAGTGTTGTTTTTCTATTTTATTTTTTATTTTTAGTTATGAGTGTTTTTGTGGGGTTTTTTTAAGTTTGCCTCGTGGCATGCAGATACAAGCAAACTTATCTATTAAAAACGTCAACTCGTAATTCTGGTAATCGTATTACACTGCAGTTTCTTCAAAATATTACACAACCTATAACGGGTAATTCATTTGATATATCCTATTAAAGTTATATAAAATGCGTTAAAGTCTTGTTAGGGTCTTGTTAGGGTCTTGTTAAAGTCTTATTAAAGTCTTGTTAGGGTCTTGTTAAAGTCTTCTTAAAGCCTTGTTAGGGTCTTGTTAAAGTCTTCTTAAAGTCTTGTTAGGGTCTTGTTAAAGTCTTATTAAAGTCTTGTTAGGGTCTTGTTAAAGTCTTCTTAAAGTCTTGTTAGGGTCTTGTTAGGGTCTTGTTAAAGTCTTCTTAAAGTCTTGTTAGGGTCTTGTTAAAGTCTTCTTAAAGTCTTGTTAGGGTCTTGTTAAAGTCTTCTTAAAGTCTTGTTAGTCTTGTTTTGGTATTGTTATAATCGTGTTTGATTCTTCTTATAGTCTCATTAGAGTCTTGTTAAAGTCTTATTAAAGCCTGGCTAGAGTCTTGTTAAAGTCTTAATAAAGTCTTGTAAGAGTCTTACTGGAGTCTTGTTAAAGTATTGCTAGAGTCCTGTGAAAGTCTTACTAGAACATTGTTAAAGTCTTGTTTGAGTCTTGTTGGAGTCTCATTAAAATCTTGCTAAAGTCCTGTTATAGTCTTGTTAAAGTCTTATCAAAGTGTTTGTTAGAATCGTCTTAAAGTCTTGTTAGAGTCATGTTAAAGACTTGTTAGAGTTTTGTCAGGGTCTTTTTAAAGTCTTGTTAGAGTCTTGCGTAAATCTTTTTAAAATCCTGTCAAAGTCTTGTTAAAATTGATAACGGAAGGAAAGGAAGGAAATTGGTCTACGTAATTATACGATGTGTAATGTCTAAGACAAACTTTTTTAGTGATAGAAATCCTAATTTGAAGATAATATACTGATGTTTAACGAATGGCTTTCTACAATAAGAAAACGAAAAAGCTCAACCCGACCCGTGTGTGTGACTGTTGGCTTGTTAATTGACCAAGACTAAATGGTGAAGTGTACATTACAAGAAGCCCTCCGAGCTCATTTATTTATAACCTTTCACGAACATACCCAACTAGTGTGAATTAACGAACAAAATATATAAGCACCGTCGCTTAACACAAATATCTCTTAAGGCATTTTAACTGTATAGTCATTTTTTTAAATCTTTTTATTCATTTTAACTGTATAGTCAAATTTCAGGACTCTTTTTAAGCCATCAAATGTTACCTGTTTTAAAGCTGTGTATATTTTTATTTCTGCTTCTCAAAGGAGTAAACTCTATTGAACTTTCTTACATAACCGAACACGAACCATTCAATTTAACTTTCCCTGCAGACGAGAACTTCAAACCTACGGCACTGACAGCTTTTTCTAATGGAATGGAATGTGACGCACAGTTTGCTTCAGACCTACAGTATTATAGCATCACGATTTCCAATTGTCAGGTACTCTCTCTCTCTCTCTCTCTCTCTCTCTCTCTCTCTCTCTCTCTCTCTCTCTCTCTCTCTCTCTCTCTCTCTAATTACATACATAAGCATCTTTTGAAAATCTTAATATAACATAAGATATATCACTCCGGGAGACCGTTCGGTTGGCCTAAGTGGAGAGAGTCCGCCTCTGATGAGTGATGCCGCGGATTCGAACCTCATAAAAATAGTACTTGCAGCTGCCTCGTTAGACACTCAGTAGTCAGAGGTTAATGTTAGGTGTCTAGATGTGACTGGGTGGGATATGTTACATGTCTGCGGCACGACACCAAAGTGCTTGACATCGCTATAAACTGCTACACTGCAGACATAGTGGTGATCATATTTAGAAATTGTTAAAGCTACGTTAAAAATCCGAAATCACACACCGAGACATGCACTCTGGAATTTTCCAGTTAGTAAACGTCTAAAAGAAGTTTTATATATTTATTTATTTAATTTAATTTAATTATTTAATTTATTATTACTATTATTATTAATATTATTATTATTATTATTATTATTATTATTATTATTATTATTATTATTATTTTCAAGCTTTAGTTCTTAATAAAAAAAGCTGTTTTTTTTCTCCATACAAATCCATGAAGACGGTCACCCAGCCTTGTTATATTCAGTTTTAGAACTAATTAGATTCATGGATTTTAAATCTTGTATATACAAACAAAAAAGAAGCAAGCGTCAAATAAATTTAGAGAAATAATGACTTTTTCAGTTACATGTTAAATTATTAGTAACGTTTTCGTTTCAGGGAGAGAAAATAGTCATTTATCTAGTCGACACCGTTCTTAAGAAGGGAGTTTACTCGATGCTCTCCGTTCATGAGAGGAAAAAGAGTAAATTTGACTGGTTCATCAATAGGTTTCTCCGGCGTAAACGCCAAAGTCTCCTCGAAGAATCTCCGGAAGTAAACAGGACTCAACAAATCATCGGGGGAAAGAAAGGCGGAACAACAGTTGTTGAAACTACAGCAATGTTTAACGTACATTTTAACGACCTAGGTAATCTATTTGCTTTTGTTGATTACCCTTGATAGTCTGTTCGATCAATCATATTGTATTTTCGCATGTGAAAAAAATTATACAATGAAAGGGATCAGAAAAGAAAACACATCTTGTTCCTTTCCAAAATACAAATGACAATACCAGTTTTCCTAAGTGCATTGTGCTTGAATGAACATTTTCGTTTTATAATGAATTTTGGCGTTCTTTTATAGCTGAGGTATTCTCTTCAGCAGTACCAGATTAGTTTTCCAACAAGAGTTAAATAAATAGAGATGTTTAAGAAAGAGTGCTGAAATACGCGACATACGGTCTTCACCCACCCACCCCACAAAAAATAATTACATAACCATTGGAAGAAAATGAATGAGGAATTAAATTATCCCAGTGGTCGCGTTTGAGAATGCTGAATTTGTATCTCAGTGAAGCAAGTAATATAAAAACTAACATATTTGCGCAAAGGCAAAATAGGAAGCGAACTGGGATGTTACGTATCCCTTTGAATTTTTGAAAAGTTTTCATAGTTCTACTCTTGTGAGTAAACGTAGCTCATTTTAAGCGATCATCATGAATAGAGGAAAATAGTTTTTAAACCATGAATTGCAATTACAAAATTAAGCAAGCTCGCCATAATTTACTACACTCGAGTTGTGGACATTTTGTTCGACTCTTTGTCTTAAAGGATATTTTGAACGTTTTTAAAGATGAAAGCTGCACAATACCGACTTTCAGTAACAAGAAGAAAACTGGAGGTTTTTAACTGTCTATAACTGATTTGTTCAAATATTCACTAGAGAACCGTTAAATTGAACATTAGGTTGTCAATAGTTCGTTCCGGGTGAATATTGAACTTCCCCCATCATAAAATCTCAAAGTCCAGACAAATGAACAAGCACTTTTTTTCAGACTATTAACAGACTATATACTACCAGACTACCATAATATCTTCTAATCCATCTAATCCCGCATTCGATGTCGTGTTTATGCCCAAATACCAAACCTTGCAATTTTATTTTTTAAAGATATACATATATGGTACAAGTAATTCACATTGTACACCTCTTACGTCTCTAAATGCATTTATATATAGTTATTATTATTATTATTATTATTATTATTATTATTATTATTATTATTATTATCCAGACGAACTTACCTACTTCTGCGACATGGCTAATGATGTTTTGATAGCGCTAAACCCGGATGTTATGGTGTATAAATCAGTTTTGGCGTACAATTCCGCTACCAACAATTCTTGTCCTGCAACCCTGAGTCAGAACAGAATCGTAGTTTCTATTTTCAACTGCTCTTTGGTAAGAAATCATACTTATTCTAAACATTTTTCTTAGTTTTAGTCTTGAAACTCCGAATTTAATTTTTTTAGTGATCCATTTATCCGTATCCCTTAGAGCTTAGATGAATTTGCCATCTTGACATGATGACACGATCCACCAAAAATATTTTGGTATCAGTCAATTCAGTTGAAATAAACATTAAAATATAGGCTACCTGTCCTATCCTATTAGCTTTCAAATGTGTACTGATGTAGTTTATTACATTGCCAAAGCTGTATTTTATTAGATTTCCCTTCCAACGAATTAGTTTTAAGGGAGCAGAAATTACCAGTCTGATATAGTTTAGATCTTATATATATATATGTGTGTGTGTGTATATATATATATATATATATATATATATATATATATATATATATATATATATATATATATACATACATACATACATACATACATACATACATACACTCTGACCAGGATTGGTACACGTTGAGCAATTGTCACCTTATTTATTTTATCACTGTGATAATTATCAGCAATTGTATCAATAAGAAACCGATAGACATTAATAGCAATGATGCCACCTGGAAATAATAGTTGACAAATATCAGCTGCTTCATTAATAATTTCTGGAGAATTATTTCCATAAGGTTTTCCTCCAATCAGAATTTCTAATTGTCAACATCAGAAAGGACGTTTTAGGACCAGTAATAAGACCACATCCAACAAAACAAAGATGATATTCTTGGTCATACGATTCCTCTTTCTCATTTCTTTCATATCTCTACGTCAAGTTTAAAGGAAAGAAACTACGATACTAATATGGAAAATACATCATTGGCCCCTTCGTCTTCACTCTTCCAAGAATCATTATATCTAGACTTTGCATATTTTGATATTTGATGTTCATGTTCGGCAATATTTACTACTTCTCCGCGTTTCCAATTACTAATAAGATTTAAACCCGTAAATTTATCCTTAATATCAACTTTAGTTTATGGTGATTGTTGTTTGAGGAAGTTACTTGTTTAGGCTGTGATTGTGGTTTTGCGGCTCCGCATAAATTTATTTATTTAATATATTATATTTTGGATCATTTCTAGCCTGGTTTTTTTGTCGTAATGAATGCAATATATCCTTTTACGAACATTATAAACATTTACGCCAATTTACTCGGGTTTAAAATTTCGGACAGGCGGAGAAAACCCATCGCTGCAACACCAGGTAAATCTTCATCTTTAACCGTTTCTAAAGTTCTTCAATAATTCCATCCCTAATATTTTTAATCAATTCTATATTTTCTTTTCTTAGTTCGGCTTTCTTTTATAGACTTATTTTATATCACCTGTTTCAGCAAGAGCTTCAGTACCCTCGGATTTTTCTTCCTTTAAGCAGCAGCCCTTACATCTGGAAGATCTCATAAAAGTGTGTTTTATTAGTTCTTTCTGCTATTTTTCCAGTTGCGATGGCAATTTGTTCTAACGTAGGACGAAGACTTTCAGTAGCTTCTGCAACTTGTTCGGTAGCCTTTGTCGCGGGTTTAAATAATTGTTCTGAACCTTCTTTAAACACAACCTGACCTTTCTTGTAATTTTTGGCCTGACAGAGTCGGGTACAAGATTTTTTTTATTGCTTCTCTCTCTCTCTCTCTCTCTCTCTCTCTCTCTCTCTCTCTCTCTCTCTCTTCTGTATAAACTTCCATAGATGGTGCCATAGTAATGATATATAATCATTTAATTAAAGCAGAGAGAAGGGAGGGTGCGACCTCAATGAAACGTCCGGTGGGTAAACAAAAACGCACATTCAAATTTTGTAAAAACGCTCGACTAATAATGAAACAAACAAGTTGACCAATACTAGAAAACTCCCTATTCGGTTAGATTCTTCGGTTTGGCTTTATTGACCTTATATTTTTCATTTTCGTAGGAAGCTTTTTTTTTAATGACGTTCTAGCAAAAAGTCCGCTGATAATTTACTTGTTTCCTCACATGTTCGGCACATGTTTATACAATATTGTGCCTATATTAAATGGATATTCTATTAAGAAAATCTGTTCCTTTCATAAATTAGTTTTTAGCTGTCTTATTCGGCACAATCAAGTATGCATTTTACGGGTTCACATACCTAAATAATGGTCTGTAAACGTTTTATGGACTCTTATAAATATATCCGTCATTACTAAGGATCTTCTAATTTCCGATTTCATATCTTCGGTCTCAAGAAAATTATTTTAAAATTGCAAATCAGTCTGGAATTAAATTGTAGACCTATCCCATTTCTATGACAAGCAGCTGTACTAGACTGCTCTCGTTTTAAATCAATTCCTTATGACAAATACTGGAAATTGTATGACAAAGTTATTGTCAACATATTTGATTAGCCTTTTTTACCGTAAATTAGTTTGAATTACAATGTTAACGCATACAAACTAGTTATATTATAGGAACACATCCGTGTTAAATCGTTAAAAAGAAGTGTTATAACCATGACATGGCTGTCTCTATTTTACATCCAAGAATTGTATGATTCGCCTTATTTACGGTAAATATGTTGTTACTGCTTTATTGCGCACATGCACGTTCGCACATATAAATTGAAATAGTTGTAGACCTTTATACTTTGACAGATGCATTTCCTTTAGCACAAAACAACGCTTACTACAATAAACAAACAACTTCTTGTTACTATTCTAAAATTAACACGGAGAAGCATTTTATCATGTTGCCATGAAGGTAGATCAGAATGGCACCGAATGAAATGACAACAGATATGCATGCATCATAATTAATTGTTGAATCGCATCGCATTAATCATTACAATCGTTGTTATCGTAAATGAACTTATTGCTCTTTAAATGTAACAGCATTTACACAGAGACAGCTTCACTCTTTCTCTCTGCCTTGGTAGCTGAGACTTAGTCGTACGAAGATTCGTCACGGCTGGGGACAACTACAGCTGCATTGGATGGCCATGACGTCTTCATTGCCTGGTCATGCCATGCACGCTCCACAAAGCGTTTGCAGATTCGCCTTTTTAGCCGTAGGATCACTCAGTTGATCTCTTCCGCCCAGTCAGCCGAAGCTCTCTTTGCATGCAACGATAGGCAAGCTCCTAACCAGCACAAGATTTGAGGCCCTTCGGCTACCCTCAACCTGGTTGGATCCACAGGTGAGAGCTGAGCGCCTGGTGTAGACCAAAGGTGGACGAGCTACTCCAAAGGGATCACGACTTGCCCCAACAAGAGATAATACTCTCCCAAGCACCCAAAAACCACATTACTTCGGTAGGTGTTCACTTCCAGAAAGTATAAAAACATGGAATGTAGAACTGAAATGGGAGTCGCAATGGTTTTATAGATCTGTCATTGTATTTAGTTGTTTTCATAGGGTATGACCCCTTTTTGCTCAATGCATATACTATACATGATAGTTATTTATGCGCACCTTTTCCCATAGTTTTGGATCAATCACCCTAAATGTATGTATTTTCCACGAGGTCAATACGCACAAATATTTCAATCGTCAGTTTTGCTTCTTCAGGAAGAATTACATCAACTGAGCAAAAGTCCTATCTTTGCCTAAAGAAATCAACATCCCAATTAGCTATAACTACGTAGTTATTCTCTTCCTTCTTAATTGCATAAATCTAGATTAGATTCCAACAGATGACATTATTACATAAAACTAAAACTGGAATATTTCGCTAATTAATCTATCGTACTATTGTCGTACTGGATTGCACATCAACAATTGATTCTGGAAAAATAGGTACTGTTCTAGGTCAGTCTATCCAGGTCTACATGAATGGCTGACAATAACAGTGGTGTTCCTGTCCATAGTTATCACTTGTTGGGATAAGATATTTTATAAATAAACAAATAATCACTGTCACGCTGAATCGATGAATTGTATCAAGATGCGGAGCTTGTGCCATGATGTTCAATAGAAACTGACTTCCTGTGATTTTTCCCAGTTTTTTTGTACAGTAATTACGGGCTACTATTCCAGTTTCGAAAATTTCATTGTAGTTAAATAATTCAGCACCGTATTCCATCAAAACTTTTTTGTAGTGTTGTGATTATATCCAGAATGTAAATGTTGATAGGTATGTCAGCAGACACTTTCTTTCACAGATTTGACATTTTTATGCCTACCGGAACAAAGATGTTCATTTTAAAGAAATTTCACATTTCAGAAATAAACGATGGCTTAAATCGACTATACAACTACATGATTTCAGTTTCAATAAATGCTTCTATTTTAGTTTTGGTACGAGCAGAGTTCGAGATGTGACTAAAACTTCACAAAACATGTAGATTTTAAAGTTTCAAGACACTTTGAGACAAAAGAATTATAATTGCTCGCGATATGGAAGCTGATAATGAACAGAAAAATGCTTAATCACATGTATTGCCAAAATGTTCCATTTCGTTTGTTTGTTTCTATGGTTTAACGCCATTTTTCAGCACAAGATAGGCTATACATGGCGGCCAGTATTATTGGTGGAGGAAGAACCTGGAAAACCCCGGAAAGAACAACCGACCCACGAGAAGCAACTGGTAACCTTCCTCACATACCCACATTGGCCGAATCTGAGACTCGAACCCACGCAGACAGAGGTGAGATGGCAGTGATCCGTAACGGACAGCGCTTTAGACCACTCGGCCACTCGGAGCCCCCTCTGTATTTTGTATGCTGTTGAGTCTGCTATCAAACAGTATGAAAATACTATCACTATCATCTGTGCAGACTGAACGTTAGTTCAACATTATGGTATAGATCCAAATTAATAGACCAACAAATAACTCTAAAGCAAGCAGGGCAAGACCTGCTTTAGGAGCCAAGGGGGCCCGCCCCCCCCCCCCCCCCTTTAAAAAGAACAAACTATTCGCTGCTTTTGATAAAAGATGCAAAGGGGGTTCCGAATTTTTTAATTTATTTTTTTTTAAATATTTATTTTAGTGTTTTAAAAACATTGCAGTTTTTAGTCACTTTTGTTAGATCCCTTTTTCAAGGTTCAGATAGCACCAGATTGCACCATTTTGCATCCTTGAAGAAAAAAAATTCGGGGGGGGGGGGCTTGCCCCTGGACCCCCTTATAAGGCTAGGCGCTTTGCGTCTTCGCTTAACCCAATAACTTTGCCCCCCCCCCCCCGAAAAACTTTGGTCCGGCCCTGGCAAGAATAGAGTACTGGATCTCCAAAAACTCAACTCGTCTCAGCAAAAACTTGAAAAATGTACCATACTGACATTTAGCAGTATAAATGGATTCAGAAAAAAAATCATTTTTAAATTGCGCGTTTAGAGTTTAATTTGAAAATGATTAACATTTAAGTTTTATTACAAGTATTAATCCAAGGGTATGGGTCTGACATTTCACCGACGATACTCACTTTCAAAATTTGCACAAGTTTAATGGGTGCTAGGTTTCCGGAGATTCAATTATATGTTAATAAAAGACGTAGTACGTTTAGAAAAGATAAAGAAAAAAATACATTTACTATATATTACTTTTGTTATGATATAAAATATTAATAATATTGATAATCATCATTTTTCGAATCTATTTAAAAAACATCGGCGCCTCGCGTTAGAATATTATTTTTGTCACAAAAGAAAGAGTTAATTAGAAAAGGAATTGTTGAAACGAGTAAAGATTTGGAGAGTGTATTAAACGTAAATTTCAGTATTGAGTTTGAATATACTTGCAAATTTGAAAATTCAGCGCGAAGAAAAATATAAATGTTTGCATGATCAAAAAGTGAATGGATGGAAGACGAAATTGACAAGACAGTGAACAAAACGAGCAAAATGAATCCGGGCAAATAATTAGATTAATGCAATAATTTTTTTTTAAAAAATTATACGATACATTATTTAGTAAACAAGAAACCAATAGAAGTATCAAAAATACTAAATTATACACTTGGAAGATTTGAGGTTCCAATTGATACAAGATTTTTTTAAATCAATTAAAGGATGAAAATACTTTCGAAAACTTGAAGAGCATGAGTAATGGTATTAATCTAGTATAGCATTGAATTTTTAAAAGTTCTTTTTGGAATTATTTGGGAGGGATTTTATTACTAATTCAATGAATCTAGGATACAAAGGCTTGTTAAATACAACACAGGGGAGGGAATTATTACATTATGGTTAAAGGAAAAGAAGAATATTAAACGGAGAGATAGCTGGAATTAATTTTGGAAAAAAGTACAAGAGATACTTTGAAAAAAATATAATGTCGGTCATGAAGATGACAAACGTATTCTGTGCAAATGAAAACGGTCTTAGTAAAACAAACATTCTATGATAGCCTTTAGTCCTAGTGCTATAGTTGTTGAGAAATTTGAGTAAATAGAGACCTTTTCAATCGTAATATCAAAACAAACCTTTTTGGCACAGAAGATGTGTTACGATGTATCCATATTTCAAAAGACAATTTTAAAATTGAGAATAGTTTTCAAGTTTGGTGGAAATGTATTCTGTATAGTACGACGAGACATTTCCATACACGTATTTGCCTTATTTTTTTAACCAATTCAGTTGTTTACCATCATGTTCGGCACATACAAATACACTATTATGGGTTCATATACTTAGCTGATATTTTGTAAACAATCTCTTATCTTGTCATATGAAAGATATGTCAGGAAAAAGTTGCTTTAAACTAATCTGAAAAATAGATACCTAAATCTTTCCTTACGGACACGTTTGACTGTTATTCACACTAAATTAGTTTTTTGACCGTAATATTTGCCACAAAAACAAGTATACATTATTTGGTGTTCCCAAACCTAAATAACTGTGCAAACAATACTTTACGCGCTCAAAAAAATGTTTTACTAGGGACCTGTTGGTTCCCCATTTCAGAAATTGTGCTCGCCAAAAATGAGTTTGAAAAGACAAATCAGTCTAGAAATCTCATAGCACATTCGTCCAATCATATGACAGGCGTCTATACTAGATGGCTTTCATTAGAATAAAGTGCATCTGACAGAAATTCCCAACTTGTACCGATACATTTTAGTCAACATATTGATCGGCCTTTGTTATAACATAAAGTATGTATCGCATACAAATAACCATACGGGAGCACATCCGTGCCTAACGATCGATAAAATGACTTGAAGTAGCCATAAAACTGCTAAGTCTTCATCAAAGGCGCATGAGAATGAATATTTTTTTTAAAAAAATGAAACAATGTTTTTAAACTTCATTGTTCATTTTATTTAGTTTCTGAGCTGTTGACTTCATTACTGCGCACATGTGAATTGAAATACATTTTGACATTTATACTTTGATATTTATTTTACTATGCACAAAACCCATTGTCTACTTGAAAGCACAAAACATTTTACATTATAACGCTGCCATAAGGTAGCATTTTGCCATGCTGTCTTGTACGCAGATCAGCTGAATCGCACTAAACGAAACTGAAAATCGATATCCGCCACGTCAGAAGTTCAAACTGTATCACACGAGTCGTTGGTAACCGCTCCGGTGGCCTAGTGGTTAGAGCGTCCGCCCCGGAAGCGGGAGGTCGTCGGTTCGATCCCCGGCCGAGTCATACCAAAGACTTACAAAAATGGTACTAACAGCTGCCTCGCTTGACGCTCAGCATTAAGAGGTTAGTGTTAGGACTGGTCGGCCTGGTGTCAGGATAATGTGACTGGGTGATACATCATGCTACATGTCTCCGGCATGATGTCTCAGTGCTAGACATCACTATAAATTGCCTCACTGCAGACATCGTAGCGATATGACTGAAAAATTGTTAAAAGCTACGTTAAAAATCCTAATCAAAAACGAGTCATTGGCAATCGTTTCTTTATCGTAAACACAAGTCCACTTTGTTGGCCTAAGTGGTTAGAGCGTCCACGTAGGTTACTGGATGTCGTGATTTCGAATCCCGACCGGGTCCTATCAGTCTTGTAAACATAACCGCTGCCGAGCTTGGCGTTCAACATTAAGAGGCTAGTGTTAGGACATGTACATCTGGTGTCAGGATAATGTGACTGGGTGGGGCATGATGATACATGTCTGCCGCATAATGCTTTAGTACAAAACTAAATTATGTTTGTTTCGAGCCTAATAAATTTAAGTCGCCTGGTTACATTGTCCCTTGGGGCTTGCCGAGTGGGGAGACGTATAATGCAACTCCGCGACTCAGTTTCTCTTCTTGGTCCAAAGCCCAATGTAGATTTTCTCAGCCAATATTTTACTCTAAAAATAGAACTCTTTACTAGTGTTATATAGTTTACGTCCAAATGTTTACATGCGGCTCATTAATACAAACGTTAATGAAGGTTAAAGTGTGACCGTTGTATTCGAAGGGCAGTTTATACGCGTGGGCAAAGAAAAATAAGAACATAAACGTCTCATAGTAATGATGTATTGTTACATTTAATATATTGATGTATAAAATTAACAATAAAACAAATTATTACAAGAAAATTCATCAGTTCCAATATTGCCAATTTGTAAGGTAAATAATGAAACTATACTGTGTACACATCTCTGCTGTAATTAACGTTAGTACAAGATGTAATGAAGGGTGCCATGATGCATTCATTTATTCATGGGTAATTATGTCACTATCGTTTATGACATATTTTTGTTGTAATTAATATTTATTGGAAAATCACCCTTGTGTTGTTGTTGTCGTAGGGTTTAATGCTAATTTTCAACACATGATAGGCTATACATGGCGGCCAGTATTAATGATGGTGGAAGAACCCGGGAAAACCCACCAAAAAGAACCACCGACCCACGAGAAGCTACTGGCAAGCTTTCTCACATAACCACATTGGCCGAATCGGAGACTCGAACCCACGCAGACAGGTGAGATGGCAGTGATCCGTAACGGAAAGCGCTTTAAACCACGCGGCCACTCGGCCCCCCCCCCTCCCCACCTTTGTGTATGAAAAACCCTCCAAATACAGACCCCAGCTGATACCATGAGCTAAACAATTCTTTGAAAAAGTATTTCTGTCTTTAAAATATGGCAAGTGCTACTGTGAAATTTATTTATGGATTAGTGTGTGGACGGATAAATGATTCCTTCTGGCTGGTAAGTGCATTATTTATTTTTGGATTCAACAGGGAAGCCATGGAGATGCTTAACAAAATTGGAAGAAAGCGTATTTAACAAAACATATTTATTGCTGTTACTAAGATTTCTGTAATTGTTGTGAGTTGGAATTTTTGTAGACTGTAATGTGTACAACATGAGTGTCCCTTGACTAATATAATCTTTGTGTGATTGTGGACCAAGACAAGGAAATTCCAGTCATGGGGTTATATTATTTAGCTTTCCGCGAGGCTATGAAGTGTATAGGCTTAGTATATATGCATGGACCATTGTTTCCTGTCCTAGTTCCATTCCACACAGCGTTGATAAGTTTATCCTATCAGAAACAGCCAATTTTCAGGTCAGCGTCATTAAATGTAGCTATTAGTATATAATTTGTTTCACACAAAGTATTAAAAACTAGTTGGGTAGCTTTAGCTATATTTATTGAGGCGGAGCTGAACATGTACAGAGTTAGGCCTGCAAATGGGATAAAACTGACCATGCTCTGTGAAATTTAGTAGCAAAATACGAACTAGCTCGATATCATGTGCGTGTGTGAGTCTCTAGAAATGTTTTGTATGGTGTTCACAAAGATGGATTGACCTTAATTTACTTATCTTTTTGCTATATATTTGTTATTATTTGTTTGGGGTTTTTTAATTAAAACAATCTACATCAGGCCACATGATTCTGACGTTCTATAAATAAAGTACGACGAAATCTCTCACAACGTGAAATCAAACAGTAGCGATAAGGTGATTTTTTTTGTTAGAGATTTCATCGTAATTCATTGATAACTTCCAGACTTCTATGCTCAGGCACAGCAGAAGACAATTTTTTTTAAAAAAGTAGTTCTGAGTGCGTAGACGCGTTGAATGAAACAAACTGTCTAGGATGACTAGACGGCGATAAGCAAAGGTTAGCAAAATCGCTAGCTTTCGATGTCGCATGGGTGGATAATCACTATAAACTGCCACATTGCAAACATAGTAGCAATGTGACTGAAAATTGTTAAAACTACGTAAAAATTCACACACACATGCATCGTAAACACAATTTTTGCTCTGATTAATAAATTTAGATGAACTAGTCTGCCTGTAAACATTTGTACGAAACTCTTGTTGAGCTATGTCCCAATCGTTCAAGCAGCATTAATTCTAAATATTTCATTGCAAGACATAAATGTATCAATCCGTCGAAGGTTTTTTTCATAAAAATACTCTGTAGGAAAAGTCGGGAGATTCCTTTGCTGTCGATATCTGCAAATGTTAGCACAGATAAAGTTTGAAAAACGTTCTGAACGTGACTAAATGCTGAACCGTTCTGATTAGCCTCAAAGACAAGACTAGGAATGAAAACCGGGTTAAGAAAATGATTTCGCGTAAATGAAACAGAACTTTTGCCAGCATTTATAAGTTAATCATGGCGGTCGACAAGAAACTATTTCCCGTTCCCTGCAAGATAAGATATAATACATGCTACCATTGGAAACATTTTCCATAAACGGTACCATCTGTCTTAACTGATACATTGCTACAAAAGGCATATTCTCATGCAGGAAAATGTTTAAACAATAATTAATAAATTATCTTCATGCAAATTAGGTCCATCGGTAACACCACTGCATACAAATCGTCAAAAATATAGATAAGCAAACAGTCGTGCGGGTAATAACCGCATTTTTAACACATCTTTAACTCCTTTATGCCTATATCCAGCTGCGGAAATAAGATGTTATTGCTTTTAAAGGACTGTCTGAGGCAGCCGATGCCGGCTGGGTATGGAAACGCAGCCTTTGGATTCAAAGTCCGAAATTGTGCCAATTAAGGTACTACGGCTGCAAATGTCTAATTTGTATTAATTTATTCATTGCTACGTCATCCGATTAGCAAGGTTACAGACTACTAAGACGAGACTTTATGAAGTATTTTGCTATCGCCCTGAATAAGCTTTGTTGCCGACATTTCTCCGTGGTTGTTGATATGTGCATAACGGCATGTTTCAGCACATAATAAGCTATACAAGGAGGCCAGTGTATTTGGTGGGGGGAAAGGAAAATGAAAAAACAGACCCACGATAAGATCATGGCAAGCTGTATTTTCACATTTCTCGGTTAGAATACAAGTAGAGAAGGTTATCTGCAACACACACACATGTATCAATGTATTTGAAAGAGTTTAATTTAGTAATCGGCAACACACATATGTATCAATGTATTTGAAAGAGTTTAATTCAGTAATCTGCAACACACATATGTATCCATGTATTTGAAAGAGTTTAATTCAGTAATCTGCAACACACATATGTATCAATGTATTTGAAAGAGTTTAATTCAGTAATCTGCAACACACATATGTATCAATGTATTTGAAAGAGTTTAATTCAGTAATCTGCAACACACATATGTATCAATGTATTTGAAAGAGTTTAATTCAGTAATCTGCAACACACATATGTATCAATGTATTTGAAAGAGTTTAATTCAGTAATCTGCAACACACATATGTATCCATGTATTTGAAAGAGTTTAATTCAGTAATCTGCAACACACATATGTATCCATGTATTTGAAAGAGTTTAATTCAGTAATCTGCAACACACATATGTATCCATGTATTTGAAAGAGTTTAATTCAGTAATCCTATTGTCAGTACTATCTTAATAAACTTCACGGCGAAATTATGCAAGCGACTGACAAAAGTGTATGTTTTGACTCTTAACTAAACTCTGAATAGACACGGGAATATGCCATGCATTCTTCAATTCACAAAAAAATCCATTTAAATAAAACATTACTTGTATACCCAGATGACACGGATGTAATAAAATTCTGCAAGATTTGATGCTTTTTTATATTTCAGACAACAGAAGTACATCTCTCTTTCACGAGTTTAGCCTTGGCTGACGGCATTTTTGGAGGAAAACGCTTCAAGATATACGCCATTAATTGCCTCCAATCAAATTTCACCTCGGATAAATTGCATACCCAATCACATTTTTCAGTAGAAAATGCTCCGGCTATGTTTAGAGGACTTGCAGACAATGATTTCCAGTCTGTTCCAGCGACTGGTTTCAAATTCAAATGGTCAAACATGGTTCTCATTATCTCTACAACAGCAATAATGATGTTGAAAGGAGTTTTCAACTAGAATACACAAGTGATGCGCTATGAGAAAAGAGTTCTTCACACGTGAAAAGCCACGAAAGTATGTTTAATTGATGTCTCGATGAATTCAACATTTTACCAGCAGGTCTAATTTAGTTATGATCATCTTTTAATTGAATAAATTCTTACCTTTCTCATGAATCTTTTAGTTTGCATAAAGAAAAACCAAATTATGAAATAAAGATTTTTAATCATAAACATGGTTTCTTCCAGTGTTAAATTTGTCTTGATTGTAATGGTCTATCTCTATCTCTATCTCTCAGAAGCAGCAGAGTTTTGAAGCTTATTTACTTTAAGATACAGATACCGATTAACTTTTATCTCCAGGTGTCTCTTTATGTTGTAATATTGATTCTCGCAAACGAATCAAACGTGTTTTAAATCTGTTGTTTATAGAGATGTTTCATGCAGTTTTGTCGTTAATATTTTAGTTATATGTATATATTTTCATCGATATTATGGAACTTTAATGCAAAAAGTGCATTTAGTGCATTTGCACAAGTATTGTCAAAAAAACTCTTAAAAAGATGAACCCTGAAGAAGCATGTCATTCGTCACGGGCACAAAAGGGAAAGACCAATGGTCACTAACAACAAAGGTTAATGTCAATCGCCATGGCCCAAACAAGTAAAGGTCAATCGTCTCGGGCAACAAAGGTAAAGGTCAATCATCATTAACATTGAAGATAAAGATGAGAAATAAATTAGGGATTGATCCACGTAGCGGTTATAGTTGAATCGTAATGTGACGAAATACAAGTACCTCTTAACGGACATAAGGAAGGTTACGTGATTAAGTCCTATTTTATGTATTGCACTAAAATTATTTCTTATTATTGCAATGTGAATTAGATATTCTCTCGCCTTTGCTATCGTGTTGGGTCGCTTAGGTATGTTTAACATTTAATGTCCTAATTCACGAATTTATGGTGGCAAGTCTTGTATTTTTTTGTGTGTGTTATTCTGCATTGATATGGTAGACTAGATAAATGACCGGTTTAAATTTCTATAACCTATGGAATGGAATTTCGAAATTAACTCGTGATAATTTCACATTGATGCCATCACTGGTATTCCACCAAGCATACATATCTGACTCGTTCGGGTACGTGATTGACTAAATTTACATAATTTTAGTACTTTTAATTATTTTAGTAATTAATTTATTTTAGTAATTAATTTATTTTAGTAATTAATTTATTTTAGATAACGAAGAAAGCTTTATATCCTGCTGTTTTATTTAAAACGTGTTGAAATGTATCCCCATGATTTTTTAAATGTATCCCCATGATTTTTGAAATGTATCCCCATGATTTTTGAAATGTATCCCCATGATTTTCCAAGATTCATTTTGTGAAATTATAAGGTGATTGAAGATCGTTAACTTCCAGTGAAAGGCGTCAATGAGTCGTACTGATAAACTGGACATTTATTGTCTTTTGAATTTCTTTCAACTAAATTTCGAAGTTTTTAAAGTTTTGTATTACGTTTTCGTTTATGGTTTTTTTATTAAAAATTATTTGTTTTGTTGGTTAGCTAAAGTACATTTGTTTTAGTATATAGAAGCAGCCATATTGATCCTGTCTGCTTAAGACAGCGCATGTTTCCCTAACACCACATAAAAAGAATTTTCAATCAAATTACATGAAAGTATTGTTATGCCAAAATTCTCTCCACTTTGCTTCTTGCAAATACACACCTCATCTCGCTTTTACAAGTACTTGATAACCCTAGAGCAGAATCTTGAGTATTTCGTTGTCAAGAAAACTAAAAATCCAGTATCACAGAGCATTACGTTTGTTGTATTGGGATCAAACCTTACCTCCCATTGGTTGGACCCTGCCAAAGAGTTTCAAGATCAGCATGCAATACATATTTTATTTGATCATTAAATATACAAGAGCTTTCACCAGAAAATACTTAATAGCAATAATGTTATCAGTAATGAAGTTTATTTATATATATATATATATATATATATATAGAGAGAGAGAGAGAGAGAGAGAGAGAGAGAGAAACAGTAGCAGCTCTAAAAACTTTCCTTGTGAAACACCGGCTTGAACGAATTAAATTCCGCCATACATATAATTGCCACACTAGTCCTTTTTGTTTTCTCTCGCTAAAGAATTTCTAAACTATTTCAAACATGAATGATTAAGTCAATAGGATCCAAATTTATACACAAGGCCATGATACCACACCGAGCCAGATTAAGGCCTTCCAGTGCCACAAGCACTGGCTATACTGTGCCTCGCCCATCCCCTTCTACAAAATGTTTCACTCTAAAATCTGTTAAAAGCTAAAATGGTGGGAACATACCAGAGTTGCCAACATTCAAGATCAAAATAATCGTACATGCGATTCGAAACGGTCATATATAATTCATTATTATCATCAAAATAGAATCTGAATTTTTATAAAATGCCCCTCTTGGGCAGGTGCCCTAAGCAGATGCTTAGTGGTTCATGGGTAATGGAGCACTGATAAAACCATCCACGGCCAAGAGAATAAAAAATTTCACATAAGACCGCATATAATTTTTATTCCTGGTCATAACTGTACAGATTTGTATGATAAATATCGATGAGCTGATAAATATCGTATGATAAATATCGATGAGCTGGCGAGACAATGAATGAATGTTTAGGAATCCTCGTTTATATTTCTAAAATCGTGTTTTGACATAAATAACTCGGAAAGTATTTGAATATCAAACTTTACATATATCTACATACAAAACTAAAAAATATATATATTTGTCCAAAATTGATAGAATTACTCCCGTCTAAAACGAAACATAACGATTACATTTTCCAACCTGTATGAAAACGTTTCTTTAAGCAATTTATTGAATTGCAGGCATAGTGCATCTTTATCATACCAGAAGGTATACCCTTAGTGTCTTTGACGACTAATGTTTACATAACCACCTGCTATATAAGTATGAATACTCTGCGCACGTTCAGAACATCGTCATTATTTTCCAAGTGGATATTTTGGCTCGTTCTGCTCTGGAAGACTGGCAAACAAACATGTGCATCAGCTAATGAATATATATATATATATATATATATATATATATATATATATATATATATATATATATATATATATATATATATATATATATATATATATATATATATATATATATATATATATATATATATATATATATATATATATATATCTGTAAGCAAACAAAGTAGACGCATGGTTATTTCCAATAGAAGGAATTTTAACTCTTTATCAGTTTCAGCCAGCTTATGGTCTGTTGGATTTTAGAGTAACACTTTCATACAATGGTATATCTATTTAATTTTAGACTAAGATTTTCATACCATGGTATATCTGTTGGCGTTTAGTCTAAGATTTTCATACCATGGTATATCTGTTGGAGTTTAGAGTAACACTTTCATACCATGGTATATCTATTTAATTTTAGACTAAGATTTTCATAACATGCTATATCTGTTGGATTTTAGAGTAACTTTCATACCAATTTTATCGGTTGGATTTTTTCAGAATCAGTTGTATTTTATTTGAATATAGAGTTGTTTTTTTTTCTTCTATATTCTTTATTCATCAATAAACACATCTGAACCTAATCGCGGTTATGTTAACGAGATAACATAAACATCAATGCACTTTAGATAAGCAATGTTTTCAAAGTCAACAGGGTTTTCAAACCGATCGGTCCTCGATTCAGTTTAATGTTCCGTACTAAGACATTAACAAAGCCATCAAGAAAATGTGTACAAGATATAAACATTTGTATCTTCACCGAATTGCTAAACAATATAATTATGTCCGTGTTAAAACTGCTTCTTAAATATGGAATAGTCCACATTCAATAGTCCATAAAATCTTTTTAATAACTTCTGTGAAAAATAAATGGAACAAAAAGAGCTGAAACAGCATTTACGCGTAGCATAACTGATCTACAAACATAGTTCCGATCTGGCATCTTTTAGCACACAAAATATTCACCATTTTTTTTCATAAATGTATTATTTATTGGTTAATTTAATCAGAAGCGTCGATATAACTTTATATAAATTCTGTAGTGTATTTCCAATTTGACAAGGTAGATGAACTGGTTGACCAAGGCATCATTCTACATGCATAATCACGTGACAAGGTTCATCATTGTCACCTTCTGGGACATGTATTTCATGATGTAACTAAAGCGAAAGTCATATTGGGAATGACATTTGTTACTGTCTTACGAAATTTACTTTGTTTGGACCTTTAATATGGTTACCGATTCAGAATCACTTTTTACCTCCTACTACTAATCGAATTGGAAGTTTTAGACCAAATTGTATACCTTGTTAAGTAACCTCTTCACCTATTCTAAAATATGAACAGCAGCTATTAGGAATAGCTCGTCATGATTTTTGTTAAGACAAAACTAATTAGTCCACTTACTCGACGACGAATCTCAAACAAATATGTCATTGCGATCTTACTGAGTCTGTAATTGTACCAATCAGCAAATACTTTTGACCGATCAAGATCAATAGTAAATTAAACTGATAATAATAATAATAATAATAATAATAATAATAATAATAATAATAATAATAATAATAATGTTTAATTTGTATCCATGGCTAAAGGTTTGACATAATATGTTTAGTTACATATTTTGTACATTGCTGGGTCTGTTAAGAGCGTCAAGTTACATATGAAGAAGCTTACGTATGTGTTGACAATTGCTAATAATAATCTTAATAATTAAACTTAATGATGACTTTGGCTTAAATTATTTTATGGCTAATGGGATTTGGACGGTGCCGTAAGAATCCAATAACTTCCCACGTGTTGGGCTAGGTCACAGGAATATGCAATTTCCTAATAAAATTAGTAGTAAGATCTGTCGCTGTGGGTATCTTGTGAAATATAATTGTAACAGAAGGTATATAAATGGAGGGAACTGGGCAATTATATTCATTCCGACTTTGGAGTCATTCGGATTTATTGTGTCCTGTTTTAAGTCGGTAGACGTATTTTTCGTTTTCCTTAGATATTATTCGAGACATTTGATTGGACTGTTCATTGGAAATAGAAAGTGTTCATTATTTTGGCTATAATAGTATTCTTGAACTAGTGTGAATTATTCACACACAAAAAAAAGAGTTATGGACAACACCATCTTGACAACGTCATGATTCATAACGGACTATTACATTGCGGTCTTGAAATTTATTCGGAAATTTTCATTCTTTACGACTATCGTGGAACATTACCACGACTATTTTGGATTCACTTCATAAACTTAAGTTCCTCTCACATTTTCATGTGGTTTTGTTTGTGTGGGGTTTTTTTTTTGGGGGGGGGTGGTATGGCTTAACGCCATTTTTCACCACAATATAGGCTATACATGGCGGCCAGTATTAATGGTGGAGGAAGAATCCGGACAAACCCCGTAAAGAACCACCGACCCAAGAGAAGCTACTGGCATGCTTTCTCACATAACTACATTTGCCGAATCTTAGAGTCGAACACACGCCAACAGAGGTGAGATGGCAGTGGTCCGTAACGGACAGAGCTTTAGACCACACATTTTCATGTATAGCATTGATAATTAAATTGTTCGTTAAGTTTACAAAACCTGTTGGTTTTGTTTCTCTGTCATTTACTTTATGATTTTAGAATCGTAACAGCAAACAGGGTGCTTCTCCGGGATACAAATTTTCAGAATATTTCTGAGCAAATGAAATTTCTTTATTGAAATTTGTATTTATTTATTTTGAAATCTTCTTGGCCTCTGGTCTTTTGTTTTACATAGTGAAACCACCAAGCCATCACAGTGTCATCTAAAATGGAAAAGTTTATTTTAAATCCTACACAGAAACGATAAGAATCCTTGAACAATGATGAATTCCTCAAACTTGCCAGAATAAAATGATTTTCTGGAGGCAAAGCCATCTTTGTTAAAACAGGACATAAAAAATAGTTTGGCTCAGTAGTTGGTTTTCAAAAAAACGAATATGACCATAGCATAGTAACAATTTAGTCAGGTATATCCGTTTAATTTTTTTAAATTCCTAAAGCATATTTCTATTTTATTAGGTTGATGAAGTTTATGACCCAATCATAGTTGTGCATGCATAGTCACATGACACGTTTTATATCACTTCAGTCTCCTAGAATCAAACCGAGTGACAAGCAGAGCTGATCTCCCTTGAGGAATCTTATATGTACAATAGACCCGATGTACCTTGATGCATGTCGTTGGTGGCGAATAACAGAGGCAATCTTTTGCCATGGGTTACGTCCCATGATGTTGTTTTAACTGATAAGGTGTTGGACTATTGAAAACATTTGGATTATAAAATCATTTTGATATTGTATTTTATGGATTTGACCATATTTTATTTATCTTTGTTTTTCATGCTGTTTTCCTTTTCTTTTTGTTTTGAAGGGGTGGGGGGTGCATCTTTGGTTTGTATCATGTTGCATGTTTAATTTTGGTTACATCGGTTTGTCTTTGTTGCGCTTTATGCTAGGATTTTAATTTCACTATATTTCAAATCTTATTAATGATTTGTACTAATGCTAAATAGCCCGGATTGTGCTGATGTTTCGATAATCTACACACACACACACACACACACACACACACACACACACACACACACACACACACACACATACATACATACATACATACATACATACATACATACATACATACATACATACATACATACATACATACATAAATACATACATACATAAGTAGTAATATGGGGCACTATAGCGACAATGGAAAATCCAGTCAAAAACAGCTTGGGGCACTATGGCGACAAGATTTATAGCGACAAGGGAAAATCCAGTCAAAAACAGCTTGGGGCACTATAGAGACAAAACAGCTTGGGGTACTATAGCGACAAGGGAAATTGAACATAGTGGGCCTGTATAGCGTCAAGGGAAATTGAACATAGTGGGCCTATATAGCGTCAAGGGGAATTGAACATGGCGGGTCTGTATAGGGACAAGGGAAAAAAGGGTGGCAATGAAAGCTACTATCTTTTCGAGACCTATGAGTGGCCCTGAAAAGGGCCGTTATGTGTAATGTTAACGTTGTCTTGTTAACACAGAGGACATCTCACAGATCTTCTTCTCTTCCTTAAACTTCTCCTTACTGTGGGTCCATAGAAGAGAACTCTCTTCAAGCAACCTTGTCTTTCCACATAGACTCTTCTCTTCCAATAGGCTGTCTCCGTCCTATGAATGACACTCCATGATGATCTGACATACATGGGTATGTCAGTCCTAAACAGCATACTTGACACAAGGGTTGACGATTCAACATTAGTCCACATCTTCTGATGAGAACAGGTGAATCGAATGCCGTGTACTGCGGTTATTTATAGGGGAAGAGCGGATTGAAACGGATTGAGTGTATCCACCAATCCAAACGTGCGTTACAAAAGTCAGACACAGCCATCCAATCGGAAGAGAGCAGTCTGTGACGTCACCTTTTCTATATAGAGGTACTAGCGCCTGTGCGCAGTCAATCGATTCAAGAGAGTTGTCAATCATGGCGGACAGTAAGAAGACAATGAATTGGAGTGAGACAGGAGTAGAGACAGCAAGTCATGGACCAACAGTGACTACTAAAGTCATGACAAATCTACATCCAGAAGAAGTTGATTTTAACTGGGATATTGTGGATTTTTTAACATCGCAAGAATTTATTCCGGAACCTTCGTTGCCTTCTGTATCTTCTTATGGACACGTCGATGATTTTAAACAAAGACAAAAAGAAGCATTGGAGCGATTTTTACAACAACAGAAAGTAGAAGAACAAGCTTTTCTTATGCAACAGCAGGAAGAAGAAGAAGCAAGAAGAAAACACCAGGAAGAAACAGTAGCAGCAGCAGCAGCAACGGAGAAGAAGAATGAAGACCAAGGACAGAAAGAAAATAGTGAAAATCAAACGGTTACGACGGTACTTTTAGATATTTTAGCTGAGTTAAGGAGTCTGAAACAAATGTATCAGACTTCTTTATCACGACCGAAGAGAAAAAGACCTTCTCGAGCGAAACAACCCGATCTCTCTGTGACTACGTCTACCTTACCACCGTTAGTGATTTCTACCAAATCATTGACAGGAAACCACCAGTCCCGAAGTAGGCCTTGGCCGTGGCAAAGGCTTAAGACAGCTCAAGAGGATTTCATCCCGTTTCTGAGTTTGTTTTGTTTTAAACACACAAAGCACCAACGGTCCTTTTCAGGACCACTCCAATTATTTCGAAAAGAAATACTATGTCAATTGCCTATTTCAATGAAAACTCAAAAGTCCTTTATTTTTTTAAAAACCCATGATGTACGTGTGAGTGAATGAATGTGTGAGTGTAGGTAATTATACTATCAAATCAAAACCAAGAGACACTTACGTTTTTTCTCTTTAGTTTATTCTAGTACAAACGTCACAATTCAAAATCACAACATAACATAACACAAGACCACTTTAAAAAAGTTCATAGGTTTTCTTCTGTTTCATTCTTTCTGTTTTTTCATTTTCTTTACTGTCACAGCTTTTTTTTCTTCCTCTTCACTTTCGTTTCGTCTTCTTTTCTTGTGAACGTGACGGGGTTCTTCCTTGGGGGAGGGTACCTCTTCCTCCTCCTGTTCAGAATTTCTTTCCTCCTCCTCCTTCTCCTCCTCCTCCTGTTCCTGTTGTTTCTTAGGGCAGTTTGGAGACCAATGTCCTTTCTCTTTACAATAATAACAGGTATCTTGACTTTTGTCTCTATTGTAGCCTTTTTTATTTTTGTTACGATCTGAACATTCTGTAGCCCAATGTCCTTTCTTCTTACAGATATAGCAAGTATCTTGACTTTTATCTCGATAGGAAGGAGAGTAGGCCGTCGGCTGGTCTGACGAAAACTTTCGTATGACCCCACGTAAAGCTCTAATGAGAAGTTCCACTTGTGTAGGTTCTTCCATCGTTCTGGTCAATGTGAGAGTGAAAGGAATACTGAACCGTTAGACACTAACCCTTTATATATATGCACGGATCGAACATGAATATATAGGGGTTATGGTCTTTAAAAGGTAGTCATTTGACTTTTTGCAGACAAGATGAAAAGACCACATCATGTTGTGGAGAAAAGAGAAAACAGTAAGAGACAGAAACGTAATGTATCGCCTAGCACAGTAGCTGAAGTCTTGGCTCAAATTCATGCCAGTGATTTTGAAGATGACATGAGTGAGCCCGAATCCACACCCAGACAATCCACGTCCAAGCAAAGTGCACCACCCTTAGTAAACCCTGAAAATTACTATCACATTCGAGAGACGGAAAAGCGTTCCTCTCGAAAATTTAGAACAACGGCTTACACGTATGCCGTAAAGTTTAAAGATTTCAAGGCCAATGTACCTTTGGAGAATACAGAAGGGTTCATTACTGAGGTGTGGGATTCTGTATTAACTGCATTGAAACAGCAATGTCAAGCCAAAGAAGACGATCGCTTGAGACTTTCTATTCATCACGATAATTTAAAGTCTCCCGTTTGGATCGAGTTTACTAGCCCATCAGAATTAACACCTTCCAAAGTCATCGACAAAATTCAACATGTACAACAATCCAACGACAAGTTTCACATTGACGATGGAAAAGCCACACTGTTTATGACCCACGTGTCTCTTCCCCAGGGGACAGGACGCAAAAAAGTATTATTGGTCGACAACCTTCGCAGCATGAAGCGAAGCCTCGTCCAAATTAACAATCCTCAAGACCAGATGTTTTTAGCCCGTGCTGTCGTCGTGGGACGAACGTATGCCAACAAGAACGACACGACAGAATGGAAAAGAGCCTGGAAAACTATTCAACGATCGGACCGAGCCAAACAACGAAGTGAAGCAGAACTTCTGTTACAGCAAGCGGGGATATCCAAAGACACTCCTTGTGGCATTCCAGAAATGCAAAAATTGCAAGACGTCTTGTCTCCACATTACACTTTGAAAGTACACCCTCAAGAAGTGCGTGGACCTCTTTTGTTTCGAGGCCACGATTTCAAAGACCGAAAATACATTCACGTCTATCATCACGATGGTCATTTTGATACCATTACCAGTATCACTGGATTTCTGAAATTCAGTTACTACTGTGAAAAATGTGACTATGGTTATAACAATCGAGAACAACACAAGCATTGTGGATCGAAATGTGAGGGATGTTTGGCCTCTCAACCTTGTCTGGACCAAGGACAAGAAAGAGTGCATTGCCTTGTGTGTCAGCGCACTTTTGTCAGTCTTACCTGTTACCAACAACATTTGAAGATGCAAGGTTCACAGCAGAAAAGTGCTTGTCAACTGCTGAGATTGTGCCCTACTTGTGGACAAGGCATACGTACTAGTAATGCCAAGTTTCACGTTTGTCGAGGGAAGAAACGATGTCACATTTGTCACCAAATCGTGGACTTGGAGCACGAATGCTTCATTCAAAAATATCAACCCCGACCAGATGATACCCAGAAGAAAGGGAATTTTATCTTTTTTGATTTCGAATGCATGCAAGAAACTGGTATTCACATTCCTAATTTCTGCGTAGCTCACCGTGCGTGCGAACATTGTATCCAAGAGCCCATCTTTAGTCATTGCCCTCACTGCAGCAAGATTCCTGGAGGACGTGAAAAAATCTTTCGAGGGTCAAACACGCTAGCCGATTTTGCCCAATGGATCCTTAATTCCATCGACGAAACGTGGAGTCCAGAAGACATCGAACGTTACGGCAATTGTCATCGCCATGCCACGGTCATGGCTCACAATTTCTCGGGATACGATGGGCAATTTCTGCTCAGATACTATGCGGAACAAAGTACCGAACAGCCTCAAGTGACTTTAAACGGAGTCAAAATCTTTTCTATGCAAGTAGGACAAGTACAGTTTAAAGATTCGATGTGTTACTTGGCCATGCCATTAAGTCGCATGCCTAAAACGTTTGGAATGACAGAAATGGCTAAAGGTTATTTTCCACACTTTTTTAATACCAAAGCCAATCAACATGCCGTTCTACCCCATTTGCCTGAGGTTGACGACTACGACCCCGACAACATGCGCACCGAACAACGAGAAGCTTTCTATGCTTGGTACCAGACTCACGCCTCGGACCCTTTAGACTTTCAAGAAGAAATGTTAAAGTACTGTCGATCTGACGTGGACATTTTACGACGTTGCTGTGGAAAATTTCGAGAATTGTTCATGGAGTACGGAGGGATCGATCCTTTGAAAGAAGCTTGTACCATCGCCAAAGCGTGTTCTTTAGTGTACCGAAAACGCTTTATGCCTGAAAATACTCTAGCGGTCATCAGTCCTCAAACGACAAATTTTGTCAAACGTCAATACTCGGTCAAAGCCCTACGCTGGCTCCATTACTTGTGCGACAAGGAAGACAAATGGATCCAACACGCTCGCAACGGAGGAGGCGAAAAGACCATCGGAACGTATTCGGTAGATGGTTGGGACTTAGAAAATCCTCAGATTGTGTACGAGTTTAACGGATGTTTATTTCACGGATGTCCCCTATGCTACCCTCAACGAGACACCAAAAATCAGTTTTTACAACGAACCATGGAAGACTTGTACCAGACCACGTGTCAGCGACGTTTGAAGTTAGAACAGCAAGGATACCAGGTAGTGGAAATGTGGGAACACGAGTACGATCAGCGTTTGAAAACCGATCCCGAGTTTAAACGCATCGTAGAAAGTTACAAGTGGGTGGACCCCCTGAACCCACGGGATAGTTTGTACGGAGGACGAACGAATGCTACCTGTTTGCTGTACCAGGTGGACAAAGAGAAAGGAGAAGAAATCAAATACTTGGACGTGTGTTCGTTGTATCCTTACGTGTGCAAATATTGTCACTTTCCCGTAGGGCATCCAGAATTGATGACAGAACACATTGACTTGGACCACATTCGACAGTACGAAGGATTGATCAAGTGTAAAGTCTTACCACCCACAGACTTGTACCATCCCGTTTTACCTCACCATTGCCAAGGAAAACTGATGTTTCCTTTGTGTCGCACATGTGCCGAAACGTGCAACCAAGACCAACCTTGTCATCACACTCAGGAAGAACGCGCCTTGACAGGAACGTGGGTGAGCGTGGAATTGTTTAAAGCTCTGGACCTGGGATATCAACTGTTAGAAGTGTACGAAATTTACCACTTTCCCAAAACACAACAATACCGCAAGGGCGACGAGAGACAGAAAGGTATTTTTGCAGACTACGTGGATGCCTTTTTAAAACTAAAACAAGAAGCTAGTGGCTATCCTTCCTGGTGTCACACTCCCGAAGACCAAAAGATATTCAAAGAAAAATATCGGGAGCAGGAAAGTATCACTTTAGACCACATCGAGAAAAATGAAGGAAGGCGATCGTTTGCCAAAGTGATGCTCAATTGTTTGTGGGGTAAAATGGCACAACGTCCGTCTTTACCCAAGACGGAGTATTTGTCCGAGCCGTCTCGCTACTTCCAGATGATTCACGACCCAACCAAAGTCATGAAACACGTGGACGTCATTCGTGAGGACTTGATCTTAGTCAATTACGAAGAAGAACTAGACTTTGTAGAAGCCGACAAATTTGGAAATGTCATCATTGCGGCTTACGTGACAGCCCACGCTCGCTTAAAATTGTACGAAGTGTTAGAACTGTTAGGAGATCGTGTGTTGTATTTTGACACAGACAGTTGCATCTACATTCACCGACCGAACCAGTGTAACCCTGTCATCGAAGGAGACCGTTTAGGAGCCTGGACCGATGAACATCCCGACGACAAGATTCTATGTTTTGCAAGTGGTGGTCCTAAAAATTACGGCTACGAATACCGAGACCCCCAAGGAAAAATGCACACCGAATGTAAAGTGAAAGGATTGACTCTTAATTATCGCACCAGTCAAGTGGTGAACTTTGACGTGCTACAAGAAGCCTTGCAGTCGGGACAGGATGAAACGTTTCAAGTGACTACCCACGAACCGCACAAGATTGTCCGTTTACCCACACACCAAATTGTTAGCCGACCTTTGGAAAAAGTCTACCAAATCGTGTACCAAAAGAGAGTACGACTTCCCAATCACTTCACTCTACCGTACGGTCACGTCGAAATTGGGCAGCATATAAAAAGGGATATCGTCCAAGACCAATAGTTCATTTGTCACTACAACGTCACAGCGAAAAGAAGATGAATCCATTTAAACAGACATCATTCAAATTTGGGAATTCTCAAGTGGAGTGCGATGCTAAACCTTGCGATTGTAGTGATGCCAGGCGCTGTGACATTAGCGATTCAGCAGGATATCGTGGGAACTTTGCTATGACTACTACCCCTATATCTACCCTGGAAAGTGATGCTGTGCGTGTCAAACCTGAGGGATGCGAAAGCGGTGCGACACGTTATCGTGGACTCCTAGGAATTTCACTGTACCTACATCGAACTGAAGTGAGGAGAGTCGAATATTCGTTCCCGACGAGTTTGCCTGAATACTGCCACTTTAAAAGTCGATTCCAAACCTTCAAAGATAAATGGCCAAAATATCTGCCTGGACCAACTCCTGAAGAATTAGCCAGAGCTGGATTTTTCTACTTGGGCGAAGGGGATAAAGTCAAGTGTTTCAGTTGTGGTGTATCCATTTACGAGTGGGAACATAAAGATTCCGCTTACCTGGAACATGCTCGATGGTCTCCGAATTGTCAATACCTACCTTTAGTGGGGCCTAGTGATTGGAAGTGACACTACTACTCCATGTCGTGTAACACACCTAGACCAGTATATAAACCCTCTCTAAAACATTATATTCAAGGATTACCACACGAATTGCAAGAGAAGATCTACAAGGACGTTTGGCAAGGCCTTGCTAAAGAAAAATCTCAAGGGGTGACTGTAGAACTTTTGTGTCGTGAAATTCACAAGAGGAAAGTGACAAAAATTAACCAACGTGTTAGATTTCTCTGGATTAAGGGTATTTTTTTGCTCTGTTACCAATTTACTACGTTTACATCTGAAGATGCTTTGATCCTTCTTAACCGTTACCCTGAATGGCAGTGGGACGAAATTACACGTTATATTAATCACTTTCGCTTTTGGAGCAAATTTAATTCTGTGTTTAATTCTGGGTTGAATCTACACTTGTAATCTTTGACCTAAAGAAGTATAAAAGAGAACGACCATGCCACAACCTTTATCATTGGTGATCCAACAGATTCCGTGGAAGGATATCAATGAGAAGATTCACACGGTGAAAGATTACGAACACTTATTACAAGAACTATACCCTATGAATTGGGGTCGACGTGTCGTGTGTGTTTTAGTGACTTGCTTTCTGGGATTTCGTTTACCTGCCGATTCCTTGTGGACACTTTACGAACACTACCTATCAAAAAAAAGACAGTATGGTAACTCCTTTAAATGTCCACGAGAGACTTATTCTGTTCAAAGCCTTACGTTTTCATCTGGATACGTCTCGACCTTTCCAAGAAAAAAAGATTCGTCAACTTTTACGTACGGAAGCAGTGTACGAAGATGTGTGTGTAGCTTGTGATTTACACCCTCATTGGACAGATGTACGTGACTGGAAAAGTTGGGATTTTGAGGCTTGGACAAACGAAGCATCCCATTATGCCCAAGCGTTGTGTTCCTAAAATTCATCGTCGTGTGAAAAAAGTCACTTTTAATCCTGTGTTAGTAACAGTACCAGAAGAATAAAAAGAAAAAGAATCTATCACCCAAGACAATCCCTCTGTTCAAGACAAAACTGTCATGGACATTCCCCCACAAAGACCCTTTCGAGAAGACACCTATGTGACGGTACCCCCTGTAGAGGAGACTATAAGAACATTGCACACTACCTCTAGGACACCTTCGTTACCCAAACCATGTTGTACAGAGACTTGTTTATTTGCCACTTTGATCGTTTGCCTATGTATTTTATCCCTGTATTTATCCATTTGGCTTTTATGTTTTCGTGTTGTTCAAATTTAAACATGCATTCAAATAAACGTGTCTTGAAAAAAGTATAAAAACCTCTTGTCTTGTCTGTTGTTGTGTCAATACTGACATACCACTACACGACTATGGCTCACTCTACTCTTTCTACTACTCCTTCCTCCTCCACATTCAAAGTCATTGACGAACACTTAGATCAGGCTAGTTGGAAAGCCTTGTATCTTCGTCATCCTTTTAACATGTTAATTGCTGGACCGAGCGGTTCAGGCAAAACCGAATTTGTCAAACGTTTGATCGAACATAAACATCATTTGATCGATCGTCCACCTCAACGCATCGTGTGGTGTTACAAAGAGTGGCAATCGGCATACAGCCTCTTGCAAGAAAGTCAAGGTGATTCCATTGTGTTTGTAGCAGGCATTCCTAAAGAAGACGAGGGGATCGTGTCTGACCCTAGTCAAACTCATTGGGTTATTTTTGACGACATGTTAGGAGAAGACGAAGAAGAAATTAAACTGTGGTTTACACGTAAAGGGCATCATCGTAATGCCAGTGTCATTTACATTACACAAAATTTATTTCAACAAAGTAAAGCCCATCGTACCATTAGTCTCAATGCTCATTACGTGGTCTTGTTTAAAAGTCCTCGAGATAAATCACAAGTGCAAGTTTTAGCCAAACAGTTAGGAACACCTTGGCTAACTCATGCGTACGATGATGCCACTCAAACGCCACACGCCTATTTACTCGTGGATTTAAAACCCACTACCCCTGATTATTTGCGATTTCGTACCGATTTGTTTCACGACTGGTGTCAAGACGGAGGACCTGTCGTGTACACATCCTCCTCGTCGACATAACACTATGAAGCACTAAAAAAATCTATAAAAACCTTGGGTTACTTTGACCTGGTCTCATACATCGTCAACATGACGTCCCTTCAGTCTCATCTTCCGATCAAATTGATTCGTGCCTTGTACGGTATCAGTCGCGAAAAAAATCCACAAAGACGTGCTCACGTCTTAGAAGCCAGTCTCAAAGAAGTCTTACGATGGTTCACGGTGACAGCACGTCAAATACTGCAAGGCATCATTCACATTCCACATCAAACCAAACGCTTTTTTGACAGAAACAAAGTAGCCTTGACGCAACTGGCCAATCCTCGCATCGACACTCACACCAAAAAGCAAATCATATTGAAACCTGGAGGTAGTGGTTCTCTAGGAGGTGTCATCATTCGTTCCCTTTTAAAATGGGATCCCAATACTCCCAAAGTTCACCCCAAGAAGAAAACAAAAAAAGCCAAACAAGCCCCTAAGAAAAAGAACAAGGGTACCAAGACCAAAGCACAGAAAAAGAAAAGTCCACAGAAAAAAGCGGTCACCCGCAAAAGAGGCACTTCGGCCAGGACACAACCTTACCTTCGTCAACCACGACCTGTAAGAAAAGATCTACAAGGACGTTTGGCAGGGACTACGTTGCCAGTAGCCTCAGGGGCTGCCACTTCTCCGTTGCGGGTGATGCCAGCCAAACCCAATTTGACACCCGTTTTTCCTAATTTGATGAAACATTGGAAATCTGCGTCTCCCAAAACGTCTCCTCCACCGGAGACACCCTCGTCCACATTAGCGTCAGTAGCAGCTGCTCATAAAGTACCTGCCCCCAAAGTCAAAGTCCAAGAAAGATCTGGCATGTTAAAGAGTTTACTAGATTTGTCCAAACAAGAACTGTCCCGATTGAGTCCATTGCGAACTCCTTCACGACGTGTGTTACCTGCCATGAAGTTGATACGACGCAAAGATAATCAGTGGCGACGCATTCCAGTATAAAAATATGACTTGAAAACCACGACGTCAATCAGTATTTTTTCTGTACCACTGATGAACACTCAAGGATGCCTCCTCAAAAACGTGCACACCATCACCCTCGACGTTCTACCGTCCAAAAAGGAAAAGGAAAAAGACAATCTCGTCATCCTACCAAACGCTCAAAAACCAAACAACGACGTCCTCCCGTAAAAAGACACAGTCATCCAAAGAAAAAGAGAAGTCATCAAAGGGGAGGCATATTTATTGGTCTTATTAAAGGTATGCAGAAACTAGACAAAGCAGCTAATAACCGAACTGGTATCTTTAGCCCTGCTTTTGAGGATTTAGCGAAGCATGCCGTTACCTTTTGGAGAAGCCAATAGAAAAAAGAAGATAAAAGAGGGTGTGTACCAAGTCTTTGACATCAGTGTATTTCTGGAACGAACAAGCAAAGATGTCACCTCGCAAAAAACATTCTTATTCACCCCACAAAGGAAAGAAAAGGAAAGGACTACCTCCTCGTTTAGCCAAACACGGAGACGTGTTGTCCGTCCTGTCCAAAGCCTCTCCGCCCATGCGAAAACAAATCATTAAAACAGCCTCCAAAGATGTCATCGATACCGTGTGTGAATGTTGTTTGAATGTTTTGAAAGGCACGATACCTTTGTCTCCACACCAGAAAAAATGCTTCGCCAAACATCGACACGTTCTTCGTCAAATGGTTCAAAAGAAAATATCCGTCCGTCAAAAGAAAAAGATGTTGGTGCAACGCGGAGGATTTTTACCCATTCTTGCTCCTATGTTGACAAGCTTAATACCAGGTTTGATACAAGGGATGACCCAAGGGTTAACTCAAGGAATGGGTAGAAGATAAAAGGACCCTATGGAGCACCACAATCTCAGACATAACCTTTGAAAGCCCATGGAAGGACGAAAACTAACTTTGGTTCCTTACAAACGATGGATGGAATACCATCATTGGCAAGAACAACGATCCCCCCATTTACCACCCAATCCCAATTTGGCTGAGATGTCGCAATTACAACACGAATTGCAATCCTTGATCCATCGCCACGATTTATCCGAAACCGAAAAATCACAAAAGTACGGTCAACTCTTGAAACGGCTACAACTCTTTCATCAGAAAGCTGTGGAACAAACAGCTCAACCCACTTTGTCCGATTTTAAGGCTCTAATGAATAACCCGGCACCCTCACCCTCACCCTCTACAGCAGTTAAAACAGACGTTACCCCACCATTACCCAAGGAAGAAGAACCCCATGATCTCTTTCAAACACCTACTGCTACTCCCATTCCGAGTAAGATTGCCACTTCCTTGTTAACCCCTTCCCCCACACCTCCCCACGAGAAGAACTCAAAACTTGGGTTAAAAAGATGATGGCTACTCCTTCCTCGACAGATGTGAAAAAGAAAGAAAGGAAACCAGAAGTGAGAAAAGAAAAGAAGGCCAAAGAAGCTATCCCATTACCTCCGCCACCACCATTACCCTCGACGTCAACTCCTGTGGCACATCGGACACGTAAAACCGTTTCCAAACAACCCGCATTTCGTCCCACCCAAAGCAATATCCTCGAAGAGTGGGTACCTTATTAACAAAAACCATGGATAAGGTATTAGCCAACATTTACTACGATCCAGCTCACCCTGCAGGTTACGGAGGCATTCAGAAATTGTATCGTGTTGCCAAAACTCGCCTGAAAAAGCTCCGTTTACCAGCAGTACAACGATGGTTACAAGAACAAGCGACGTACACTTTACACAAACCCATCCGACGAAAATTTCACAGAAGTCGCACTCAAGTGGAAGGCATCGATCATCAATGGCAAGCCGATTTAGCTGATGTCTCTCATTTAGCCACCTACAATCGTGGCTACAAATATTTGTTTTGTGTCATCGACGTCTTTTCTAAATTTGCCTGGGTCGTACCATTGACATCCAAATCGAGCGGAGAGTTAGTACGAGCTTTGCAACTGGTGTTGAAACAAAGTGGTCGTCACCCTCTTCGATGGCAAACCGACAAAGGTACCGAATTTCTGAACCAAGCTTTCCAACGAGAATTAAAAAAACGTGACATTCATTTTTTCACCACCGAAAATCCTGAAACCAAAGCCAGTATCGTGGAACGTTTTCAACGTACCTTGAAAGAACGCATGTGGAAATATTTTACGCATCAACACACTCTCAAGTACATCGACGTCTTACCACACTTAGTCCAAGCCTACAATCAATCTTACCATAGAAGCATTGGACGTGCCCCACAAGAGGTGACACCCGACAACGAAGTCACTGTTTTTGAGCGTCTGTTTGGCACGTCCCGGACGAGGGCTGTCCCCAAGAAAGGTAGAGAAGTGTTAACCCCGGGAGATTGGGTACGCATTGGCAAAACCAAACGCACTTTCGACAAAGGTTACTTACCCAACTGGACCACCGAATTGTTTCGTGTTACTGGACGAGTGCGCGATCGTCATCCTACCGTCTATAAATTGGAAGACATGAACGGAGAAGTATTAAAAGGAACGTTTTACTTGCCTGAGTTACAACGTGTCACCAAAAAAGAAGACGACGTGTACGACATTGAAAGCATTCTCGAACGAAGAACCCGTAAAGTAGGAAAACGTCGTGTCAAAGAAGTCAAAGTACGTTGGAAAGGATATCCTCCTAGTTTTGATTCTTGGATTGACGCTGCCCAAGTCATCGACTATAAAAAGAAGTGACCATCATGCCCTTCAATACAGCTTCAGCAACCACAGTGACTACTCCTTCACCTACGTCATCTCTGCAAGATTTACAAAAGCAACCCTTGTGGGTGTGGTGTGGAGAACGTGTCCCTAAAACGCAAATCGTTTTTTTCTGTCAAATCTTTGTGGTATATTGTGTCATTGGTGCAGCCATTGCTAATTTGAGTTTGCAACAAGGAGACAAACAATTGTGGACCATTTTACTCAGCAGTTGCATCGGGTATCTTCTTCCCAATCCTTCCCTGAAATACTCTTACAACGGGAACAACAGTAACAATATTGGGAGTCTGGCGGCCAACGTTAGTCCTTCTCCTGACAGTCACCCTTCCAATCACAATCCTCTTTTAGACACTCCTTTAACCTCGAGTGACTCCTCGGACAGAAGAACATTGGAAATATGAACAACACTATTAACCAATTTTACTTAACGTTACCCAGTGACAGTTCCATGGAGGTGTTTCCTAACAACACATTGTGTTGTTACACGTCTAAATTACCTCAAGCCATGCATTTGGATCAAGATGATCACTGGGAAGCAGCTTTAGTGGAAATAATACACCCGACACAAATCAAAAACGTCGTCGAAAATCAAAACTTTTTCACAGTTGAAGTGTACGACAAGCAATTGCAACAAGCCTTAGATGAACGAGGCATCACTGGCATTGACAACAAGAAATCAGATGGACCCACAACTAAACAACTGTCCACTCATGTGTTGACCATTCCTGCAGGCTACTATTTTAGCGGTCAACATTTAGTGACTACGATTGCAAGCAAGTTCAATGTTGTGTTTGGTAAACCCCTGGACAAAATCAGAGAAAGTGTTACCTTTGAGTACATTAAAGTGGCTCGCCGCTTCATGATCAAATTTTCAGAAAAGAAAATAATAGCCATTACCTTTTGTCCTGAATTGTTTGATATCTTAGGTGGAGACCTCAAGATGCTCCCGAACAAAAAAGAAATACCAGGCATATCCAGTAACTTGGATTTTACCAAATATTTTCGATCCCCTGTAGAAATGAACCAAGGACTCAATTTGATGTTTGTGTACTCCGATGTGGTGGAGTACAACGTGGTAGGACACACCTCTGTACCGTTACTACGTGTCATTCCTTTCAAAGTAGATACTACTACCGCTGACGAGGAAGGTGGAAATACCTATCACGTTCACCGCGAATTTGTGCATCCTCATTATTTACCCGTCAGTAAGTCGTATTTCGACAGTGTCAACATTACTATAAAAGGAGAACTAGGTCAAAATATTCCATTTACCAAAGGGAAAGTCACAGTGAAACTCCATTTTCAAAAACGATTCTCCAACAACTGAAAAAGTGATGTATCCTGTGTACCAAGGAGTCACTCGACAACGAGGACATGGTTTAGGAGATATGTTTAAATCAGCCTTTCGTTCCGTGGTCCCTGTTTTAAAACCAATGGTGACACGAGGATTGCACACCTTAAAAGATGCCGCATTGACTCACGGCAAAGATTTTCTTTACAATGTTCTCATTGACAAACAAAACCCTAAAGAAGCTTTTTTGAGAGCAGGCGAAAATGCCTTGCTTCAAACGGGTAAAGAAATTTTGGGTCGACGAGAAAGTCCTATAAATGCTCTGAACGGTACCGAGTCTAACATTCCTGCTTCCCTAACGACACAGCAAGGACAAGGTAGAAAGCGTCGACGAAGACACCCTTTCAAAAGTCTCCGTACCTCTAAAGTTCGAAAGACAAAGAAAAAAAGAACCGCTCGAGACTTAGACATTTTTGATTATTAAAAGTGAAGAAAAAAAACCTAAAGAAAAAATGATGCACCAAGAATCTTGTGCCTGTTCCAAGTCGGAACTGGATCTCTTTGCCATGCCACCCACGATGATGACCATGCAAGAAGCTCAATGGGTCGAATTTCATCCCGTCTCCTCTTTGACGGATTCAGCTCCCATCGAGTTTGAAATCAAAGGACAACCCGAAGATTACATCGATCTCAACAACAGTTACTTGTATTTGAAAGTGAAAGTAACCAAAACAGACAACACCAATCCAGGAGCCAATGATAGAGTAGTCAGCAGCGAACGAGCAGAGAGTGGTCAACTCGAAATCATGCTTCAACCATTGAACACGCTAGCGATGGATGTAATTCCCCGACCAGCACTAAATGCCTTACTAGGCTTAGAGCTGAAGGAAGCCTCTAATTGGAGCCTTCGTGCCGCAGGAAGAAGAACTACACTTCTACTTGTATGGGAAAAAGAAGAAAATAACGACCTAAGGGGGTCACTAATGTACAGGAGAGATAGAGGGCGCCAGCAGCAAAGGCGGGAAATAGAACACCGACCAACGCGTGGCACACCCACCCCCCCCCCCATCCAACGTTCAAGAAGGGGTAGCCCCAGCTGAGACTGAAAAGGACTCACCCGTACCTGAGGCTACAATAAAGACTCTTCAGAACCGGATAGAAATGCTATCCCAAAAAATGCTGGGGATTTTAACAGCCGAGACAGTGGAAGCGGCCACGTCACCAGTGGATTTTACTGAACCAGCACCGGAAACGCCGGAACCACCGCCACCACCCCCTAAAAAGAAAGGAAAGGGAAAGGGGAAAAAGGGGGTGTTAAGAACATCGACACCCCCCACTCCATCACCAGGACCGGCATTGAACCTGGATAAAGAATTGGAAGGAACCACCCCGAAGGCCAAGTGGGAGTCACCAGTCAAAACAGTGCGAATGGCAGATGATACCAAAGAAAAATTAATGAGCAAGCTATGCAGCGACATGGGGCTAACGCCATTACTGACAAACAAGAAAAAAGCTTCAAATTTCGTTTCTGCTGTCACCTATATTGGCTTCAGATCGTTGCAGACCTCACCACCAAGGGTCAGCCAATGGCACCACGCACTAAACATCCTGGGCAGCTACTACTACGAGGCCTTCGAAGACAGACCCCTCCACCATCTACAAGATGCGGCAGCTTACATCGCCACCAAGCATGGGTTCTACTTCCCTAGACGAGTCTTCTTGGAAGAAAGAACAGCCGCATTCTTAGCCGAAATGGAAGACAGGAGGGCCACCTTCCAACCGGTGGAATATTAGCCTTAGGGCTACTTTCATTGCCATTTTTAATAGGGTTCTCATTTGGCTGAGAGAAAACCCTCTTCGATTAACTTTCTGGCCCTGAAAAGACAAATATGACATTTTTTGGCACTGCCTTCAACAAATTTATAACCCAATTCCCCTACCATTGACTACACTTTTATGTGTCGCTTAGGCACTTTAATTTAAATACAATAGGGACTTACACATGTACACTTAGTACTAGTCCCTATTTTTCATAGGATGATAATTAATATTTTGTAACTCAGATATTTGGTTAATTGCACAGGTGGCTTACACATTATTGGTTGTTAGGTTGTCCATTAGTATAACTGGACTGAATTTGACTAATAATAGCGTGCTTGGCTCTTCGCACCACTGCTTCCTGCTGCAGTAATATATCGTGCATTCACGACCTTACTATGCAGACAAAAGCGATATGAGTAAACTATTTTACTCTCGCTTCACTGCTATTGCAGAATGGTTAGGCACTCATAATACATGATGGATTGGGTGGGTGTGTGTAGGTTCTATTCCTACCCACCCTACGGCCTTACATTCACCCAGAGGCAGTTCAAATAACTGTCCCGTGGTGACGGCCAAACTAAATAAGTGCTTCTATTATAAGCACATAAACGCCTGCAGGGTGCGCGGCACCATTCCCACCCTCAGGATAAATTAAATAACTCCCCATTGGGAGATAAAACAGTGATAAGAGCCGTAATGGACGAATCACTTAAAACCCATCATACTAACTAACTGCAAAACAGAGGTGTGGATTGACCTTGCCTACCTCTCATGGGCCTACATTTACATTGATAGTTACTTTTTAGTAATTCAATGTAACGCCCTATTAAGAAATCGATACTTAACTCCCCTCATAAAGAGGGGAATATCAAATGTCCAGTGACAGACTGGATATAAAAGTTATACAAATGTCCCTAGTGGACGGTTATAACTATAAAAATCAATTAAGTAAGTAAGTCTGGCTACCCATCGTTGGCGCATCAAAGAAGATGAGCAGAGTACAGAAATTAAGAGAACTTCAAATGCATTTGGAGAATGCTAGGCGTCTCCTGGACGAACTGGCAATGTAGGCAGAAGAAGAACAGACTAGGATTGAAAAAGAAGAGGAGGAAAGAAAAAAGAAAGAAGAAGAGGAGAAGAAAAGCCCCATCTTGTCTCATCGCATGATGAGACAGACTAGTAAAGTCAAACCCGTGGTGAGGACACCTTCACCACCAGAACCAGTTCGTCCACTACAGGCGCAGCCCCCACCGCAACAACCACAGCCTCGACCGCAACAACCACAGCCTCATCCACGGTTGCGGAATAGAGGCAGAAATGAAGAGACTTTCACTATCCCTCAAACAGAAGATTGGGATAGTGAAGCCACTCATTCTCCCTCTGCACTCCCAATCACAAGAGTGAATTGGGAGAATGATTGGAGTAGGAGATGTGTGTGTGGGGCTAGACCTGGGAGATGCCAGCATTAACCAGGTGCAATTTGAAGTTTTAAAAACAGCCCTTCTCAGGGCTACCCAAATAACAAGAAAAGAAATACTATGTCAATTGCCAATGGGTGTGAGAGAGGAGTAGTGTGATTATAAACACTGACTCTATTTAGATGGTATATGGTGTGATTTTGGATAGTATATAGTATGGTGTGTTTTGGCTACTTCCCCGTGTGTGGTTAGTATAGGGTGTGATTTTGGATAGTATATAGTATGGTGTGTTTTGGCTGCTTCCCCGTGTGTGTGGTTAGTATAGGGTGTGATTTTGGATAGTATATAGTATGGTGTGTTTTGGCTGCTTCCCCGTGTGTGTGGTTAGTATAGGGTGTGATTTTGGATAGTATATAGTATGGTGTGTTTTGGCTGCTTCCCCGTGTGTGTGGTTAGTATAGGGTGTGATTTTGGATAGTATATAGTATGGTTTGTGGATAGTATATAATATGAAAAGTGAATGTAGGGGGGTGTTTACTTTCACGTCCGTGCTTAAGATATATATACTCAAAGTGACTGACATTAGAACCATCACCTAACCAAATTAACAACCTTGAACAATCCACCGTGAACAACTGATGCAGTCACTTTGACATAGTATAGGTTTTTTGTTTTTTCATAGGGTGAATTACCCTCGAAAGAAGGGTTTTTCACCGGCCAAAGGAGGATGGTGGCGACTCATATAGTACATTCGGTACTTACTTACTGATATAGTGTTAAGTTTTTTGGAAAATTCAGTAACTTATATAGTTTTGACATAATTGCATAGGTGGCTAACACATTATTGGCGAGTAGGAATTTCCACTAGTACAACTGGATAAATTGAATCGAGTCAAAGGGAATGCAGCCTCATGTACAGCACACATATACGTACACACACTTCTGCCCCTCTTAGTTAATATAAGGTAGTCTTAATCCAGGACTATCAGGCTCCCGCAACACAATGTTGCAAATAAATGTAACACAATAAATAACACCAAAACAATGCAAAACACAACTATATAGCACATACACTCTGATACATGTCCTATGAGGTTGTAAAGTAGCCAAGCACCTACGGTGTGCCTCTTGTTTCTTCGTATTGGGGTCCGGGTGTGCGTTCGCCCCCTCTTCGTGCTGGACGACGATTGCAGTGCCTTGGAGCTTGGAGCTTCCTGAACTGGACCTTGCCGCCTTTGCCGCTTCCGGACATGACATTACTAGCGAAGTGAGAAAATTCTCCTTGCTACCTTTAATGATACATCGATTGGAACTTAACTGGGGGTGGATGTGTGTAGTGCCAGTCCTATCCACCCTATAGGCTACCATTTCCCTTGATAGTTACTTTTTAGTAATTCAGGGGAACGCCTAACAATGACTGAAATGTGGTGCAATTAAGCACTCAAACCCTAAGGGGAGGGAGTGCATCCTTCCCCTCCCCGAAGGAACTAAATGGACACCGATATGGTGTCTATAAAAGCTGCACATATGTCTCTAGTAGACGGCTGCAGCTATAAAACAACCAGGTCAGTCAGTCAGACATTAGAACCATTCCACGGAATAACCATAGAAGATGGCGAAAGCATCAAGTTTATTCAACAATTTAAGACACAGCTATTTCTGGATATTAGACGGGGAATATGAAGTGGAAAAACTACATCATAAATGGAAGATTACGAAGAGTTTGGACTTTGCAAAAAGACTGAAAATAGCCAGGGAGCTCTTAGGAGGAATCCTAGAAGAAGAAGCCAAAAAGTTACGAGGCTGCATTAATCCACCCTATGTTAGAGTGGGGACATTGAAGCAAGTGATAGATATTGTCGAAAACGTCAAGTGTTTTTTGGATAATATCTTGACAGAGTACCCCCATGTCCAAAAGGGTTTGGACCCGCTCAAGAAAGCTGAAGAACTGATGAGAAAGGAACTATTAGAAGAAGTGAAGAAGATAAAAGATAACTGGAGTAAGGAGAGAAAGGAAAGAAAGGACAATGAAAACCAAAAAAAAGAAAGAGGACTTTGAAAGATTAAATAACAATTGGATAAAGATAAAAGAGAAGTTTAGAGCTATGGGACATCCTGACTGGATTCCCGATGAAGAAAAGAAGAAGAAGGGAATTATTGGTAAAATCAAAAGGTGGTGGAACAAAGGCAGAAAATAAAAGAAGAAGTATCCAAAGGCCCTTTTCAGGGCCACTCATAGGTCTCGAAAAGATAGTAGCTTTCATTGCCACCCTTTTTTCCCTTGTCCCTATACAGACCCGCCATGTTCAATTCCCCTTGACGCTATATAGGCCCAATATGTTCAATTTCCCTTGACGCTATACAGGCCCACTATGTTCAATTTCCCTTGTCGCTATAGTACCCCAAGCTGTTTTGTCGCTATAGTGCCCCAAGCACTAGATGTTCACCAATCATAAGTACATGGTCGCATGGGTGACAATTATTATCTTACACCTTCAAGCTTTCACTGTCAATCAGTTAGGCTTGAATGTTGAATTGTTGATTTTGTATTGCAACTCTATTCTGGATTGAAATTGGAAATATCTTTTGTGTTGGCGTATATTAAAACGCATTTGTTTCTAACACACCCTTTATGTAGTTTCACAGAACATGATTAATTAATCGCGTACCTACTTGTATAATAATAGCATGCTACATGTTTGTGGCATAATGCCCCAGTACATCACTATAAACTGCCTCACTGCAGACATCGTAGCGAAATGACTGAATTTTTTTTAAAGCTACGTTAACAATCCTAATCAAACAAACGAACATTTACGTTAAGGTAATAACGATAATTGATGACTGTCAAACAGTAGACTCTGCCGGTGCACGTGAGAAAGACTGCGAACCCTTGTGTTCAAATTCTTCTCACGTGCAAAGGCAAACGTTTTAATTTGGAAAATCGTGTATTATCCCCACTCGATATTTATTATTAGACCCCTACCCGTTAAAAACTCACACACATAATCAATGCTCAGTGCCGGTTAGGCAGTCGAAATCTTGCCCCCCACCCTCACCCCACCCCCACCCAGCAAATTATATTATATCAATATTATTTTTATATGTTGTCAAGGGGTCCCTAATAGGCGTGGGATCCTGCGTGGGGCCCACTGGCCGGTGCCCATTCTGCCTATTTGCTAATCCGGCACTGTCAATATTTGAAACCAATCATGGGCTTTATGGAAATCAAAGATACTTTGTAGGAATTCCTTCACCTGCAGAAAAAGTTTTAAAAGTATGGCATTAATAATAAGTGGCCGAGTGGTCTAAAGCGCTATCCGTTACGGACCACTGCCATCTTACCTCTGTCTGCGTGTGTTCGAGTCTAAGATGCAGCAAATGTAGTTATGTGAGAAAGCTTGCCAATAGCTTCTCGTGGGTCGGTGGTTCTTTCCGGGGTTTGTCCGGGTTCTTCCTCCACCATTAATACTGGCCGCCATGTATAGCCTATATTGTGCTGAAAAAATGGCGTTAAACCATAAAATAAATAAAAACATATCAAACATTAATACATTAAATGTGCTTGTGGACTATATGTATTAAAATGTGCATACATATCTTACCTTTTGTACAAGACTTTGTACTGGACTGTTTTAATTTTGAAATGAAGTGTCTGACCTTTAAAATATATACAAAATTCCTTAACCTGAAATTCAACAATGCTTTCTGAAATGTTCATCTATAAAAACATGCTTTGCTATAACAGTAGGAAAGTACGTAGTGTTTGGGCACTCAAACTGTATGTCTCGATATTATCTTTCAACTAATGCTCGAATATAATCCATTAATGGAATCCATTGGAATAATCAATGTACAATTGAATCTTTCCCCAATTCATAAAGTTACTTTCAAAATCATCAAAAATGTTTGCTTCGTATAAAGATTACATTTTATGAAATATTTTAAATTGAAAATCCCACAATTTCAATTCATTGGTGTGAGCAAGTACAAAACAATAATTAAATTTATTATCCGAATATATTATCTAATTGGATGTGTGGGTTCTAATTCCCACCCCACCCCACCCCACCCCACCCCCGCTGCCATCAGAAAATTTCTTGTTACAAGCCAGGGGTCTTTACTTGACCGAGCGGTGTGAAACCCTGGCGCGATTCCCGCTGGAAGTCATATCATCATCATCATCATCATCATCATCATCATCATCATCATCATCATCATCTGTCTCTTGACCTAGTGTGGTCGTTGAGGCACTGTGCTGCTGAACATCTGACCAGTTCCCTCCACTTGTCTCGATCATGTGCCAATGCCTGTGTCTCTGCAAAACTTTTCCTGGTCCATTCCGTGATATTGTCACTCCACTTTTTTCTCTGTCTACCTCTCCTACTACCACCTTGGACACTACCCTGCAGGACTGTTGTGGATAGACTGTTGGCTCTAGTGACATGGCCATACCATTTCAGCTTTATCTTTTTGACAGTGGTAAGGAGGTCTTCATAACGACATACTTTGTGCCTGATGGTGTTACGCACTTCTTCATTTGTGATGTGGTCCATGTAAGAGATGCCAAGGATGGTTCTGTAGCATCTCATTTCAAGTGCCTGGATTCTTCGTTGTAATTCTACTGTCAGTGTCCAGGCCTCACATGAATACAGAAAGATTGAGATGACTAGTGCTCTCAATAGTCTGATTTTAGTTTCCAGACAAATATTCTTGTCTCTCCAGATGGGTCTTAGCTTTGACATAGCTGCCCTTGTTTGTGCTGTTCGTGACAAAATGTATGCTCTTGATCCCTCTTCCGTGATTATCGAACCAAGATATTTGAATTGGCCTACTGTTTCCAGTTCCTGTCCTCTGACTTTAATCTTGGTTGAAATTTGTTTGCCACTATTTGTCATCAGTTTTTTCTTCTCAGCACTTATCTCCATGTCAAATCTGGAAGATGTTTTATTCAGGTTCTTCACTAAGGTGTCAAGCTCATCTTCACTGCCTGCACGCCCATCAATGTCGTCTGCAAAGCGGAGGTTGGTGATGTTACGTCCTCCAATGCTGACTGTCCCACAGTGGTTTTCCAGGGCTTCGTTCATGATGCACTCTAAGAAAATTTTGAAAAGTGTTGGTGACAGGAGACAGCCTTGCCGTACTCCAACTGTAGTCTTGAATCAGTCCCCCCACCGAACCTTGAGCATTTACTGCACTGGTAGACTTGGCGTACAGCTGCTTGATGGTGTTGGTCAACTTTTGACCCATGTTGTACTTCTTCAATGTGGCCCACAATGCCTTATGCCACACTCTGTCAAAAGCCTTTTTGAAATCTATGAACACATGATAGATGTCTTGTTGATGTTGTGAGTACTTTTCACACAGAACCCTAAGAGTTAATATTTGTTCTGTTGTGCTTCTTCCACTCCGGAACCCTGCCTGTTCTTCAGCGATTATTTCTTCTGCTTGTGGGTTCAGTATGTTCAAGATGATCTTCAGCATCACCTTACTATCATGCTGATCAAACTGATAGTTCTGTAATTTTGGCATAGCTGGAGATTGCCTTTTTTGGGGAGTGTTATAATCAGTGACTGGATCCACTGTGTTGGCCATACACCTGTCTGCCAGATCTTGTTGCAGATTTTTGTTAGCAGCTCTATTACTGATTCCCCACCATTCTTGATACGTTCAGCTGGGATGTTGTCTACTGTAGCTGTCTTCCCATTCTTCAGTGCTCTTATTGCTGACTCCACCTCTTCTTTGAGAATGGGGAAATCATCAGCATTTGTGGAGTTTGGAACTTCAAGCATCTCTGGGTCTCCTTTGGATGGGTGGTTGTAGAGTTCTTTACAATACTCAGTCCATCTTTCTGGAACGTCACTTGCTTCTGTGAGGCATTTTCCATTTTCGTCTTGAATGGTACTGACTCTTGGTTGCGTATGTCTGTTATTCTTTATCAGACTTCTCTCTATTTCTGTGCACTTTTGTGCAATCCAATCTCCTTTTGCTTATTTCTCGATACTCCACTGCCCTTTTTGTGTGCCTGGTGTTTTGAGGTCTCTTTGGGCATCACACAGATTCAGAATCTCTTCTGTAACCCAGGGTTTTTTTCTTTGGGCGATGGAGGCCAATGATGTCCTTGGCAACTATTGTCATCACTGTGTTGAAAGTGTCTGTCATCACTTTAACATCAACATTCATCACAAGGAGTGGAGCAAATTTTCCTCCAACTATGGCTTGGAATGACTTGCAGATGTTTGGTTCCTTCAGTTGTTCAAGGTTGAATGTGAGCCTGATTTTCTTTGGCTTGTTAATTTTCTTCAACCTCACTTGGAAGTTCATAATGAAAAAGTCGTGACCACTTCCAACATCAGCACCTGGGAACGTTCTTGTTTTTGCTCTATTAATGCCAGATCGGTACCGGTTTTGGACTAGTATGTAATCGATCTGGTTATGATGGGTTCCATTTGGTGCGTGCCATGTCCAGCATCGTGAAGCTTTATATTAGCCCAGGGTGTTGGCTAGTACCAAGTTGTTGTAGCTTGCGAACTCGAGCAGCCGTCTCCCTCTTTCATTGGTAAGCTCATTGCAAGAAGGTCCACAATGATCATCTCAGTCTTTTACAGCATCTTTGCAAACTTTGGCATTCCAGTCTCCTTGGATAATGAAGATGTCTTTTTTACTTACCATGTTTATTATACCCTGGAGTTTGTTGTAGAACTCCTCTATTTCTTCATCATCATGATCAGTAGTTGGAGCATAGACTTGGATAATGGTGATGTTAAAGGGGGGGATGCTTTCAGACGAATGGAGATGATTCTGCCAGATATGGGCCGACATTCAAGCACAGATCCCTTGATAGCTATGTTTACAAGGAATCCTACTCCATTTATGGACTCGTCCAACTCTCCACTATAGTATAATATATGCCCATCTTCAGTTTGGTGTTCTCCTAGGGCTTTCCATCTTACTTAACAGAGTCCCAGTATGTGCCATGTGTAGTGTTCCATCTCATGTGTCAGCTCTTGGAGTCTTCCAGTTTGCACCAGAGTTCTAATGTTCCAGGTGGCGATGGCAACGTTTTCTCTCGCTCTGATTTTATGCAAATTACCAGTAGCACACTTGTCACCTCCGTCCTGGTGGACAACAACAGGCGCGGTCTTTGTTGACCCGGGCTGGAAGTCATAAGTCAACCCCAAATTTCCAATCACGTCTATACAACTTCAGTTGCAAATTAAAAAGCCCGACGTGTCCGTTCTATACATATTTTTTTTCTTAATCAATGCAAGACCACAGATCTCAAAACCTGACAAAAAATCTATCAACCACACATCTGCATGGTTTCTCTTCGTTAGGTTTCAAACGAAATATATGCCCTCTTAAAGTTGAACCCCCTTTAGGGACACCTGGCAATAGAGCATTGCATCGGGAGCTCGCGATGCACAAATGCTTTCTAACAAATAAGAGAAGGACTGGTCCTTCCTCTACTTGTAAAGCATAGTTTTGTAAGATGTGTTCGTTATCATCTTGGAAACTGACAAAAACGTATATCCCTTTTCCAGCCATCTTCTTGATTCAGCGTGTTCAGAGTAAAATATTAGAAACATCAGTCGTGATGGAACTAACGTCTCCGGTCGGTAGGCGTTTTTTACACTAAAGTACCAAAACGATACAAGCATACATATTCTGGAAAACCACGAAAGTTGCTGTAATGGTGCAAAATTTTGTAGATGATTTGTCGCAGCACTTTCTATCCTGGTCAGCGTTACAAGATTCCTCTATGGTCTAGACTCTCCATAAATTGGCAGCTTGCAATGGTTAATCAATACTCTGTTTGGGGCATGAGTGAATTTTCGTTAGGAAAACGGTCTGACAAATATATCAATGTAGAGTTCAGTGGAGGAAGTGACAAAGTAGAGACAAGCCAAAGAAAAACATTTGGAAATCTTGGGCCATTTGATATAGGTGTCATAAAAATTACATTGACCAGAATATTTATTAATAAAGGCGGACTAAACCGAATTATGCTGACATCGGTGGGAGTGTCAAAATTTTGGTGGTCGGAGAAAGTTAATCCTGATTGGCTAAGCTAAGCGAGGGGGTATTTCCCAAAAGAAATTCAAGGTTTTAAGTAATTTCCTTGCGGAAATCGTTATTCCAGGTTTTTCTACAGAAAAGGAAGTCTGGGAGATTCCGAGGAAATTAGTAAGTAAAGTTTTCTTGTTAGAGAAACCATGCAAGGGACTGGGGTCTGCAAGAATTTGAGAGACCCGGAGTCAGGCAGAGTTTCGGCTTCTTTACAAAAGGAAGGAATCTTGGAATAGCACAATGGAAAAAAGGTTCATATCTCTACTGCACAGTTGAAAAGACCGCAGTCTACAACCAGGCCACGCTGAATTACCTAGACAGGTTGGAGAGAGAGAGACGGAGAAGGGAAAAAATACATCAACGCTGACTTGTCACCATCAGTGATTTGGGAAAAGACCAAACGGAATTAGATTATGATTACATGCAGGCAATTTGAGTTCGATTAGTCATCGATACTATGATGAATTTATATAACAAATTGGCTAATATATTTCACATAAATTGTCTAATTCTATTTCTGTGAGAAACATGAATCATTTAAATGATATCTTCAGTTTCTATTTTTTTTGTGCAATTGAGTAAACTGTATAGATCAAGTTGTTCTATACTATATCTTTGCTCATATGTCTGTTATTCCAGCCTTTAATTTCATATTTTCTGTCATTTAATTCTCGATCCGGCAATAACGCCGTCTTCAGTCATTCCATAGCTAATCACCACAGTTACTTTGTGTGTGCTTTGTTGTACGTCACAGCAAAACCAACCAGCACGCGAACGTAAAAAAGAAATAAATAAAGAAGTCACCTTGTGCAGTAGAACATCACAAGCATAAGCACGTGCTTCTGATAAAACGTGCTTGCATAATTAACCGCTAATATTTTTTATTCCAATATATCATAATGAACAGAGAAGCCTACAGTTTTTCACCTTAAGAAAAAAAGCCCTTGACATATATGTACAAGCGTGTCTGTAGAACATTAAATATTGTAGAAACGAATGATATTTATGAAAATGTTTTGTTTGACAAGACTCGGTATATTCCTATGCTTTATTCCATTAATACAAATTTCAAGTTATATAAGAGAGTAGACTAATTAATTATGTGTACATGTATATATGTCATTTTTGTACATTTGCTCGTGCAAAAAAAAAATTCTTATTATGAATCAGAAATATGACAATACACATAGACACATGCACACCTTTAAATATCACCTACATCCGTTTTGTTAGTGTTTGACTGCAATTAAGTGTGTTAGTAGCTATCAGATAACCCCTTTCCCTCGTCCGTTTTTTGTTATGTTTTTTTTGGTAGCGTGGATAATTGGATAACAATGGTGTACGTTGGATTTGAGTAATGTGTGCTATTATTTTAGTGATGTGTGCTAGTGAACATCGCATACTTATAATTTCTCGCATCTGGGTGCTTGACCTTAAGAACGTATGTGGGTCTGTGAGAATATGTGTTGGACCTCATCAATCTTCACTGAACTTTAAAACCCTTTTCCACATAAGATATTTTATGTTTGTCAGTGTTGGTCTGTAAGGATGTGTGTTAGTGAATAATACGGTGCTGGTAAGTAATGATTTTTATTAGCAGAGAGTGTTTGTGTTGCTTTTATATCTTTCATAAGTATTACTGTTATATATTTCATATTATTATTTTTATTCTTCTTTCTTTTCTCAAATTATTTCAACCGCTCCGGTGGCCTAGTGGTTAGAGCGTCCGCCGCGGAAGCGGAGATCGTGGGTTTGATCCCCTGCCAAGTCATACCAAAAACTTACAAAAATGGTACTAACAACTGCGTCGCTTCGCGCTCAGCATTAAGATGTTAATGATAGGATTGGTCGGCCTGGTGTCAGGATAATGTGAATAGGTGGGACATAATGCTACATGTCTGCGGCATGATGCCCATGTGCAAGACATCACTATAAACTGCTTCAATGCAGACATCGTAGCGATATGACTGAAAAATTGTTAAAGCTACGTTAAAAAATCCTAAACAAACAAAACAAATATGTTGTTTTCCTTCTTAGTTTCAATTTATATTTATATATTTTTTTTAATAAATAGTTTGTTGTCAAAGTTGCTTTTATTATCTTTATATTTCTCTATCTTCAATTTTATATTATTTAATTTAGATTTTACAATTATTTTTTATCATTTTTTTAATTCTCTTTTTTCGTTTTCATTGTTCATGCCTTTTTGTTCAGATTGTTTTGAAAATGATTTACAATATTCAATTTCAAAGATATAATAAATTGCATTAAAAAAATTCTTTGCTTTATTTTTTTAGTTTTAAGAGCTATTTGAAATTGTTTGGACTGTGTTCAATTTTAACATTTTAATTTTTGGGGCAATTTTCAATGTACATTTTTAAATATTCTCTCTTCATAATTGTTGTACTTATTTTGTTTTAAAATTGTTACAGTCCTTAAAATCGCTTTTAAATTTCTAAAAAAAAAAATTTTTAAGCTTAGAGTTCGTTTATAGTATTTTAACTGGTTTGAAAATAAAATATTTTTAAAATCTCTCCTTATTTGTCAATTTATTTTATAATTTAAGTTTTATTCGACTACTTTTTTAATATTTCTTTTTGGTTGCATTTTTCAATATTTTGTTTAATCACAATCAGGTTTGTCGTTGCAGTATTACATTTCATTTGCCATGTTTAAATATTTTTTTAATTCTACTGTGAACCGTAATATATAATTCACCTTTTCGGTAAACGCCTCGGTTACGGGAGCTCGCGAGTTAGATCCCCGGCCGAGTCATAGCCAAGATTTACAGATATGGTACTAACAGCTGCTTCGCTTGGCGGTCAGCATTATGAGGTTAGTGTTATGACTGGCTGGCCTGGTGTCAGGATAATGTGACTGGGTCTGCGGCATGTCGCCCCAGTGCTAGACATCACTATAATCTGCCTCACTGCAGACGTCGTAGCGAAATGACTGATAAATTGTTACAGATACGTTAAAGATAAAAATCACACACACACACACACACACACGCGCGCGCGCGAGCACCAGCCGTGGATGCAAGAGGTCGCGGTTTCTAAGCCTGTCCGAGTCATACCAAAGACATAAAAATGGTACAAGCAGCTGCCTCGCTTGGCATTCAGCATTAAGAGGTTAGTATTATGACTGGACGGCCTTGTGTCATGATAATGTGACTGGGTGGGACATGATGCTACATGTCTGTGGCATGATGGCCCAGTGCTAAATATTGCTATAAACTGACACACTACCTGCATTGTTGTGATATGACTGAGACCGTTAAAGCTAGATATTTAAACAAAAATCACAAACACACACTTAAGATAATTTATAGATACCTGCCCCAAAATGTTTGCTTTTCACGCCTTTTCTCATTGCCATATTAACGAAACACACCACCAAGCAAGCTAGTCATTCTAACTAAAAAAGGGTCTGCCCACCTATTTGCCCCTACTGGTCGGTCGTCAGTGTTAAGCCTATAGAGAATCTAGATAAATGTACTTACGTTCTTTTGTCAGGAGAAAACTTGATGATGTTATCAGCTGTAGAATCCACACAAAGTATTGCGCTGCAGTGAAATAATATATATATATATATATATATATATATATATATATATATATATATATATATATATATATATATATATATATATATATATATATATATATATATATATATCATTCTTTCAGTTTGTCTCCAGGCAATGTAGAAGTTAAGTGCCTTCCCCAAACACTTACCCGGATTTCTAGACATTTTAAAAAAGGAATTCGTTCAGAGCCTGTGATATTATTATTATTATTATTATTATTATTATTATTATTATTATTATTACTATTATTATTATTATTATTATTATTATTATTATTATTATTAATAATGAGGAGGAGGACGTTGTTGTTGTTATATTTGTTGTTGGGTTTAACGCCATTTTTCAGCACACGATAGGTTATACATGGCAGCCAGTATCAATAGTGGAGGAGGGAAAAAAAACTAGAAATAACCACCTACCCACGAGCAACTACTGGCTAGCTTTCTCAGATACCCACATTGGCCGAATCTGAGACTCGAACCCTCGCAGACAGAGGTGCGATAGCAGTGATCCGTAACAGAGAGAGCTCTTTAGACCACTCGGCCTCTCTGGGCCCCAAAGAGGACTGTATAGCGCCTAATCTTTAAAAGCTCTATGCGCTTTATAAAATATATAATGATATGACTACAAAAAAGCAAATCACCATGAAATTAAAAAAAAAAATACTGAAAATATCTAAGGTAGGAAACATTATTAGGTATTTAAGTTTGTTCTTGCAGTCGAAAAAGGTGAGTTTTAAGAGCACTCTTGAAAAGGATCACTATGTCTTTGTGTCTAATTTCAACGGACAATTCATTCAACGTTCCTGGGCCCTGGTATGCAAAAGAACGTTGTCTATATGACTTCGTTTTCATAGTGGGAATAATGAGTGCATGTATACGATTGTCAGAAGAGGAGCGTAAGCATCTTGCTTGTGTATACACATGGATGAGGCCAGATAGGTATGTTTTACTGGAGTCCGTCAGTGAAACGTACCACAGAGAGCAAATTTTGTATTTGATTCTGGATCGAATGGGTAGCCAGTGTAGGGTACATAGCAGCTGAGAGGTGTGCTCTGATCATGGCACTCAAAGGATGAACCGAGCAGCTGTGTTTTGAACTTTTTGACGTTTCTGGAGTAGATGTTGAGACAAACCAGCCAGAATTGAGTTCCAGTCGTCCCGTCTTGACATTGTGGTTTTAATTCTGGTAAATTAATCATGTAACAATGAATAAAATACACCAGCCTTTGTCTTGAAGACTTTGATACGAGTATTCATTATTTTAAAAATGTATACATCACTACATCACGTGGTTGAAAACTACGATTTAAATAAATTCATAATCCACCAAAGCAAGTATTAGGAGTCATTGAAGTCGGCAAACCGTTTCTAATTGGAAACTTAAGAACATTCAAGAACATTTTCTGCCTTGCCAGTATCCAATAGTCAGGGGTACAACCAGTTTTGTTTTGCTTTTTCTGCGGCGGGTAGGATTGATTTTGAAAGTAGTTAGTTTAAGCTTCTTTAGAAGAAAAAAAATGTCTCTACTATAGTGTTGATTTTGTTGTACTGTATTTGTTTTGTGCTGTTTTTGTTGCGATTGCTCTCTTGATTGTTTGTTTGTTGCTGTTTATTGGTGGGGGTTTCTTCTTTTGTTTTGTTTCCTTGTTCACTTGTTTGGGATGGTATATTTTTACTTTGTTCGGTTTTGTTTGTGTAAGAGTACTGCTTCAACTACAAAAGGGAGGTTGAATTTAATTTAATTTCATTTCATTTCATTTTCCCGTCTCTGCGAGATTATTTTTTTTTGTTTAAAAGTTTCATAAGCAAGTTTTTATTTAGTGGACAAAAACTAAATAATTTCGAACAGTATATCCCATGTAGTGTCCTGGCAAATGCGGACCAAAATTTACTGGATTCGCCATCATTGAGTTGGTATAACGCAATGCATTTTGGGAGAGTTTGGTATGCGTTTATGGATTTAGTTTGCCTGACATACTGAAGTTTGGCTTGCAGTGCCTTAATATTTTGTTAAAGGCGAGGTTATGAATTATTATCTAAAATATTCTTATCAAACAACATAACAACGGTTAAAACATGTTAGTGGCCACTGAAAACTTACTGGGACACAACTCGGTTTTGCAAGCATAGAGTATTAACAATAATTCTTTCCCGCAGACCAGTATTTATTTCGATTAAATCGAGCATTTTCAAGCTACGACCCACAACTTGATTTATCCGGTTTAATGATATCATTAGGGTATACAATTAAACGTCGCTTTCCCGTCAGCATTCCGGAGTAAGTTGGACAGGCCTAAATTAAATACTCTCTCTCTCTCTCTCTCTCTCTCTCTCTCTCTCTCTCTCTCTCTCTCTCTCTCTCTCTCTCTCTCGTGATTTCTCTTGATGACCTATGATATTTAAATAATGACCTATACAATGTAAATCAACGAAGGTGAAAAATAATTTTACAAGTTTGTTTTTCTGCATCACTACACTATACATATTGACTAAAATCTCAGATAGAACCACATTCTTGCTATATATTTGCCATAATAACTCAGTACATCTTCACCTCTGCTGACCGCTCCGGTGGCCTAGTGGTCAGAGCGTCCGCCTCAGATACAGAAGGTCGCGGTTTCGGACCCAGGTAGAATCATATAAAAAAATAATAATGTTACTAGCAGATGCCTCGCTTGGAGTTAAACATTAAAAGGTTAATAATAGGACATGTCGGCCTGGTGTCAGGGTAATGTGACTGTGTGGGGACATCATGCTACATGTCTGCGGCATGATGTCCCGTTGCAATGTATCACTATACACATCCATATCGTAGAGATGCAAGTGACATTTTGTTAAAGTTACCTTAAAAATCCAAACAACACACACACACACACACACACACACACACACACCTCTGCCTTGCCATTCAGACCCGGTCCTATGGCAAGGCAAAGGCAACTGCCTTGGGCTTCGCGCTTTCAGGCAATGCAATACATTTGCTTGGGGCCCCGCGATCATCACTTGCTGCCTTGGGCCACGCACATCCTAGAGCCAAACATGTTACCATTCTAACATAAAAACGTTATTTTTGTTGCAAAAAATAATTCTCAGTTAAAAATGTACCGCACAAATTTAAACGGCATAATAAATATAATCAAATATACACACCTAAGAATAACAAAACGGAACATACCGTAATAAAACTGCGATGCCATGGCAATTTCTTACTACTGGTTCCCACGGATGAACAGGAAAGTTGTTTCATATTCAGTTTGTGGCAGTGCCTTATCACCTTTGATACATTGAACTCTCCTTATCTTTTCCATTGTATGTCAGATGACTCGACTGAGCATGAGAGAGATTTGGGAAATGCACGGATAAACATAGATAGCGAGACAAGAATTATTGATGCTGAAAAACAAGGAAGAAATTACAATTAAATCAATACTACCCATGTTATTTGAGCCATAGAAGTAAACCAGTACATCTCATGGTCATTTTTCCATGGAGGTTAACCAGTACATTGTATGTTCATTATGCGATAATGGTATCTCCTTTGATGCAATCTACTTGTTCAATATGTACTTGTAAACAGATTCATTACCTGACTAAAATGTAAATATATCTTGACTTATATAATCATGGGTAACTGAAAATAAATTCAATTCAAATGTCATTTTTTTCAAATCAAGAAAAAATAACATTCATTCCTAGACCTGTATGACACTTTGAGAGAGCAGGGTAGAATACACCATATCCATATGACTGCACCACGTGATAATGCAGGCGATATCAGTATGCTTAAATAATGACATGAACGTCTGCAATGTTTGTAATGTTTCGAATACTGAAATAACACGTTTTTCGGGTCATTATCCATCTTTATTTAGTTACATTTATACCGATTGTACGCTATCTTTTGTCTACAACTCTCTTCTCAGCAGAAACTATTGAGAGAAAAAAATTCCTCATATGCAGTGGTGTGGAATTAAGAAATCAAGCAAACTCATATTATCGCATTTGTAGCTAGGGGCTCGCTTAGAGCCCTACAATAGTTTGAGATCAAATAATTAGTCAAGCCCAATCAGAAAAATAGGAGTGCCCTTATGAGTACCACCGATATATAAAGATCAATAAAGAGAGGACCGATTATATAAGTACCACCGATATAAAGCTCGATACAGAGAGGACCGATTATATGAGTACCACCGATACATAAAGATCGATAAAGAGAGGACCGATTATATAAGTACCACCGATATAAAGCTTGATACAGAGAGGACCGATTATAAGAGTACCATCGATATAAATAAAGCTCGATACAGAGAGGACCGATTGTATTAACATTTTCAATGAGTTGAACCAAACTTAAAGTAATTTCACCTCAATCATTCTTTGGCAGTTGTGGATGGAATTTCCTCTAATAGTAGAAAAAGCTGATCCAACGTTCGATATATCGAAAGCGGAATATGGCAGCTGTGACTGGTCGTTATGGGTAACGATGGTGTGCAGATACATAGTGCACCGATTATATCAATACTTTGTTTCCAATGGACCCCTGTAAATAGGACATTGATTTCAATCCCTCTTTGAAACGTTATTAGATACAGATCTGCTCAAACAGACGGACAAATTTAGAGAAAATAGATCAAAATACTTTCGAGAAATATGGAGCTTAATATAAAATATTTAAAAGCCATAACAAAGACCGTGATTGAATTAACTCTTACCCCACATATGGACCCTAAATTATGCTCCTCGAATAATTTTGACATGGTCCCGTCTTTATAAAAATTGTATCCAGTGATATCTTTGACACACACAATCACCCCGATATATATATATATATATATATATATATATATATATATATATATATATATATATATATATATATATATATATATATATATAGGTAACAATAACAACGCTTATCAGTAGCTTACCTCTTAAGTCCTCTAAGATTCCCTCACAACAATATTATGATATGGATTTATTTTGATTGTGTAACTCATGTACATACGTGACTATCAAAAGAAGGTTCTACGATATCAGTGGCGATAAATCACTGAAAGAAAAACATCTTTTTGCACAGTAGCAACATCAAACCGATACAACGATGGCCGATTATTTGAAATACTTGAAACCGATTTTACATTTTTTTTATTTAAACCCCGGTTTGAAAATTCTTCGTAAGGGGTCTGTTCAAACAGTAGCAATAGTATATATAAAAAAAATCGAGCTGATTTCGAGAAATAAGGGTCAAAATATATAAGGTCTATAACAAAGACCCTAGGATTATTAAATCGTAAGTCCGAATATGTGCCCTAGTATTCCTCCTTAAAATAAGTGGACGTGAACCCGTCTTTAAAACTTGGTTCCTAGGAAAATATTCAATCCCCATATATTATATTGACAAAATTCGTGATGGAGAATCAGAAAAATAAATGGAAATTTATGTACCAACTATGTCAAGCACGAATGTTGTGCATTGAATTTTGTCAGCTTTAAGCATCAGTTCAACCCCTGCCTAAACTATTTTGATTTCATCTCATCTTTGATAGTTTCTTGTTAAGACCGATACCAACAGTAGCAAAAGATTAGAGATAATTCGATGAGCCAATTTCGACTGCGTTTGCGATATGTGTGCGATTGGGATTTTTAATGTAGCTTTAACAATTTTTCAGTCATGTCTGCAGTATGGCCGTGTACAGTCATGTCTAGAACTAGGGAATCATGCTAAAGACACGTAGCATGATGTCCTACCCAGTTACACTATCCTGACACAAGGTCGAACAGTCCTAACACTAATATCTTAATGCTGAACGCCAAGCGAGGCAGCTGTTAGTACTATTTTATAAATTTTTGGTATGGTTCGAACCAGCTAACTCTCGTATCCGAGGCAGACACTTTTTATACGGCGCAGTAGTGGACAAAAACTGGTCCAATTAATGTCATACGTCCAGAATTCCAGTTTCACGTGTTGTATAAAAAATGCTTATCTTTAAAGTTCCATTTTCTAGGTTGATATTTTAGATTGTATCTGTTTTACTTAAACAGTTGTGGTTGAAAGTTACCATTCACAGGTCGAGGATAAATATGAATTTCTTCGCTAGAGATCGCTTTCGTGAACGGACCGCGTTATTTTAAAACAAGGAGACTGCTTCTCGTTGGTGTGAAATTTAACAGATGAAATCTAAATACTAGCCATATGAAATGGAACTTTAATCACAAACAGTTGCACACAACGTGTGAATTATGGATTCTCGACATATAATATTGAAATTTCAACCACCACTGTGTTATTCAAAATAGACACTTTTAAACGTCGACATAGGAAATAGAACTTTACACCCCCAGTATATAATTCAACATATAAAATCTAAAATCTTTGATATAAAAAAATACAACTTTAAGGGCATGCAATTTCATCCAACGATTGAATTTATCAACATACGACACCAAAATTTCTACTGCAACTTTCTCATTGAACCAGCTTTTCTCCGCAAAGGCGTCTCGTATATAACCACTATAAACACCGGAGCGGTCGAGCCTATTTCTAGCAATTCGGGTCTAATTATATGAGGACAATAAAAAGGAACGTATGGAAATTGAATCGTATGTTCACGCGTAGACTCAAACATCCCCTCCTCAAATAATGTTATTCGGACTTTTTATTTGAGATTTAGCTGTGCCGGTTAGCCCAATAAGCCGACTAGGCAATGGCCATTGGGCCTCGCGCGTTTTAGGCGCCTGCGAAAACGGATCAACATAAGAATGATAAAAGATACTTTGAGAAAGAAAAGGAATGCTGTAGTAATTGTATTGCCATCGTGGCAGGAAACGCTGTCTGGAAAGGATGTTCGAATTCTGTCCGACATGCTCTATAGAGAGTTGACTGAAGATATATGTGATTTCGTTATATCCCCTACCTAATGTATCTTTTTTCACGTTTTGGAGATGCCATAGTTAGGAATATTGTCCAAGAATGGGATACGTTTGGACGAAATTAGTTGAACGTGTTGCAGGAAATATAAAGACATACACCTATATATCCACAAACCAACGATCGTATCTTTTGCTAACAATACTGTGATTCTGATCCTTCTGATCCTTCGTTTGGCCTCCGGTAGTTTGGCGTCTACTTGAGCCCCTATAATTGTTTTGATAAAATGTTTCGAAGGAATCAGCATAATACAGGGGTCACAAAATGGGACGTTGATCCACACAGCGTGTATAGATGCAATCTACTAATTGAGCAATTGCGCTTATCATAACCCCTGCTTCAAACAATTTAATTGGAACCCTTTTGTTTCCATTTATAGTAAGAGGTCCACTTAGACTCTGAAACAAACGTACAACGAAATTCATCAAACCAAATATTAGAAATAGGAATGATTTTTTTTGTATCTGCTATATAGTGTAAAAAAAGGAGAAGGCCAAATATATTAACACTGGAATGCGAATACCCATATGAAGGTATTTTGATCCGAGCGTTTCTTTCAAAGTTTACAATTCAAACCCTGCTCCAAAATATAAAAAAGTAAAAAGATAATCTAGTAACCAGTCTGAAAAGATGGCATTATAAAACAAGGGACATAACTTATAAACTTATAATGTAAGGTATGAATCCTAATACAGTAATCTTATCCTTGCATTCTCTCTCTCTCTCTCTCTCTCTCTCTCTCTCTCTCTCTCTCCTAGGACATGTGGCGATATGTCACCAATATATATGCTTTTCTGGATTAGGATGCTTACCTAGGGACATTATATGACTGATGATTTGAACGTCTCCCTCTTAGTCAGAGTGGTAGTTAATTGGATTTAGCTATTTTATCTAAGGAATGATCTCCCTTGATATTATGACTCGGTGTGTGTGTGTGTGAAAAGATTGAATATAAACAGAGAACTGGGAAATACTATTGGAAAGAAATAATGCTATACGAGCCCCCTTAGACAAGAAAAATAACAAATTTAATCAAACAAAATAACAGTGGTAATTTCAGTTCAACTTAAGTTATATCAACATCATTTAATAGCAGGGTCTAATTTCGATTTATTTTATCCCGATAGAGAGCGGTAAAAAGAACGCAATGTCCACGACTGATTGCATCACCTTTTTCCGAACCGTGCTTCAACATTTCCTGTTTCCTAAACTCTTCCTTTTCCGACTACCTCATCCTTCTTGGACTTCCTTGTCTTTACTCTAAAATCGTCACTTCTCTTTTATCTGGAGTCCCGTCTTCGAACTGTCGAGTCTCTCTCTCTCTCTCTCTCTCTCTCTCTCTCTCTCTCTCTCTCTCTCTCTCTCTCTCTCGGAAGGCTGTTCCTTAAAGGATAAAATTATCCCTAAATCGCTATATGTACCCCTTCTAGATGTACATAACATTACTTCACATACGTTACTCAGAACACGCTTGCTTTCTTGACACTGCGTAAACCTGACATACTAAGGTAGTATTTTGCCCTCGCTCCACAGCGACAGGTCATAAATTATCACGTGAGCGGTCTAACTAAAATTTTCCGTATGTTACCACATGTTCGATTACTATTGCATGAAATTCACAATTTATAACTCACTTCAATCCTTAATCTAGAAGATTATTTATCATTACAAAAGCAAATATAATGGCTAGTTATCGTTAACTCACGATAATCAGTGTCGTCCTAATGGACAAAGGAAATTATATATTTATTTCAAATAACCCCATGAAATCCTACACATATGAAAAGGTGGATCGCATGCAATCGATTCTAATAACTGTAAAATTAAAAAGATTAATTGCATAAAAACTTCAGCAGCAACACATTTCCATGATTTGAATAAAAGATACATACATAATATGGAACCTAGTCGTATCAAATACAGTTGCATCAAACAAACAAACAAAATATAGAATATTACGAAAAATTAAAATTGTGTACCTTAATGCTGTTATCTTTAGAAATTGTGGCTCACAGCACAAAACCTGTCTTTCTCACAAGACAGACACCGAGTCCACTTTCTTGTTTAGCAACGAAAGCACTACTCTTTTTCCTAGGCTTCCTCGGAGCCAAACTTAGCCTCTCTCTCAGGAACTTTCGGACTTATTAAATTAAATTAATTACTTCCAAGGCATATGCCTTAATTTCACTCTGGCCAATCATAAGCAGTGGTTTTTAAACATTTTGCTAAGACAATATTTTTTTTCGTCTATCAGAATCTCTGGATTGCGTTATATTATTTTTCCATTTGAAGAATGGCTTTTTGACACGGATCAGAAGTTCAGCTGTCTCTTTCTCAAAACCGTGCCAAAATTTCCGGTCAATTTCATTGAGTCAGAACACTGACCCCTTTGAAGTTTTAACACCGACATGGAAGATGAAAAGAAAAAGGTCGAAGTGACCCTTCACAAAGACTTCTTTTGTTTAAATCTGATAAAATCGTAATATCCAATGCAATCGATTTGAAGGTTCAGCGCTTATTCAAAATTGGACACTTCACAAATTATTTTTTTTTATAGCTTAACGCCATTTTTCAGCACAATATAGGCGACCAGTATTAATGGTGGAGGAAGAACCTGAAAAACCCCGGAAAGAACCACCGACCCACGATAAACTACTGGCAAGCTTTCTCACATACCCACATTTGCCGAATCCGAGACTCGAACTCACGCAGACAGAGGTGAGATGGAATCAAGGAATTTAGGAAATATAAGCAAATAATAACCAAAACTTAATGCAATATTTAATTACCTGACACATTGACCCCAAAGTAAAAAGGTCGAGCAAGCACGTTATGTAATGAATTTTCATAGCTTAATAATAATTGATGAGAATCCATCAAGGGGCTTTTGGATGCACGTGTAAATGGAAACGATAGCCAAATTATTAACAGTCTTTTTACAATGACGACGAAGACGACGCTGTACAAGAGAGTGACATGTCTCGCTTTCCGACAACATGAGCTCTTCAAAAATCCTCCTAGTTGTGTTCATTTATGTGGTTTGCGTAATTTTTTCGTCTTAGTCATCACACTCCGTATTTTGGTCATACCACTTAAAATGAACACAGCAGAAAATATGTGCTAGAAGTGCCTAGAGTACAATACTCTAATTAAAATAAGAAGAAAAAATATTTAATTAACTGCCTCGATAACAAACAATTTATTTTAGTATTTTCCAAACTTTAAAACAACAAGGAAATTTTAGTCTCTGAAATTCAACTTTACAAAAATTAGTTCATAACATTTTAAAGCGGTTTTGAAACAATACTATGTATATAAAAGCACGGACTCATCAGCCACAAGAAATCCCCGGACACGAGTAGTCTGGTTCCCTGCTTAGTATGATCCTTGCGTTGCACTCCGCTATACTTAATATAGCGAAGTGCAACGCAGGGAGCATAATAAGCAGGGAACCAGACTAGGACACGAGCTTCAAGATTTACAATTAGAATTACCTTTGATTGTCATCATCATCATCATCATCATCATCATCATCATCAGTCTCTTGACTAATGTAGTAATCGAGGCACAGTGCTGCTGAACATCTTACCAGTTCCCTCCACTTGTTTCGATCATTTGCCAACATCTGTGTCTCCGCAAAACTTGTTCTCGTCCATTCTGTGATGTTGTCAGTCCACGTTTTTCTGTCTACCTCTCCTTCTGCCACCCTGGACGCTGCCCTGCAGGACTGTTGTGGATAGACTGTTGGCTCCAGTGACATGGCCATACCATTTCAGCTTTATCTTTTGACGGTGATGAGGAGGGTTTCATATTGGCCACCTTTATGCCTGATGGTATTACGCACTTCTTCATTTGTGATGTGGTCCATGTAAGAGATGCCAAGGATGGTTCTGTAGCATCTCATTTCAAGTGCCTGGATTCTTCGTTGTAATGCTGTTGTCATGGTCCAGGCCTCACATGAAAACAAAAAGATTGAGATGACTAGTGCTCTCAGTAGTCTGATTTTAGTTTTCAGACAGATATTCTTGTCTCTCCAGATGGGTCTAATCATAGATACCGCTGTTTGTGCTGCGCGTGGCAAAATGTATGCTCTTGATCCCTCTTCGGTGATAATGGAACCAAAATATTTGAACAAGCCTACTGTTTCCAGTTCCTGTCCTCTGACTTTAATCTTGGCTGAGATTATTTTGCTACTATTTGACATCAGCTTTTGTCTTCTCTGCGCTTATATTCATGTCAAATCTGGAATATGTCTCATCCAGATACTTCACTAAGGTGGCAAGCTCATCTTCACTGCCTGCCAGCCCATCAATGTCGTCTGAAAAGCGGAGGCTGGTGATGTTACGCCTTCCAGTGCTGACTGTCCCACGGTTCTTTTCCAGTATATATATGTATATATATATATATATATATATATATATATATATATATATATATATATATATATATATATATATATATATATATATATATATATATATATATATATATATATATATATATATAAGTAATGCAGATAACAAATACTAATTCACTTACATTCTTAATTCTATCCAGGAACAGTAAAGACTGTAAATTTAATATCTGCAAATAATAATCCCTTTCGTAATGACGTCAGCAAATCTGATTAACCGAACCTTTTTTGAATTTATTTGGTTTACAACTGTATGAACCAAACAAATTGGATTTTATTTGGCCCCGGACAACGTTAATCAAACCAGTCGTAGATAATTAATGTTAATTGTAAACTATTGATCGTTTACACTGGGGGGAGGGGGAATGGAAATTAAAACTAAGGTGTAGAGTTACAAAATAAAGATAAGGGGGTCCTAGACGTAACGAATAAAATAGAGAGCCATAGAGTTGAAAAATAAAATAGTGGGCCCTAGAGTTAGAAAATAAAATAGGGTATCCTAGAGTTACAAAATAAAATAAGGGGCACTAGGTCATTATAAAGTACAGATTATGTTCAGTTGCAATTGAAATTAATACTTATTTTGGGAAGAAAGAGATAGCCAACAACACCCGATAAAACCAAGGAGTAAAACCAAACTTGATATATCCAAATGTGGAAGTTCAGCTGATTACGTCTCTCAAAACAGCACGTAAGCACGTATAATAATATCTCTCTCTCTCTCTCTCTCTCTCTCTCTCTCTCTCTCTCTCTCTCTCTCTCTCTCTCTCTCTCTCTCATATTCAGTGTTACAATTTTAACTGCTATTCAATCGGGTCATTCGTGTTTGCTATTCATCTGTGTTTTAGAGCATTCTTTATTGATATTATACCCGAAAAATCCCTTCTTTGGCTTTCACAGAAATTTGTTGACAGTTACTATCAACACAAATTGTTGAATTTATTCCGAGCATGTGTATCACTGTGCTTTTGGTCCAAATAGCTCATTTCTTCTGAGCAAGAATTGCAAGATGTAGTCGTCGTTGTTCCCTAATTTAAGCATTGGTACGTACATGTACACGCATTAAAATAAGTGGAGATTAGATTACACTTTAATCATTTAATCTACCATGGGCTTAATTTAAACTGATTTAATTGTCCAATAGAGGATGTAGGTACGATGATTGTTACCGACCAGAGGTAACTTTATGACAGCGTTGCAGGGCCACTTTCATATTGCCTGGATACAAACTAATGATTATTTACATACATGTACCTATTTCCGATTGAAACAATTGAGGTGGAACATAGTTTTAGTTGATTTAACCTTAATGTCACTTTTAATTATAAAGTTGTATTTTTGTACATTAAATGAAATATGAACACAGAAACGCTGTTCAGACTGTACTAATCTGAAAAATGAACCGAAAGACATACACTATGCAGACTTTAGTGGTTTCACGGTTTTGTTATATTTTCTTTGTACACTGAACGTATGCAGTCCTTTTAAACCGATGTGTAATTCGACTACCTTTGCATATTCTAAGTTTGTAACTGGCGAAGAAATGTGAAGTTAAAAAAGGAAAACATTTAATACAAACATTATTGGAAATGTTTAACAGTATCCTTAAGACTACAATAAGGGGCGGTGGGTGGGGTGTTTCACTCCAATTCAAACCAGAAAATGTACTAATATTTTACCAAAGTGAAATGATGCCAATTCTAGCACTAGTAACGATTCAATCGACATGAATCCAGTTGAAGCAACAAAGAAAACAGATCAAAAGTATCGATCAATCTGTTTGGTTACCTGATAACTGATACATTTGGAACTCTTTTGTTTAAGCAGTTAAACATGGAGGATAAAATACACATTCCTGACAATTTTAAACTCAAAAACAATGTTTGCAAATAAATACCTACATAACTATACTGAATATATATCAACAATCATGCAGATAATTTTTGGGGGGTTGATCCCATAGTTTATAAATTTTAAGAAATTAAGAAAGAGGATATTGAAGTTATGTATTTATATAAATTTTTATACAATACAAAAGATTACACATACATAGTTTAACATATTCTGAAGACCGCAAGAATGGCCGGTACAGCGTATGAACTCGTGAATTATAAAGGGTTTCATGGAAAAAAACATTAATCTTTAAAATTAAATCATGTGTCAAAGACAACTCCATTGTAGCAGGGACGGTATTAAAGGGAGACAGGGAATGGCATTTGCCCCCCTCCAATTTGCATATGCTGTAAAATTGCTGTATCCTATATACGTTGCCCCCTCCCTCTGATTCGAGTATTGCCCCCACCCTACCCGGAATCAAGTTTTGCCCCCCACCTCGAATAAAGTTTTGCCCCCTCCACCCCCTGAAAAAATTGAAATGACCTCCCTGCATTGGAGACCATCAGCCAGAAGCAGCATTTACACTCGACCACGGTTAGGCACAAGGCATATATATCAATGTAAAGGAGACTGCTTACTTAGTGAGTTTGATTAATTAAGAGTTCATATCATATATTATATGTTGGAAAAGCGGTTCATTAGAACATGAAGAGTGAGAAAAGGAACGTCTTTCAAACTTTTATGGTCTCGACACCTATTGAAAAACTAAAGTTTATCCCAAAACATCACAGTCAAGCATCAAGATGGAACGCATGAAAAACATCACAGTCAAGTATCAAGATGAAACGCATGAAAAGCGTATTAAGCCGACTACGGTGTAGGCAATGACCGAGCTGAAAATCAATGACAACGCAGAAAAAACAACAAGAGACAACACACCAAATATTAAGTTGATTTTAATAAAGCTAGAAACACACAGCTATAAACCGATCTATGAGATCTTTAGCAACATACAGGGTGATGAGAATGATGTAGAAATTTGTTCAACCATTATAACATTCATGCGTCCTTCAAAATTTCTTTCAGATAATCTATAGCAGTAACTCACGCAAATAGTTAATATTTCCTTGTGCAAAATATATGCCGTGTTCAAATTTAAAGCATCAGTACAACCAAACGACATAACAGATCACCGTAAAATTAACCAGAATCAGTTGAAATGGCAAGAATTTGTACATCATCATAATAAGGAAAAAGTCAACACAGATTTCATAATTTATTTATATGCAATGTTTTATATAAGACGAAACTGAAATTCGATTACACAAATAAATGGTTTAGTCGGAAGGTGAAAGAGCTTTGAACTGTTGCATATGTAACATATATAAACAGTTAAGGAAAATCGAGAAGAAATAAATACAAATTGCAAGGGATGAACAGACAATTCGAATGAAACGAGGTTACTCTGGAATTAAAATGAAAATATTCCATTACAAACTCATCAGACAATTATTTGAGAATGTGAAAAAGCAGTAAACAGATGATCAACACACACACACACACACACACACACACACACACACACACACACACACGAATATCCATTTCATACTGACGTTTCCACATTAAGATAAAGTACAGCACATTACCACTTCACTCCAAAGCGGAGGATCTCCTTCGTCAGATATTTTTGTTTCTTTAATTTGTTTCAACTCACAAATTATTTGAGTACATTTCAATAAAGTCAATTAAATCTGATCTCGTAGACATTGTTGTTGTTTTTTTGTTTTTTTTGTTTTTTTTTTACAATTGTAGATGTCGATCCTAATTGGCTCGAACTCTGGTAATCTATGTTACCTGGATTGACTCGCTGCGGAATTCCACCAAAAATTCCAAAGTGAGTTGGCGCCAATTCTAGAATCTCTTTATAATAATATACTATTAAGGAATACAGAAATGATAAAAACACAATGAGGGAGGGAATTAAAACTATTATATACAAATGGAAGGGCGATAGGAAACTTCTAAATAATTGGAGGCCCATCTCCCTCCTAAACATAGATCATAAAATTATAAGTAAACGTTTAGCTAATATGGTTAGAGTAGGAATGGATACAATCATTTAAAAAAAAAAACAGACATGTTGAGGTAAGGGCAGGAATATTCTGAATAATGTTAAAGGAGACTAGAAATGAAAATTTTTATTTTATAAATGTAATTCTTTACAAATTCTAATTCGAATGTTTAAAAATATAATATCGTGTGCGGATATTGATTATATTGCGAAGAAGATACAATGATTCCGTAAATTGCCGAGTATTTCCGAGTTTTAATGAGACGACAGATCACGTGGTCTCGTGACGTCATACTAGCAAGTCCTCGTATACAAACAGAAACATGGCAAGCGAGAGAGGCCATTGATAACGGTTGTCATCGGAAGTAATTTTTCACACACACAAAAAATCAACACCCCACAAATAAATCTGCGAGGAGGAAATCATACGTAATAATTTTCAACATTAAGAAGCTTCCTTTCTATGATTCAATTACAGTGTATTTTACATGCATGCTACAGTTAGCGTATTGACAAATCTGTAAGTATATACATGATTCGTTAACAGAGTACGTACTGTACTGGTCAGTGCTGAAAGAAATGTTTTAAGCACAGGCCCCGGGCTGATGACTTAAATAAACTTACTAGCCCTGACTGAAATTACACAAACCCGAACAGTTCATATATGTTAACTTTCAAGCCGAGAGAAGAAAGAAAGAAAATAAATTCCAATTTTGGAGGTATTTCCTCCCTATCTCGTAATATCTCTTGATTTTCGCAGTTAACTCCCGATTATTTCAATATGTCTCTCAATTTTCATTTCTCAGAAGAAGAAAATCCATATGTAATTTTTTCATCAAGTGTGCAGTCCACAAATGTCATATTCTATTTTATCACTTGTGAATATTGTAGTGAAGAAATAATTAATATCACAGGACAGTTTTTGTCTTCAGTGAATAGATTAAGATTAAACATTATTCACGTAAATTTCAGATTATTTAACTACTACAGAAGTACTTCTTGTAAAAAAAATTGTCACCAATTAGTTTAAAACCCATGAATGATCACAATGAAGGCTGCGTAATTTTCTCTGCAAACAAAATCTCCATTTCCGCCCTAAAAAAAACTCGGCCAGTTAACACCTGACATTCCACTACCATCTATGTAAAGTTTCATTACCATGATTAAATTAAAAGAAGGAATAAAAAAAATACGACGCAGTATATGTGCCCCTAAAAAAACTAATTCAAAATAAATATTTAATTCAGTAAACAGTGTTACATATCTTAACACTTAAACTAATGGAAATAGGATGGGATATAAAATGTGGGAAAACAATGGCCACATACATACAATGCCTTTCTGGTGCTTACATACACACTCTGTAGCACATGGTTTCTTTGAATTATGTCAGAGGGCCAGTCCTTTTCACAACATAAGTGCAATGATAAGGAATAATTGTTAATTTGTTAAACTGCCATTATGTTTGTGTACTTAATTCTAACCTCTAACTATTATGCAGACCAGAATATGAAAAAAAGGTCTTGTCCTGGGGTATAATAAGGCGTATCACAGGGAGAAATTGCACATCGGGGCAAATAGGTGGGGTCAATAGTCGCCTCCCCCCAATTTCTATTGTCAGCCAGTTAATGTGAAACTTTGATTTTATATCGGATCTCTTTTCTTTTAATCGCTGCTATTTAAACTGCCCAAGGGACAGTTTTATATCAGTTCCAATCATTACAGATTTCCGTTTATACATTTTACGAGTAATAGGCATAGACTGAAAGGTTGTGTTTTTTTAAAATAATTTTTTAATATTTTTTTTTTAAAATTACTTAAATTGTTTTTCTCAAAACACGACCGTGTCAAGGGTTGATAATCTTATTATTATTATTTTTTTAAGCAAAAATTCCATTTGATTAAAGTCAGATCTCAATTATACATAGGACAGTGGTGACTTTATTTAGATTGTAATCTTGAAGAAGAAAAAAACATTTACTCATTTCATCAGCACGATCAGGTGTCGGGCTGTCATATTTGTTATTAGCACTTACTCGGCCTTCTGCCTATTTTCGTAACTCGTACGTTTGACACTCTACCAGGATTTAAAATATACAATGGTATGTCTGGAACAGTTTCAACTTTTAGTCTAGGCTTAGCATTCGTGTATCCTAGAGGTTCTATGTTTTTAGGATCCCTCTGGTAACATTCCTTTGTGAAATGTAATGGGCACGGATTGCTGTATATGGTGTTGCATTGAAATCGACTCGCTTGTAATAATGTATCCAGACATTCTTTATCCCTTTATCATTTGGAAAAGAAAAAAAAAATGAACTCCACAGCCTTTTCTATGTATGCTATTACACCCGTAAGCAACGCAAAACGGCATGATACTCTATATGAAATGAACCTTGCAACTGTAGGTCTGGATGCTGGAGTTGCTAGTATGACGTCACTTTCCGAAAGTAACCGAATAGGCGCGGAAAATATGCATACGAGGTCACGGAAACTCAGCGCCTAGAAGATATGCCAATATCTCAATATTGGCAGTACGGTCGCACACGACGCTTCAGAATCATGTTTTTCTCTGCAGTGTATTTAATATTATTGTATATTTCCACTGGTTTCTAGTCTCCTTTAAGATCATTCATTCAGGCAGTGAACACGGAGCAGGCAGGACGGACTTCACCTGGCTACGGTGAGAGAGGAGTTAGTGGATAATGGCGCCAGTTAGGATTGTGGAGCAAATAATAACGCAACCATGGAGCACCAAGGTACCTAGAATAAAAGTACAGGAATACCACTGCAAGGCTACCTCGCTAAAAGGCCATTTGGAAGGATAATCTTTACGACGCCCAGGACAAAGGAAACATTGAAGGCTGACACGTGGCAATCCAAGATGGACGCCACCACACGAGGTCATTGCCTATCGTGACTTCACCAGCGGTGGTGGCTGAAGTGGAGGGGGAACCATGGAGTTGCTATCGCCGAAGAATTCCGGGGCCTAGAAAGAACTAAACAGCAGACGGAAAACTGCGGAGCCATGAGAAACTCTGGCGCTGCTGACGAGCTGCACACCGAAGAACCTGCCTGCGGTGCAAGATGTGAATAATTTTGGTTACGAGAAACCCTCTTTGAACAATCTCTATTACGAAACAGACTTGATCAATTTTGAACACCGCTCAAAATTAACAAACTAATAACCTAACAGTGATTACACTTTTATATGTCGCATAGACATATTAGTTAAACAAATTTGTTAGGGACTTATGATACGTACACTATTGTACTAGAAAATTGGTATAGTTAGGATGTTAAAGAAAAATTCTACGACTCATTTATTTGATACAATTGCACAGGTGGCTTACACACTATTGGTATTAGGCTGTCCATTAGTATAACTGGACTGAATTTGAAATAAGTACAGCTAGGGCGTTCCAGGGCGTAAACGACATCCATATACGACAACGGCTGGCTTTCCGGGATCTTTTCCTCCTTTTCAACGACCGGACTCCAACAAAAATGACGCTATTGGAAAACTATTTTTCTCTCGTCACCATTTGGTGTCATTGTACCTCTAGTACGTTACTTCTGATTGGTTGATAGGGTTGCGTGTGTGTTGGGTCTATTCCCACTCCCCCAGGGCCTTACATTCATGTCATTAGCAACATTTTATTGGTATGACATGACGGTCAAAATTAACAAACGCACTTTGTGCGTTAAATGTGGCACCATTCCTTCCCCAAGGGAAACCAACCATCATAAAATTTGATGGTTCAAACCAGTGAACAAATGACCTTTATGGCCGGTTTCACTTTAAACGAAATTTTATTCATTCATAATATTTTAAACATAAGAATTATTATCGACTTTATAAATACGTCAGGAACGAAAAGTGCCTTGGTACGTTTCGATCAGGATAAAGCGTTTGACAGATTAGAACAAAACTACAGCCAAACGGTGTTAGAAAAATTTGGTTTCGGAACAAACTTCCTAAACTGGACCAAAATCCTGTACAACAAGATAACTTGTGTACAGGTAAAGAAAAATGACACGGGAAAAATTGAGATATAGAGATCGGTGCGGCAAAGCTGCCCACTATCCATGCTATTATATGTAATAGCGATAGAGATACTAAGTCTGAAAATTACAATCAACAAGAACATAGAAGGAATCAAAACACCTAATCTAAAAGAGGATTTTAAAATGCTCCAACATGTTGACCATTGCACAAACTTCATTAAAGATCCAAACTCCTTCCAACACCTGGTGAAAGAATATGAAAAATTTGGTGAAATCTCCGGATCTAAAATTAACCATACAAAGACTGAAATTCTAAAAATAGGCAACTAGAGGAGGAACAATCCTGGACAACCCATTACCACCAAATAAAAGCCAGGGTAAAGGCCCTGAGTATATTTTGGTAAATACGAAGAAAGGGAAAACTGTAAGATGGTGGACATCAAGATAAAAGAAAGCATAAACATCTGGGCACTAACGCCACTATCTCTAATGAAGTGGGCACACGTTGCAAAAACTTATCTATACTCTAACATGACGTGCTTACTAAACTCTACAATCGCTCCGTTGGAATAGTGGTTAGAGCGTCCGCCTCGGAAGCGGGAGGTCGTGGGTTCGAGCTCCGGTCGAGTCATACCAAAGACTTAAAAAAATATGATATGACTGAAAAATTCTTAAAGCTACATTAAAAATCCCAGTCACACACACTATACCAGACATCAAAAATAACATTTTATAAAATTTAGACGATGAAATTATAAAATATATCTGTAATTTAAAAACCCATTAACCAAAAACCAGAGAAGGATTGGTTTGCCAAAGTCCACTCCACATAAAATATACAAATATCTTAAACAGATTAAAACTAATTATATAGCCAACCAAAAATTTCATGAGGAAACTCTTTATATCTATTGGGTTAGCTGTATAATTAGAAACAGAAGATATTTACAAAAAAAACATCAAATTAAGTAAACTCTGAGAGACACCAAGAATGTTTAGGGGGATTAGGGAACTTTTAGGGAAATATAGAGACAATAAGGAACTCGGAGGGATACAAAAAAATGGCACATATGATTGGATTAGGGAACAAATTATGGGAAAAAATTAGAAACAAAATAGAGGAAGAACATGCCTATGTAAACTGGGACAGAGTATGAAGGCAGTGGCCAACATTGGCACTTCGAAAATACAAAGTATCATCTTCAAGTATCTCCACAATGCCTGGCTTATCATCTTCAAGTATCTCCACAATGCCTGGCTAACAGGCGAAGTGGCGGTACGAAGAATAATAATTCAAACAAATGTCAAATGCCCCTTGTGCAAATATGACTTTTTCGTGAAATACCATACTATTACGCAATGCGACGCTACGAAGGAATCGAGGATAAAACTAATAATTGAAATCCACAAAATAGAAAAGTAGGATAGAAAACAAATCCTTTTCCTTGACGGAAACTTAAGTAAAAAACTAATAATTAAAAAAAAACAAGATTATATAACCAAAACAATGCTGGCTTGCGGTTAGATAATAGCAATCAAAAAATAGGTATCAACAACGCGATTTTAATTATGCTAACTTTTTCTGACTATTCTACATACTAACAACTTAAGGGGTACAGGGGAACAGGGATCCTTTATTGGGGGGGGGGGGAGAGAGAGAGAGTTATGATGATGACGTCATAGGGCTACGTCACATGGCGCTTCGCAAAGTGGACAGGCTTGTGGAAGAATTGGGAAAAGGCCCCATTAACATACACACAGTTTAAAAAGAATCTTCTGCTCTTCTATACCTACTACTCTCCTTGTGCAGCTCACGCATTGCACAAGAGAACCCAGCTTATTGGTACAACAAACAATTTAGAAATTTTGTGATAGTTATAAATAAATACATAAATAAATGGAGGCGACCCAGCTCGAGTTGGCAGAAGTACAATTTTAAATTTAAAAAAAATGCACGGACCCCACTCGAGCACAGTCGTACTCAAAAAGAAAGAAATAGAAAATAATAAAATACGAAGAACTACACGGAAATACAATCATTTAATCAATAAGTTTCTTTTAAAAAATATATATCACACCTTACTTCGTTCAAAATTCAAACCAGTTAGGTAAATAAAACCTAATCGGACGAAAAACCCTATAGAA